>OY754329.1:45192482-46408982 GCA_963573305.1 Pyrrhosoma nymphula
ATGTGAGAAGAAATTACTTTGTTATCATTTTTGTTTTCCATTACGTATCATTTATCATAGTGTAAGACAGCGGTTCATTCTAGAATATAAACTCCCCCCCTTGTGATACGGACATAGATGGTTGTTTCGGCATCCACCGCCTCCTTCATTATCACTTCTATCCGTCTACTATCGCTGCCTACCATGAAGTCGTTTGCCGCTTGCATTGTAAGCACTCTTTAGCGAATCATTCTCAAGGTGATTTTTTTCTGCTATCAATGCTACCCACAGATTATTTTGCCATCGTACTCATTTCATTTGATGATATGAAACGGGATATTAGAGACAAGATTCTTTTTCGAGGTGTCAGATGTGCCCATTGATATGGGATCATCTTGCTTTGAACAGCTATATGTGAAATAAAATTACTTTGTTATCATGTTTGCTTTCCATCATGCCCCATTCAAAATTATTGCAATGTAAGCAGTACCTTCTAGAATATCAACTGCTTATAAGACTTGTGAATCGTATGCGGATGGTTCGTCATCGTGCGCGGGATTATTTCGTTTGTGCTCGTGCTCCTGACAATGGCGGGTAGGAAGGGAGAGTACTACAAGAATAATAAAATCGAGAGCACTCTTTTTGACAGTGATAATTTTAGCAGTAGTGCATATGAAGATTCTATCGATGAATTAGATGGCATGGACAGTGTTCAAAGCGATACGAGTAGCGAAGATAGTAGTGAAGACGAGGTGGAACATCAACCACTCAAGAAACGGGAAAAAGTGGACAGCTGGAAGTGGTGTGACAGAAATGACAATGTAAAAAAGTTTGATTTTTGTGGTGTACCACGGATGAATGCAGGAGTGCTTCGAAATTTACCCAGTCATGCAAATGAACGCAACTTTTTTGCGCTTTTGTGAAAGCTGATTTTTGGGAATCGATCTGCAAGGAGATTAACTGGTTTGCAGAATCATTTTTGAATACAACTACGAGTCGCAGAAGTAGTTTGACGGACGAATTGTTCTCAACAACTGCTGATGAGATTCAGGCCTATTTCGCGGGGTGTGTTTTGATGGCACAATCAAAGAAAAATAAAATTCATACGTACTGGAGTCCACGAGCAGTGACTTCAGTCACTTCGGTAAAGTAATGCCATACAGACGTTTTGTTTTGCTCTCCAAGATCATGTATTTTACCTTCCAATGATTACCTTCACTTTACCATCCAATGGCAAAAGAGTACAATTCCATGACTTTAGGGAGAGAACCTGGCGGAAAAAATTCTGGAGGAAGTCACTCTGCCGGAGTACAAGAGGCGAGGGCGTCCAACGTCAGGCCCGTCACCTTCAAGATTTCAAGCTGCTTATTGGGTCCAGTAACCAAATCGTATACCAGCAAATATCGCGAAAAAGAATCCATCCCGTGCTTGTGAAGTGTGTAAATCACAGGAAAAGAAGAGTGAAATCCGGTGGGAGTGTGAGCAGTGCCATATTTCCCTTCACATTCCTGAATGTTTCAAAGACTATCATACCAAAAAACTATAAATGTAAGAACTTTATTATAAACAAATTATTATTTATTATTTTTTATCGGTAATACTGGTACGTATATATACTAGCTAAACATTTCAAGCATCAAAAGGGTAAAATAACGACAGAGGATGGTTGCATTCAACTGAAGTACTATTATGAGAATTGTTTTGTACAGATTCCTACAAATAAATTCAACAAAAGATTTCTTCAAGAATACTCAATGGATAAACATTTAATTAATGTATTATTGAAAATGAAATGTTTTCTTTTAAAAAAATTAATGATCCTTGCGTAATATGATTTTGTTACAAAAATATAACAATCGTTATAAACATTTACATTTTTGCAATTGTTACTCTATTTTATTAAACAATTGCCGATTCATAATTGTTCTAATATAAAAATTTACACAATTATGTAATTGAAAGCATGTAAAAATTTCATCTTAATTAAACAATTATACTAGAAGATATAATCTTTTTTTCATCAGTAAAATTTTGATGAAATAAATCGTTACCCAGGGTAAGGAGATCACTCATAAAATACTAAGCCAATTGGTTTGGCCTAACCCTAAAGAAAATGATTTTACCTTTCTAATCATTCAAGTATTCTACCAGCTGATTGGTAGGTTCTTGGACAGTCCTCATTCTGTATTCCAACCTCATAGAAATTGCCTCGCTTTCCCTCCTAAGGATGGCCCGTTATTAGATCCCTCTTCAATTCTTCATATCTTCTACCTCCTCTTATTTCGTCCAGAATACCTATCCTCCTCCTTCCTCTTCTACGCTTCCCCAGTGTTCTCCCCTCTATCACTCTTTTCAACATGCCCTCTCCTCTCAAAACCTCCTCTATCCATCTCTTCTGCCTTCTCCGAACCACTGCCACAAGCTTCCTCTCCTCTCCGACCATATCCAATACCACCTCGTTCGTTTTTCTCGCCATCCAGCTAACCTTCTCCATCCTTCTCCAAACCCACATCTCAAACGCCTCAAGTCTACGCACATCCTCCCTTCGCAATTACCAAGTTTCCGACCCATATAGCGCCACGCTCCTTATTGAAGTTTTCACCAGCCTCTTCTTTACGTCTCTTCTGAGACCCCCCCTCATCAATTCCCTTCTCTTCGAAAATACTTCTTCAGCAAGCGCAATTCTGCATCTGATGTCCTTACCACTAAACCCATTCGCCTCCAAAATACTACCCAGATACGTAAACTGCTCGACCTGCTCTATCTTCTGCCCTCCCACCCTTATATTCAGCCCCGCCTTCTTACTTCTAGAAAATCTCATTACTTTCGTTTTCTTGTGATGATCTTCATCCCATACTTTCCGCACTGCACCTCTAATGCATTCATCATTGACTGTAACCCCTTGGCCGACTGACTAACCAATGCTTGATCATCTGCAAACCTCACTGATTTTATCAACTCTCCTCCTACCTTTATTCCTACCTCCTCCTCCCCCTATGCCTCCCTCACCATTTCTTCTGAATACACGTTAAAAAGCAACGGCGATAGTGGGCACCCTTGCCGCACTCCCCGTCCTATCGTGGCCCATCCCGATTATCCATTAGCTACCCTAACCTGCGCAGTCTGATTCATATACAAATTTCGAATCAGACGCCTGTCCCTAGCGTCTACTAGCGTCCTCATCACCGCTATAGCGTCTCGCGATACCAAAATATTACCGCTATTTTTTGGGTTACTTGTCAAAATTTAGAAGTGGTTTTCCAAACGATATAATACTGATGTGCGCCTCATAGGGGTATTTTTAAAACAAGAGGCAGTTCCTACGCACAGATTACGTCAGAAATATAACGGTAAGTAGTACGTATATATTCTCACTAAGCACTCGGCGCGAAATTGAGGGATCCGGGTACGAATCCCGGTCAAGGCGAATGATTTTTCCTCTGTGGAATATCGCATTGTAGTTATAAAATGCAATTACAAGAAACAAGAATAAGATTAAAAGTAAATGATTAACATTTTAGAAAGATTGGAAAGGATAAAATTGTTACTACTTTATTTCAATGTAAGAGGATTCCCCCGAGTTATGCCAAATTACACTCATAAAAAAGTGCTACAGCGACCATACATTCCAACGTGTAAGATTTCATTTACCTCTCTCCTATATTTAAAACATACATTATTATGAAGAGGTTTTCATAATACCCAACCAGGCAATACCAATCATCAAAAACATTTGTCGACTGTGGTGCATGAATTCTAGAATGAAAGAAAATAAGTGAAGGAGTTAAATGATCGCATATAATTCGTTTTGAAAGATTATACCTCACTGAAGGTTAAATCGTTGAATTAATCCTGTGATACCCTCCATAAATCTGGCCCCAGTTGAAATGAAAATATCAGGAAGCGGAATACTGTCAATTGAGACCAAGTTTACGAAGTTTCCCATCCAAATTCTTCCGAAATATTGAGATCCAATAAATCCCACTCATCCTCATATTTCAATTATATTTTTCACAAACCCAGTGTGCCTCAGGGTGTGCCCAATCCATTTGATTCTTCTTTTCTGAATAGCGCTCCATGTGGCCCATTCCTCTTCTACCATTCTATATACTTCTTAATTTCTTATCTTATCCATCCATTTCAGTGGTGGAATAAAGTGTTGCCGGAGTAAAACAACTGCTGCCGTAAATGTTTCGGTCAGAAAACTGCTTCAAATAACTGTTGCAAACAACAAGTTAGCTTCATAATCGTGCCGCGGCCACGCTGTTCCGTTTTGTGCTGTGCAGCGGCGACTGACAGCTGAAGCTGACTGTTTCGTCTTTATTCTGTTCCAGTTACACTGCACGTGTGGCTGCGTTGCGGTTATAAGCTACAATCTGCTGGATTTGAATCTGTTGCAGGCACTTGCTGGTTTATTCAGCCAACTTCTGATCCACATGCCACGCCGAAATAGACGATTTTGACGAGGAACTCGTAAACAGTTACGATGAATGAGCAAAAGTTAGCACGTGTTTGGGTAGTCAGTGAAAATTAGTTCTATTTATGGTCCCGACCGAACTTATTATCCACGGGAAAATTTATGGTCAACTGACATAATGCCTCAGCGTATGCTCCATATTGCTACCGCATACCAAGGGTAGAGCCAGCCATATAAATTCCCGTTTTACCATAAGGGCTGCGAAGTAACGCTCTGCAGATAGCGAGATATTTTCTGCTAGCTGTGACACAAAATATCCAAAAAACAACAGCAACAAAGCATTTTTATTTTTGTAGAAATGAAATTACGATGTAAAAAATGGGAGGAACCATCTTGCAACAACGAATTAGCAATGAAAGAATCAAGGTAGATGAGCTCTACGGCCTCTATAGATTAGTTTTATCCATTTAATCTTCGCATATTGAGACTACCGTCTGAGTTACGGGATTTCCGTGTTTCACTTATCAATTTCAAGAGCAGTGCGAAACTAAGAATGATTCGATAGAGGTGGCAAGTTTCTTTATCTCCGAATCAGGAGATGTAGAAAGAATGGGAGCTGGGTGGTCTCTCCTAAAAAATCGTCGGCATATCTCGGGGTCTGATTCGGGCAAGTTACTATGGATTTACAGGTAAAAAATAACTTTACCCAGCCGTCATATTTTCTCTGTTAAGGTAGTTTGAGCGAGATTTTCTCTCGTCATGAAAGAGACCATATTAAAATTTTATTTTTAAATGTAAGCAACTTTCAGAAGGATGACGTAAATATTGTAACACTAATGACACAAAACGTTTGTTTTAAATTACTGAAATTTACAGTAATTAACTTTATACACATCCATAAGGTTTCAACTTGACTTATTTTTTCACGCCGTACGCTGAAAACGCCTTCACAACCGAAGATTTTTTTCAACTTTGCAAAAATTACTGCGGTGAGAAGTTAATTTATTTTTTTTAATAGTTCAGAAAGCATACAAACTACAAACTAAAATTTCTGTCGAGATTCATGCGCTATAAATTCCTTAATTTTTAAATAACGCTATGCTCTCCCATGCATTTCCCATGCAAAATGGTTGGTATTTTTAGTCAAATACATCAAAAAGAATGATGGTAAATGACTGATATTTTGTTATCATTGGAAAGATGAGATCTTTTCTTATATTAAGGACAAATTCATCGAATTTTAAGAGAAGTAATATCTCGCTAAAACTACATAAGATCCCGTTAACTTCAATCAAACCATTAAGGAGCTCCCACCACCTCAACTTTCAACTCTCACTCCGGGCAGAAATAACGGAACTAATAAGTCCAGCGCCTCTAATTTAAGAGGCTGTATCTTCCAGTGAGGCGAACCGATTTATACAACCTAAAAGTTATATGACAGAAAGCTCATTCACACTTGAACTGAAGGGGGTTGAGATTGTTTTCTCTCTTTCTGTATACTTCCACTCTATTTAATTTGGAAAAAAGACTCGATTTTCGGCAATACAAATCCGATAGCTCGAATTTAAGCTTTTGCCTTCACTTTTCAATACATGCATTAGCGATTTTACAATACATAAACCAGGAATGTTTTAAACAATTTGTATAGGTTATTTGTTTTCTTACACACACACACCCATTACGCCATTCCCTTTCTGGGTAGGCAAAATCAAAGAACTTAGTTACTACTGTTAGGACTAGGGAACTGGCTCTCTTGTAATAACTTCCTCGATAATGCCCTTTTCGCTTCTATTATATTCATGTGTGCTAGCCTATACTTTAGACTCCCAATATTCCTCCTCTTGAGAGTCTCTTCCACCACATTCGCGCATGACTGTCTTGGTCAATCTCTTCCTCTCACACCATTCATTCCACTATAATATATGTTTAGTCATTAGACTCTCATCCATTCTCTCAAGAGAACCAAACCAAAGAGCCACGCTCCTATTTCTTATATACCCATTACTGGAGCGTAGAACCCACATTTTTCCATGACCCACTCATTCCTAAACCTTTCCCTCCTACTCCGGCCGCAAAATCCTCTCAGGTACCTCAATCCTACTGAATTTAGCCTACTCTTATGCTAATCCTGACATACCCAGGTTGTGTCACAATACCATAAAGTCAGGAGAAGGTCACTTTTGTATTCTATGTTTTTTACTTCCCTAGAAAAACATTCCTTGATATGGTCCACATACTACCTACGGCTTTCTTTCCACTTGTTCATTTTTTTCATTTACCCTCATCATACAATCATTCTACCCCTTCTCCTCCTCAACAACAACTACTTTCGTCTTTGACGCATTTATCCCCAAATCCATTCTCCCTGTTGCTCCACATAAGTAATCCAGGACCTCGTGTAATGGATTATGTCGAAATTTACGGGAGATGTTGTAAAAAATGTAAACCTTCTCTAATTTAAAAACAACTACCACGACCGGAATTTTAGTACATAGTACTATTTCGGCCGTGCTGATGCCAGCATGGCACATACACACAGGAATATTAGGAAAGCAAACTGAGTTTCCTAAAAGCGATCGATAATTGTGTATTGTTACGCCATCTAATGTCACCAATTCTGTCACGTAAACTATGGGGAAGCATCGTAAAATAAACATGAATAAGAAAAGATAGAGTATCAGTATCATGCATCAGGGAATACCAGTATTTAAAAAAATGGTCCGTGAATACCTGATGAATAAGTGTTTTGATAGCGTCAAAGAATACTTGAGGCCAAATTTTTAATGTTTTCTTTTAAACAAACTTTGTAAACCGTTTCGCACTTATGTGGACTTGCGGGTGACTCCGTAAAGGTACTACCGTGGCTAGTCCCGGTATCCTCAAAATTAAACTTTGTAATATTACTTCTATATGACATGTCCTATGCACTGGCTAGAATTATTTCTCTGCCACTGCGTCTCTTAGATGAATAAATATAATTTTTTATTGTTACTGCTGTAACAGGTCCCTCCGAGTCCCTCACAAGCATCAGGTTTCATTTCCGTCATAATGGCCGGAGACTCGGGAGGGGTAGGGCAGCATTCGCAGCCACGTCCGACGCCCATCGGATAGGTGGCTACGCTGCGTTAGGGTCATGCGTACTCAGTAGACGAAGTGATCCCAGGATGAAGGCCTGCATTCGTGCAACTAGTGATACCGCCTGTGCCACGCAGGACGGAATGCACTTGATACTATCTACCAGCGAGCCCTTAACTCCACCGAACACGCCTATGATGAGAACAACTAGTTTCACAGAGTGTCCGGGGTACATTTGCCGAAGTTCAAAAAGCAGGCCTTGATATTTTGTCCGTTTTTCCACCTCCTTCGCATCCATATTCGTTTCAGCCGGAGCCGAAAACTCAATCACGAACATGGAGCGTGTGAGGTGGTCGAGGAGAAGGATATCTGGCTTGGTCGCCTCCAACCTTGGGGGTGGAGAAGGAGTAATTCCACCAGATTGTGAATTTAACGTTCTCCACGACGGATTCAATATCTCCAGGAGCTTAGGGCAGCACAGGTGTGTCGTCGATGCCATAGTGGTGTCGTAGGTGAAAGTATTACATCCGCAGGGCCGCGTTGTGCCCGGCCGGTCAGTAATAACTACAGCCGGAGAGAAGGCGACTCAAAGTCTCCGGCTGGGCTTATCGGTATGCGCCTTGAGCAAGGCCATCTGCTCGGCTTTTTTTATTTCGAGCTTCAGGACATCTGCCTTCAATGACAAGACGGTCGTATCATCGTCGCTTCCGTCAGATGACGGGTCGAAGTTGAGATCAGTTTCGTCCGCTGCCCTCTTTGCCACCTGGAAGAGAAACTGCTCGCCTACTCTCTTGCTCTCTCACGAGATTGAGCAGGGGTCCCTGCTTTTTAACATTCGCCATACTGTACCTAAAACGACTCCGCTGTGGAGACACGTCAGACTCAATAGTCCTCTACCACCTACATTGCGAGGGAGATACAATCTGGCGACGGAAGATTTCGGATGAAGACTTCGAAAGATGATCATCCTCTTCCTCGTTTCCCTATCGAGGTTCTGCAACTCGTTGACGTTCCACTTCATGCATCCAAAGGTATACAGCAGAGTAGGAACCGCGAATATGTTCGTGGTTAGAACCTTGTTCTTCCAAAACAGCTCAGAACTCCAGATGTTTCTTAAAGTCTGTCTGTACTTGGTGGCGGGTCTTTCCTTCACTGCTGCAACCTCCTGCATTCGGCGCAGGAGGACGCCGAGGTTTTCATAGCTGTCATCGTCCTCGAGGTGACTAATGACGCTCCCGTCAATGAGTTGCACGTCTTCCTTGTTCTCTGTAAATCTTCCTCTCGCCAGGTGGATGGATGCACACATGTCCACATCAGAACTCCATCCCTATTGCCTCACTGTATTCCAGTACGGTGTCCAAGACAGTACGAAGGTCTTTCGCATTAGAAGCATAAAGCTTCAGGTCATCCATATAAAATAAATGGGTGACCTTGTGCTTCCTGTCACCTGGAACACCGCACATCCTCTACCTCGTCGCAGCCTTAGGGACAGAGGTAGAAGGGAAATACAGAACAGTAAGGGGCTAAAGCTGTCGCCTTGAAAAACGCCACGGTGGTACGTTACTAACTCTGAGGAAACTGACCGCTTGCCTAAAGGCATAACGATGCGCGTATTCCAGAGTGGTAGCAGGCGTTGGATGCAGGACACTACCTCTTGGTGGACTTTCATCAACTTCAGCACGGCGATCATAAGCTCATGCGAAGTGGTGCCAAACGCCTTCTTGTAGTCCACCCAGGCTATTGATAGGTTCCGCTTATGCCGGATGGCATGCTGGCATATGCACCTGAGGTAGTCACTGAGCAGGTTTTCCTTGCATCCCGCGATTCCCCGCTTTGAGCCCCTCTGCTCGTACACCTCCTCCCACACAGGCTGGACGTGGTGGAGGATTAGGTCGCTCAAGATCGAGGTGAACGCCTAATATACGTACAGTGTTGAAGCAGGTTATAAGGTGGTAGTTCTTTGGATTGGACAAGTCTCCCTTCTAAGGTATCACAACCTTGCGTCCCTCAGTCAGCCAAGGTGGAATTGGTTCTCTATCCATCAGAAAGGACATGAAGATTCTGGCGAGGTGTTGGTGAGTGGAAGTAAAATTTTTCCACCAGAAGTTATTCACGGCATCCATTCCTGGAGCCGATAAGTTATTCTTGCCAGAGAAGGCCTTCTTCACGTCACTTTCTGCGACTGAAAGAGGTCCATCCACAAGTTGCAGGTGGTGGTTACATAACTCTTTAAAGAGGCCTAGGGCCGGAGCGTCACCGTTAAATGGCTTCGACGTTTCGTAGATATCCTTTCAGAAACATTTAACCTTTTGGATGGGTGGCGGAGATTTGACGACAAACGGAGGTGGTCGAAAGAGACGAAACGTGTGGAGGAGAATAGTAGAGTTCTCCCTCACGGCCCTACTCCTCTTGGGGAGTTTTTTCGGGCCGTGGTGACTGCCCGTACTCTATCGACTATAGTGGTAAGCAGCACGCTTTTAATCAGTGTGTGATGAAGACATCTGAGGCTGCGCGCTATGCGCCGAACTTTGGGTAATAAAGTTCGCCCAGATATTATGTATTCCATTCAGCCCGTTTCACACGATAATTGATCCAGCACAAGTTCGAGGATACTCGCTAGTATAATAGCTTTCCAGTATCGTGTGATATAGAACCAGCATGCTGGCTAGCCAGTATAATCCCTATCATACTGGCTGAGCTACTTGATTTCATAATTGATGCGGTACTAGTTTGCTGCTAGCTCCCAGTAAGACCTAGTATCCGTCGACCAATCACGTTAGCCTTTACAGTCGCAGTGGGATCTTTACTTTTTTTAATCAGCGCCTTGCTTATTCGCGGGTGTTACACTCTCTTTGGTGGTGAAATCAGTGTGCCGTGAATGTCTCGACATCTGCCATTTTCTTTTAAATGTTTGCTCCTGTGGATGACAGTACCGCTTCATCGCAAGCACAAGTCCAATGATCGTTTGAAACCTTCTACCACGGTTTCTATCATACTGGGTTCCGTCCTCAATATCAAGTACCAGCTAGCATACTAGGTCTTGCGCTGAATCATGTATCGTGTGAAACGGGCTTTACACACTGAATTCTCGACACCTGTCAACTCGATACTGCTTTTTCCTCCCAAGAGGCGTTCTTTTTCGAGTGAGCCATAATTTTGGCAGCAGCGTAGACCACGCAATTCACCGTCCAAAGGTCCGACGTTTCAGTCACGATTTCGTCAAGGAGTTGATTCAACTGGGGCAGGTGGTTACCCCACAGAAATATCTTTTGGTGGATGTCTCACTGCCTAGGTTGTCCTTCATCACAGTTAATGGTGCTTAACAACCACGTTCGTAGTTCAGAGACGGCCTGACCAGCTTCCTCCCAATTTGGCCGAGAGACTAACACAAATGTCGTTCTCGCACCAGGCAGTGGAGAGGCTGCCTGTGTCGGGGAGGGTGGTCTGGCCGGTGGTGTATTCCTCTGAACTGGCGGTTAGTGGAGAGTTTCCTTTTTTCGCAGGTGTTTGGCATAATCATGTAGATTCTGCTGCGATAGGTGGTGGTGTTCTGGATTCATCTCACACCACAAAGACTGCATCCTTGCCATATATCCCCTGCGATCAGGCTCGCTGGCAGCATAGCATGCCAAGAGAACACCCCTTAGGGCTTCCATCCGCTGCATACGAGCTCCCTTCTGAGGTGGTGAATTGCTATTGCCACACCCAACACCACTCTGAGAGGGACCAGTTGTGGGTGGCTTTTCTGGTATTCCTTTTTGGAACCAGTGTTACTACATGTGGGATGGTTAGTCCCACATGCAGACATCCACCATTAGCCAGCAAAAGCTGTTACCAGGTACGCCACAGGGAGGCTGGTGGTCCAACTTTCATACCCTAATAAATATTCTTATTATTATAGGTACATAGATATTTTATACGAGGGCAGACTTAAAAGTAAGGTCTCCAATTTTTTTGTCATAGAAAATGACATTTATTTACATTGTTGGATACATCGTTGGAAAGGTCATGGCTTCAGCTATTTTTCGATGTAGTCACCCTGGTGCTCGTTGATTTTCCTCATCCGCATGATGAACTTTTGAACACCGTCGTCATATCAGCTTCCGTCCGCGTTGCGAAGGCGTTGCACCTCGTCGTCCGTCGCGATCTTCATCCCTCCTAGGTGTTTCTTCAGGGTGAGGATTATTGTTGGTGGATTTCATGCCCCGGGGAACCACTATCAATAAGGAAAGATACTACCACACACTACAAAAGCTTCGGCGCGCCATCAAGAACAAACGTTCAGGAACGCTGCCGAAGGGGGTCTCATTTCATCACGACAACGCGCGACCGCATACGGCTAGTCAGACGCAGGAACTGATCTCGAAGTTTGGGTGGAAAGAGATCGGGCATCCTCCGTACAGCCTCGACGTCGCACCAAGTGATTTCCACATGTTCCTAACCCTGAAGAAACACCTAGGAGGGATAAAGATCGCGACGGACGACGAGGTGCAAGAGGAGGTCAACGCCTTCGCAACGCGGACGGAAGCTAGTATGACGACGGTATTCAAAATATCATCATGCGGATGAGGAAAATCAACGAGAGCCAGGGTGACTACATCGAAAAATAGCTGAAGCCATGACCTTTCCAACGATGTATCCAACAATGTAAATAAATGTAATTTTCTATGCCAAAAAAATTGGAGACCTTACTTTTAAGTCTGCCCTTTCATATATATATATATATATATATATATATATATATATATATATATAATTTCGTTTAAACAGAGGGTGAAAGAAAGAGGATAGGAAAAACACAAAATTGTGAAGTCCAATGGTGGTGCGAAGATGTTATGATGGCCGATTCACAGTGAAAAAAATTCGACCAGGCCGGGAATCGAACCACGGACCTTTCGATGTCGCGCCGAATGCTCAGACCACCGAGCTACCTAGTCTTATAAGAATCACTGGAATCGGCGGGGGGTTTATATGAACCAAACGCCCCCAAGACTAGCCCGTAAAGTTCACCGAGAGATGGCGACAGGGCGTTTTCACCCACCGGCAGAGAATGAATTACGAACACAGAAGAGGAAAGGAAAGCTTGACTCAGGCACACAGACAGTGGTAAAGATACAGAACAGGCGTTTCGGGGCACGCAGAGCCCAAGAAGTAGAAATGAGCCATTCCGGCCATACAACCATTCATTCATTCACTCAAACCGCTCACAGGCGTAAATTCGGCGCGACATCGAAAGGTCCGTGGTTCGATTCCCGGCCTAGTCGAATTTTTTTCACTGTGAATCGGCCATCATAACATCTTCGCACCACCATTGGACTTCACAATTTTGTGTTTTTCCTATCCTCTTTCTTTCACCCTCTGTTTAAACGAAATTATTTATTATTTACGCCTGTGAGCGGTTTGAGTGAATGAATGAATGGTTGTATGGCCGGAATGGCTCATTTCTACTTCTTGGGCTCTGCGTGCCCCGAAACGCCTGTTCTGTATCTTTACCACTGTCTGTGTGCCTGAGTCAAGCTTTCCTTTCCTCTTCTGTGTTCGTAATTCATTCTCTGCCGGTGGGTGAAAACGCCCTGTCGCCATCTCTCGGTGAACTTTACGGGCTAGTCTTGGGGGCGTTTGGTTCATATAAACCCCCCGCCGATTCCAGTGATTCTTATAAGACTAGGTAGCTCGGTGGTCTGAGCATTCGGCGCGACATCGAAAGGTCCGTGGTTCGATTCCCGGCCTAGTCGAATTTTTTTCACTGTGAATCGGCCATCATAACATCTTCGCACCACCATTGGACTTCACAATTTTGTGTTTTTCCTATCCTCTTTCTTTCACCCTCTGTTTAAACGAAATTATTTATTATTTACGCCTGTGAGCGGTTTGAGTGAATGAATGAATGGTTATATATATATATATATATATATACTCAATCATACACTTCCGATCTTTCTAAGGACAGTAGCGTCCATCTCTCTCTAGGTAGAGAGTAAGGATTCTTACTCTCTACCCCCTGTTAGAAAGTTCCCCCCAGTTCCAGGGTAGTTCCCCCCTGGAACCACCCGGGAACGGTAATGTTCTAGGGGAACCACCCGGGAACATTAATGTTCCAGGGGGAACCACCCGGGAACGTATATGTTCCAGGGGGAACCACCCGGGAACGTTAATGTTCCAGGGGGAACCACCCGGGAGCCTTAATGCTCCAGGGGGAACCACCCAGGAACCTTAATGTTCCAGGGGGAACCACCCGGGAACATTAATGTTCCAGGGGGAAGCATGATGCTCCAGGGGGAAACTCTCAGGAACCAGTGTGTTCCAGGGAGAAGAGTGAGGGGAACGTGCATGCTCCCAGGAGAAACAGGGGCAATGCTCTGTGGAACCATTACATATAACCTGTAAGAAAGGGAAAAACCACTGCATTTCTGAAATAATGGGGTAATCACATAGAAACTTGCATGTACCTGGGAGGTCAAGAACAAATTCCTAATCAATTTTCAAGTTCATCAAGGGAAATATTTAGAAACCAATAATTTTATAATTATGTGAATTGGGAACAATCATACAGGACTGAAGGAAAATGCAAATAATGGGTGAATTGAGGAGTACATGAACATTTAAAAAATCCATGCGTATAATCCTCAATACATATTATAAGGGAAACTCAATGATCATTCAAATTATTGGGAAATACATTAATGGGATTGGTATAATAGTGGGAACTGAGATGCTGAAATGAGCTGAATGCATATCTTAGGTGTACGTATAATACCTACTGTCATATAGTACCTGACCAACTGGAATAGTTAAAACTGAGCCCACATATTCACAACTTGATTATTTTCATGCAGATGAAATGGTATTAGGCCTTGCCAAGCAGGAATCAATGCAACTAAATTTTTATTTTTAACATTTATTACGAGCAAGTCAAAGTATGAATTAAGTCCATTATAACAATATCAAAGAAATGCATAAACCACATGTAATTCAATTACAAGTTCATATTAAAATGTTTTTGAGGGACACTACATATGTATTTTGCATTACCTGTGTCAACACAAACAGATATATTTTTCACCAACGAAAATTTACATGCAAATTCATCATTCCTACGAATGATTCTCTTTATGTGCTGTAATCCAGGAATATTTTCACACTCATAACTTTCCAAAATTGCACAACATTCCTTTGATTCCTCACTGAGTAAAATGTGTCTTATTCTACCAAAAGTCCCATTCATTAATTCCACATAGGAGTTGTCACACTTTCCAAGAACATTTGCCACACCTCTTTCATACGTAACACCATCTCGGACTACTTTTTTACATTGAAAATATGATTTTTCAGGCAAATCATAAAGGAAACCATGGGACAGACTTCCCTTTCCATATACTCCTTCACCTTCTGCTGCACAGCACTTACTTCTTGTAGTCTTCACTACTGAGTTGCAGAAATCAACTGTCAAATTCAGTTTATACACTAGAAAATGACTCCCAAAAATCTTCCGAGTTTCGCGGGCTAAAAAATACCGCCCCCACTAATCTTACGCCGTGACGTCACAATTCAGTAGAAGTCGTAGATCCTAGCCCATGTCCTAGCCCCACAACCTCGTAGCTCCAAGTTTGGAAGAACCACGTTGCGTTTTAAAGGAGAAAATGACTGAAAAAAGGAAAAATTACAAGTGGTGCATTGTTCCGATGTGCAAAAACACGTCTATTTGTGCCCCTTACAAAATTTTCGTCAGCGTTCCGAAGGAGGAAAAAAGTAAAGAAGCTTATGCATGCCCTTCGTCGAGATGAGCGTCACGGAAAAATAAGCCATAAATCCGTGTGCTATGTGTGCAAATATCACTTAAATGGAAGCAATATTTCCACACTTTTTCACCTGCACATAACCCACTGCCGAGTCACCATAAGATTCTCTACCGGACCTGCCAAAATAATACACATCTCATATAAATATACGCTTTCGTCAATACGAGCTGATTATATGCAAATTAAACATTGTTATGAGCTAGAAAACATTTCAGAAGCACATCAGTTACTCATGTATTACCTTTCCATTTTTCGGCATCGACTTTCGGCGCCGACGAAGTCTTCAGTTTTACTGAAATACCTTGCAATCATGAGGGAATCAGTGACAGGAAGGTTGCTAGAATCAGCCCCGTTTCTACTACTGACATTTCTACGACGGTAACTCCCTACCCGCGAATGCTAGTAATGGAAACGCCTACCATGGTAGATAGTCTTACTAGCATTGAGTTACCCTCGTAAGATCAGGGAATAGTGGTTACCGTCGTGTTCTTTTGAAATGGGAACGAAAGTTAGTCAAAATCCTGGTAAGAATCATGGGAAAACAGTTGAATCACGGAAAGCGTGGAGGGATCACGGTTTCACCGTCTGCACACAATTTTAAAAGAATAAATATTTATATTCTACCGATATGGTTAAAAGTGATTAGACGTTGCCATGCGCGCAGTTAAAGAGAGGATAGATTTTATTAAGGGCAGGTTACACTATTCCAGTATATCGATAACAATATGAAATTAAGGAAATTTTGTCTTGTCTACAATACTACTTCGTTTCACTGCCTGTCCAAGACTTAGGCCTACGAAGACATTATCAAGGCCTTAATTTGTGTTTTTAATTATTATTTCTTACTTCGCTTGTTAACCAATGTTTCAACTTATGAAGTCAATGCCTTGAAAATGATAAGCGTTGGGGGATCACCATTAGGTATCCATATATATTTCACTCAGCATTCAACATTTATAACTTACATAACATATATAACTACGACCTATCGTCAATGGTTAGACATCGCCTTCATTTCTCAAAGGGGGGACATTTTAATATTTGGGACGTGGACCCTTTAATCAAGTATCTATGCATGATCGATAATAATATGAAATTTGAGAAATGTTGTGTAACTCAATACCAAGCCCTTGAAAATGACTTAACTAACAAGTCGAAACCTTTATAGTCCGCAAGCGAAATGAAAATTTTTGTGGAATAATCAAAGGTTCCTTCATTTCCTTACAATAAACTTATTCCGTCATCTTTACGCAATATATGGCTTTCAATGGAGGAAAATAAAGATCAAATACTAGCCCTGCAGCGGTATGCTGCTTCCGCGTACTGAATAATTACGTCACTTTGCCACCAGCCAATCATCGGGCGTTTTCGATTCTCACTTGTGTTTGAAAATTTTCTTGAACTTTAATGAATTAAATATCGCCAACAACGTCAAAAAATAATAAAAAAAATTCACCGTGAAACGCAAACATATATTTCTATTGAATTTTGGGGCTCATGATTATATCTGATATGTATGCAAGTTCCCTATTCTTTACGATAACGACCGCGTTTTAAAACTCTTGGAGGCAAAACAACCTCCTCCCCTCCATCAGACATTCTGCTGTGGTCTCTAGAACACGCTTATATGGGCATTTCCATATGTGACGGAATTAAATTTAGAGAAAACTATGTAATAGGATATTGTAATAAAATTGTAAAATACTAAATAATTGCAACACTTCTAACTGTGCATGATCAAAAAACCTTTGTTAAGATGATGTTCATACATAGAAACAAAATTAATTATCTAAATACCTTCTAAATATGCCTAAAATTTACATGTGACAGAATTACTGCCAGGTCAACCTCCTATGAGTAATGATTTCAAACATCTCCAAAACTCTGTGAATCTAAACAGAATTTGAAAACTTTTAATATGGCTCTGAACAATGTTTGAGCCATTGCTTATGATAGCACAGTTTGCCAAAACTACAAATTAATGATGTGTATATAACAGTCATACAAAAACACGTGACGGAATTACCAATTGCTTCTTGTTTTAAACTCAAAAAGAATATTGCCATTTAACTTCTACCAACTCTGAATCAACAGTCAACAAATTATGACAAGTTAAAACAAAAAAATGTAGCCTATACACAATCAAATTACAAATAAGAATAATAAAAGGGGATAAAATAGTATTATTATTTTGCACTAATGTGTGTTTTACTGTCCATTCACTGCATTATGAAAAATGTAACGAATGCGATTTCCAAATATGTTAAGTATAGGCTGGTGCTCATGGTGAACGACATACATTTTGTCAATCTTGTCTTTGTCTTCTTTCTCTGGAAATATGTACACCATCCCCTTGTCATCATTTCGGCGTAGGTTCAGTACTTCATAACAATTTGAATCTTCATTTGATACTGAAGCTATTTGTGCTACATACATTTGTTTTGTCTTCTTGCCACTGTAGCTTGTCAATATGAAAGTTCCAACTGCCAAGGACTTCGTGGAAGCAACATCACATCTGAAATATTTTGTTGTGGATTTCTGAAGGCTTAAATTAAATGTCTTATAATTTATTGCTTCGGTATACGGTTTCAGTAAGACAGTATGCTTGTCTACAACTACAATATTATGGGTATTTCTGGTACCCGATATGCTAGATGACATACTTTCCCATCGTTCCTGATTCTCTTTTCTGTTGGCCTGTAGTTCATTACTTGAAATATACTTCATTTTAATTTTCTCATTTTTTGCACTACAGTGTTCAAACAAAGTCTCGACTGATGAAATCTTGGCTACTCCTGTTAATATGGCAAGTTTTGCTTGTCTTTTAATTTCACCTCCAATTCCATCCACTGCACTGATCTAGGGTCTAAGGACAGTTTATAGTGGAAAATTGCCATTTCTGTGATTCAGTAAGGACATTTACGTATTGATTCTTATTGTAGGGCATACTCATTCACATATACCATATGCGTAGCCCATTTTTAAGAAATTCATTCTTATGGTAGAGATAAGGAGACTATAGTAAACTGTACTTACAATATTTTTAACAGCTCACCCACGAATAATTTATCTCTTTACCTAACATAACAAAATTACAAAGTTAATTATCTAACCTAAAATATCAGCTCAGAGGTAGGCGACTATCCAATTTATTCAACACTGCTATCTAAAATGAGGGCCTCTTTAAAACACACATCACTTAATTTTAGGTAATTCTGTCACAGTAATTCCGTCACATCTGAGTAATTCCGTCACCCTGCTATATGGCCTCGAATAAAACATTTTTGAGGGAATCTAATATTAAGACCTTTAAGGGTGTCAGAACCTACCTTTCCAGGAAGAAAATAAAATCTCTATGTTATAAAATGGTGATAAAATAAAAAAAATTGAGTTTTTGTGACGGAATTACCATTTTTGCATGTGCACTTACTTATGTATTTCAAAATCTCTATACATTGCATATAAAAGTTGATGTGTGTTTCAAAATGTTTCGAAAGCTATACTACACTAAATAAACTACGCAATAAAATCATTGCTTATCTTGTTTGTTGACATATATTACTCTGTAATCTATGATGAAATAGTTCATAACAAATCTCTGGCAGCCATCTTGAATTCAACAATCACCAAATGAGTTACAAATTTGTTTGGACAAATTAAATACTGATGTCATAAAATTCAATCATTTTACTGTTGAATTATCAAGATAAAATATTTCCAGCCTAAATTTTAATTTTAGAAAAAAAGTTGACATTTTCGTGGAAATGCCCATATATAAATTCCGGTAATTATTATAGTTGACTGGACATCAACAGGTTTTGGTAATTACCGTCGATTTTCAAAAGTTCAATCACACTATTACGCTAAGAATCGATTTCACGTGAGCGTTAATATTATTATCTCAGAAATGAAAGATACTGCGGGGCTATTTTCAACAAATCTCAAGTTCTCTTCAAATCTCGCGGTAACATACCCCAAACAACCGTCAATATCAAGAGCGTTGATGCCAAGCCGCTTAAGAATATTGTGAAGTTTTGTAATTTCTCGTGTAATGTGTACTAATTGCTGTGTTAAACAAATTTTATAATTAATTAATTGTGAACAACTTAGCATAATTTAATAATAATCATAATACATTTAATTTTTAAAAATGTCAACACTGCCAAAAAACAAACACCGTACGCGCTGCTCGACCGTACCTCAGTGGAGACTCAGTGTTGTTTTAAGCAGTAAAGTAAATTACTATTTTTGTTTGTATAGCTCTCTTTTTACCATCGGAAGGTGAAATAAGGTTAGTGATTGATCTTTAATTGTGATGTTTCTGAAAACTGGCGTTGGTGATTACGGAATCCCTACTTTAAGTGGAGTATGTCAGAGTGTGAAATAGTTAGGATAAGGATCTTTTTTCATTACGCTGTGTTCACGATTTTTTAGTATGCTGTGTATAATTATTTTTGCAGCCACTCTTGTCCTTGTTTTTATAATGGCGCACGCCTTCGTTCAATATCTGCATGAATGGAAGGGGAAGTCGGAAATAGTACCGACTGAGAACATCTTTCCCCGCAACGCTCCATTCACAATTGAAACGGAATACCATGTCAAATGTAAAGTGGACGATACAGAGACTGAAGATGAAGACTTCTTCAGGGCGCAAGTTCTTAACACGGCGGCATCAGTAAGTGACGTGGAGGAATGGGTTAAAAGCCAGAAGAGGATCAAAGTTCCTCCCGTCAAACATTTTGTTCAGTGTAGGACAAATATAAAAAAAATTTACCGGAACACATCAGAATTCAACACACATCAGAATCAAGAGCAGCAAAGAAAGGTGAATAACCCTTTTTGTTTTAAAACATTATAATTAATATTAGTTCCGTTTCCATGCAGGTTATATATTTGCTTGAATATATTGCTTTAAGAATGTTGAATGAAATTAATTGATTTCACGAATTTTCAGCAGAGAAATCACGCGGTGCAAAGTTCACTTAGTCGGAACATGAATAAGATGTTGAATTCAGCCCGTGTTCGCATGAATTCTTATGAGAATCCGTCGTCAAGTACTGACTCCGATGACCCATCGAGTTTCAGTAAGCGTTCAAAAATGACCAGGTAAGTCTACAACTGTAATTTTCACTGTTAACCTTGACTAAGGGTATTTTTTAATATCATTCTATAGCAGTTGTAATCATTGATGTAGTGATGATTTACATTGAATTAGTTTCCTGACCACATGAGTATTTGGTTGACTGGTTGTCGGGTGTTCACCCTCAACCACTTTACTTAAATTTTCTAAGATCTTAAGCGCATTAAACTGCTTATGAATAAGTGTGGATTACACTGAGACATCCCCCCTCCACTTTTGTGTTCAACTATGTCGTTGTCATGTCACATTGATGTTAGCTCACCAGGAACACTCAATGGGCCATTGGTCTAGGGTTCTTCAAATATGAATACTATTTTGTGTTTTGAAATATGTGAGGTACTCAAGAATGTAAGGTCACTTATTCTTATCATTAAGGGAGGAATCTGCTGACAAGAAGACCACTAATAAGTGGAAAAAAAAATACTTGTCCTTGTTAAAGGAGCATTCCGAATTGGCGGTGAAGTACGAACGGCTGCAGGGACAGCTAAAAGTAGCTGACAGTAAAGTGCTTTGCTTGGAAGATAACTGCCGGACCTTAAAGGAAGTAAACCAAAGTCTGCAAACAGCAATTAATATAATACAAGGTACATTGCTTAGTTGTTATTTTCATTGGACGTGCTTCTTGTTGGTTGTGAGCTACTATAATTATTCTTTGATGGAAAGATGGGGCTCATCTGATTGTGCGTTATGACCAGACTATTTGTTGTATATTGAAACATGAAGTTTGACTGAATATGTTATTTGTTTCTTGATTAAGTCTGTAAAATCATTTTTTGTGATGTTACTTTCAGCTGACACTCTGTCTGAAGCATCGAGAACTTCCTCATCGCGGTCATCTTCAAAATCATCTTCAAATACATGTGTGGTCTTGCAAGGTGATGAAAGTCCCATGAGTGAAAGTCTGCCAAAGCAGTCCCTCCTGTATGAAAAGGATGACAATGGTGAGGAATCATCAAGTCTTTATTTCACCCTATTGTTCCTTCAGGTGTCTCTTAACTCTCTCCAATGGGGGCGGTGGCTCGGCTTAGTCGGGGAGTGGGGGAAGCGGAGGCTAATCCCATCCCCGTTCGCAACAGCTTCGCAGTTTTGTCGGAGGACAATTCTGGGGGGCCAGTTAGCGAGGTCAGGAACGAACCCCCCGTTGCAAGGGACTCAACTTCGAACGGCAGCCGGGCTGGGAGGGCAGGGATAGTATTGTTAGGGAGTTCAAACGTCCGGCGGATTTTCCCCCAGTTAGAGAAGAGGGCAAGGAGAGACGGAGCGGACCAACGGGTCACCTCCTGGTGTATACCAGGGGGAATCGTACCCAATTCTACGGCGGTGGTAAAAGCAGCGGTGAAGGACACGGGCTGCTCTAGACTGCGGGTGGTGGCCCATGTCGGCACCAATGATGCTTCCGAGCGTAGAGCTGATGAGATCTTGGATTCCTTTAGGGATCTAAACTCGGAGGTGGAACGCGTTCGGAGGGGCACTGGTGTCGATCTGCGACTATCCATCTGCAGCATTGTTCCACGGACTGACTGCGGCCCTCGAGTTTGGGACAGGATTGCCTGGATCAACAAGAGGCTGTGGAAATTCTGTGTAAGCATTGGGGCAGAGTTCGTGGATCTTCGGCCGGTGCTTAGATCGTGCCGGGCTCCCCTCAACTCGTCTGGGGTGCATTATTCCAACGAGGCGTCTGAACGGGTGGCTCGTAGGATTTTTGAGCACTGTAGATATTTTTTAGACTAGAGGGTAGGTCATCTAGTGGGATTTGTAAAGATTTAACCGAACGTAGCCTCCGAGGAAGTCCGCATTGCGAAAATGTTCACATCCAAGTAAACTTAGAAGGACTAAAGCCGGAAAATAGCGACAATATTCCCAAAACGCGTACTCCAGCGAAAGAAATTATATCAAATGTAATAAGCACTTCCAGTGAAATTCGCCCATCTAATACCCATAAGCGTGGAAAAGAACCAACCGACACTCAATCGACAAAATATGACATTAACTTTGTAGTAGTTAATTGCCGTAGCGTTAAAAACAAGCGCGCTGAAATCGAGCATATATTTCAGGACGCAGACGTGGTCATAGGAACGGAGAGCTGGCTTACAGAGGATATAAGTGACAGCGAAGTTTTTCCTCCAGGATATAAAATCTACAGATGCGATCGAAGCGATAGGACAGGAGGCGGAGTTTTTATAGCAGTTAAATCACATTTACACAGCACCGCCCATGAAATAACTGATAATGAAATAGAAAGCGTATGGTGTACAATTAAACAACGAAACAAAAGGAGTATACATGTTTGCTCTTTTTATAGACCTCCAAACTCCGAAGCTGATATTATTTACCAATTAGAAAATCAAATATCCGCATTTACTTTGAGAGACAGTAAAAGTGTAATCATTATTGGGGGAGATTTTAATCTGCCATCTATAAATTGGGATTCTTACACTGTAAAGCCAAATTCAAGGAATAGGGAAATCAGCGAGATCTTACTCAACATACTTACTAAGCACTCACTCGCCCAAGTAGTTGACAAGCCTACGAGAGGAAATAAAATATTAGACCTTTTTGCAGTAAGCCATCCTAGGTTGATAAAACAACTCGATATTATTGATGGCATAAGTGATCACAGAGTAATTTTTGCAGCCTTAAAACTTGAAGTAGAGTCAGCTGTAAAACCGAAACGCAATATTTATTTATTTGATAAATGCAACTTCATAAAATTTGGCGAGATGCTTAATGATTCGTACACTGACTTCGTAGCTAAAACAGAGGACAAAAGCACTGATGCATCATGGAAATATTTCTTAGAAATTCTACGCCAGGGAATCAACGAATATATTCCGCGAAAATTGAAATGTGATAGTAAAGAACCTCGCTGGTATAACAATGATGTTAGGAGGGACCTTAAGAGACAGAGAAAACTGTACAACTTATTCAAAAAGTCCATTACGTTAGGTGACAAATCGAAGGAACTTGAAGCAAAAGAAAGTTACGCTGCACAACGCTCAAAAACCAAGAAATCAATGCGTACTGCATTGCGAAATTTCAAGAAAAAAGTACTTGGTGAA
This sequence comes from Pyrrhosoma nymphula, assembly GCA_963573305.1. Classification (NCBI taxonomy): domain Eukaryota; kingdom Metazoa; phylum Arthropoda; class Insecta; order Odonata; family Coenagrionidae; genus Pyrrhosoma; species Pyrrhosoma nymphula. The sequence goes on from OY754329.1 coordinate 45,215,952, forward strand.
TTACTCGAAGAAAATCCAAAATCTTTTTGGTCATATGCGAGAGAGCTTCAGGGAAAATCTTCAACCGTAGATTCGTTATTTGATAAAGATGGCAAACTTGTCACCGATAATATTGACAAAGCTAACACGTTAAATTCCCACTTCGAAAGTGTATACACTACAGACGATACTCCATGTTATTTCGACATTTCATTCACTGAGGAACCGATGAAAGAAATCACTATTCAATGTGATGGGATAACTAAACAGCTACAGTCGATCAAAAATAGTAAATCTCCGGGTCCGGAGGGAATACCCGCGCGTGTCCTCAAGGAATTAGCGCCACAGATCGCACCGTTCTTAGACATAATATTCAAGAAGTCATTGTCTGAAGGAAAGATACCAATAGACAGGAAAATTGCAAACGTTACACCGATATTCAAAAAGGGAAACAGACATGACCCAGGGAACTATCGACCAATTTCATTAACGTCTATTATAGGCAAGATACTCGAACATATCGTCGTTAGCAATATCATGACGTTCCTGGACAGTCGTAACTTCCTTCATGGCTGTCAGCACGGCTTTCGGAAAGGTAGATCATGTGAAACACAGCTCGCGCTCTTTCTTCATGACGTTCTCAAATCTGGTGAATCGAAAATACAAGTGGACGCATTATTCCTAGATTTTAAGAAAGCTTTCGACACGGTACCTCACAACAAACTTTTATACAAATTACAGTCATGCGGCCTAAACGAAACAGTAGTAAACTGGATACGCGACTTTCTGAGTGATCGTAAGCAAAAAGTAGTTCTTGACGGAATTAGCTCTGATGCAGTTAAAGTGACATCAGGTGTCCCACAAGGAAGCGTAATCGGCCCCCTTTTGTTCATTATATACATAAATGACCTATGCTCTCGAATTAGCAGTAAAATACGTTTATTTGCTGATGACGCTGTCATCTATCGCGAAATTAATGATCACTCTGACTTTGAAATTCTATCATCGGATTTAAACAACGTTCATGTGTGGAGCCAAGAGTGGGGACTCGAACTTAATCTGAGCAAATGTGCGGCGGTACATTTCTTGCGGAGGTCGTCCAACTATCCCCGTGTATATGCTGTGGATGGCGTTAAGATAAAGGCGACAGATGAAGTTAAGTATCTGGGAGTTACGATAACCTCAAACCTATCGTGGGGAACACATATAAGAAATATTTGTGGCAGAGCTCTGAAGAAGCTAGGATTCGTCAAGCGTATTGTGGGAAGATTCTCAGATGAAAAAGTAAAAGAGAGGTGCTATTTCGCACTCGTCCGGCCACACCTTGAATATGCAGCAAGCATATGGGATCCGGTGCAAAAAGAATTAATTCGGGAACTTAATAAAATACAAAGGAAAGCTGCGCGATTCGTCAAAAACTGTTACGGGCGTACAGACAGCGTTACGCAGATGTTAAACGAATTAGGCTGGGAGCCGCTAGAGACTCGGAGGCTGCGCGCTAGGCTTAGATTACTTGAGCAATTGAGAATAGATATCTTTCAGAGCGACACGGAGAACATCATATTAGAACCCCACTATATTTCCAGGTCCGACAGAAACGATAAATTAAGAGAGATATTTTGCCGAACGGATAGGTATGGGAATTCGTTTTTCCACCGAACAATAAGGGACTTTAATAAATGCAAGGCGTAATTTCATAGAGCGTTTCCTTTTTATATGTAAACGGCTGGTGTCCTAACACCCCCCGCCACACGCCTATTGAGGCGGCTTGCGGGGTAGTATGTAGATGTAGATGTAACTATTTGCAAAACTAGCTATCACAAAACTAAGAATTTAATTTCCAGAATATTGATTGGTATTTCTGCCCTTATTTCTCGTAATAATTCATTTATACTTATCATAACTTGAATTTTTTTCATTGATAGAGCTTGAGCATCAGTCGGAGATACATGTGGAAGAGATTGACGAGGAAAATGAAAGAGGACAACCCTTGCTTGACTCAGAGGAAGACTCGATTGCCCATGCATCCCAGAGATCTGGTATGATTTGATCAGTTGCATTTTGATATTTTTGTCCGCTTTGCTATTATGTAGGAGATATATATGCTGGGGAGAGGATATTTTCACCATCAGGTAACCCTATTTTTTTTCCTCACATAGTGGGATGCTGTTAAAATATCTGGAGTACCCCAGGAAAGTATTCCATTGCTCACTGGAAGAAATGGCGAGGTAATATATGTTTACTTATTTATAAAATTGCCTTGAATCTCCTGCTTTACCAATTATTTCCTTTGGTACTTATGTACAAATGAACAACATTCCAAACTGATAACCAGGTCAGAATGTCACAGGCCTGGGTAAGGCTAAGGATTTGAATCCTGCCTAGGTTATGTACTGAGATAAATTAATGTTACAGAAAAGACTATACAACCTTTGCCGATGGAGGACCTTGTAGTCTACTCTTAATTAAGCTTTCCTTTCAGTTTGAGTGGCCAATCATGTATTATTCATGATACCAATTCTAGTTGCATTACTTTGTTCTGCTTGGGTGTAGTTATGCTTAATTCAATGACTTGATTCTCAGAAGGGTACTTCTACCTCAGTTCAACAAACAATGGTCTCCATTGTGGATCGATATTAGTGTATGGGTAGAAAATCACCTGGAGCAACCATTGGCTGCCCCATGGTGCAATTGCCCCCCACCCTCCCTAAGAACCATGCATATTTATGTCATAGACCTTAAATTAAAAGCCTAAATTATGTTGTTGACTTTTTTACTGCAGAAGTTTTGATTATTTTATTTATAATCTAGTTAAATATAAATAAACTAAAACATGTAGTAGTATGATACTACTGAATGCTCTTGCCCATTGTACAATCTATATAATCAACTACCATTTTTTGGTATAGTAAATTTATAAAGTTAGTAAGTACTATTTGCAAATTTTAGGCAAGAGCTCGAATGATGATTTTGGATTGAGTATGGAGAGAATATATGTAGTACAAAATATATTTATCCAGTTATGGGCTAAACATTATTGTCCCACAACTTTGACAAGCAGGGACCTGTATGAGGAAAAGTATAATTTAAGGCACTGATTTCTTGGGAGGAATATTAATAAAGCTGAATTCATAAAAATCTCACAATAGGGTTTTGTACAAATCTGTTCCTACGCTTTTCATCATTTGTGAATTTTCTGACCATAAACAAATTTTGATCAAAATCATAGGTCCAAAGTGATCATTGCATGTTGAATTTCAGTGGAGTAACCCCTGTAAATATGATATTGGCTGTTTAATGATGTTTTTTTTTAGGTTTACATGGGCCGTGGCCATTGGATTGCTGAGGCAGGTTGGAATTCAATCCGCCGATCTTCAAAAGAGACCCTTTTTGTAAGCCACCTTCTGGTAGCTCTGTTGAGTGAGGGTTGCCATTTATATAGGGTAAAACCTACACCAGAAACCAGACCTTTTCCTCCAGGAATTATTGATACTATGCGAGGTACTGAATAAAATTTTTTTTCATGCATTGAGTAATATTTTAATTGATTACGTATGCTTCATATCTATCTATATATATATATATATATTACCTAATGATGCCATGTTTTGTACATTTTAGATTGGCTCTGGTGCTTTTTTTATCGAACAAAACGGTGCACCATATATGCTAATGAAAGACTTGGCCTATTCAAACTGGAACAGAAACTTGGTGATGTGTGTAGAAATATGGACCCTTTACTGATTAAGAAAAAACAGGAGAGAAGGAAGGAGCTGACTGAGTTAAAAAAGAAAAATGTTTCAAAACAACAATAAATTTATTCATATTTAACTTTACCCTTGCTTTTTTTGTCCGAGAACATCAGCTAACCGATTCCCCAGGGAGTAATTCCAGGGTGGTTCCCGCCAGGAACGTTTCCAGGGTGGTTCCCCTCCCAAAATCCCCCGGAACGGTTCCAGGGTGGTTCCCCCCGGAACGGTTCCAGGGTGGTTCCCCCCGGAACGGTTCCAGGGTGGTTCCCCCCGGAACGGTTCCAGGGTGGTTCCCCCTGGAACGGTTCCCCTCCCAAAATCCCCCCGGAACGGTTCCAGGGGGGAACGTTCTAACATTAAGGTTCCTGGGTGGTTCCCCCTGGAGCATTAAGGCTCCCGGGTGGTTCCCCCTGGAACATACGTTCCCGGGTGGTTCCCCCTGGAACATTACCGTTCCCGGGTGGTTCCAGGGGGGAACTACCCTGGAACTGGAGGGAACTTTCTAACAGGGGGAAGAGAGTAAGAATCCTTACTCTCTACCTAGAGAAAGATGGACGCTACCACAGAGTAATACCTTACTCTATGACGCTACTGTCCTTCGAAATATCGGAAGTTTTAATTTGCGAGTGTTCTTTTTTCCGTTTGTATATTTTTATCAGCCACCCTCTTGGCATATTGTATATTTATCACCCGAGTGATTCTCCTAGAAGTGTTTTGTATATATATATATGATGTACCCTATATCTTGTTGATGTTAATGTATCAGATCTCAGGGCAAATATAAAGTTTTTTATGATAATTATTCATTAATATTTACCTCTGTAGCCCTATGGCCCTACCAAAGGGCAGGATGTACCTAATGAATAAATCCCTGGCATCCCTGTGTTCCAGAATGGGATGACCCAGACAACGTTTCTGAGTTCTTGTGATTTCTAGCCATTCACATAATATATGGGATTTGGTTTTCCCATCCTCTTTGCACCATCAGCATATCGGTGTATCTTCAATTCCCATGTTGTACAGGTGCTTATTTGCTTGATAGTGACCAGTTAACAGTCGTATCATTGCTCTCAATTAGCTTCTATCAAACAATAGAAGCTTTCTGGCATAACTTGAAATTGGTCCATCAAACCCTCTATAGAGGGTTCACATTCAATCTGTAGCAAGCCTCAGGCCTTGCACTGATTGCCTGATCTCACTGTGAAGTGCTGTGGCTCACCCCTTGATCTCAGACTGACAGCAGGTCTCATTGCTTTCATTGTCTCTTGGACAATGGGATTGCAATGAGCTTCCCTTGCTCAGCTGCCATTTCATTTCCAGTAATGTCTTCATTTCCACTTTAAGTACCCACCCCCTTTAACACTTTCAATGCGGGCCCGATTTTCATGAAAGTCATCAAAATCAGCTCGAAAAAATTTAAAGTGCTTCGGAAGAGAACGACCACGTCAATTGACTTGCTCCATCAGTCGGTGTAGCCAGGAATTGGGTCCGCATTGAATGTGTTAAGGTGCTGGGTGGGATACCATCTATCAGAAAGGATGTAGACTATAGTCTGCATCCTTTCATATATGACCTCTAGGTGCCTTTCATGAATCTACAAGGGGCTAATGAATATGAAGACACTTTGTCTATCTCATTCTTTCACTGTTTCATTAATAAGCTGCCCACCTTATCTTATTATTAATGACCTCCATGACGATAGCTTTCAACCACCTCTCATAATAGATCCTTAAGTTCATTTTACACGAGGCTCTTTATTGCGAAATTTGAATTAGCATCTGTTTTCACGATGTGAGAATGCAGGCTCAGAATTACAGCAGATGTTATTTTCCCATCTCTCGTTTATGCATTAGCACATGCATTCTAGCAATTCACTTATTTACATGATGCAATTTTCAATGCTCATCCATACACATTCCAGATTGCGCAGAAAAGAGCCTCTTGTAAAATGGCCTTAAGACATGGCATATCATGGGACAAGAGTAAAGACCACTTTCATCCAAGGGCCACATATGCATCCAAAGTGTGAAACTGATTCCATGGACTTAACGGGCAAAGGTGGGCTTGCCCAACTTAACAACCATTATGTGCTGGTGAAGATAATGGATAAGATTGTATGATAACACAAAACTTGGAGCTATGTTTGCCTGGCAGACTGTTGTGAACATACCTCCTGTAGGCAAGGTCATTCCTACCCACCATTCACTTTTTTGCCACATAGGGGCTGGCAAGTCTCCGCAGGGTGAGGGTTCAAAGTTGTGTTGGTTGGTAGAATGTTCATTTAGCTGGGAAATTCTGGGAAAAAATCAGGCTTCATCGATCCTACGATAATTCATAGACAGCAAAAAGAGCTGGATATCACAGAATAAGAAAGGCAATCTGTATTTAAAGCAATGTACAAATGGATTAATTCTAATGACCCACCTATGATCCCAATTAATTGTTGCCTATTGAAATAAAGTTTGCATGCCAAAAAATAATATCTTACATGCCTGACGTATTGGTTCGTTAATCATAGGGTAGATTCAGCAGCAGCCAGGCCAAGTAGTCTATCGCCACTTCCAATCCTCTTCATGAGACAATCCAAAATTAAAAAAATATATTCAGCCACTTTTATCTCCTCGTGTGCTAAGTGATAGGTTGAAAATAAACAAACATAAAACCATAACTTAGTATAACTTTGAGATGCACACTCCTCCCAAATAAGGTTTCACAACAAAAGCAAAAGAGCAATGAATTTTCATACTTTAATCAATATTCAATAAACGAGTATATAGTAGTGCTTGGTCGTGCTAACGCGTAAATTCTAGCCAACGAGCGATTATTGTATTAGCCGATAATGTCACACAATGTTGTACAGTTTCAACAGAAGCCAGACAAATCTCTACACCACCCAAACTCGGGAGTTAATGACAAGAAAACACATATACTTATGTGAAAATAAACGATCTCTCGAGTAATTTTAATTATATAAGTCCTTTTTTAAATAATAAAATAAGCAACCAAGTCAGTGTTAATTATGTCAATTTTAGGCGGTCAAGTTAGAGGAACATTCACATTTACCAAGTATTGAAGATATTTGAAAATATTCTCATTCCTACCACTGCATAATTAGGAAGCAAAATGACGGTTCACCCATGAGGATCTTCGTCCTGTGATCCAGTACAACTTGCTTGTCTATAGTAATGATTTACAAATAACAAACACACTGCATTTTAATGAAACCATTGTGTACCAAGACGTGTAGGAAACTGTACGGCACTTCACGACTTCACTTTTAAATCAATGCCAAGGTTTCCCGCAAAAACTAGTGAAAACATTTGAATCGCTAAATATAATTACGATAGTCCTTTACATATCCCAAGCATCCCAAGATTCCCGTGAGTAGCCATTTACTTCAAAAGTTTTTGGCGCGTTGATGCCAACGAAAATATTATCAGGATGCCCTTATTTCGTAGCTACTGCCCTCATTATTTTTCCATAGATGATATCATGGCAACTCAAGAGAGACTTCCATGTAAATTCGAAGTTGACGTTCTTCGTTTAGGTGATCATTTGTTGTAAAATGTGGGCAATGACGCAGGCATAAGCTGGGAGTTTTTGTTATTTTCTTCTACCCGTTTCTTCAGGATTTCTGGACCCGTCATCAGATAGTGAGGACATTGCTGGCGGAACGACTCTTGAATTACCATACTGGTTAGCGAGATCATTGTGCAACAGGAGTCAGTCCATTATCAGTGTAAACATTCCACGTATCTACAAAGAAGCCTACAGGTAGTAAAAATTTACTACTTTTTAATAGATCACTAGAAACTCTCTATGTCCCAATGCTATTATTATTGGCTAATGATATCTCTCCTGTTGAAAGGGAAATCCTTAAAGCTGATGCTTCAGTTGTCGATCTACATCGACTGAGCGTGCATTTTTATGAATTCGGTTCATCTTTATCAGGCTTCAACCATAGAGATTCCGCGGAAATTGGATCTCTTTTATTGCAGGTAAGTGAAAAACAAAAATAATCGATTAGTTCTGTCATACTATTAATATTTGAATGCTATTTCGTTTATATATTTAATTATCAATTGAATAAAGTATGACCGCAATGATGGCGTAGCTTGGCATGAATTTTAAACATGTAGATATTCATTATCTAATAAAGGTTCAACAAGTAACCACTCATGAAGGGTAACTAACCTGAGATAATTATCATATTCCCAGTAACCAGTCCTAGTAATGCATGCATATTCTTCAGCCTGCGTTTCTTGTTGAGTGATAAGTAAGTCATATAAAAAAGATTTTCACCTCGAGTGCCTTTCGAATCCATGCTATGGCGCAATGACCTACGACATTAAATTCTTTGACACGTATGTGTTTTGAGGAAAAGAACACATTCATAATGGTCTTCTTTCCCAATGGTGCATATTTACCTTATTTTAAGGTATTATGAATTCTTTCCATTTCACTGCCAATGCTATTTCCACGGCATTTGATTTTTTGTCCATTTGTCATCCCTGCCTTGTTATGCAAGCTACTTAGTTATCTAGTCTTTTTGATGTATTTTTGAGAGGATAAAAAAAATATATCATCTTAGCTTGCATTTATGTGTTCATATGTTAATATTAGCTCACAAATGAAGAAGTAAATTTGTTTTCTTCCACATATTTATTTTCTTTGTACATGTTTCAACATAGCGGTGTCATCATCAGGTACCTGATGATGACACCACTCTGTCGAAATATGTTGGGGATAGCTTATAACTACGGTGTGCATCCACCATTATGGATGGTGGCTCAACCTTAAGATATAAAGGTTAGCTGTGAAGTAAGTGAGTTCACTTGATGAATAAGCGGTCATGGGCAAAAAGTAGCAGTATCTAGAAGGTATAGGGAGCCATCCTTGGGTAAGACAACTCAAAAATGCTATGAAAACCCATGAAGATGCCATGGCTTGGTGGAGTAAAATATTCTGTAGGTTAACTAATTTGGATCTCTGGGCAGGGGCTACTCGAGAGGGTAAGTCAGTCCAGAACTATAATTAACTTTTTGGTATTGGTACTTGGAATGTAAAATGGTATCGGAGCTGTGGACAACTTTCAAACATGAAAATGGAGATTTGAAGAATGGGTGTGGATGTTTTAGGTATCAGCGAAATGAAAAGGCCCGAAGAAGGAGACTTCTGGAGTGACAGCTACCGAATTATCCACTGGATCTACAAAAGGAAACAGGTGTTGGTTTAACACTCAGGAAAAGTGGCAGTATGTGAGTGAAAAGCTATCTTTAATACAGTGGAAGGATAATTATCGTTGAATTAGAAACAAAACCCAAGGACACGGTGGTGGAACAAGTATACATGTCCACGTCAGATGACGGTGCAGAAGATATGTACAACAGAATAGAAGAAGTGATAAGGGATGTGAAAGTGGATAACACCTTAATTATTCTTGGATACTGGAATGCGGTTGTAGGGGAAGGTGAGGCAGTAGGGAAGTATGGTTTAGAAAAACAGAACAATAGGGTAGAGAGATTGATTGAAATTTTTGAACAAAATGGCCTTGTTGACACAAACACACCTTTGCAATCACCCTTGAAGAAGATTCTCATGGAAAATGCCAGGAGATAGAAGAAAATTTCAAATTGGTTATGAATTAGTGAAACCGCGATTTAGAAATGATGCAAAGGACTTCAAGAACTATCCTGGCGTGGATATTGGCAGTGACCATAATTTGGTCATGTTGAAATGATAGAGGGACAAGTTGACAAGTTCAAAAAACTTAGATCAACAAACAATTGCTGGAAGGTAGAAAGACTGAGGAAACAGAACACAGATGGGCCTATCAAATTACTCTAGACCAGTGGTCGGCAAACTCATTAGTCAACAGAGCCAAATATCAACAGTACAATGGTTGAAATTTCTTTGAGAGCCAATTTTTTTAAACTTAAACCATATAGGTAGGTAAATTGTTATTAACTTAATTAGGGTACTCCTAAACCTTTGCTAAAAACATCCTTAATCTGATTGAGGTACGTTCGCTGAGGTCGACCCCTTCCAACTCTCCCATCCACACTCGTCTTGTATACTTGTTTCGTCTATCTCCTATCATTCATCCTTTCGCTGTATGTCCAAACCGTTTCAACATACCTTTCTCAAACCTCGACACTACATCTTCTTTCACTCTGCAACGCTCCCTAAAATTAACTTTATAAACTTGACATTAAGTTTAAAGCCTTAGTTAAACTATAGGTGTTGAATAAAACTTGATGTATTTAATGAAGATATTATTTATCGATAAAATTAAATTGTAAGGTATGCATAAAATTAAATCATGTCAATGACTGACAAACACGTGAACAATGACCTTGCATCTCCTTGGAAAGTTTAGGCAAGTCAGGTTTGTATGTTGTTTTTAATTTTAGGCACGATTCCAGGTACTCATTAATAAGACTTCTCTATATACTCTTGATAAGGTTCACGTTTGAAAATGATTGTTCGCATGAATATGTAGACCCGAATAAGGAAAGAACAGCAAATACTAGTTATTTTAGCTGATTATATGAATCAGGAATACTATTCCAGGTGTTGAAAATCCACATATCTTCCTTCTCCTGGTCTTTCACAGCAGACCACTTCTGCTGTGAAATAATGTAAGTTCACTTTTGTTTTTCTCCAATATTTCTATATCAGCACAAAGACTTTCAAATTTCTAACTTCACGATTCTTTGTTTTTTTAAATCCAGCAATTGCATTTCAAAATTGCTAATGTTAATATTAAAGGGTGAAAATTTAATTCTGTAACAGTAACATTTAGTGGTTTTTTTTAACCAAGGCTAACGTCCCTTTGCTGTTTCTGAATTTCTGAAACCTGTTGAGAAAAGCTTCCCTCATATTTAAAGTATTGTTTTAAAATGTCAATATCAGAATTATTTTCTTGGCGATGTTTCAACAGGCTTGGAAAGTGAATCAAAGTTTCTCTTTCAAAATCTTGACCAAAAAAAAGATATTTTTTTCTCATGAAATAACTTCTTCTAACATCGAAAAAGTTGTATTTCCTTTCGCCTGTAGTTTACGATTACGCTATGATTTAGATGAGACGTAACGTCTACCATAAAATAAAATATTTGGATCCACTGATCGTTCATTAGTTCTGGATAGTGTAAACCCTTCTCAAGGAGAAATTATTTAAATTCTTTTAATAAGGAAGAGAAACTTCTCAAAACATTTCCTCTTGATAACCAATGTAAGTACTCTAGTTATGCAACAGAAGATCTGCGTACTCACTCTCTATTCCAACTAAAATGCTTTGAATTGCTGAAAAAAAGAGCTCTAGCTATAATGGAGTTTATAATCTTAATCACCAATTCCATAACTTTGCAATTTTCTTCTGGAAATGTCTGCGCACAAAGTGCTTCTTGATGAATGATGCAATGATAAGTAATTATCTCGTGATTAATTTTTTCTTTCAAAATAGCAACAAACTCGTTTCTTACGCCGGTCATACTTTTCACCCCGTCTGTTGAAATTGTTCAATTTTTATCGAGTAGAATATGTTTTTCCATGCACTCAATTACAGCATTTGCTGTATTTGAGTGCATTGACATACTTGTGTTTGACCTTCGAGTGCCAATAATCCTAAAAGTTCTTCTTAGGACATGTAGATGAAATAAATCGTACAAAAAGTGAAACTTGCACTGTATCATTTGCGTCTCAGCGCTTCGGACAGAGACAGGTGGAGTTACCAATCATAGGGGTGCAGATTTTAACTACAATTCTAGTCTTTCCTGCAGGGACACATGCTTGGAAGTAATACATTGTAGAACATGATCCAAAGATACGACTTGATGATATGCGTTGATATTTTATCTTTCTGGAAATATTTTATCAAAAAGTCGCTTTAGAGCACTTGGCTAAAGATATATAAACAACAATTAAGTATGTAAAAACAGAAATAACAAAACCAGTCATCACGAAGTTTCAATCGCACTACGTGTGCCACCGCACATGGTATTTTGTGGAAGAGCCACACTCAAGGAACCAAAGAGTCGCATGTGGCTCGCGAGCAGCGGTTTGCCGACCACTGCTCTATACCAACCTGAAGAGCATGGAAACAATTCAGGATCAATGAAAGAGAGATTGCAAGAGATCAAGAAAGGAATTATTGATGCAGTCAAACAGAAACTACGGAGGAGAAAAATAGAGAATTGGAAGCCGTGGATTACACAGGAAATCTTGGACCTAATAGAAGAAAGTACAAAACTCAAAAACAGAGGAAGGACAGCAGATGTATAAAATATTAAGAAATGTGATTAGCTGTAAATCAAGATAGGCCAGAGAAGAAGGGATGAAATACCTATGTAAAGAGCTGGAAGGCAATCACTCCCAGGGAAAAGTTGAAGCTGCTATATAACTGTAAGAAGTTAATGAATTTCTAATTAAAGGTAATATCGTTCGGAATGAAGGAAATAAAATTCTTATTGAAAGTGAGGACAAATCAAAGAGATGGAAGGAGTAGGTATGTACCTGGAAAAAACTTTGCTGTGGAAAAAGACTGAATTGCAGGATACTAGAGGATGGAGTCTCTTTGGATGAAGATGAAGAAGGATACTCCATATTAAGATCAGAATTTGATGCTGTAATCAATTATTTGAGAGAGAGAAAGGTGCCAGGAGTTCATGAAATTCCCTCAGAGTTCCTTAACTATGCAGGACTGAGGGCCCTGAATAAGCTATGTATACAGATTGATATGTGACATTTATTCCACTGGGCAAATACCAACAGACATTAAAAAGAATGTAATCATCCCTATCCTTGAGAAGAAAAGAGCCAAAAGATGTGAGAGCTTAAGAAAAATTAGCTTCTCTGCGCATACATTGAAAATTCTGATCGGAATCATCTACAGGAGGATGGAACAGAAGATGAAAGAATTCCTGGCTTAAAACCAACTCAGTTTCAGGAAAAGTAGGGGAATGAGAGAAGGTATTTTAGCGCTGTGATTCATCATAGAGAAGAGGGTTGTAGGGGACAAGCCCACATATATTTGCTTCATCGACCTACAGAAAGCTTTCAACAATGTGAATGGAACAGAATGATGACTACAATGAAGAGTATAGGAGGGCCATTTAATGACAGAAGAGGAATATGCGGGCTATATGAAGAACAGCTGCCAGTGATTAAATGCAGAGGAAGCAGAAGTGAGGAAAGGAAATTGGTAAGGATGCAAGTGATCTTTAACATATATGTACATTGAAAAAGCCATAAATTAAATAAAGGAAAAATTAAAAATAGAAGTACAAATGCCTACGAATCATTATGCTATGCTTTGCTGATGATATAGCAATTCTTGCTGAGAAGAAAGAAGATCTGACAAGATTACTTAACCTTATGGACAAAACTCTGAAGAAATACAACTTGAAGATTAATGTTAAGAAAACCAAGGTTTTGGTTTGTGGAAGAAATCAAGAAGACAGAATCACCATTTAATTTGGTCTGCAAAAACATGCGCAAGTGGAAGCATTTTGTTATCTGGGAAGCAGGATCACACCAGCGATGGAAGAAGCAAGAGAGGCATTGTGAGCAGCATAGCCCCAACAAAGAAGGCATTCTACCTGAAGAGAAGTCTGCTGACAGCCAGTAACACAAGCCTGGAGTTACAGAAGCACTTGATTGAATCATATACATGGAGCATGCTCTTATATGGTAGCGAGACCTGGACAATAACAGCAGTTGAGCAAAGAAGATTGAAAGCAATGTAAATGTGGTGTTGCCAAAGAATGATGAAGATTAAATGGATGTATAGAATCACTGACGTAGAAGTCCAATGAAGAACTGGAGAGAAAAGAAGCTTAATAAAAACTCTGGGAAGAAGGATGGACAAACATATTGGACACATTTTGCATCCCAACTGCCCATGGAAAACAGTATTGGAAGATAAATAAATGGAAAGAATTATAGAGATAGACACTGAATGGAATGTATCAGGCAAATCATGAAAGACATCAAAATAAATAATTGTGTAGGAATGAAGCGATTGGTAGAGAGGATTAGAGGGTTGCTGCAAACCGATCTTCTGATGATGACCTCATTGTGTCACAGCTAATCAGTCAAAGTTGAGGTGTGTTCTGGAATGGTTCCTGATTTTTACATTTTTTTAAATTGCAGCATTGAAATGTCATTTTGGCCCCCATATTTATAGGAATTACTCTTTAGAATTACCATGTGGAACAATTAAACTTTTTTGGAAGTTTAGATTTATGGAACCATAACATGAAGTCAAAAAATTTTTTCCTTGTCTTATTTTATGTGGATGCAGACATTCAAGGATCGCTTTCGTCTCATAATGGACTGGTCTCAGAACTCCTCTGGTGACATGAGTCAAAGGAGCACTGGAGAGTTGGGTATGGATCCAACTAGCCGCCTCGACACGTTAGAGCGTGGACTCTTGAATGCAGGAAGGGCTGCATGGATGGCTCTTGAATCTTGGCTGGCCCAAGGAGGTATTAAGTGATAAAAATAATGTTGACAGCTTTAGAGTTTACATCCCACTCAAGGAGCTAACTATCCATTATTCAGGGTGTCTGCTGACCTGGAAAACCAGCAAAGCTTGGGATTTTGTCGAGTATTGAAAAGTGTTGGTTAAGACATAGAATTTCTTGACATCACATTGAATGTTTCCAAAATGACTATAAAATTGTCTGTGTCTTCCTGAGCATAGGAAAGCTTGCCTTAACGGTGTAAATTGAAATTGAATATCAGAGAAAAATTGAATTGAATATCAGAGAAAAATTAACCTTACTATGTTAACCTAGAAAATATGGAGGAGCCATTATACATATTTATTTATTTTTTAATTCAAATAAATGGGCATAGAATTACATGATATATTTGCAAACACTAAGAATAAGTATAAAATTTATGACAAAATGAATAACATTTATTATTGCACTGAAGATTGATATGATAAATAGTCACAAACAAGTCTTTTTATAGAGACAAGTGATGAGTTAAGTAAATCAAGCTTTAAATTCTTGGCACAGAATTGGTTTACAGCAACTTAGATATAGCTTATAACTGAATTTTTGGAATAGTTGATTCTATGATTCATGTGAGCAAAAAGATCGTGATTTGAGTATGATAGTTTTGTTCTAAAATTTCTAAATTCTAAAATTTGTTTTCTAAAAGATTTCTGGGCACTGAAGTATGTGAGTTAGAATTTAGTGAAGGGGAGGTTATTTTGTAAATTCATTTCCAAAATATTTAGCTCATTTGGCCAAGGATCCTACTCAAAAGAATGACTCATTCGAGATTTACCATTATCAAAGTTTCACATTGGATTACAGCTGTAAACTGTGGTTGTCCAAGTAGTCATCAAAGATATTTTATATAATGTACTTATCAGCATTATATAGTTGCACGGTTATATGTATGCACTTCAAACAAAAATTTGAAGAAAACCTGTGTATATATAAAACCAACTATTATATTTTTAAATGGTGGGGGTGAAGTTGACAATAAGATACATTCAATACAACCTACTGATTGAGTCATACTAAGGAATAACTTATCAGGCAGGTTATTCAAAGTTGCACTTCCTTCTGGCTATTTCCATTCAGTCTGGCTTTAGAGTAGGTATGCATAGAAACAGGCAAAATTTTCTTCCAAGAAAGTGAATTCAAAGAAATCTCAAACAACTTTGACAACATATCACTGCTTATTTTAGGTAAATTTCGAATAAAGACTACCTATTGTATTTGTTAGTACCATGGTGTGACTTCCAGAAAAATGCTACATAGTTTTTCGTTTCATGGTCAGTAGATGCATTCAGTTGGGGAGTGGCACGAGAATACTATTGGTCAGTCTGGGTTGTTGGGCTTGTGTATCTTCGGAAGGATATAAAATTGGGGAGTACAGGGATGAGAAGGAGAAAGCAGAGGAAATTTCATTACTAGTAAGGCCTTCCTTGGGACCTTTGTCATGAAGGAAAGAGATAATATCTTGATGGAATTAAGGGTTTGGGTCTTGAGAATCGGAGGCGTAGGAAGAGGGGTCTTGAGATTTGCCTGTGGGCTTTGTTGATGTTGTTGAAAGAGTCCTGTACTACTGTAGTAGAGCCTTTGTCAGAAGGTGTGATTACTATATTGGGATTGTGAGAAAAGTCTTTTAGGGCTTTGATTTCTGCCGAGGAGAGGTTGGTGAGGGGTTTAAAGAATTGAGAAAAGAGGGGTCGGAGATTTTGGAGAGGAGGTTCATGAAAATTTCTAAGGGATGGTTGGAAAGCAGAGGTTTTGGTTCATATGTTGAGGGTGGTTTGAAATTGGTAAGGGCTGGATGTACATTTTGCAAAGAAGTATCAGGCTGGTAAGAGTGCTGAGAATCCCAGAAGAATTTCCATTTTAATTTTCCACAAAAATTGTGTTGGTAAGGAGTTGACGGGATTAAATTTAGGGTTAAGAGAAGGAAAAACCTTTACTTAGAACTGAGATTTCTGAGGGGGTGAGGGAAGAAGAAGAGAGATTTATGATCACTTGTTCTGTGAAATTGTAGGGATTGCCAGCGGGGTGAGTGGGAGGGGTCAAAGGTCCTTTGAGCGAAGGAACATGCTGTGGGAAAAACAGGGAAATAGGTGGGGGTGGGTGGGTGAATTGAAAAAAGCTCAAGTCGGGCCTTGAGGAATATAATGGGGGGTGCGGTGGGGTTCACAATGCAAAACAGTAAGGAGAGTCCTTGATGCGTAAAAGAAGTGCAGAGGGAAGGCAGTTTTTTAAAAGCTTTTTGGCACCAAGAAGTAAGGGAGCGTAGCACAGAAGTAAGCAGTGTATGGATTGTGGTCAGTAATTGTGGGTTGTAGAGGCTGATGATATATATTAATTAGGGATTATAAGTTTGAATGGTAATGAGAGACAAGGGATTTGTAATGAGCGAGAACTAAAAGACAGAAGTTGTAAGAGATTTGATGCGGGTGGGCATGGGAAAGAGGGTGAAGAGAGGAAGGCATGCTCAAAGTAGAAATTTTGATGGTGAGGCCTTTTGGAATAAGACCTAGGGAGAGACAGGAGGAGAGACGAGATGCAAAATTTGCCCTATCCTTATCACCGACCCCCTTCCCACTAAATTCCTCTCCCACCCACTTCCATTCCCTCTCTTTCTTGCACTTCCCACAATATTTTTTACACACTCTTGTGTAACTTATGCGATGCTTACTATATCGGCCTCACGACTGATGCCCTCGGGATCAGGATGGTCATGGGGAATCCTGATCATTTTGGTGTCATTCCATTCAGGGTTATGATGCCAGATTGAATGCAAAAAGGGATGCCAGATTGCACATGGATGCCATATTAAATTCAAAAAACCTATGTTGTATGCCAAAATTACTTCCAGACTGATACAAAATATGAAGGTGGAAAATCTTGGTCAAGTTTGTTAATGGGCAAAATTGGAAATGGGGATTTTTTTTTGAAAACTGAAATATCACTTTAACTCCCTTATTATGAAATATGTAGTGCATTCGTTTAAATTTATTAAGACTAAGACTGCGACCAAAAACTTTTGCTTCATAGATTTATTGATAACACCAACCATTAGCTCAAGGGGTGGAAAAAACAGGGTTTTTTGGACAAAAAATCTTAACTTCATTGGTAGGAATGATATCAGATTCATTCCAAGTTATATGAGATCATCTAAATATATTATCTAAAACTTTGGTCCGTAGCAATTTTTAATATGACTAACCATTATTGTAATGGGTGAGCAAAATGAGCTGAGTCTATTAAAAAAAAACTTCAAAATCTACCTGTGCTTCTAGGCCGGGCCTAAAGGGATTTTATTATCAAACCCAAACTTGAAACAATGACCAATGTCCTTGAGTTTAAGAGGTGGGAATCATTTGTAGAGGTAGACGATTGAATGCAATACATATAAATTGTTCAACAGGGAAACAGTGCCATGAAATATTAGCACCAGTTTCAAATCATAGAAAATATTCCCTTAATTAGTTGGCTCTGCATTGGAATACCAAGTGAATATCCTTCACTTACCAGCTTTGCTCTACTATTCCAGAGAGGCACCTACAATCTCTTTTAATTCAAAATTGATGGTTTCAGGCGTTACTTTCTGGAACTTGGAATTCATCTTGAATAACTTAAAACTTTATATTTCCACTTGAAATTTATTTTGCTACCACCATGGTTTCGACGTCAGGGCGTCATCATCAGGTGCATAATAACTACGTACGTACTACTACGTAACTACGTACGTACTACTACGTACCGTACCACCCGGGGATAGTTAGCGCTAAAGGCTTTACTTCTACCTGCCCCATCCCACCGCCCCCCCCCCCCTTCTTTCCCTACCCATGACTCCACGTCACCCAAAAATCCCATTACCAGTGCCCCCTTCACTTGACTCACCCACCCCACCCATCTTCTTCCCTCCCCCCGCTCATGTGTGTATCTGAACCTCCACCCCCACAACTTTTTTGTATATAAGTGAACAATTTTCTGTATTATGCACCTGATACAATTTATCACCCGCTCACTAGTAGACTTTCATCCTCTTCTCCTTCACTAACACTGTAAAGGTTAAACTGGTCCCTTCACACAGTATCGCCATTTTCCCCCTGCGTGCAAATTGCACAAACATTAACGCTGAAGAGGTGGACTCTAGTCGCACCATTGCAGCGCTCCACTACTTTGGGCCGAGGGCCCTGCCATTGCCCGTGGTCTGGTCTATAATGCACCTGATGATGACGCCCTGACGTCGAAACCATGGTCGTAGCAAAATAAATTTCAAGTGGAAATACAAAGTTTAAAGTTATTCAAGATGACTCTTTTAATTCATACTTTCCAGGAATATAGCTGGCATGGTATTTTAGAAGTGAAACAGGCAATAGATCAAGATTAGCATATTCTTTAATTCAACTTCATGATGATAATAATGAAAGTACATAGTTTCTCTCACCGGTGGTATGAGGCAACCATAAAAATATTTTATAATTTTGACAAACGTTGAAATGAAAGACTAGCACATGATCCCTATCAGTCACTGTCCACAGCATGTTCGCACCCCTTTATTTGTGGCAACACCCATCTCATCCAGTGGCACAGAAAGAAGTTATCAAACATTTAAAATTTAAAATGGAATTTTGGAACTACTGTGGTCTTTTAAGGGTTATACCTCAATCCCATTCACTATGTGGTTGGTGGGTGAATTTTCTTCTAATGCATGAAACCCCTTGCTTGCAATTTTTAAGGAACAAGGTCTCTTTATCTATACCCCTAATGGATGTCTCTATCAGCAGTTCTCTGCTCACATCCACAATAAATATTGATAAATAGTGACATTGCATGAAGTGGTACTATTGCTTCTCACCAGTGAAGGCTCTTGTTGCACACAAATCATGAAATATCTGTACCAACATGCAAATCGCCTGTCTTAGTTTATTTTCTCTGCTCATTAATGATAAAATATTACATGCAATCCCTTGAAATGAATTGACGTTTAACCAGTTGCTCTCACATAAGGCTACTTTACTCCATCTCAGGGCATATCCTCATCAAGAGTTACCTCTAAACACATACAATAAATTATACTGACACGGTGGTATTAGAGTGAGCACAGCAAGCCAAATACCTTCAGGTACCAGCTGGGCATTAACTGTGGTGTCCTTGTGGTATCCTGAAACTTGTTTAATCTTTATCTGCCGAGTGGTCCCCTTAGGAGTCACTCAAATCATACATTTCGAACCTTGGACATTAAAATGACTTCCCATCTTTTAAAGGTTAAAAGTGAAATAGGTGCATAATATTATTCAAACATCAGGAATATTATGAGTTTTCACTTGTGTGATGTTCACCATCTGACGGGCATGGTTTGCAACTCGACCGTCGAAAATATTCTCCTTTTAAGGAGTGATGTGTAATGTCATGTTCTGTGAGGTGAATTTACATAATAACCTCAAAGAAATGACTACTCAAAATACATAATTACAAAAGGTTAACAATACTTGAACAATGAGCAGAGATATAAGATGATTGAAGTCAATAATAAGGGAAGGAATGTTAAGTTTAAAATTAACTAAGTAATGTATGCCGACCACATTTCAATGATTTAATATGAACATCATAGTATGGGTTCCAAATTTTAGCTGCATATTAATTACATACCTGTATGGATATTATTTATGGAATCAAAAAGCCTTTATCCGGCAGACACCCTGTTATTTGAGTCTCATGTGTAGTTAAGGTATATCAGGGAACTCTTAACCCCTTCCCTGACGGGTTTTTTTTACAAAAATGGTCAAAAAAAGTCATATTTTTTTATTTCAGATTCAGAAGCATTGAAGGGAGGCAAATCCGAAAATGTTTTCATTCATTTTTTATTCCAAATAACTAATGATTTATTCAATAGTTTCTGATTGTTGCCCCTTAACTTAAGAAAATTAGGCCACCCGCATTACGTTATAACTTTCCTTCCCGTTATCCCTTGTTAAACATCTAAGGAGGAATGCATTTAGTTTATATGACAAATGTATATACTTTTCCGACAACGTTAATGTAAGCTATTAATTTTAGTCCGTAGTACATCAAGAAAAAACGTACAAACATTCATGGGAGTTAGGCAACCCGCATGACGACGACTTTCGCTCTGAAAATGTTATAACAAAATTCATTTTATTGCAAAAATCAAGAAACTTTAATTATTTTACTTGATTCTCATTGAAGAGAGCTGGAATCCCTTTCCTCAGTGTTCCCTGCGAGTCAGAGGAGTGTGAAGCGAGCAAGTCGGCTAGATCTGGAGATGTATAAAAAGTATCCGTCGTCAGACAATATCATAGGCCAAATCATCACACTTCATCATCACTTTTGAGGACATGGGTAAATGGGCAAAGTCTTTATCCTACACAGTCCCCATTCCCGTGTAAATCGTCGTTGACCACACGTATCCAGTTCTCGATTCACTAAGGACAAATATTTGCCAAATGAAGCTCTTTTCATAGGGATGAACTGCCACCACCCCAATCTTCCCTTGTACAAGAGCAGGCTCTCGTCGATGGTAACGTCCATCTCTGGTGTATGGATTGCCTTGAAATTTTTCTCCAGCTTCTGGCAAATCGACCATATTCTATTTAGTTCGGCGTTGGGGTGTTTGGGGATCAAAATCGTTATTATTGGCAAAATGTAAATATTGCCTTATTTTTACGAATCATCGGTAAGACATTGTTTGTCCAAAAAAGGGAGATGAGAGTTTAGGTCTCATCGACCAATAAAACTCAGTATCTGGCTTCCTCACCATGCTTTGTAGCATTACAAGGGCAAAAAACACGAATTTCTAAGCTTGTCACAACTCGCCACTGATTTACGCTAGCACTGCTTGGCCCCGCTTTTTCACGCAAAGTGTTCCTGACGCAGCGATTAGTTTCCCAAATTATAAAGTCAACAATTTGATCGTTGAAAAAATTATTTTAGGGAACCTCATTCGGGAACCAGGTCAAAGCTCATCGAAGAATTACCTTCAAAAAGAAACCTAGGTGGCGCCGGAGGAGGAATCGTTGAAAGTATTTCCTCCCACTCCGCTTCCTGCGAATGTTCCGCTGTGCCTTCCGATTCGGAGCTTGTTTCTCCGGAGAGAGTCGAATCACTGCTGGTCTAACACTGATTCCTTTCCGGAATATATTGCTGATTACCTAATGTTACCAAGCGAAAACAAAGAATTTGCCGTGGAATTCACTCATACTACACCGCTTGTATTATAACCTAAATGTTCGAACTAAAAATAGAATATTAGCATCGGTGGAATTTCAGCGAAAAAGTGCGTGCGCATGAAACCGGTCGCCAGGCCATCGGTCCTCGAGCGGGTGTTTGTTTTCTGACCTCAGGAAAGCGTCAAACATGACAATAGAAGGCATTACACGTTTGGGATTTATCTCTATCTCTCCTTTTTTCTTGTACTCATGTGGGCTAGGGTAGAACATATACAGGGCACTTGTGTTGGTTTGCATTGAGAACATACGCCTTTTAGATGCCTTCATCGTATAGCTGTTTTCGTAAATATGTATCACTACTTCCACCAGTATTCGAAATAGAAAAATGAAAGGGGCTGATGAAATAACATTCGCAACATATCTAAACATTTCGCTGTCGTCGCGTTGCATCACATTTTCATCCTCACTAACATCCGAATCAATGTTCTTATGCTCAGAGAGGCTTCACTCAGAGCCAGAGAGTTCAACATCCTCCAATTCCTCATCAGAAACATCAACGGTCGAAACACTTTCGGATCCACTCTACATAACGGTAAGATTCGTATACCAAAGAGAAACAAACTTCTGAAGCAACGAAATGATATCACCAGTTCAAGGGAAACTTCGAGATGTGCAAACTACAGCGTACATACGATGAATAACTAACGCATCCTAAAATTTTGCGACAGCTAGAAAGAGGCCGATGGCAGGAGAAACAAAACATATTCGCCGAAAGCGAAGTATCAGTAAATGAAAGAAAAATCTTCACCCCTTTTCCCTACTGTAATCCGTTTTCCTAGAGGTAGCGTCATAAAATCCAATTTTCACAAGTGAAGAGAATAGTATGGGGGAAAAGGGCATGAGGGGTCTGAAAGGAGAATAACCCGGGGAAAGAGGAAAAATAGACTTGAGTAACAGAAGATTAGCAGAAAATTGTAGAGGTTGTTCAATGAGAGACCTGCAGACGGTCGGAAAATCCAAAAGACTTCCGACCGCCTGTTTATTGCCCTTGCGCGTGATC
This sequence comes from Pyrrhosoma nymphula, assembly GCA_963573305.1. Taxonomy (NCBI): domain Eukaryota; kingdom Metazoa; phylum Arthropoda; class Insecta; order Odonata; family Coenagrionidae; genus Pyrrhosoma; species Pyrrhosoma nymphula. The sequence continues at coordinate 45,238,435 of OY754329.1, forward strand.
TTTCTCGTCCGTGCCCGACCGTGTCTTGCTGGCTGACCACCCAGTACGGTGACACACGCCAGACGTCAGGGTTGGGGAGGGGAATTTTGGGAAATACCAAAGGACCCCTCGGAGAACCAAAGACAAGGAGCATCAGAAAGGGTACGTGAATGAAGCCGCGGCGAACGTCCGGCAGGGGTCGGTCGGTGAAGCATATACGGATACCAAAACTACAGCGTAAATACGTAAATAATACACAACTTATAGGTAAATATGTATTACAAAATGAACAATAAAAAAATCGGGAATGCATTGTTTTTCATATTATAACAGATAAGGATTTACTGAGTAACAATTGTTATTTGAGTCTTCTTGATCGAATGCAATTTAGCGATAATGCAGAAAAGAACTTATGATCCCATATGAAGATTTCGCTTCCAGGGAGCGTAGTTCCACTAGTATTCCGGTAGGATAGACAAATAAAATAGATGAGTTTTGTGAGAACTGATAAAATATAATTCTCATAAGTAGATAGGAAATAGTAAGTAATCGTGAATAATAATAATTTAAATCTAAAATCAATCCTTCAATCATTATATAAATTACGTTAACAATTGCATAAGCAAGATTCCAACTGTTATACTTCGGGATATCAAGTAGCTAAACTTACAATAATCCTAGTAGTAGGCAGAGCGCTTGATAAAATTGAATTTTCATGACCATAAAACGTTTCCTAACATTTATATTGGATGAAAAAATAGTGCGTAAATTTTGATATAGGGAGAGTAATTTTGGTGCGTGAAGTTTTTTTTTGAAACCATAATACAAGTAAAAAGCCTTCAAAAAAGCGAGAATACAGAGATAGGCGTCCATACATGACATCTAGCGGCGAAGCATCGAATTACTACGAAGGGGGCGAAATATCTCGTCCAAAACAGCTAAAGAAGGGAAAAAGTAGAGTAGGACGAGATATCTCGTTCACGTCAGAATTTGCTAGACCATTCAGGACGAGATATCTCGCCCGCGTCAGGGAAGGGGTTAATGTATTTTAGCTTGGTGGTGGAAGTTGTCTCATTATCATCAAAAGACTTGCTGTTCTTGCTGTTTGTTCCTTTTATTTACTCAAGCTTTTGCATTCATTTGTTGGCAGCATCATCAGTAACAGTGATGTATAACATAAAATTCCAAAAAAATCCTTGTACTCATTACTATAATGTCACGGTGGGTTATTCCCCTACCCACTGTCCTTGAATTGGGTTAGTGGTTTGATGTACCCATTCTAATATCATTGGCATTGTGACTGTCATGCTACTACCTATCCAATTCTAAGAGAGAGAGAATGAGGAACCTGGCATGACAGTGGTGACAAGGTCTATGAATTCTTCCAGAATTTTATCTGATACAGCAAGTATTTTTCTTGATGCAGCCTGTAATGTCTGCTAAAGCTTGACTGAATAAAATGGATAGGCCACAGGAACTAGAATCCCTTAGACAAGGGAACAACATATATTTGGTGATTGTAAATCCAATTTCTTGGAGTAGCTTTTTCATGTACTAGAAATGCCTAACTAAGGTATGTAATATTTATGGTTAGATTCACATAAATTCCTTAAGAGTAAACTAAAACCCAAACTTATCTTTTTTATAGGTGGGAGACCTATTGGCCCTGCAAATATGGTTGTGAACCATCAAAAAAGACAACTGGCACATGCTTCCACTTCTTGAGGATGTCACTAGAGAGAGATTTTGTGATAATCTGATCCTTCTGTGGCTTACCTACCTATTTGTTAATGTGAAGATATATGAAAAATGGAATAAGATTCAAAAGTGCAATTGAATGTGCAAAATAAAGGTACTTTATTCAAATATTTTTCCTCCTGACAAATGCAGAACCTTCTCATACTTGTATTCATCATTAAGGTCAGGGGTTGGTAACCTGTCATTCTACTCACAATGTATTTGTATTTTTAGGCAAATATCTTGAAAAGTATTATGTTAAGTGGCTGATAGTTTGTTAACATTGGAAATATTAACAATTGACATTGGAATTTTATGAGAAGTGATATCTCGCTCAAACTACCTTTCCATTAAGTTCCCGTTAACTTCAATTAAACAATAAAGGAGCTCCGACCCTACCATCTCAACTTTCAACTCCCACTGAGGGCAGAAAAAACGGAACATCTGTCCATTAAAATTGTCCAGCACCTCTTGTTTAACAGGCTGTATCTTCAAGTGAGGCGAAGCGATTTAAACAAACTAAATTATCTGACAGAAAGCTCATTCACACTTGCACTGATGTGGGTTGAAAATTTTTTATCTCCTTTTGTGTAGTTCTCTTCTGTTTAATTTGGAAAAAAGATGATTTTCAGCAATTAAAATCCAATAGATAGATATAATTTGTTAATATGTACAACACCTGATTGTAATTGTTTAATATTGGACAAATCGGTAGTTAATTTGAAGTGAGAATCAGGGAATATATGAAATCACTGCTTCATGTTGACAACAAATCAATGTTTGCCAAATGAAAATGATGTGTAAATGTTGAATCCGGTAAAGGGAAAAAAATGGTTTGGAAAATTACGAAGTCGATATTTCTAATTAATATGTGTAAGGATTTGAGACAGGGACATATTTATGACCTCTGAGGCCCCCGGCGGAATCTAGAATGAGGCCCCCAATGTTATGGTCTTGCAACCTGGCAGCTTGACATAGACTTTTCCTTGCTTATAAAGGAAATACGTAATGAGTACATGCACAAGTATCTATCACTATTAATACTCTGCTAGTAGGTGCCAGGGGACTTAAAACTTTATTTACATTTTTAAAATTTTGAACAGTAAAAAAATGCCTCCTCGTGATTCTCGCAAGGTCCCCAGCGCTCGCGAGGCCACCGGGTAAGCCATATGGTAAATACGGCTGTGGTTTCTGAGCATTTCATATACTTCTGGTGGTTATTTATGATGGAAAATTCCATTCCACTGGAAATGAGGAAAGACCAGCGGTAACCTAACTTAACAGTAGCTTGTCATTTTCTTTTAAACTAACCCACTTTTCATGATCATAGAGCTGAATCAACGTTTTAATGGTGCCGGTGCAGTTTCTTTAAACAATATATCCAAAATAAGCAGCACAAGTATGGCTTCAAATATCAGCATATAGGTATGTTGACACAGTCGAATGGACTCGTAATGAAATTTAGGATAAATTGTGGTTAGGCTGGCAAGGTAGTAGGTGGTCCAGGTCATTTTGAAAATGTCATGAAATACCTTATAAAATATAACTTAGATATAGGTCATGCAATGTATATGGATAACTTTAATTCAAGGGTCGGACTAGTTAGACCAAAAAACACTGGAACATTGAAGGCGAACCAGAAAGGTAACCCATTAGAAATCATTGGGAAAAAGTGAAAACCTAGTCAAAATGTTTATTGGTTCATCAGATTTTGGTGCCAGTATGGCTGAGCATCAATCACACTGTGGTACGGTTACTCAAATACCTGAGGCTGTTGTAAAGTGTAGTGAGTTCATGGGAGGTGTATACAAATGTGATCAGTTATTAGTGTACTACCCATGTGAAAAGAAAACTCTGATGGCATGCTAATGTAGGCATTCATATATTCCATGCTAAGCTAAACAATCCATTTTTATTGCATACAGAATCCAGTAGTAACAAAAAGCTGACACTTATGGAATTTTGGCAGTGTCATAACATTACTAATGTATCAACATTGTGAATGGAAACTCCTAAGCCAAAAAAGACCCACATACCATGAGAAGTTACCAGAAATAGAAAAATGAGATAGAGATACATTATTTGCAGAAATGCCAATAAGTATGTAGAAAGGTTTTATTATTTTCTATGTCCAGATAAACCAGGAATATAGTTGGAACATAGTTTTACTCGATTCCATGGTTATACATATCTAAATCTGCACTCCATATTTTTAGGTGCTGTTCTTTACAAAGAAAAGAATATGCTTTTCGTATTAGATAACTAAGTGAATGTTTACATGCTCATTTCTTATGACAATACATATGTACCTAATTATGTGAAAGTAGACATTACTGTGTTACGCCCGGCTTCGCCCAGCGTAAATATTTTCAAAATGCTCGAAGCCAACGCCAACTGCCACTTCTCCTCCTCCCCTGCCGGAGCTAATGGGATCTGACTTCCCCTCCTGCCGCAGTGACGTGGAACCTGATTGGCTGCTGCGGTCACGTGGGCGGCCTCAGGTTTCCATATGTAAGGAGGATGCTAGCCAGGGGAAGGGAGTTCGGCGGGCGGTGGTGCGCGATCAGATCGAGTGAGCAACTCCATGGCCAGCACCACTCCATTTCAGTGGTGAGATCAAGTGAGCAACTTCCATACCCTGGGACCGCCATCGCCGGGAGAATAGGATTGATCGAGCAAGAAGCTCCGCCGCTGCTCCCATCTTCGGCTCTCGCACCCATCCGGGGGAGAGTCTTTCCCATTAACCCCTTTCCCTACCTCTTCCTTTATTGAATAATAAAACCTCACTTCACGAACCAAGTCCTTTTATTCCTGACCAAAGCAAGGTGAATGTGGACATGGAGATCCGCGGTCAACTCCCATCTTACCAGGGAGAAGCGAAGGTCTTCGAGGAGACAACTGTAGCACATACTGTAAAATATTCCTAAGAAAATATCTCATGAAAAAACTTTAATTTTATTACTGAAGCAACGATTCTGTAATCAGTGAAAATGAATTGTACAATGTGTAAGGGCTTCCCCTTAGGGTCCGTCGAGGGTCAATTAAGGGAACGACACTTCATAAAAAGACCTTAAATATGGAGTCCAAATACATCCACTCAATAGTTGCACTTGCCACTCTCGGCATCTCACCCGTGCACTCTCTTACCACCGACTCCCCGAGTCCTACCTCTTCTGTGGAATCCTCTCTCTCCCCGCCATCCAACGACCGCCTCACCCTACATCTGCAGTTCCTTAGAGGCAATGTCAGTCTAATCTTTAATTAAACCCATCAGGGTTATCTCAATGGTTCAGATGAGCTAGAACAGCTCTGCTCCGCAACTTCCCAAAGTCGGCTGCCCACTCATCTTAATGACACCTTATCTGAATGATTACCAACCACTGTGGGCCACCCATGAGAAGGGAACCAGCTATTCACTATATACCTGGATATTCTCTTACAAAAGCATTGCAAAATTGTGGTGTGTTAATTAAATGTCCCTAATAAAATGTACTGCGATTTCAGCCAAACAAACCATAAGGATATTGAATAAATTCATATTTTGAGAAATTGTTCAGGATCTAAAATATACATAACAATAATCCAGAATGTTAACAATAGCCTTGTTTTATTGGCCTAGCATGAATTAAAAAGAGAATCGAAAATAGTATGATTCTTCAATAAATCCAACAGATTACAAGTCAATTTTCATAACTTTTTGCTGCAATATAAACTTTTAAGTGAATAAACTAGGTAATAAATATGTAAAGCAGTGGATATTGTGTCACGCCAACTAATGCCTTGTTCTAATTACTAGCTTGTACTGCGTGTAACTTGTTATGCTCGTAGTGTGAATGCGAGTAGCTATTAACCTCTGTAATTGTTTATCGCTGGCTAAATTATGCTCTTTAACTTTTTCACAGCTTACGTATGTAAAAATTGTAGGAATTTGAGCAGTGCATTGCCAAGAATACACCTGTAACTACTTCTGTTTTTGTGGTTTTAATGGCATGTATTCCACGTGTCTGGCCAGGTTCTGACACACACCGGTGAAAAATGCACACGCACTCATGAACGCACACATAAATATCCACTAAAAATTACCTAAAAAAGTGAATGTTTATATGCACCTTCCAGGAAATTAACAAACAGTACCACAAGCACTACATGCCTCAGAGGAATGAGTCATGTGAGGAATTACTGTGCATTGCAGGACTGCATAAGCTGTCTCATTCATGGAGCAGCACCAATAAATTAAAAAAATATTTTCAGCCAATTTGCAAGTTAAATAATTGTAGCCCAGCAGTGAATTTGTTAAGGAGGAGATATCGTAGAAGAGGTTGATAATTATTTTCCATGAGTAATGATTACAGTGCCATTGAAATCAACTCCGGCGCTCTTTTTAAAATTAGCAAAAAAAAACTTATGGACACAAGATACATACAATACATATTTGCAATGAGAGTAATTAACTAATTTTCTGTCTTATTGTGAGAGTTGAAGTATTTTGAGTTATAATCATGTGATCCATAAAACGTATGTATTAACCCTTTCCTGCCGGCGACTGCGAAAGGAAAATGTTTTTCGTGCTACGGTAGCTTGAAAAACATTTTGAAAAAATTTTAAACCTCTCTCTGCGAAGCACTTTTTTGGGGTGGAGTGGCCCAGGTATTCTCGTCCCTCCGATTTGGGACCCTGCTCAACGGGGCACCCAGCTATTACCCCGGCCACTGGACTCGAACCTCCAACCCTTTCTTAGTGGGAGTCCACGGTTAAATCATTGCATAAGCAGTGTTTTTTAAAATTAAAAATTGTCTATGATTTTCAACAATTTACACTTATATAAGAATAACTTACATTTTTTAAGCATTTTAGAATTTTAGACGGATTTCTAGCGTTGATAATAACAAAGTTAGGACTTAGGACTTTTCCATTTTTACAGCAAGTTAGGTCGTCTCGAAATTTCCTTTTCTTTCACGTGAGACATCACTGTGGGAGTGGAAGGGATGGTTTTTCCAAGTAGGTTATAAGAGACATCGCCAGGCAGCCAAGCAAATGTTCAACCAAGAATGAGTAGCTAACATTAGCGCACCAGCGTAAGAATGATATTGGCTATTCAATATACAAAACCTAAAAATACCGGCATATGAGTAATTACTAAAAGGATCAATGAAGAAATCGGAAAATAGAGGACATATAGTAAAAATAGGCATTCAGATTCTAACAAACACGTACGATATAGGCAATGAAACTACAACATTTCTCTTTTTGCGTATTTTTCATCGCATATGAACACACAAGGTACTAAGGCTTTCACACAAGAAGTCCGTTAATAATAACACTAAAACTTCGTTTAAAAACTGCTTATGCACAGAAAAAATTGAAGAATTCGCTTCAAAGTATAAAAAATTGGAGTATGCAATAAATTTTTCTTTGCAAAAATCATTGACAATTCAACCACTTCACCACGGATTCCTGCTATGATGAGGATCGTAAATGAGTAGGAGGGTCGGGCCTAATGGCCGAGGATTAGCTCTATGGTCTCGCTAAGCTGGGTCTCAGGCAGGGCCTGAATACCTTCGACCATTGCTACCTCAGCGGTCACTTCCCTTCCCCCGCGACAGCTATAGCCGACGTCAGTTCGTTTGCGTTGAAAAATCCACACCAGCTATAGCCGACGTTCGGTCGTTTACATATGAAAATGCTCGTCGGCTATGGTCGACGTCCGGCGCGAAAGGGTTAAGGAGAAGTAGCCAGAAAAATTTCAATTGATTAATTAAGACATTTGATTTAATTGCAAAAAATGCTATTTACAATGGAACTGTCATTACTATTAAATTACTGGAAAAATTGATGATATAATATCTTTAATGAATGTATGGACTGATCCATTTGTTAATTATTTGTGAGAAGAGCAAGGGGCCATGAATCATTAATTTACATAAATTTTGTAGCAAATCATGTTTGTACATACTTGTTTTCAAGGAAGAAGGAAAATTTATCTCTAAATGCCCTAAAAACAGACATAAATTTTGCTCCATATATGTATAAGGATAACAAACACTGTACCCTTCCATCTTTATTTATTGTCCAAGTAACAAAAACACCTTGAATATTTCCACTGACTTTCACCTTCCAGCATTCGTTCATTATTCTTGATAAACCAAGACAGTTTTAATAACCACTGAATGGCCAATAATAACACCTCAAGATAGTTCCCCTCAATACAATCAAGTCCCTTCAACACTTCCTAACTCAGCAGGTTTTGCAAGATTTGCCGGGCTATTTACTTCTGGAACACTGGTTTTAATCTCTTCTTCACTTGCTGTGACCAAGCCACCTTGATTTTCCTCAGAATTTATTTCAACAGAAATTTTCCCTTCATCTTCTTTATCCTCTGAACTGCCTTTTCTTTCTTTAGCTTGAGCCCCTTTCCTTGGAGGAATAACTTGCAGGAGAGCCTCCTCCCATGTTTTCCCATGGCACACACCATGCATTATCTCAAACACTGAAATGACAAATAATTATTGTTTTATTTACCCAGCGACCATGGTACATTATAATATGGGACTACATTCATGTGATATTTGGCACTTTGAATGAAGCAATACAATAATAAAAATTATAAAATACCAAACAGATTATTCAAATATCAGGTAGAGTTTACTCATGAAAAATTCAAACCCTGACTAAACCATGAGGCTATCGAGATAAGGAAAAATAAACAATTTCAAAAGAGACGGGGGTCTCGAAATCAGCCACACGTGGAATCAAGTCATCCATAACAATCCTGTAATTTCCCCTTCTTTTCCTACCTCCTCCCCCGTTCCACCTGCCCACTTTAATATCTTAAGCATAATACCTCGGCCCTGGTCCCCAGGAAAAAATGGAATTCGTTTTTACGAACCATGGCGAAAAACTGCATCAGCAAAACTCTTTTTGCAGACGCAGACACCTAGAAAATCAGCGTTGACGAATGTGATGCATCAAACGTGAAATGCGTGAATGATAGTGCATTCTTCTCTCTGGCACTCTCCTAACTGTTGGCAGCATTTCCATAATGTAAACAATTTCCTTGGGTTAAAACCCCTGAGAGGCGCCACATGTCAAACTCGCTCAAGGTGAAAGAATACTAAGGTGGTCTCATTTCAATGTTTACGTTTCGGTGATGACGTCACGGCAGACTCCTCGCGTAGCTGTCAGCCAGAGATGATATGGTTCGCCGGAATATTAACCATTTTATCCAGTACCAATGGAGCTGAATATGCGAAAAAGATGACAGTGGCAATTGCCAAAGGTCGAAGGAATTAGTTGTCACTCAATAAAAAGGTTTCATAATAACTATTTGCTAGCAATAACGGTGATTACAAGGAACGCTTTTAAAAGCTGCGCGTAAAACATTCTTAACCTCTATCTATGCAGAAAGGAGCATATTATGAAAGATTTGGGCCAATTAAGAACATATTTTAATGTACTAATATTATGCAGTGATTTTTATATCTAATAATACCATGAATTTTCCGAATATTCACTCATTTGTTGACTATTGATTCACCGAGCCAGCTGTGTATTTTTTGACTCGTATTTAAGAACTGATGTGTGTCACTTCGTTCTCAGAAAATATGATAATAATAATATATTTATTTAAATGGATTGTTTTACAAGTAGAGTAGTATTGTATGACTTTTAGTCATTAACTATCGCAAATGGTTCGCATCAGCACACATCACCACAGCATTTATGCGAATATAAAATTCCTTCGGTCTCGTGTCTCCAACCAAAGGATAAATAAAAAATATTCTGTCTACAATGAAATGTACATTCACTTCGATGACCTAAGTTATGATTACCTGTCTGACATTATATTCCGAGTTTTACATCTGACAATTAATAATGCACTGGCAGCCTATGCTTTTGAACAGAGTAATGATATTTCAGGAATTAAATCTTCCATTAACAATATTCTGGCTAAATTAATGTCTAGGTACAACAAAATATGTTGTTCCTGACATTTCACCAAGAACATCTAACAGAAAAAAGATCTCTATTATTTAAAAAAGTTATTACATACCTAATGCTATTTTCCATGAGTCTTCTAAAATTTCCTATGCTACACCAGTCTCGTACCCTACTGAATTACTGTCAATAAGACTTACACATGGGCGTTTAAAGGAATATAATTTCCACAGTTGGAAAGAAAATAACCAATTTGGATACAACTTACTAGGTACATTTTATTGACCTTCAAAATGTCTAAAATGGGTAAACAAATTGTGCATTCAATTATAAAAAGACCAGGTGAAGAAAATCAACCAATTGGTATTTTGAGGCAATTTACATAAATTTCATTGAGTACAAAATTTGAGCATGGCATATATATAACACGTTCCAGTCAGAAACATCACCTGATGAGAGGATTTTCCGTGGGGATAAAAGTCATGACTTTAAGACAAGAATGTTTACTTCTTTTCACAGTCAGCAGATGAAATCACTCGTGAGCTCATACATTTATAGTTAATCTTTTGAGAACATGATTGCTGTATGCACGAAACAGGAAAACTAATAATGGTATCAGATGGAGAACGTTGTAAATGAAACCCCAATATTAATTGAAACAAAATAACATATTGTCCTGCTCATTAACATACAAGGTAAGAATTAAAAAGCAATATCATCAAATTGTTCAACATATTTTTTAGCTCTATTTGCGCAAGTAGCCACCGTGCAACACATTTCATGCAGTGTTGCACTCAGTCGAGAGCAATAACCAAACATAAGGAAATAAATTTCAAACACAACACGCATTGAAAAACACTACAATGTCAATGCTGTATTCGTAGCGAGCGAGGTAGCAAGTATGGCTGATGTCTGCCGTGACGTCACGGGGTTTCATCGCGAGAGCCTGAGACCACTTTTCCTTTTAACACCTTGAAACTCGAGTATTTCCGAATGGAGAGAGGGGTAGCCTCAAAAGCAACCTGTCATGGCGGACCGCGCAAAAAAAAGAATGGCCCAGAATAAAAGAATATATCATGGCGGAATGCGCACGCCACCTAAAAGGACACCTTGGTTTTCATTGATTTAATCATTCGTTATCCAAAAATAAGTATGTATAAGAAAGGGTATACATTGATCTTAAATTTTTATTCAATATTTGCATGGAGAAACGAAAAGGTGGAAGTTATTTTATGATCCTATATGAATTAAAGTTTATGATATAAAGGCATTATTTTAAGAATGCTTTGACTAATAAGGACCAAATATGGTTTTCAAACATTGTCAAGGACCACAAAAGTTAGGGGGGGAATAACTATTTTTTCGCAATTTCTTCAAAAGGTTCGATGTTACGAAACTCAATGATATGAAGTGCCGATTTTTCGGTCCCGCTGACTTCGTATTATCGAGTTTCTACTGCAATTACATATATTGGAAATAAAAGGGGTCAAAGGAAAAAAATGGGGGAACCTGGGAAAAATTAGCACTTTTCTGACTCACATGTACAAGTGTCATTTTCTGCTAAACCCATTATAAAAACCAAATTTTTCCCGGAACATATGAGGTTGTAATATGAAATCAGCAACTCATCTTAGTTTTTGAGTTATGCATTAGATTATTAGGGTTTGAGGGAAGGAGGGTAGATGGAGGCAGAGATTGGCATTGGGTCAGGGAGGCATCACGTGCTGGAGGGAAAAGGGGGAAGAGGATCCCAATAGGGAGCACTCTTCTTGAGGTGAAGGAATGTGGAGGGTGGGGAAGGGGTACTTAGTCATATAAAACAAACCATAATACCGTTTTAAAATATAGGGACAAAGTTAACCTTGTTTGATTCAACAATTTTTATAAATACATATGTACAGTTTCAAATAAATGGGTTTCAATTAATAAATTTAAAATTCTTTAGCTACACGAGGCTTAAGTACATGGATTGAAATGTTAAAAATTAAGAAATAGCCATTTGACTTACATCATAAATCACTCGTGAAATTTCATTCTAGTCATATCAATTTCTAACATAACAGAAACTTTTATCCTCAAGTAGCCACTTCTTACACCTAGTATAGAGGTCACTTACCATGATCAATTGTCAGTGTTTTCCTAGTGGACATTTTAAGGAACTCTCCAATAGGAAGTTGTCCATGGCTGATCCCTGCATCCTTGGCCACCTTTAGACAATGTCCCTAGATGAAATAAATGTGAGAGAAATTAAAATTAAGTAATAAAAATTAAATAAAGAAATTTTCATAAGATTCCACAAGTCACTAAGAGAGTCGCTCCAAGCCAATCAAAGTGGACACCAACTGAAAATTGCAACCTTTAAACAATAGCTAATTGTCCATTGAAAGAGAATTTGAAAACATCATGTAGTTTCTTAAGTCTCTTGAAACATACAAGGACCAATTTCAACAGTGTAGCACATACATATTATTTCATTTATAGTGTTCCCACTAAAGTAATTTCCTATTTGTATACTCTTTTCAGTTTCCATAAAATGATTATGGGTTGTTGGGTTTCAGTTGGTGTCCACTGTGATGAACAGGCATTCACATCAGTATGATAATTTAAAAAAATTTCAATTTATTCATGTTTTGTGTAATTACACTTATTTTAGACTTAAATTTCCAGTAGAATAAAGATTGGATGTGTTACTCTCGGAATTGTCGTATTATGATAACTGAATGGCCTCTCGAAAGATGGCGTTTTCTGCAACCGTCGCCAATTGCCACCAATTGCAGTAAAAACAGCACTGCCAATGGTTTAAAAATGGATAGGGAAGTTGTTGTGTTTCGACTTCCGCGGATTTCAACTTAAGCGGAAATTTTTGGGACGAATTAACCACATAAGTCGAGGACTTACTGTATATGACCTCAACAGTGATTTCCACCCATGTAATACATACTAGAAATAAGGATCCTTCCTGTTCTGTATGCATGTTATTTGTTAGAAAAAAGTTGCACACATGACCTCAACAGTGATTTCCATCCATATAATACTAGAAATAAGGATCGGCGTAAGGACCTTTCTTGTGGATAGGGTTAACATGGACTAGTTTCAGATAGTTGGGGAAGTGTCCTTCATCAAAGGTGGCATTAATTATGTCCGCTAGGGGGTCAAATAGAAAACCTTTGGCTGCCTTCAAGATGGGGATTTCATCAAATCCTGATGACCATTTGTTTGGGAGGGAATTCAAGACTTTCTTGACCTCATGTGGGTCAGTTAGAAAGAGGAAAAAGGTTTTAGATGGTGAGGAACTGTGTGCTAAGGTAGGATATGGAAGGTGGTCACGATTTGTATTGCAAAACATTAAGTTGAAGTTTTCAGCAATTTGTAAGGGATCTGTGACTGGAGTGCCATTGAAATTGAATTCTTTATGTGTATAATTTGTTTTAGTTGCTTTAGTATTGCACTTAATGACATCCCATGCTGATTTTATGGGATTGGCAGAGGAAGGTATATACCTCTCATTGATAGTTTTCCGATGGTCCCTAACACATTGTTCGAAGGCCTTGAGGGATTTGTAATGAGTCATTAAATTGTTGTCTACATACTTAGCTTGCTGTCTACATATACAAGTTCTACCAAGAAGAGGTGAATAAAGCAACAAGGGGCCATATATCATTATGGTATTAGAATATATAATAGTCTACCGTATGGTGTAAAAAATACAACAGTATCATTGTTGTAAACTTAAAAAAAGTTCACAAAGGAAACGGTTGCAGGTTTGATTTTGTGGAAGTTTTGCAGAATTAAAATACTTTAGTTAACTCCACTTGTAATATTTATTACCATGACCCTGGGTTTCGACACTTTGTGTCATCTTCAGGAGAAAATACATTTTAGGTTACGGTATATATACAAAATAATGGTAGGGGAGAAGAAAGGATCGAACGAGGAAGGGTGGGGTGCGAGTTTGGCAAGGGTTGGGGGGAAAGGGGAGAGGGGGCTGTGGGGTGGTAAGGGTAGGGAGAGGGTGGTAGTCATAGTCCTTCCTGTTGCCTTCACTGCGGGAGGTTGGGCTTGGGTCAGGCTTAAAAAAATCCTGCTTCAATCTCCTTTGTACTCTGTTGAACAGTTCCTAAACCTTTGTATCTCTAGCAGATAAAATCTACTTGATTTTTTAGATATTTTATATCTACATACATATATTGTCTGAAATTTGGTACTGTGTGCCTAACATATATTTAACATGTATTGACAATTTCTTAAGTTTATGAGGGCGTCATACTCTTTCAGGTAAAATTGTTAAATCATCACTTGGATCAATATTTAATCACTTTGCTTTGAACCTATTTCTTTCTTATGTTTTATTTTTGCTTCTAATATCATAAAAGCAATATAGCTGCTTGTAGCATAACATTTCTCAACAGACCTTTCAATACAGAGGCAGCCAAGCTACACATTATGTGCAACACAAAATGTGTAGCTATCAAGGGTAGCATAAAATTGCTTCTAATTTCCTAAAGTAAAGCTTTACTCAGTTCTTCCATTCTCTTGTTTGAATAATTACAAAACTTATTCATATGGACTGGAATAGAAAACCATGCTCAGGATGTTTTAGAGAGGAGATAAAATACTGAATTTCCCAGGCCATTGGACTGTTTTTTGGGTTAAAAAAACAATAATTGAAATCTGTTAATGTTCACAATTTATAGGAAGAAAACGAGATTATAAATTTCGAAAAATAGCAACTGTATTGAATTTACTATTCATTGAATCCTAGAAACAAATGTTTTGGAGAGTGCACCTCCAGCTCACAGCTGCTATACAGCCTGCGGTAAAATTAGAGAGATGAGCACCATTCTAATGGAAATGCAAAATTTGATGAATGAAAATGTAACTTTGTCCTTGGCCCTTAAGAAACAAGCTGATTTTTTAATATGTTTCCGAGTAAAACAGTGCATTTTATAGGATAGGTAAAATGGTAAATAAGAAAATGGTTTTAGACATGTCAACAACAGATATCACAGAGTATTGCAACCACCTTGAGAAGCATGATTATCCATCTGGAATACTTCTTTATTTTGAAAACAGAAACCCAGTGGCCACCATGAAATATTGATCCCCACTTAAAGAGTTTTCAGTAGTTAGAGTTTGTATCTGCCACGTGACATTTTGGATTTAAGTTCTGGGGGCCTATACCCAAGTTCTCACTCGTACGCGAGGAAGCGATTTCGAGTGAGTCACGTGGTACTTTCTCGAACGGCAACTGAATTTGGTATGCTCAAACTGGCGCGAAGGAGTCGTGCGTTTGAAAAAAGACTCACTCCCTCAAACCGGGTGATATCCTCTTCGCACATTCGAGATTTTATTTATTTTGAAATGGTGGCTGCTTGACTACAAATGCAACTTTTAGCTGATTTAGAATAAATGGAAGAACAAAGACTTTGCACAATTCATGAGAGAAAATCTCTATTTAAAATTGAATATAAAAATTCATTTAATTGTATCGGTTAAGTAAAGAGCTAGGTATTAAGTTAATTAGAGACTTAACCCCCTTTCTTAAGGCTCAGTCAAGATCGTCAGCTCAGTCAGCTGAAACTAAGGTATTTTTATTTCATATATGTATAGAATGTCATCATAAAATATTTGTTGAAATATTGCTAATTCATTTGCATTGTAAATATTTTACATGCTACAGGGTGTGCTGCGTATTCATTAATTATCAATGTTTACCAAACACATTTATCTCCAAAATATAATAATCCATGGTCACGTATATATTGTTACCATTCTAAGTTTTTAAGTGTTTTAAAGCTTATCATGCCCAATTTCGAAACTATCTAGCATTTTTGGCCGATCGTTACAGCTTAAGCATTGGCTAAAATTCGTCACGATTTTAATTTATATTGATAACTTTTAATTACAACATTCTAATGTGCTGATGTACGACAAAATATATCATAGTATTCAGCCCCCCTCATAAATTTACCTTCAACAAATTCAATAAGCATTTGCTTCTGTTCCTTATCAATCTTCGAGACTGTCATGTTCTTATTTTTCCGCTTCTTACAGCTAGCCGAAGAACGACCGCCAAACGTGAAGATAATTCAGAGTATGGACGCTCAAAACGGCAGGTCATTATTGTAGTACTTTTGTTTTACGTGCTTTGACAGCTTAGGTTACTATTTGTTTGTCATTTGTAACAATGTAGCGTTCTCGGAAAAATGTACAGAAATTCGTGGGCGGTGATTGGCTACATTGTTTTGAAGTCATTCATTACCAACGTTGCCACAGTTTGAAGCCCGTGTCGTCGGAGGCCACGTCCCTCCTCCTCGCTCCTCCCTTCTCGCTCGCCCATTGATGCCATGTTTTTGCGCACGGCTCCTTTCTCACTCGTACACTCCTCTTCATAGTTACCTTGGGCATACCAAATTTCGTCTCTAACACTCATCGAGTGAGAATGCACATTCAAGTTTCACGGCTCCCTTGCATGCGAGTGAGAACTCGGGCGTAGGCCCCCTGAAGCCAATTATGTATGCATTTATAGTGCCCTTTTTTGTGCACATGCACCTTTATTGTCCAGCAATTGATGAATGCCATTGTCACAACCAGTGATATTGTTTTTAGAAAGATGCATTCTTACTTGGCAAACTCACTGGCATCAACACAACCCAGGACAGTTAAAGAATTCTTTAATCAAGTACGTATACGTATGATGTAGGCAGTGTAAAATGCATCTACAGGTGGGAGCACTGGCAAAATTATGGGAGTAAAACACTTACTGCTGGGGATGTTTTTGATTTTTGCTGCATGTGAGCATTTTGATGGCTCAACGCTTCATCTCGCATTGCAACGAGCATCTTAGGAAACGAAGTTAACTTCAGATTGTATTTGATTCCTTAAGTACTAGGCACTTTCACTTCCATTTTGGTGGACTCTGTCACCTTTGGTGCATGCTTCCTTGTTAACCTCCTTCCACCTGGCACCATAGGCCTTGGGTAGGGTTACCATATGTCCTCATTTATGTGGACATGCCTGTATTGTCAACTTTTAATGTAGCGTCCCCACACATTTTTACGATTTCTGCTAATGTCCACATTTTATTTTTTGGGAAGTAAGATCTTTTGATTTTTTTTCATCTCATACCACTAACTAGTTATATATAAGAAAGGAAACGGTTGTAGGCTTGACCTTGTGGAATTGATCCATTACGGAATAATTATAATAACTGTGTTAACTCCACTAATTATTTATTAATACGACCCGGGTTTCAACACTTAGTGTCATCTTCAGGTCCTGATGATGACACCAAGTGTTGCAACCCAGGTTTTTTTAATAAATAATTAGTGGAGTTAACACAGTTATTATAATTATTCCGTAGTTATATATATATATATATATATATATATATATTTATATTGATTGAATTACATAATTAGCAATATGTTAGGGTGTTTTCGATTGAGGGCTATAGCCAGCAATCACCATGCTGCGGCGCTTTCAATTTAGCTGAATCTAGGGACGCATCATTTATGGCAATTCGTGGTATGCTATTTTCTCTGCACAAAAACTTTAACTGTTGATAGATGGCACTACTGGTATACCGTGGGTTGGAAATAGTTCATAGTTTGGCTACCAGAGCATGTTGATCAATCCCGTTGTGAGTGCCCTCATTTTGGGGTTTCAAAATATGGCAACCCTTGCCTTGGGTGTATCCCTTGAGCCATTGGGTGGTCTCAGGAGGGTTTCCATTTAAGGACGTAATTCCTTTGACAAAGGACAAACCTCATTATTACTACTTGAGGGAGCAGTAGGGTAGCTCTTATTTTTCAAAACTGATAAAAGTAATGTTTTCCACCACTAAATATGTCCGAAGTGGAATGTGAATTCAAATGTTAAAATCCTGTCACTGTTAGTTATCTGTAGAGATGGGCAACTTTGAAAATTACCACGGTAATTTTCGTAAATTACCATGGTATTTTTCGTAATTTACCGTGCCCCTTGAAAATTACCGTAATTTTCGGTAATTTTCAAGATAATTCACCCATGTTTGAGATAATTTTTCATACAGATAAATTCCCAAGATGTTCTTTTAAGCTAAGTCCACATTTCTGACGTGTTTAATTATAAATTTAGGAATGTTCAACTCATTTTTGGCATATTTTACTTAAATTATAACATTATTTAGTAATTATTAGTCGAATATTCTTCTTTAAAATTTTTCATACTTTGACAAAAGAAAGCCAGATTGCGTGCTGCTGCCGTATTTCTTTTTACAATTTTGAGAATTTCTAATAAGTTAATGTTGCATTAGGTATGTTTTAAACATGGTATCATCACCCTTTTGCTATTGGCATTCTTATTTAACCGTACATTTTCTGTTTAATGCTTAAAACTGAAAATTACTGGAAAATTACGGTAATTTTTGAAAATTACCGTAATTTACCATGGTAATTTACCTCAGATGAAAATTACGGTAATTTTCCCATCTCTAGTTATCTGGAACCCGTGGTTTTTGGGCCATAAGTAATTCAAAACTAAATATGCATGTTTTTGGGGGGAAAACCCCTCTATCTATGTAAAAGGCAACAGTAAAGCCCTTCAGGGCTGAAATTTCATCAGTTTCTAGGTACATATTTCTTTGTGTTTCTGAGATCAGTGTAGTTCGAGCCACCCTGTACCACTGAGGTAAAGCCCACAACATTCATTTCCCTTCTGAGAGTCTACCCCTCTTTCTCTCTCTGCTCCAGTGCATGGTTGGTACCATGCCCCCCCACCCTGTGTCTAGAGGAATGATCGCCAACACATTGCCTCTTGGACTATGATAACTGGTCTCATATTCAGGGAAATTACCGATAATATCCACAATTATGCATAGAAGATTCTTGGTACAATTCCACTACTTAATTGCTCAATCGATTTCAAATTCTAGAGGGTAGTTCTCGATGTAAAATCATATAAATACTATTTTGAGTAACCCTTATAAGTAATACTGATGAACATTAGCTCAAGGGCTCTAGGAATATGTTACACTTGGAGTTATGGATAAAACATGAGGGGAGGGAGAGTTAAGAAGAAAAAATTTTGAGGTCAAGAGGAGTCGTACCCAGGGTGGCATGAGTGCTCTTGGGAGCTCAGGCAAGGGGTATGATTTCTGAGGAAAGATTTCATAGACTACAATAATTGTGGAATTGTACAATATTTCTTTTCCATCATGGGGCATATAAGTTCCACAAAGTAATTCCTGTGACTAATGAATCAAATTGGTGTTCCAATAAAAGATATTGCCAAAATAGGAAAGCAACCAGTGTAAACATAGCCAAAAAAATCTCAATCCTCAGCTCCAAGTAACATTAAATTGATAAGATTGTAATGCTCTTCTATCTTGGTTCACCATGATGCAAAAGTTTTTGCATAACTTCACTCTGAAATCTTTCCTCAGAACATACTGCACTTTCCTGATCACTGAGAACACATACACTACCCAAGGTTGTCTCTTTTAGACCTCAAAATTGTTTCTTCTTATCTCTTCCTCTCCTACTGGTTTATCCCTAATTCCAAATGTGACTCTTTGCAAGAGCTCTTGAGCTAATGTTTACCAAGTATTTCTTATAAAGGATGTTCAAAACAGTTTTTATGCAATTGTCCATCGCGAAGGCGGCTTTACACATGGAAGTTACTTCAATAGTAGTGCCCCATAAGTTGCTTGCATGTATGTAGTACTTTGATGTGTAATCACTGACTTTTATGGCAGTAAGGGCAGATAGTGGTAACAATTGGTATACTATTGACCATGATTAGCCCTTCTACGGAAATTGCACTGGCTCATATTTGCCTGCAAGTAAAGTTTTAATTCAGTCATAAAATTGCATTGCATCCAGTGAAATTCTGATCTCATTACTGCATGCATGTATTAAAAATGTAAGGAACCTATTAGTTTACCAGAGAGGGACTTGTTATACGTGTTTGCATTAACTTTTAGGTATATGTGTATATTTTCATCGTTTGAGGTTACTTTAAAGAAATAACTGTGACTGTCCTTGTGTTGAATAATAAGAAATAAAATAATTGTCATACTTCACACTTTCAACGCGGATGAAATTTTCACAAGTTTTCATATGAAAGATATGTCCTTTCCATTTTAACGATGTGATAAATATATAACGAGTCACACTACTGATGTGTGAATTGTCAAAAAAAATGCACCTTCAGTCATTTGGTTAACATTTAAATAAAAAAATCAACAATGACATGTATGTCATCTGTCACAGGTAATTAAAAATATTTGCAACCTGCATTATGTACATATTCTAGATGCACATGAAAGGTAATTTTATAAAAATTCAATTATTTTGGGTAAAAATAATGTATTTTTAATTTCACTATTTTAATTTAATCTGATCTACCACAAGAGGCTTCCTTTTGGGAAAGGAAACTACATATAATGTTAAGAGGATGGTCCTGAAACCCCTGAGTATCTCTCAAATTAGCATGTGGCATAAGAAATCCCAATCAGTGACTAAATTCTTTGTTAGAGGAGGCCAAATAAAATTGTGTCCACATTTATTAAATAGCTTTGGCTGGCACTGTGAGGGAGTGTATGAAATAGTACATGATTGTGACATAAGTTGTGTGAGACAGAATGGTAGACCTGAGGAAACCAGAATGCAGGAGCTCATGGAGGCTCTCTTTTATAGATGTAGCAGAACTTAAGAGGCACTCACCTGCTTCCAGCGTGATACCAGGGAGAAGAAATCATGCAAGGGCTATGGTCCTTCCAGAGGTCCCTAATAGAGACCTTCCATTCATCTGTCCCCACATCCTAGCTTTCATCAATATCCCTGACTTCAAGCTCTCCCCAGGTGAGTGCCACTATGTTCTGTAATACATTTGAAGTCATGCCTTACTTGCATGCTGAAGGAAAATACAAGAGCAATGATATTGTGGCTACGTTAAGCATGATCATGTACAAAAAGTCAAAATGTAAAAGAATCATGCTTGAATTTGCGGAACCTTTTTAATTTTCAGATCCTATACATTAAACCAGCAAGTAGAACAATATAATTACTTGTGTAGAACGTTATAAAAAATGGACCTACATAGTAGCAAAGATATTAGAATGAGAATTGCACAAGCGAAAGAAGCATTCAGAAATATGTAGGAGGGAGCTGATGACAGGAACCTTGAGTAAGAATGTAAAGAAAACATTGACAAAGAGTTTAATGTGGAGTTAGTGTTTTGTGGTGCAGAAACGTGGATTCAGAGAAATAAAGATGAGAACATGTTTCAGATGTGGGTGTGGAAGAAAATGAAGAAGTACAGCTGATGGAAAGGAAAATGAATGAAGAAGTGCTAGGGTATGGTGGGAGAGGAGAGGAAAAGCTTTAGGAGATGGCGGAGTAGTTGGAAAAGGTTATGAGAGGTGAGGGTATGCTGAAATCTGTGATAGAGGGGAGGATGTTGAGGAAGAGGAAGAAAGAGAATAGTTTTTGTGGACAGGATGAAGAGAGGTAGGACATATACTGAGATATGGAAAGAAATTGTGTTGGTAGAAGGGAGTCTGCACCTGCAAAATTCTAGAGTATTTTTACTCACTTCCATTTAAACCTATGGTAACTGCCAGATTACCCTATTTTTCTAAGTATGAAATTAAGGGAAAAAATTATAAACCCTATTAGCTCAAATATATTGCGATCCCAAATACACATATTGTGACCGCATTATTTTGAAGTGAAATTTAGGAAAAGCAAAAAAAAAACAAAACATTTGATTCCCTCTTTTATAATTGATGTTTAACTCTACTTTCTTTCTACTACTACTTCTATCTTTCCCAGTGTGTTTGTGCAATGCAGTATCATAGCACAAGCACTTGAATAATTTACAGTCATTGCCATATTAAAGAGACAAGCTGAAACTCATGAGTAGATCAGTTATATGCACTTTGTTTTTAAAGTTACAACTACTTGAAAATAGTTCCAATGACTTTCAAAGGTTATATTGTGGAGAAAAGAATCATCGCATTATATTTGCAGAAGTATAGTATATTACAATGAAGTTAATGGTTCTCCAAAGGAAACAAAGTCATATCGACAGGCTACGTTTTAATTAGATCTATGAATCTAAAAAGTATTCATCCTCCTTGTATTCCTTCAACACATCTTCAACATAAAATTACAGCCAGCCCAAAATGACAACTGCACATGTCCGTGTATAAGCCCCCATTTCTGAACAAATATCGGCTGTGAAAATTGAGAGTGGAGGGGGGGGGGGGGGCAAAAAAGCTATAATTGAGCAACAAGCAAGAAAACCATTCAGAAACTCTGTGGATAATTTGTGGACACAAAATAGGAACAATGGAATTTTTTAAAGAATTCATTCATCCTCAGCTCTACAGCCCGGTGTGGGCCTTGGCTTCCTAAGTTATGTGCCCCCATTCGACTCTCCTTCTTGCTTGCTCTCTCCATCTTCCAATCCCAATATCTTCAGGTCCTCTTCAACATTTTGTAGCCATCTTTTGCGTGGTCTTCCTCTCCTCCTACTCCCTACCATCTTGCTATTTATTAACAATTTGGGCATTCTATACTCTTCCATCCTTTCAACATGGCCCAACCATGACAGTCACAATGCCTTTGAGAACCTAACTATATCCTTCTCTTCCAATATTTCATTTTTTTCAAAGTTCATTCTTATTCTTCTTTTACTGGGCCATATGTTCTCCTTATTATTTTCCTTTCAAATCTTTTTTATGTTTCTTCATCTTGTTTGGATAGGACCCATGTCTCAGCTCCATATGTAATTACTGGTCTTATCAATGTTTTATAAATTTTCAATTTAGTTTTCCTGGACAGAAGAGTTGATTTGAGGAGGGGTAAATTTGCAAAATTGGCCTTGTTACCTTGCATTACCCTTTGATTTATCTCCTCAGAGATCTTATTTTCATTATTTACTATTACTCCAAGGTAGGTAAATTTTCTGATGCCCTCAAAATCGTAATTCCCAATAATTAGGTTTTGTAGCTCTCGTTTGTCCTGTGAAGAAGACATTTTCAAGTATTTGGTCTTATCTTCATTTACATTGAGGCCTATTCTTTTCCCAATATCTTCAATGATAGCAAACATTTCTTTAAGGTCCTTCACACTTCTTGCTATCAGAGCTATGTCATCAGCATATGCAAAACCTTGTTTGGATTTATAAAAAATAGTTCCCCTTAATTTCAATTCTTTCATTGCCTTGTGCAAAACCAAGTTAAATAGCACAGCTGAGAGAGCATCTCCTTGTCTTACCCCTGAGGTCACTTCAAAAGCGCTGCTTGAGCTACCCAAAACAAAGGTTTTATATTGGGATTCCTTCAGTGTTATCTCAACCAAATTAACCAGCTTTTGTGGAATACCATAACCTTTCAGAGCATGGATTATTTCTCTCCTATTCACACTGTCAAAAGCTTGACGAAAGTCAATGAAGAGTATATGCAAATCAACGTTGTATTCGTAGCACTTCTCCATTGTTTGTCTCACTGCGAATATCTAATCAATGGTGCTTCTTCCACATATAAAGCCACACTGATATTCTTCTAGAATGTCTTCGGCATATATACTTATTCGTTTCATGAGAATACTAGTGAAGATTTTATGCTACATTCAGTAACATAATGCCTCTATAGTTATTGCAATTTAACTTATCACCTTTCTTAAATATTGGGCAAATCAATCCAGTTCTCCACTCTTCTGGAAGCTCCTCTGATATCCAAATACCACAGACTATAAATTTAATTGTTTCAGGCTTGACTTCGTGGAAGTGATAGATATCCATTTTTAATAAAAAACTTTGTACTTTTCCACACTTTATTTCAAAATTGTGACCGGTTTCACCATAATATGGCATCTTCTGGATGAATCCATTTTTTATCAATTCTGCTGATATACCATCTTCTCCTGGTGCCCTATCATTTCTTTGCCTTTTCACACTTTCAGTTACCTCCTCTATAGATGGGATGGGTACATCTGCTCTACACTATGAACTAGTGGGTGCTCTTTGATCTCTGAGGATACTTCCTTATTAAGCAGTTCGTTGAAGTATTCTGCCCATCTTCCTATTATCTGATACTCCTCCCCTATGACTTTGCCATTTTTGTTCTTACATGAGTTTAGTTTTGGGTGATATCCTTTGCTCATGTGTTTTACTGCTTGATAGAACTTCTTGCTTTCATTTTCATTGCTGAGCTGCTCTACAGTTTCTACCATATTTTTCAAATGCTCCTTTTTCTTTCTTTTCAGTATTTTATCAGCTTTTTTCCTGCTCTGTCGATATTTTTCCCCCGTTAATCTAGTCTCCCTTTGAAGCATAATGTATCTGTTCTCATTTTTCTCGTCTATTGCAGCTTTACATTCACCATCGAACCATTCTGCATTCCTTTTTTGTTTAACTTTGCCAATTGTATCATTTGCTGTTGATAAGAGAGCTTTTTTAATTCTTATCCATTGCTTTTCAACAGGATATTCCTCTCTCCCTCCACATTCCCAGTTAACTTTCTACTTAAATCTTCTTTGTATTTAGCGGCTTGCACAGGATTCCTTAAAATTTTGAAGTTCCATTTCTGTCTTCTAGGGCCATTGGCTTTCTCCAAGGCAGCCAGTCATTCTTTAAAGTTTCCTTTCACTAAGTAGTGATCAGAGTCACAGTTTGGTCCTCGTGCCGATCTTACATCTAATATGGAGGTTGTATGTCTCCTAGAAACAAGCACATGATCTATTTGGTTCACAATTCCAGTTCCTGACATTTTCCTGATACCTTTATGAATACATTTATGTTCAAAACATGTACTTTTAATTATTAGGTTGCGTGACAAAGCTAACTGGTAGAGTAGTCTTCCGTTTCCACTTGTTTCATCATGCAGGGAGTACTTTCCAGCTATATTGTGTAAAAATTCTTCCTTGCCAATTTTTGCATTGAAGTCTCCAAGAATGAGAAGGGCATGATATTTTGATATTTCCTCGCATTCCTTTTCCAAGTTATCATAGAATGCTTGCTTCTCTTGTTCTTAACTGTCCTCTTTTGGGGCAAGTGCTGATATGATGTCAATATTTCAAAATTTTCCTTTTAATGTTAGCTTGCATAGTCTCTCCCCTAATGGATCAAATTTTATCACACTATTCCTTATACTAGAGTTGATCATGAAGCCAGTTCCATATAACCCAGTTGTATGGCTGGGACCACTATACACCACTGTAAAATCTTTCTTGTCAATTCTGCCAGATCCTACCAATCTCACTTCTTAGAGAGCTATTATATCCAAACCGTATTTAAACATTTCATTGGAAATTTCATTCATATTTTCTGGTTTTAGCATTTTTAAAGAATTAGTGATATAATTTTGATTTCTCATAAATTTTTTCTCCATGACAAGGACATAATAGCAATTGAGCAACTCGACAAGGACATTATGCAACCCGCAACACACTGTTCTTAAATATAAATATTTCCAGTTGTGAACAACTGTGGTACACACTAATGAAAACGAAAAACTTAGCTCATTCAAGAACTCAATAAGAGATTTAGGTATTTGCAATAATATATTAGATTTCCTTCTTGATGATGTTGTCATAGCCCTATTACACCGTGGAACAGTCTAAAGAAACTGTTATCTCTGCTAGCCAAAAATGGATATCAGTAGGCTGGTGCAAAGCAAGTCAAAATAAATATCATGCTTGTAAATAAACGACTAAACATTGATGTGCATGTAGTATCAAAAATGCTCTTAATTTTTTACGGGGACGAATTTATTAATTTTGAAGATACTGTGGATAAATGAATAAACATTTAGGCTTGCATTTGGCAGGCTCAAGGAGGGAGACAGACAGATAATACGATATTAGCCCTGCTTCCACTCTTGCAACCCCTTCCATTCGTCCCTGGCTGGGAATTTCTACGTAGGCTTACTTCTCCTTCGGAGTTCAGTGCTCCATGATCTGCCTTAGAAAGCTGGTGTGTTGTTTGCCTCTGTGCATCCTGTGGTTTATAGCTTTTGAACTTTGCTTTTAAAAATGAAGTGTTTTGCATGAAAGGTGTTGCTGGATCTAGGTGGGTATGTGGAAAGTGATTGTACAACATCCTAGAAAAATGCCAAAAAAGACAGACTAAGGAACTACTGAAATCCAATGCGTGGGCTCAGGACAAAGCTATCCGATTTTATTGTATTTCCAATGATTACCAATAAGGAATTTCTTGTCTGGAGTACTCAGGGGGGTCGGAATTGCCGTGCTACAAGCTGATGGATGATATATAATTTTGCTGACCATGTATGACTTTATGTGGCAAAATTTTAGTCCCTCATTTTTTCGTCTTATTTCTCAAATGTTGTGATTTGATGTAAATAAAATAGAACATAACAATGAATAAAATAAAGAAGATAAATAAAATACATTCTACACACAAAATATGCCCCCATATTAGTGCAGTAACATTCGAATTCATAGCCAGGGCCAACTTCTAAAACTGTCACCTAAGCGATGTTGCCGCTTTTAATTTTCCCTAATCGTAAGTGTTGCAACATGTGGTGACTATAAATAAGGAGGCTCCTCTGTCTCTCTTCCAAATGATCACAAAGGGTTTCCTATTAGCCTAACGCGAGCAAGGTGACTGTTTTCTAGATTGTGCCCACGGTGAAGGCCTAAAGAGTGCATTAGATTTAGGTTTCAAATTTAAAAATTAGGAGTGATGTTATTAATTATTATAAGCATGCAAATACTAAGTAAATCAGTGATATGCAAGTAAATATTAATCAGTGATGAAATTTTCAATATCATTCACTTCAATACTTTCATTCCATTTAGGCATGATTTATTTTTCTGCTTGATCAGGTTCAAATAAAACTACTGGAATTAAAACTAATGCATAAACCAAATCAATATGTGTCTGTAAAACACAACTATGATCTTCGTTTTTATCAACTGACATTAATAAATGCCATCAATTTTGAAGCTATATTCTGCCGAGTATCATGATAAGGATAGTGTGAGAAAGAATACCTAGACAGGTAATTCTTATTTTATTGCAACCCTAAAGAAATGGCAAACTTGCTCCACTGCTTTGCATACAAAATAACAAGTACTAGAAGGCAAAGTATGCTTAGTGGATGTTGGATGTTTCAGCCATTTGTTAGTTCATTACTGGCAGTGAATCACTATTTTGTATAATTAATGTAGAGTGCCTTGTAGGAAAAGAATAGCTCATGATTGACATACACGTAACATTTTTTCCAAAAATGGAGATGAAAAGTTGGGGGGAAGAAGGCTTATATATGGACAAATAAAGTACTTCCGAACTGGAATGAGCTCCATTGTCTTTACACTTCAGGGCAATGCACAATTTTATGTACTTTTACGCACTTTAAGTATGAAAATGTTACATTTACAGATGGTCCAGGAGCATGCCCATTACTATAGATAAAATCCAAAATATTTAACACACTTTCAAAGTTAAATACACATCAATACCTTCTGAGAGTTATGGTCAACTAGCCCACCGATGATATAAACTTTATCTTCATCTAATGTGGTTACAATATTTTCAGAATCACTCGTCAGGTACACCAATTCATCAGGCTTGAAGAGTTTGGTGAAATGCTCGGATGAAAAATTAATCTGCAAAAGTAAAATTGCTTGTAAGTTATTGCAGCTATTGATGCCAGGATTCAACTTAAAAGCATTGAAACACATGCCTCTGAATGTCGAAGTTTGTTGAAAAAGGACTTATGCAGGAATTGAGTCACCACAATTCTTATTGCAACCAATAGTTTATTGGGTCAATGCTAGACATGTTAAAGCTCCAAACTGTCTTGCTGGTGGTGGTCTCTACTGAATAGAGGCTAAGCTCACACACTGGGCTTATGTAGGCTCAGACGTAGCCCTTTGAACATCATGCCCGATGATCACCAGTATTGCTGATAAATGATTACTCAGAATGAATGCCACAATAATGGTAAGATTTTTAAAGAATGAGAATGCGTCATCAAAAGAATTTTCACTCATGGAGAGCAACAACACAATTAATTTTCACAGAAGTAAAAAAATTGGATGCATTGCTTAAAAAAATATATACACACCAGAATAACTCAAGACATTATTTTTAAAATTGCATTTAAACTTTCCCCATGGTTACATGAAATTACTTAAAAGAGAGAACACTCACTGGAAGCCAAAAGAAACAAATGTATTTTCGGACGAAAGACTCAGATGCAAAGAAGGGAGTCATTCTGGGCAGGGTGCAGTTAAGTGATTTTACCTTTCACATTTTGTAGAAATATGCTCGGCAAAGTATAAGCTATATGTATCCTTACCTTTGGCTTGGATGCTATGCTTGTCTAAGGATTAGTATCTTTGATTGAACAGTGTGATATAACGCAAGCAGGCATGGGCACTTGCAGAAAAATTTACAGAGGGGTGCATTCAGTGGTAGCTCGTGGCCAACAAAAAGGAGGTTTCACAAACTTGTTCACTCCCAACAAAGTGTGTGAAAAATGTCCTCAGTGCCATGCCCATTTTCTTTAAAAAATCAATGGTTGAGAGGGGAATGCTTGTTCCCTTCTTATTTATCCCAATATTTTCCAATTTCCAAAGAGTCTTGGGGGGGGGGGGGTGCAGGAGCCGTGCCAGCAGGTTGAGTATCTAAAAGCTACCAGTGACTAAAACTGTAATAGCAAATTATATATCTTTGGTATTGTAATGCAATCACATCACCAAATTATAAATGTATTCTGTAAATGATGCATGACTTGTTTCCTCTTTGGAGCTGGACATATATATCTAATTCACTGTCACAAAAACACTGTACAAAATTCCACTCATTATTTTATTGCTGTCGACCGGTTTCGACGACTAAAGCGTCATTTACTAGACAAACTGTTTTGTCTTATAAATGACGCTTTCGTCGTCGAAACTGGTCGACAGCAATAAAATAATTAGTGGAATTTTGTACCGTGTTTTTGTGACAATGAATTCTATCTTCAATTTCCACAAAGCATCGCCCCAAAATCGATTAATTTGATCTATATCTAAATACCAACCAGCTAGCTGCCTCAGGGACATGTGGTATGGGGTGTTAGGACACAAACCATGAAGATGGGAGGGAACAGGGAAATGGAATTGGAAGATGGAGATGACGAAAACTGAAATGTACGGAGAGACTTAGGGAGTCGCTCTTTTTTGTTGCAGTTAACAATGGTGCATGAGAAGATGGAATTTGTGTACCTCTCAGTGTGAAAGTGTATCTCTCTCATTTCATTCTATCAGTCAACTCAGGAAATGTTATGCAGAGTTAAAATAATATCCTTTGTGTCACCCTAAAGTTTGCATGACCTGATTTTTTCACTGTATGTGTGATATAACAATACACTGTTTTTATGTATTTTCACTGGCTAGCGTGTTTTTTTTTCTATTCTTCCTGTAGGCTCCCACTGTTACACCCAATCAAATGTGTTCACGTTGGACTGTCCCTTAGTTAAAACCTTTGGAACAATATCAATAAGAAAAAAGAGAGGCATTTTATTTTCTCCTTTCATGAGATGCATTTCAGACACTCACATATACACTTAAGTTTGAAACTTTTCACAAAAGGAAACTGATAATGCCGTGATCCTAAGCACTCTAGAGGGACACAAGAAAAATTATTTTATTTCAGGGTTCACTAAAATGTATTCCTGCTTACTAACATCCCAATTCCGGAAGCCATCATGTTTCGCCATGTCCTCCTCCAATCGCCCACCGAAACTTGTGAGGTAGAACTGCATTGGATCTGAATATCTTCTATTCACACTGTAACAATGATGGATTTGCTTGACACATTTGCCAATGTCCTATTGAGAAAAATTAATTATTTTAAAGGTTATGAAGCAAAACTGGCTTTAAACACAATAATTACTTAGTCAACATTTCTTACTATTTAAAATAAAAATATGCTCAAAAAAACTACGCACCTTTAAATTCATGAGGTCATTAAAGGACAGGTCAATAACTACCCTAACTTTACATTTACTGCCCGACATTTTATTGTATTTGAGCTCTTTCCGAGATGGACCGAGTATGACGTTATTTTGTAGGGCGATTTTTTTCTTTAGTTTCTGCCTCTCTTTCTCTCTTGCCCTGAAATGTAACAACAATAACACGGCTTAGGTCATTTTTAAGGCTGCATTTATATATGCAAAATATCATCACAAATATAATGGCATTGCCACGGACCTCTTTAACTTGCGTACTTCGAGCCATTTTTCTCGTTTTTCTAGCCTTTTCCTCTGCTTTTTAGACAGACCATCATTTGGAAGTGTTATCTTTTCGTCCACCTGCTTGTCCGTCTGTGAGTCACAAGTACTACTTCCGTTGCTTTCGTCGTTTTGCTCACAATGAGACAGGATACTGTTAATTTTTTTATCACTTTTTTCCTGATAGGCATCGTCGATTTCCATATTTAGCTATTAATTTCCTTGTGCACACAATACGCATGAGAACCGGCATTAAGTTATCCCATTGACGGTATCAATCGAAAAGTACAGTTTATCGAGATATCGATTATCTACGAGATCTACGACTTTTACTATCGATGTTTTGGAGCGCTAAGGTTAAAATGTCGGTTGTGTTCTGCATCTGCTTTCAGAGCATTAATCTCAGAAATCATTAATACCGTTATTCTGAAATTATTAATCTAATGAATTCATTGCAAAGTATCTAATTCCTCTCGTGACTCAAGAGTAAAAAGGTAAATATTAACCGACATCGTACTTTTTCTGTTTCTGTTGTTCAAACCTTCCGCAGTTTGCTGTTAAGAAGGAATTAAATATTTTAAAAGTTTTGTGTCTCTATGAAATTAGTTTTTGAGGATATACCGTATTAATTGCAAGGTTGTAGATGGTTTATACTCCAAGGCCCATGCTGGCACATGTCAATAGATTGTTTTAATCGAATTTGACATTCCGTTTTCTTTCAATGCTATTTCTTCTTTGGCTTACCAAATGTCTCGGTTGGGTTGGGACAGTCCCGGTTTTAAGGATCTTCTGGTGACCCTTCCGGTTGGCAAATATGTCCCGCCTGACACTGAGATGTCCCGTAGTGTCTCAGTTAGGGCCGTTGTCCCCTACACGCAGAAGTGTGTGCAGTGAGAAATGTGTAATGTGTATCAAAGTAAGTACCTACTTAATTTTTGTGAAAAAAAAATTGGCACCGGTTTTGTGGAAATGGTATAAGTATGATATCTTGAAGAGAAAGAAACACAGGTAAAAACACTGGTGAGTCTGCCTATACCTTCCCCTGTTTTTCCACAACCCCCTCCTCCCATTTTTCTCAAATTCCTACCCCACTCCCAATTTTGTGACATATAAGGTAAAACTAGTTTTACAAATATCCTGCTGTTTACTAATAATTTACAACAAGTTAAGCCTCTCTAGGCATATTAGGCAACTTAGAAAATAGCAATCAGAAATTGATTTTTGAAGCTGTAATCTAACAGCACTTGTACACTCAACAGGAATTTATTTTTCCACATAAATTCTGTACAATTTCCCACTCCACCAAATATCCACACATTCCAGTGGATTTCACTAGGAATCAACATGGATCCACAAACCTGTTCTCTCTAGGCTGTACCTTGATGATGGCATAAGGTGCTGAAACCTTGGTCTGTGGTAAATTAAAGTGCGGTTATTTTACTTGTGTTTCTCTATCTTCGAGATGAATGCCTACTTTATTTTTTATAGATTGGGAGCTAAATAGATTTACAATATTTCTGTTTGCGAATAGTTATCAGGAAAATAAAGGCTTTAAAAGGGCAATTTCATGCTCAAATTTTTTATGAAGGTGTTATAAAGTGTTACTGTGTCTAGCTATTCTTTTTAAATGTCTTCAGTCAATATAGTTATTTTTCACAAATATGATTTTTTATGTACCTACAAACTAATTCTTTCTCGGTGAATGTTGAAGATAAATTCTTCTGGGGTTGCATGTGGGATCAGTTCCTTCTTCTCTGCTGATGTTTCAATATGCGATTTGCTCATCCTCTTCATCAGCCCTGAAGAATGAGTGAGTCGTGCATTAAAATGTTGGCATAGATAGAGGACCTGGCCTGCTGTAAAACCTGAACAAAATTTATTATTTATGATTGATTACTCTGTATTACAGGTACTCAGAAAAATTTGAGGCAATTGCCTGCGTAGAACATGGCATCAGATAGTGGAAAGCATACTAGGATGGAGATGCAAAGCGACCAAGGAACACTAAAGGGTCTCCGTGGGATACTTATGGTATGTCTACCCTCTGATTCATTCTTGCTTCACCCTCCCTAGCCTGCAAATTCTTGCTGATGAGGCAGCCAAATTCAACAACAAAAAATACTTTGTATGTCAATTAGAAAAAAACTGATGACGTACTTGTTATGAAACATGAAAATGCATGTATTTTTTCTCTGGAAACCTTTTGAACAACTCGGCGTTAAAATTGACCCAACCAATATTTTGGAGAATTGTTATTTTTTTCAAGGGTGATGACCCCCAAAAAACAAATTATATGGATGTATAGAATATAACTATAATTGACGAAAAGTCAGAATAATAGTGCTCTGGATGCATATTGGAAAGAATAGAGAAAACATTATGAGATGGGTCAAAAATAACCCAGACATGGTTGTAATCTTAATAGAAGCTTAAAAGGAGGTAAATAGATAGTATTGGATAGACGAGTTTCAACATGCAACAAATTCAGGTGGTTAGTTGAAGACTGTGCACATAATCTACAAATCAATATGTGGGTTGCAAAATTATGTGTATTCACAGTCTTGGTACCCTCTTAGTTTGTTATGATTTGGCTAGCCTAATATTTTCAGGTAATTTTGAGTAACCTTTGGCATACTTACCATTATAGCTTATTCATCAAGTAGATATATTTTTTATTTCACTGCAAGACTCATACTGTGAATACATTATAAGTTGGCCTATGGTGGTTGTAGTCAGGCAATGAATAGAGCTTTAATAATAAGGTTGCAGAATCGTTACACCTTTGGAAGTTGAGGCCCTATATACATGTATGGTAGAAAATATCAGTTTATACTTTCATATTTTATATGGTGGGCTTCAACTGTAAAGCTATGCTTAGTGTCCAACACCAATCTCATTGAACATGACAAAAAAAAATATCTTAGTATATTCCATGCTAAAAATGTTTATGGTCAACCCAGGTTTTGACTGCACAGCAATCATTATCTAGGTACATTTACAGTTGAAGCGAGTCAATATATAGAGAAGAGATGTGGGTGGGGGGGGGGGAGAAGTGACGGTTGACGTGCGTTACAGTCAGATTCAGTCAATGGGAGAGGGTGGGGAATGGTATAGAGAATAGAGGGGAATAGGAAGGAAAAACACATTCATTAAGAAGATTAACATTTTTGTTGGTAGTGGCATTCAAAATTTCAAATAGTTCAAAGAAGTCCTTTTGGTCCCTTTTCTCTCAATACGGAGCATTTCAGGCACAAAATCACTTTCGTGGTCCTCCTCGATTAAGTGTTTGACAAAAGATGATGAGAAATCTTCCTTCAACCAACACATTTTGTGTTCCTGATCCCTGATATTGGTGGCTTGACTACTTTGGCCAATATATGAATTGGGAAGTGCAATTGGGAGTGGTGCACTTTAGCCTACATACACTATTCCTGTTCATCATTGTCACTTTGTCCTTCGATTTGAATAATAATTTGCCCAAAGTTTTCGGGTTGTAAAGAGAAACATTGAGCTTATTCTGGGGGAAGGCATCAAATAATTTATAAGAAATGTTCCCAAGAATGGGAAGTTTACACCATTGTTTGGATGGCTTGTCATGTATTTTAAAACTGAGTTAAATAATTAGCTTAAAAGTCTCTTTCTTGTTTACACGGATTAAAATTTTGCCAGTTAAATCAGTCGTATATCCATTATTGAGAGCAATCAGTTTGATAGTATTCAATTCGGATTGGAAGTTGGGCTCGGATAGTGGTACAAGGCAGTGAATCATAATGTAGAAACTAGAGAGCTTGAGTAAATGGTGATGGCAGGAATTGTTAGGAATAACCGCGTCAGTATACGTGGGTTTGCTGAAGATGGAGAATTCGTGGTAGCCTTTCATTATATCTATGGTAAGGTCAAGAAAATGAATCTTATTTCCTCCTGTCTCTACCATGAACTTTATAGAAAAATTTAAAAACCTGTCTAAATGACGAAAACTGCCAGTCCATACACACAGCACATCATCGGCATATTGGAACCGATAAAAACATTCTTAAGGAGAAAATTATCAGAATTAAAAAGTTTTCCCTCTAAGTTGGTCATAGAAATATCTGCTAATAATGGAGAAATTGGTGAGCCTAAGAAGGGATAAGATAGCAAGGCCATGAGTTTGCTCATAAAAAATACGGAATGCCCATTCAATACGAAATAAGGTTGGCTTACACATAATTGCTACAAGAGCTCTAATTCTAAGGTTAGTCAAGGATTGGATTTTGTATCTTTGACTAGAGCTATGGTTAAGGAAACTGCCTCATGAGCCAGGATGGACGTGAACATTTTTTTTATGTCAAAAGAAATAAGCTTTGAGTTGGGAGGGGTTTTAAATCATGACAATTTTTGTGCAAGTTCAGTGGAGTTTTTAACTGTCCACTTACGTTTAAAATGGGAAAACTCGCGAAGAAGAGACTTGAATTTTAAAGCTATTTTATGTGAGGGTGCAGAGAAGTGAGAAACAATGGGTCTAATGGGTACTTACCCCCTCTTTATAGGTTTTTGGTAGCCCATAGAGTCTAGGGGGCAACAGTTTCATGTTAACAAATTTCCAATTCTGCTATGGACAAACAAGGGAAGAACTCTCAGATAAATTATCTTTTAACTTCTGTTGAAAGCATATGGTCGGATCCTTAGGTATTGTCACAAACTGATCATCACTTAAGAATGATAGCACTTTTTTGACATAACCACTTTTAGATAAAACAACCACACTGTTCCCTTTATCTGCCCTTGAAAGAATCAAATTACCACCGTTGAGGGTATTATTTACCTGACAGATGGTTTGGGTGACTGGAAGGCTTCGATGCCAATGATCCTGATCATTGGTTGCGAGGGCCAAGGAGATACGTTCTGCAACTGGGTGTTTCCTTCCCATTCCCCTCTATTATCTATACCAGGGGTGGCCAACCCAAATGATATTGCGGGCCACTTTGGAAATGCATCATAACTCCTCAGGCCGCATATAATATTATAAAGTTAATATAAAAGTTATTATAAAAGTTAATTTTTTCTCATAATTTCGACAGTTAATTTTTGAATATATGGATGCACAAATAATATATTTGTTTAATACATTGGTTTTCACTGCTTTGGCCATTATAAAATAAAGATATTTTGTAAAAGTGTGATAAATTAGCGGGCCGGAAAAATGTTCAAGGTGCAGCTACCCGCGGCCAGCGGGTTGGCCACCCCTGATCTATACCATTCTCCACCCCCTCCCACTGACCGAACCTGACCATGACGCTCGTCTCTGATATAATTACTTTTAATTTTCCGTCACCCTTTTTCTGCATACTTTTTCAGCACATTCTACAATTATTCGGTTCAAACACTCCCACACCTCACTCACATTCCCATTTATTCCTCCCATTCTCTGTGCTTTAAGGATATTACATCGTCAAGCCAGCATCCATACTGGATTCTTGCCTTGTTGTCCAACAACCTTTCCACTTTGACTCTCATTTGCTTATACTCACCAAACTTTCTTGGAGTCCACTTTCTACCCAGATCCACTTAGAGACCAGCAAATAGTTGCCTTTTACAAATTCAGCACATCTCATTACTCTTGTATCCCACACAACTATCTCCATCTCTTATCATACCCTATTAAATTAATCATACTTACTCTTACATTCACCCCTTAACCATGCATTAAATGACTTTTCTTATGTTTAAACCATGCATGTATTCAAGACAAACAATCCTCTTTCCAAGCACACTCTCAACCAGTTTTCATCGTTATCATTCACTCATGGGTCACCCTAGTACATTTTGAATTATTATCATTATCTTCCATGAAATATCTTCGAATTTTCATGAAAGCTTGTTCACACGCTCTACCCTTGCCAGTTCGTCCCTTCAGTGGGCTTGTTTCTCCACTAGGTACCCTTTTAACTGTCTTATGAATTCTTTTCCTTGCTCTGTATCATCTCTCACAGCGCTCCTGGCGTGTTTCTCAGCTACTGGCTCCACTCTTAACTGAACCAAGGGTGTAATCCCCTTCGTCGACGTAGTGGGAATGCCTACGTCGTGCTACAACTTTCCTGGAACGACCGCCTTGTTAGGCATCTTCTCGTGGACCAAAACTACTGAAATTATATATGGGAATCGGTTGAGATCCACGCACGAAGATGCCTGTGGAACGACCTCGTTATTAACGTTCTGTGAACAAGTGGAAGCCGTCGCCATAAATCTTACTATTATCGCCCCCTTGCGCCCCCTCCCAAAAATAATCCCTCAATATTCGTATGCTATCTCGGACAAATACTAGCGCTAGTGATAAATTTCTGTCTCCTTAGGTTTCCCTCGTATCATTTTTTTGCCTCGTTTGCTCCCAGTCTTGGTGGCGGAGGTTATCGCTTCCAATGATTCTTTGAGCCACAGAGTAGAGACTCGTTCCTAAAGTTTTCAAACCGCTTGTTGTGATGTAGGCTTGCGCAGGGGTTATATGAAAGCTGGGTATTGCGTCTCTCGGGCTTTCCGGGTGATATATGTCCATCCGAAAGGATTTTTATTGTCTTATGACTTCCCGGGAAGAAGGCGGAAAGGAATATTGTATCTCTTGAATATGTGAAACAATGAAAATAAGGAGGAGAAAGATATCTTATCCTGGGAGTATCTTAGTTTTCTCCAGGATTATGTATTATTTGTCCCTAATGGGCCACCGCGTCGTCCTATTTTGTGGACAATATTTCGCCGGCTGTTTCGCATGCTTCAGAAGAAACCTCCAGAATGCATTCTTCACTTATGCCTCTGGCGCAAATATCCTCGATTCTTAAACCGATCGTATTTCTCTGAGCATTTCACCTTTTTTAAAAAGGCATCATGTCAAGGTTGGACAAAGGATTTCTTGATACACTTACCTACAATAACTGTGGCACTCATTCAACAGTTTTTCCATTAGTACAATGTACCACTAAGTTAGCACATTCACTGGAAGAAAGGGGATACGTAATAAAAAATGAAAGAATTAATTTCGACAGAATTTCGAACTTCCGAACTTTTGTAACTCAGGACATACCCATGTCGCTTTTTTAATTATTCTGTACGCTTTTTTAAGGGCCAAAATTCAGGATAATCCCGCTTCTTCAGGACGTATGGCAGCCATGCATGAAACGCTACATCATCTGTTTGCAGTGAATCTTGTCGTTGGTTGGTTCTTAGGGGGGGGTGGGGGGTTTGAGGTTTTTTGCACCATTAAGGGTAGGTATGTAGGTGAGTAAGGAAAGGATTATTTGGGGGAATGGAGGAAGGGTGGAGAGAAACGCGGCGTCGTGACGAGTCGGGACATTCGAAAGGCGTCAAGGAGCCCATCTGACGGATCAGGTGCTGCATTTGAAGTCCTCTCCTCGTCCTTAAAGGACTCTCTCGAAAGACTCGCCATTGTTCTCCTTTCTCTGTAAATTACGTGGCATATGCCGACGTCACACCCTGGCAATGGGCTGCTGTTTGCCCTGAACTGGAAGGTCGATATTGCGCTGAAAAGCTATCGATATTGCGCTAGTGACGGAGATCGCTACTGCCGGAATCCGGACTCGGAATCTCTGGGGTGAGAAGACAGTACTCTAGCCACCACACCAACCAGATCCCCATGAATTTTGTCTCAGGAATTAACTAGCCGGTGAGTGGTCCACTTTACATCTCGACCCCATTCTCCTTATAGCCTGTTCCTCATTACAGAATATTCAATTAAGTACCACTGCAAAGAAATATGTTTACGTAGCGTAACTTGTTTGGTTTTGACTTAATAGTTTGGCTATGTATGTACGTCCATTTTTATTTTACGGTTGGTTGGATTTATTGATTTTAATCGAATTTTGCGTGAGCTATTATAAATCTACGATGAAATGTGTATTTAATGAAAACACACACATTTTATCGTAGTTCTGCTTCACAAAAGGAGTCGTTTCAGGAAATGTCAAATACAACTGCGTTTGATTTGTCTTAGAGGATTATATGTAACTATTTTAAGGATGCGAGAAGCATTCATTATGGGAGTTACTCATATGTTTAAAAATATTATTGTGCACCGCCGAATTTATTGTTTATATGTGCATGTACCCTCTTAAGGCCGTTTTACACGTTACCTTTATTTGTAAAATTTATCGTGCAAACGCATGTACAGTCAAGTGTGCAAGAAAATATTGTACGAACGACTGAATCAGACTGAATGTCGCTTTACAAGATGAGTGCAAACGCACAATTTTCCGTGCAATTTAGCGGTAGAAATCGATCGGAATTCGCGAGTGTTTTGTTTATCATGTTTATGTTTCACTCGTGAACATATATGTTTCACTCACGTATTTGACACCTTGAAAAGCTGATCACCAGAAATTCGGAACCTCGACTCGACCATCTGCCTACTGATAATTCTCCCGGTTCAGAAAAAGCTCTCTTGGACTCTTCTCTCTGGATTTATATTCGACCTTTGCATCGTTTCTTTTTTTCTCATTTGGATTTTAGTGCGACAAGTCATGGACGTTTCTCGCCGGATCTCCACTCTTGTTAGACAAATTTCGTGGGTTTATTGTGTGTGTGACTAAGTTATTATCAAGTGGTATAGCGGAACACGGGACCCTTTTTTTTAGTCCCTCCAAATTTCCCTCCCTTGTATTTGTACCAATGTTTTAATGTCTTTTTTGACGAGTTCTATGTTACTTTCTAACCAAAAGAAATAAAATTATTATTATTATTATATCACGTGGGATATCAGGAACTCTACTTGAGGACACGACCAGTCGTAATTTTGGGGGAAAAGGACACAAACCCAAATATCGCGACTACACTGAAAAACCAGAACACCAAATAACACGATTAAATGACGATGTAAACATTTGAGCAACTTTGAGTTAACTCTTCTCGGGTTCTCCACTGCTTTATATTATTCATAATTGTTGACGTAATTAATTCTTACCTTGAGAATGGGTGACGAGTCGTCTCTCGAAACTTCGACAATTATGAATAGTTTAAACCAGTGGAGAGCCCGGGAAGAGTTTACTCATTAAAGATTATATACACAGATAGTTACTCATATTATTCAACGGGAAAGTGTTAATCATTTCTATAAACAACTTTATTTTGAATCGTAACACAGGCACCACAGTTTTTGCCATATCTGCGCCATCTGTTAAATAAAACAGGATCGAAATTGTATGATTGTCTGAATGGAATTAGAACAGGTTCTATTTTCCGTTCAGTCATTCATAGATTCGCACGAGCGTTCGCGCAATTTGCCGCTTTACACGGTACAATCTCCTGATACATGCATTCGTACGATAGATTGTACAAAAATGTACCGTGTAAAACGGCCTTTATAGATGAAAAAGAGTTTTACTAAAACCTTTTTTTAAGTCAAAATCAATTCAAGAACGGGGGTTCAAGTAATAAAACTATATATTGGTCGAGGTTTATCTTTGGCTTGTTTGGATCTTGTCCCGGTGGGGACTATCACCAGTGCGGTATTCCGTTTGTATACAACATTCGAATACTTAGCGACATACGTTAATGACATATGAGTGACAGTGAAAAGTCACTTAAGAACATTATTGATTTCATTGTAATTATGCATTAAATTCAGCAGCTGATGCTTATGTTTTCTGAAGTCATCGCGGGCAATCTCGAGAGAATAAAGAATTGATGCATCATTTTACTGTGCATGAAGTTTCTCTGAACATTGAGGTATCGCTAACAAATGCAAGCTTGATTAGCAACTGGCCCGAATTCTCCGAGCAGGAAAAGTAGTATGGCTATCTCTAACTTCGACCAAGTCAAGCCTGATGCAATCAATTACTCCTTTTCCACATAACCGTTTGGAAAACTACTGAAATTTAATTCCGCAATCATACGGGCATCGAATTCCACGCAAATAAGAAACGATGTGTTTGCTGGGTTGCCTATCCTTAATTTTGTTTATGCTTTTTTTCCTTGTTTATTTCAGTTCTGCACTCAGATAGCTGCTGCTAAACCCTTTTCTACTTACCTTCTGACAGTTTGTTAGCGTTTTTAATGAAAAAATAAGGTAGGACCGATCTGTCGCTCATTTCAAATTTTTACCAAAATGGCGTAAAATATTTAAGTTTCAAACTCTTGGCGAAAGCTCAGGACGGTTACCAAAAAATCTGAAAAAAATCACGCGTTATGTTAAGTCGCAAGGATAACGTTTCTGACCCCAAGCTCCCTGAAATTCGAAAAACAGTTTGACGATCACCTCTAATAGGTAATTTGGCGGACAAGGATCCCATTCATGAATATATAAATATTTATACATAATTTGGTATTTCTAAGGGTACCTTTTGCAGTTGTGAGAACTCCTAAACCATATAAATCAATATAACGTTGCTCTAGAGAAACTATACGCGTATGTTTCGTTTACGTACTACTAAAATGAAACGTTTCCTTGGTGTGATTTTTATGAGCCGGGGTACAACCTGTTAGCTTTGGATTCGATATGGTATTTTATTCATTTATTTATCACTCACGAAAGTAATGAGATTTCAGTAAGTTAGGAAGGTGAGACATACTTCGCGCAACCATATGGCCTTTTGGAGGAAATTAGGTTTAGTAGTAAATCAGGGCTGCTACCAGTCTGTGACCTGAATAATAGTGACTTTAGTGACTTTTCCTTGGTGAAATATTAACCAAATAGCGACCAAATAGTGACAAAAAAAACCGACAATTGGCCTAAAAGTGACCAAAAATTGAGATATTCGGCCACCAAGCATTAATAAACCTTTCCTACTTTCGGACTTAGGACATGGGAGTAATAGGAGGAACGAAAATAGGACAACTTGGGTTAAATACATATGTTAATTGAACATATTAACATTTAAAATCGAGAAAAAATATAAATTTTCGTTTTCAAAAATGTAATGAAATTAAATGTTGCATAAAAGAATTCTTTTTCAAAAATAAACATTGTCAGTCTTTCATTCTCATGACTAGCATGAGGAAGGAACTACTCATCACTGTGGATTGTTCTTCAGTCTTTTCTTTTGCTCAAATGTTGTCAATTCTGACGAGGTCAGATTTTCTTTATTGTACTGCTTTTTCGACAGAAGTGGCGTGCTTATGAAAAGTTGCTGCATCTCTGCGAATGGCAGCCACGCCTTCCAACATCGCCTGAGAAAGGGCAATATCTTCAATGTTCTTCTTAGCAATGGCGTTCTTAAGGTGCACATTGGCTTCATCAAATAGTCTGTCCGCCCTAGCAGACGCACGCTCCTCTTCCTTCCGCAATCCTCGAAGCTTTTCCTCTTTTTCCACAATAGTGTTCCTGCTTTTCTCCATCTGTTCTGCTTTTTCCTTCTCTTCTTCCAGTCTTTCTACATCTTCTTTCTTGTTTCGGGCTTCCTCTTCTTTTTTCTTCCTTTTTTCTTCCAAGTAAACTTTGTAATGTTGATTAGCAACTGCGTGCACTTGCAAGAAGTACTTTGGTAATAGGTACTAGAAACGGCTTATTGCCATACTCGTGTAGCACACTCTTGACTACCATGTACACGTTAAGAGTGCGTTCAGACATAGCAGTTCTGTCATATGTTATAATCCTCCCTGACTTCGAGAAGTCCCTCCCGACATCAGCCTGTCTGTGAGAGAGAGACAGGACAGCTTTCACCAACTTCGAGACAGTAGGGTACTTCAATCACCGGAGGCGGTGCACATAGATAAAAAATTACCCCAGTACTGATCAAAACGGTCATTCCTAGAGCCATCTTCATCCTTCTCAAGTAGCAAGAGCTTCCACTCATCAACTAGTCGGTCTGAAGCGATCGGTCATGGTATCGCTTTAGCCACCCTCACTATGTCCCCTACGCTGTTCTCTGAAGTTCTCTCCTCTGGACACAGACATCCGCAGCTCTTCAAGAAAGAATCCGTAGATTTGAAGGAACTTTTTTACAGGATATACTTGCACGCCCCCACATAGTGCTTGCAAGCATGGTCAAGGAATACAGTTTCTCCTTTTCGCTGATCTTTGATTGGTTCGGGGCCGCGCGAATGTCTTCCCCCACAACGACATCAGCAGCTGGAAGAAGATTCTCAGGCTCGAAGACCTCTCCTACGTCCAAAGATTTCTTGCAAGCTCTACCAATCAGAATTTGGATTAGTTTCGACAGCTCGGAGTGCAGAAGGTGAACTAGCGGCTCCTCCCGCTGGAAGAACTTGGTGAAGCGTGTAAGCATGTGAGCACTTAGGCCCGGCTTAAGGCCAGGGCCGTGATTGTGAAAAAATATTGTTTTACTACGTTTGGTGAATAGGTTTGATAAGCGGGGGTGGGCGGCTGGAATCCAGAAGCCGGAAGGTGCTAATTAATCTGTAATGATTTTACAAATTACATATGCGTTCCAAGAGCCTTCTTCCTTGAAGCTACATTTCTCTAAAATCGACGGAGTTTGCGCGACAAACGTTTTTACTCCGAATTGTCCATGTTTGACGGGTTCCACACATTACACTTCGCCGTATTAAGGTCTATGAAGTAACCTATATAGTAGGCCATTGAACGTAGAATACGAATGCACCGTTCCAAACGTCCTCGTAGAAAGTTGAAAAAATGACTTTGGGCCAGCTTTTTTCGATTAGGGCCCACCGTGCGTCGCTTGCCCTTGCGCTCAAAACGCCCGTCAGTGCGGGATGGGCATCATTAGTGTAGTACATGAATAAATTAAGTTTATTGTTCCAATGCTGGTGCACATACGGAACTAAGTGGTAGTGACAACGGCGACAACACGCAACACTGAAATATCCTACCAATATTGCTGAGGAAATTTAAAAAAATACTCACTTTGAAAGTCTCTCCAATACCGTTGCACGACAATGCGCAAAAATCAGATGCCACACCCTTCAGAACCCAGATTAGTTCTGCTTTAGTGGTATCAGAGCGGACGCTGTGCAGACCGACGATCAACGGAGCAGCATTGCGACAGGGGCGGCTCCAGACCAGAGGGGGGGGTACCGCTGGCTCTGGAGGAATGAAACACTTCCCAGGAAAAGGGGAGTCCGGGAGTTTCGTCCCGGGAAATTGTAACAAAACTATGTGTAAAATGAAGAAAAAATAAATAAAATACACCTGGTTTTTGGGAGGGGGGAAATTGCCCCCTCCCCTTGGAGCCGCCATTGTATTGCGAGGGGCGATGCTGTCTGCATTGTAGTTGGATGAAGATGTCAGCTGTAGCTGACCGACGTTAAGTTTGGCAGCCACCTGCTGAATGTGCTCTCGTGTTTTGACGCGCTGCTGCACAGCTTGGAAACCCTTCTTATTGACATCGATGGGACTTATGCACACCCGGCAGAAGAGCACATCATCGGCCTCCTTTGTGCCCCATTCTTGGACTTTATGCCCCTGCCCATCGCCCCTGGATAGGAGCTTGTCGTTTACCTTACAACCTGGCATGAAGATACTTACCTTCTATTGGAGACAGAAGCAAAATACAGAGAAACAATAGTCTTCACTGACCAAAACAATAGCACGGCAGCGCTTGTGGAGAAGGGAGGAGAGAGCGACGGGGAGGCGAAGAAGCAGTAGTGCAGAAGGATGGTGCCACAACTACCACTAGGAAGAGATGGCAGCGCGTGTTGATAGCTCACAGCATAATGTTTA
The DNA here is from genome assembly GCA_963573305.1 of Pyrrhosoma nymphula. Classification (NCBI taxonomy): domain Eukaryota; kingdom Metazoa; phylum Arthropoda; class Insecta; order Odonata; family Coenagrionidae; genus Pyrrhosoma; species Pyrrhosoma nymphula. Next base: position 45,281,943 of record OY754329.1, read on the forward strand.
CTCGCCGTATGGCCCGTCACAATCTAGGCGAATTTTACCGACGCGGCTGAGTAAAAATAGTATATTTTACTCACATTGTAGCCAGATTACCGAGTGTAATTGATGTGCCTCTTTTTAGCTGGAGAATAAACTCGAGATGGAAGGTTCAAGAGAATACCTGTTAATAGTATTGCATGCATTGACTAAAATTTCACTTTTTCAAGCGTGTGATAAACCTGGCCTTATTTGCATAAGGTGACAAAAGGTGACCTGGTAGAAGCCCTGTAGTAAAGACAAGAAGCCGTAGCCGAACCAAACACTTCTTCCGCCCTAGCCTAGCTTCTAGTAAACTCAGCTGCGGCCCTAGCCGCAGAAGAGTTTTCTAAGAGAAGGGAATTGGGGAGAGATACTTTTAGGAAAAAGCGTGAAGAAGCGCTCACTGAAGACTCCTTCTGGAAAGCAGCGTTATATAGTTTTAGAAACTTGGTCTATGACGAAATCAGATAAATGTAGATTGGAGACTTTCCAGTTGTGGATATGGGGAAGGATAGTATCGGGTAGGAAGACGAACCAATGCGATGTTTTCTCGTTCAAAAATTAGAAGCAATTATGTCACCACGGGCCGGGAATCAACTTACAGCAAACATATCTCTGCTAATAACATTTAAAAATGAATAGTAATTTACTCTTCAATGGTTGTACTGTGAATTTACAAAGGTGATATAGCGAAAGATCGGTGCCCTTTGGTATTTTGAGGTCGATATAGCGATTTGCCTTTGCCCAAGTCGGTGAGCATTAATTAGACTCTAAAAAATCGTTTCAGCTCTACTGCCAACAGCAACCCTTGTGAGAACAAGCAGACTACACGTCAGTAGTCAGGCAATGCTCACGACAGAACTCACTTCCTTTGCCTACTTGAGCTTCGCGGTTACTGTTTTGGATTCGGACGATGTTGACACCATCTTTGCATCCATCTTGAGTGAATTACGACACCCGCTACTCATGGCCGCTTCGAGAATCCGAGTCATGGCAGTTTTTTTCTCTTTTCTTTGCCGATCGTATTCCCATCCCCTTGTCACAGCGATTTCAGGTGAATATGACCACTGGCATGTTTACGACAATGCTCCCTTCCTTCCCCCGTCACTCATCCCTCCTAATAATCTTTTTCCATTCATTCTTTGCCATAAAATTTTCGAATTCCTCTGGAAATATCCTCTTCCTCGCCGCTTCCCTTCATCTGCCTCCGTTCATCTACCCGCACTTCCTCATCTATTAAACATCCCTACTAGACCCACATTTTCCCTTTCATTTATTCGCAAAACAGGAGCACAAGGATATTGCTACTTTTTTAAGCCATTACTATATTTGCCATAATACTTGGCGGCATGGAAGTTGGGCATTTATGCGGGTGAGGAAGATATTGCAAAACTGCCGCGATGAACGGCAAATGAAGCGATGAGAACTGCCAGAAGTAAAAGGGTTTTCCGGACCGGGAAACCCTAATCCTCGTGGATGGCGGCCCACAAGGAAGCGTAATGGGCCCTTTATACCTTATTTATATATATATATATATGATATTAATAAGTTTTCTGACGATGAGATCATCCACCGAGATATTGCCTCAAAAATGGACTTGGAGGCTCTCTAATCGCATTTTAACATCGTTAACTCGTGGTGTCTTGAGTAGAGGCCCGATCAAGCAAAAGCAAAATACCTAGCCTGTAGCCTTCCCGGAAATATTCTGAAGTCAGATTCCCACGTATAAGTTCATTCTTTTGATCTACAGATTTTCAATTTCAGGTAAAATGGTTGCTTAATTGAGACGATAATTTTTGTTGTAGCTGCGAGCATCATTTCCGAAAGTTTACAATCCTGATTTGATTAAAAGTCGTATATGTGCCGTCACATTCCCTATTTGCTGTCGTTCACTCTGATTTGATTTCATGCAGATGTACGTATGTGTTCAAGGTAGGAAAAAATTATGCGCTCAAATGATGGAAAAATGGATAGGGATCTCTATCATTGCCGCTACATATTTCTGAAAATGTAGGATCACAAAGCCATAATTCGGGATATGATTTCCGCTATTCTTAAACTTGTACGTGAAAAATGACCGGGTGATTTGGATTTAAGGTTCACTCACCTGTGTCGCAGATCAGTTCGGGAACGACGATGACGAAACACGCGGACAACGTGACGATACGAGGTCCGAGGTGATGAGGGAGGTCGAGATACGTGCTGGAGTAGGGCTGGGCGGTTTCCAATATATTGGTTCCAATATCATTGTTTTTAAATATTGGGATTCCAAAATCACAATTTTTGAACGGCCAATACCAATATCCTGTCTTGGATATTGGTGGACGGAAAAACAATATTTGTAACTGGAATATTCTATACTGAAGAGCCAATATTTCCAATTGGAATACTATAGCAATGACTGGGGAAAAGAAGCTTACATTGCTTTTCTTGTTATATTGACAGACTTGCAAACCATTTTAAGCAAGATAATTTTACCTGTTAATATCTGTTAATATTGCTATGCTCAATATTTTCCAATATACGAATATTTCATGTTTTCATTATTTCCAATATGCCAATATTGTTCAATGTTCTATATTCCAATAAAGGTTATTGATATTGGTCCATTTTCAATATTTTAAGATATTAGATATTGATATTGGGATGCATATACCGCCCAGCCCTATTCTGGAGAGAGCACATTGTGGTCCCCTGTATGGAGCGGTTGCTTAGCAGGAATAACAGTGTTCGGGGTAGGAAGGGCACGCCTACTTTGACCATAACATCGAAATCGCATTAGGTTTGAATCCAGTGCCAACTGCTTAGGGGCCATTCAAATATTACTTAAGACGTTTTTGGCGGAATAAGCTCTCTCGTTGTCTTACGTAGGCGAGTGAGGGGTCCCAGGCAATCTTACGTACAGTTTTAGTCACTTTGAGATATTTTGATCACTTTTTAAAATTATTGTCGCACGAAAAATTTACTTTTTTAGGATTGTCGCCGCGGTGTGGAGGTAGGTACGCCTGAACAGTCATGTCAACGTAAAAATAAACTTGGAAAAGTCGTGGAAATTTTAAATGGGCCTGAAAAATCTGGAAAAGTAATGAAAAATGATAAATTAATCTGGAAATTTGGGTTTCAAAGTCAACATATGATTGTTTTCAATAAGTGAGGAGCATCATTTAGGCACTGTCTGTTGGTGTGTGGACTTCATCATTGCCATCACCATTGGTCATTCGATCCTAATATTAATTTCCTGCAGCTCTCCGTTGAACCCTGTCCTATGCTAACTCCTCTTTGTCATTGTAGCTCTATGCCGTTCAAGCTGGCCTCTGTATTTGTCCCATATGGTCTTATTCGTCTGGCTTTCCCTTCTATCATGTTCCTTACGTATTCGTTGTGTCTCAAAGTGTGGCCTATCCTACTGAGCCTTATCTGGTAGTGCACCATATGGTTTTCTCCTCATATATTCTTCTCTACACTTCTGTCGTTTCCGATCTTATTCCTCCATTTGATCTTCAGCATTCAGCATTCGCCTCCACCACCGAGTATCCGCCGCCGGCACGGTGGTAACATACATAGAATACCATCACGCCATTCCATTTTGGGGAAGGCAAAGAACTTAGTTACTACCGTTAAGACTAGGGTTCTACTGTTAAGACTAGAACTGGCTCTCTTTAAATAAATTCCTCAATAATGCCTAGTCCTTAATGCACTTTCCGCTCTTATTATATTCATGTGTGCTCTACTATCCTATAGACTCCCAATATTCCTCCTCTTTAGAGTCTCTTCCACCTCATTCGCGCATGACTCTTCAAATTCGGCCATGGCCTACTCATTCTTAAGCCTATCCATCCTGCTTTGGGCGCTAAACACTTGTCAGGTACCTACCCCATTCCTACTGAAATTACTATACGCTGGTCCTGACATTTTCAGGTTTCGCTGCCAGACAGTGGCGTAGGTACGAATATTTCATTGGGGAATCGATCGATATTTTATGAATTGATATTGCCTATTTCACAGGGACATGAAACAATTGGTGTCAAACTTTTGTGAGACATGCGTGTAGCGCAGTGATTCCCTACCCTTAAACGTTTGCGGCCCCCTTCAGACTGAGGTTACAATGTTGGAGCACCCTTCTTATATTTTATTTTTATTTAAAAAATATTAATTAATCAAAGTGGAATATGCATCAGGAAAATTTTAACTTCACACGAAAAAATGTTTTCTTAATTTGATGTTATTTATTTAAATAAGGTGATAGTAAAATTGCCAAAAAACATATAAAATTATATAGTTTAGGTAAAGTATACTACTGGAGTCACGTTGGAAGAAGTTCTTCGATTACTTTCACCATTTGTCGGGCGTGAGAGCAATCGATTCCTAAGTTGGTTATACTAAACATTTTTCGCTTTCCCGTAATAATCCCACGGCACACCGTTTGGGAACCACTGGTGTAGCCACGTTTATCCTAAAAATATGGCGAACGCTATTGATGTTGCATATAGGGGTTCAAGTACCTACTTCAATTGCTCATACATGCAGAACCAATTAGTTTAATTCCTTAAAAAAATAGACGGAAAACAATTATTCTCGGTCACCCATGACATGCAAGCAAAAAAAAAATTTGATCAAAGGGGGGCAATTGATCCCCCCGTACCGAAACCCCCGCTGCCGTATAATGAAGTCCGGAGGATAACATCTTTGTGCACTGCCATTTTCGCTTCCCGGGCATGTAATTTCACGCTTATAAATACGTTCGAAGGAAGGTGGCTGACTTCAACGTGACAAAAGTAGACGAACCAAATGGCGGACTTTTGACCGCATGACAATATCCTAGATAGCGTCTCCTGTGTATTTCAACCTCCTTAGAGGATTAGATAAGCTATACGGTCCGAAATGAAGACTCAATACCGCAGCACCCCCTATTCGAGTTGGCGACGGCGATGGCGTCGACTCATCCACTGCACGTCCGATAGCTCTGGAAGATTGGTGGATGTCTCATCGTCATTCCTTCCGGAGGCCTACCCGAGCCCCCCCACCCCCCCTCTTCCCTTCCGCCCTCCAAAGGATGCGCTTGCTTGTCTCTGATGCCGTTTCAGTGGAGCCGAGATTTAGGTATTCGTACCACATGGGGGGATTCCTACTATAAAGACGGCATCCGAGGGCTAACGCCGGTGCGCAAGATTCCGCAATGTCGTAGTTTTTGCAATTGTCGTATGTTATTTTGGAAGCTTAAACTGCAGAAGTGAATATTTCTTTACGTTCACGATATCCATCCAAATCCAGGGTAAATCACAGAAATAAAGCATCTAGCCTGGCCTACCTGAAAATTTTGCGAAGCTCGTTGAAAACACGTGAAAATACTGAAATATATGTAGGCAGAACTCTCAATGAATACGCTTCTGAATACTCCTTGTCCTAAAAACGCGCTCTAACGAGAAATTTTCATTCTAAAACATCTTGTCCCAAACTCTTTTCGAGACATGGTGGTCATGTCGTGATCTCTCTATGTACACTCCGACATCTAAAAAAGGAAGGAAATCAATGGTATGAGAGAAGTGTTTAGATTTTTTTCTTACCTTCTCATTAGGCACCACGAAATAACCCCTTCTGTAACGCTAAAGTTATATACATACATGTGTTTCATTTGAGTATTCTACCAGCAAATTGTTAGGTTTTTGGACAGTCCTTTTTTATGAAATCCTACACCCCAATTTCTGAAACCTTGTCTCGCTTTCCCTCCTGTAGATGTTCCGCCATTAGATCTCTTTTAAATTCTTCATATCATCTATCTCTTCTTATTTCGTCCAGAATTTCTATCCTCTTCCTTCCTGTTCCACGCTCCCCCAGTGTTCTCCCTTCTATTACCCTCTTCAACATGCCCTCTTCTCTCAAAACTTCCTCCATCCATCCCTTCTGCCTTCTCCGAACCTCCACCACTAGCTTCCTCTCCTCTCCGACCATACCAAATACCTCCTCGTTCGTCTTCCTCACAACCCAGCTCACCCCCTCCATCCTTCTCCAAACTCACATCTCGAAATCCTCCTCAAAAGCTTCAAGTCTACGTACATCCCTCCTTCACAATGACCAAGTTTCCGACCCATACAGCGCTACACTCCATATTAGAGTTTTCGCCAACCTCTTATTTACGTTTTTTCTCAGATCCCCCTCATCAATTCCCTTCTCTTCGAAACTGCTTCTTTAACCAGGACAATTCTACATCTGATGTCCCTACCACTAAAACTATTTGCTCCAAAATACTACCCATATACGTATACTGCACGACCAGCTCTTATTTATACCCTCCCATTCTTATATTCAGACCCGTCTTCTTACTTCTATAAAATCTCATCACCTTCGTAATCTTATGATTTATCTTCATCCCATACCTTTCTCACTGCACCTCTAACGGATTCATCATTGATTGTAACCCCTTTGCTGACTAGCAAACCAATGCTTGATCATCTGCAAATTTCACTGATTTTATCAGATACCCTCCTACATTTATTCCTACCTCCATAATTATCTCCCCATGCCTCCCTTACCAATTCTTCTGAATACAGGTTAAAAAACAACGGACGGTCAACCCTGCCGCACTCCCCGTCCTATCATGGCCCATCTCGATTCTCCATCGGCCACCCTAACCTGCCTTGTGTGGTTCATATACAGATTCCGAATGAGACGTCTGTCCCTCCAATCAACCCCTAATTTATTCAAGACTCCCATTAATTTCGTCCATTCAACCCTATTGAACGCCTTCTCGAAATCTACAAAGCAAACAAAAACATCCTTCCCACATTCTAGGTTTCGTTCTACTAGCGTCCTCATAGCTCACTCCTATGGCGTCTCGCGTTCCCGTCCCTCTCCTAAACCCGAACTGGTCGTCACCCAGGTATTCATTTGCCTTCTCTAGCCTTATATTTATAATCCTCAGAACTACTTTGGCCGCGTGGTAAATTAAGCTTATTGTCCTGTAGTCTTCGCACGTTTTTTTCCTTACACATCTTCGGTATCGGAATTAGTATTGCCTTCGCGAATTCCTCCGGACACACTCTATGCTCATAAATAAGCGCAAAAAGTTTTCCTCTTCCATTCTTCCCAATGCTCTTTATAAACTCTGCAGGTATGTTGTCTATTCCCACCGCCTTATTGGTTTTCATGTCTCGTAGACCTCTTTCGATTTCACTATCAAGGATACCTGGTCCAATGGCATCTCTGTCGATGTCGTCTTCCCTTTCCATATCTAACGTACTAGGACTTATTTCCGTACCATACAACTCTTCAGCATATTCATTCCAATTCTACTGGATCTCTTTTGGTTATACGATAAACTTTCCTGACTTGCCTGTTATCGTTGCAATTCTCTTCCCCTGACTACCTCTCGTCAGTTCCTTTACCGTCCTATATAATGCTTCTGCTCTTCCTTCATTTTGGAATTTCTCTACCGAATCGTGAAAAATACTCCTCTGAAACGTATTTTGGTGGACTTTTTCGTCAGTATGAGGCTAAATGGTGTAATATTCTGTACAACTAAAGCCTTAAGCTTCCTCGTCCAGATTGCATTTTGATAGTATAGTCGTTTTTCATTTAACAACTGGAATGTTGGACGTGAAGTTTCTGTACCACCTGGAAAAGTCACCTGTGTCTGTAGTCCATCGACCTTGCGTATATCCATGCTGATACCTAATTTGAGCCGCATAAAAAGGATTAGTGTTTTAATGTTAATGGAAATTTAGCCAATTTACTTTTACCTCAAGCTTTACTTTATGTAGAAAAAAATTGGGGGAAAAGAAAGAAAAACTATATTAATAGTAGCCTCTTCAGTTGAAAATATTTTAAGTATTCTTATAAAATAAAATTTCGGTACATGCAACGTTTAAACTGTTTACTGATAAATCGTGCAAATTTTAGCATGGGAAAGGAGTGCTGCTAAAAAAAACATATCAATATATATTACATTATATGAAATATTTAAAATCTGTAAAACAGTTTTTCCCCATATGAAACATTTATTGACTGAGAATTTCTTTGTTATTCAAAGCCTCATTTGAAAACTTTTTAAGGTGTCACATAAATTTACGAGTCGTACAATTTCTATGATTTATTAGAAAATGAAAAATTAATTCCAAATGATATTACCACCTTGTTCGCTGAATGGCGACAAAAACCTATTTCTTGATCCTCTATCCAAGAGTTGGGCTTTTTTATAATGTCATCATAATCATCGGAAGCCGTAGTCCGATGGCTGTAACTCTCAATCTCATACTCTTTTCTGAAAGCTGCTTTATCTCTTTAAGGTTGGTACTTACTCATTTTAGCATCCCTCACAAATTGCCATCCTGGCTCTTCCACTGTAATTGTTACCATTTATTGCTCTTTTCATTATTGTTTTCCATAGGCGCTTATTTCCCAAAATGTGGCCAATGAGCTTATATTTTCTTCTTTTCGTGGTTTTTATGAAATATCTCTTTTCCTCAGCATTTCGCAGGCCTTTATTGGTGATTCTCTCTGTCCATTGAATCTAAATTAACCATTCTTCTTTTTTGAATTTATCGATCGCAAAATGAAACTGTATCAAAAGTTTCCTCAGACATAGAGATAATTTTTATTTTCCATTCCGCCTCGAATTCAAAATATAATCCTCAGTCATCGCTGCAATAATATTTATACACCCCCGTTAAGCCAAGGGTTGGCTCCTTATATTCCGCGAGCGAACTCGGCGTCAGAATGTGGAAAGTTTATTTCGAAAGACTGCCGTGATTCAGCTCATCTTGCGGATTCAAAACGCTTCTCCGGTATCCACGTGGCACGAAAGCATATTTACCTTCGTGAGTGTGGAGTTGTAAGAGGGTGAGGGAGTGGAATTGAAAGCGGTCCGAATCGCGCATAATTCGTCATGGCCTACAATCCGCGGAGCATTTTTCCGGAGTCAACGGTGGTTAAGGTGACTCCGGAATGAAATTAAATTCGATGACGGTGGGAAATTGAAAGGTGGGAAATAATTGAAAGGAATGCTGATGGGTATTATTCAAGGAAAGCAAATATTTAGGGATGAGGGAATTACACAACTCACATTGGAAGAGATATTGCTATCTTGCATACATTATTTCCTTAATAAAATATAAATTTATGATAGTACGTAATTGAAAGTGTGCAGTAGTTCATTCCAGTTGTTAAGTAATAATTTCTGCTCGTCTCTCCAAAGCCAGGCAGAATATTGGAATCAGTTATATTGTACTCGGGAATGCAAGTCTGTAGCAAATTGTCCCTATCCTGCAGATGCATTATCGTCGGGTTGCACACTGGGCCATCATTCTATGTCTCTTATCTTGTCAGTCGATAATTACACGATTATATTGGCTTAGTTTTGGCCTAATATAATTTCTTTATATATTTTTTTCAATCATTTATTGGGAAAGCTTTAAATTGAGATAAATATCTCAAGTATCTCAATATTTTGTATCATGGAAATATTATCAATGCAGTATCTTTTCTTACCTAAGCATTCTGATATCTGCAGTAGGCTTTTTGTTGGCGAGAGCGAAAGCAAGCTAGTGTAATCGTTAAGCGGAGAGTTACCCTTGATCGACGTGTCATGGCTATTTGGTAAATGACTTGGGCGTAGTCTCATTGCCGTCGTCCGATTCGATGGCAGGTCTTCCGTGGGTTATGGAAATCTACAGAATATTTTATTTAGTTTTAAATTTTCACCGTAGTTTCTTTCCGTTACTTTTGCCTACATTTCCCCGTCTGGGCAAAAACCTGGTTTCCCTGTTGAAGGAACTAGGGAAGCGTTAGGTAACACAGTATAGGAGCCTCTTTTCTCCGAAGATCTAATAGGAATTAGTAATACTTTCGCTTCTCAATTGATTCAGAATATTTGTATTATTTCCCGTTGAAGTGAATAATTAAAATGGGCTATTTGAAGAAATTTATTTCAAAAATAGTTGTTTAGAAAATCAAGCGTACATCAGGGGCAGTTTTTTATTGAGAAAAATCCGTAGCTCTCCTGTGCTCCCTTGCGTTAATCTATGACGAGACTATTTACACTCTTGTATTAATCATTTGCATTAATTTCGATAAAAGCAGTTTTTCATGAAACTATCGTGTTTATTTTTAAAAAGGACATCATTTATAGCCTTGAGCTAACTCAGTCCTCAGATATAGCTCACTATTTATGCTAGGTGAGTCACGGAATTCGAATTCCGACTCTGATGTAGATTCCATGATAGAGTGGATAAAATTAACTTTTGTCTCATTGCTATTCGCGAAATGGCTACACACGTCGGTGGTATAAGAACTAAACTATTACTTGTCACTCATCACCATTTGTATTCTACTAAATAAATTTTAGGTTCATGGGCACTGGACACTAATGGACATTCCTTCCTATGATTTCTCGAACCCCGGGAGCTTTATCTAACTTTCCATTCCTAAAGCTCTCTACTTTCCAGCATTTAATGACTCTGAAGCTCTTTGTATATTTGCATCCCTTCATACCATCCAATATTCCTAAAATTCCCTTTGCTATCACACGCTCACCTCATATTCTATTCTTTAGCGCTCATTTAAAGAATTTCGTTACCCCTCAAAACATCTTTACGGAACGCCTTACATTAAGTCAACTGTGGTAATCTACGTTCGAAATGGGTCCGAATGAAAAAATCATTGATCTAGCTTTTATAAGGCACATTAATAATAGCATTTATAAGGGTTTTGGAGCCACTCGAGGAGGATTCCAGTTTTCTCCAGGGTTTCCAGGATGTTTCGGCTATCCCACCAGAGAGAGCGTAGAATCTTTTTTTGAGTAATCTACAAAGGTGTTCGAACACAATGAAAGAGTTCCGGCGTAGTAATTATAAATTTCGGGTCAGAATCCTAATACACTGGAATAATCCTCCTCCCAATTCTGCTGCTTCCCTCAAATCTATCCTCAAATCTATCCTTTTCTCCCCTAGCATATCCAACGCTTCATCGTTTGTTTTCCCCTCCGCCCAGCATACATATCGAATTTAAGTACCCATTTAATTTTTTTAAATAGATAACTGTTCATACCACTCATTTATTAAAGAAGGGAGTAGGTGGAATCTTGACGCACAAAAGTGAAGCCTGTTTTTATGCGAAAAATGATCCACCTAATATGGCTATCGCGCGCACTTTATCAATGAGTTTGATGAAAAATGGAGTGCCTTTTAGGAAGTTATTTCCATTTTGGATTTTTCTGGATTTTTCAATACGGTATCGCGACAATTCCGCGACGTAAACCAATGTTTTTAGCGTAATAATTGCGAAACTGATCCATTCAACATGGCCGAGTGCGCATTATAATGGCTTTAATATTTCCCAGTGCTATCGCATCGTATGGTTCCGTCTGTTGTCTTCTTTAACCAATGATGCCAGTGAACCCACTGTCCTCGCGCTTTCGGCTCGCGCTTTGAGCGCTCTTGTTTTTCGCTCGTCATCCTGAGCGGACATGTCGCGAGATAGGATCTTCATAAAATTTCAAACGCCAAGGATGTTGCATTCGGGTCTGACGGAAGTGGAGCGGCAAAAGGCAGGCTCGGACTCCCAAACCAGTTTCTGGTTTAGAGTAAGGAGGCTCATTTATATTATCCGGTCTCAACGGTGCTCGCCTCCGAACTGATAATCGCGCCACCTCGTTTTCTAACGCCAGAGCGCACGTGTCGGTGCCCTGCCAGTGGTCGTCGCGAGTCTTTAAACTTGCCCTGGGTTCTCGGTCTCGGTTTTTGTGTGTCGTCTTATTCGATCAATGCCTGTTTGAGTTGTTCCGAATTTACGCCGCAAACAACTTTTTATCTTACTCATATGATGTGACGATGGCAAAGACTTCACGTTTATCCAAGAAATTTCCATTTACACTGCATCGGTGCGCTAGTTACCTCTTTTTTAAACTGTGTTGTGGACTTGTTCGAAGACTCACTTAGGACTCAGGGGCCATCGCTCTGGCTCTATATTTTTACGTATATTTGTGCTTTTCCTGTGGCTCTTAACTTGTTAAGAAGTGTAAATTTCGATCGGAAGTAATTTTATGGCGTTCATATCCTTACCTGCCCTGCTAGAAAATCCTGTACGCTCCCTTAAAAACATTTTTACCGAATTCCCTTGGCATTTCTGCGGACTTTTCTCTTGAAATATTGAAACGCTTGCAAAGGAATTTCTTCAGAATTTCCTAGCACTTTCTTTAGAAATACCTCAGCACATTGTGTAGAACTCCGTGGAAAATGTTGCACAAATTCTTTACTACTTTCTGTAGTATTTCCTTAAGAAGTTCTGTAATAATTCCTTAAATTCATATTTGTGGGCTTAAGGTAGTTACATCATTTACAGCTATATTATTGAGTTCATCGTTGTGAAATCCTCGAAAGGACGTTAGCAACTGACCATATTTACAGCTTTTCTTAAGGTGGCTGTAGCGGTAATCCTAGGTCATTGAGTGGACATTTTTATAATTTTTTTATGTATGTCAACTAAATTCTTGGACCGCATTTCTTTAAGTGCTTCTGTTTATGTGTAGTAACTCATCATGCTGGTAGTAATGGTAATGATGCAAGAAATATATTTTAAGTTTTTTCCTTAATTAAAGCACATTATGACTACAGTTTTCTGAGCAATATTCGAAATTTCAACGAAATTATATTGAAATATGTGTTTTTCGAATATTGGATTCGGCATGATACGTTGGTATTTGTTAGCAACAGTTTAATAAAAAGAAATACATTATGCCGCGTTTAGAAGAAAATCTGTTCAGAGGTATGTTATCGAATTATTACGAAAAATATCTCATATGCCATAAAGATACGTGTTAAAATAGCATTGGATTGCCAAAAAATAAAATCGTTATGATGCAATTGTTTTGATTATTATCTATAGATATCACTAATGAGAACTCTTATGCAAAGTTTTACACAAATCTGTACATCTGTACAAAGTTTGTTTCACTATTATTTTACTCTCCATAAATATTTCTCGGATTGCACACCGAGTCCCATCCTCTATCTGTGACTTGGCACAGATGAAGACCCAGGCCTCTTCCTACATATTTCCTTCATAGTTTACTCGCGTTTAAAATAAATTTGAAATAAACATTCTCCAAATTTATTTTTTGATCATCAGCAGGTGGAATTCCCAATGTTGATGGAATGGCATTCATACAAATAAAAAAATTCATAACTATGAAATGAAAATTATCAAATGGTGCCTCAGAAATTTCCTCTTAAAATGAATTTGGAATGTATCTTCCTGCCACTTGTGTTCCGGTGTCCAGGCGTGCTCTCAGATGGCAGACAGACATAGGATTTGACGAAGCCAGGGTAATATTTGGAGAAAGCCGATATTATCCAAGACTGATTAGTGAAGCTATAGAGATAGCAAAGATAAATAATTTTAACTGAGACGAAGGATACCATCTGCACCACGCGTGGAAAAGAGTCCTGACACCCAGAAATAGCAGAGCAGCATCCACAAGGGAGGGAATTTCGTCAAGGGAGGCCTTGGAATAATGGGAATAATCGTGAACCAGCATCTTCGACCTGAAGACGTGGGCAGGAGTGCTTGCGAAACTGTTGTCACCTTAAAACACACGACGTGGGAGGACACCCAAAAAATGGAGAAATTCAACTGTGAACCCCGCGGAAGCCTTCGTTCTAATATCGTTCCTCTCCATGTTTAAAACTAGACGAAGACTCGAGTGCATAATTCGAGCGGGACCATTTGGTCTTATTCAAATCATTCCCGTCGGCGATATTCCATACACATCACTCCGGCCGAAGCACGGCGACTACCGTATGAATAGGTCCGAAAGACTCGTTGGTGGAACGTCGCGTTCAGCCTGAATAAAACGTGCCTCTTCTAACTCCTCTTCGCCGATCTTGTTTTGATCCATACTCCCATGTGGATCATTTTGCTTTTGCCCTCTCACCTCACTCCCCCACTCCTCGCCCCTCATCTTTCGCCTCCATTCTGTGCTGTGTGCCCAATTGACGTGTGCTGGCTTCTGGCCATGTTTTCGAAAACACATCTCCTCGAATGAGGACTGGGAGAAAATCTCTCCAGTCATCTCTACGTCTGAGAAAATTCAGGAAGTTTGGTCAACAACTGATGGAGGCAGGCGACATTCTGTGGAATTTCGCTACGTTAAGCATGATAAAAATAAATCACTTGGTACTATTCCACTCGGCAGCCATTCCATTTAAAGTGAGCCCAAATATGGAAAAAATAAAGTGTTTTTTTTCTACAATTTAAATTTCAACTTTGTCAGATTTAATAGTGCAATTAATCAAATACAATGAGCCATTACCAAAATTTGAAACTTAAAAATTGAATTTTACTCATAATTGAGAGTTGAAAGAGTCACATGTCACACCTGGAACTTCGCCATGTCACAGCCGGAACTTATTAAAAACTTTATAACTATAAAAATAAAGTTTTTAGATACTTTTCCATTAGTTTAAACTAAAGAACAATTACTCTAATCTTACTAATATTAATATCAATGTTTAATGTTTAAGCTATTCACAGAGTTTACAGGTTAAAGTAGTCTATGTTATTAAGTGTCATTTGTGTGAGTCAGACCCAGAACCACAGTTGTATTCCAATTACAACATTGCTAATTAATGTTTTAAATTGCATATTAAGTTTTAAATTAACTTATTTTAAGGCTAACTAAAGGTGCACTCGAATATATTTTAGTGGAATTATTTGATGTGAAAATTTAAAATTAAACGCTCTTAAGTCACACCCGGAACCATTGGAATGGCTGTCAGGTTCTTTATTCCGATCGATTTCAACGTGTATGGAATAAAACCTCCTAGTGGAATATTACCGAGTGATTACTTTTTTTCAAGTTTTGGTCAACAATGTCACGTGCCGTACAGATGCAATGCACTGGTGAAGACTGAAATTGTATGGGAACATCTTAAGAATGAGTGATTGTGGACTGATGATTAAGATCTTCAGTCATATCACAAAATAAAAGACGACAACAAAATGAATTGAGCAAGCAAAAAAATAAGTGAAGGAAGTGAGCACCAGTCGGGAAGATATCTGGAATAAAGAGATTTATCGAAGGATGGTTGATGGATTTAAGGGGTTTCAAGAAATACAAAGTAAAAAAGAACAAATGCACTTGGTCATAAGAATGGAAGGAGGAACCATAGCGAAAAAATTAAGAAATATTAGGAGAAGCAGAGGGAGACAAGCAAACCCGCGGTCCACGTTAGGCCAAACTCGAAAATAAAATAGTAGAATTTCAAGTGTCGTTTGGTAACCAATCAGTGACGGAGCGGAAAGAAATAACTTACAGCTTTCAAAAAGGAGAGCAGACGCACGCCCACAGGCTCACAAACGATGCTTAAAAACGCGTGTTTTGTTTGTCTAGTGATACAAACCTTTTGGGTCGTTTCCTGTTCAATTATGTGGATTTCCGTGGTCTTGAAAAACTATGAATACCTGTCTGCTGAGTAAATGGAAAGACGCTCTTCCACTCAGTGAAATAAAACTTTGAAACGACTAGCGTCATCCAAATGGTGGAGCTACACGTTTCGTAAGGAATTTTTATTTTCTTGTTATAAAATTGTTCTTTTATTTACTCTCTAGATAAGTTCCCATCCTGAAAAAGAGAGAATTCAAAACATTCGATTGATTCCACGAAAATATATTTGGTATTTCTATATTTTGGCGATACACACTCAATAATATCACTCCCTGTCCTTTCGCGGAGCTCAAGCGTGTCGTAGCTAATGGGTTGGTTAGCTTGTCTAATCCAAATTTGAGGTTCTTGACTATTCTTTGACTATCTCAGATCATTCTAATATAAACATAATTCAATCTGGAATCCATTTTCAATCAGTAATTGGGAAATTTTTAAATTTACATTCATCTTGATTTGTTGGTGTGCGTTGTCTAATGCAAAATTGGAATTCTGGTATGGGAATTATGTGACTACCCCTGATCACCTATTCTCCCACCCAACTCTCAGTTCTCTCTCGTGCCTTCTGTCTCTTATTGTTAGTAAATATTGATGCATCAGGATGATGCTGGGTCATTGTATCACATAATATTTTATTTACTTAAGTGTTCCACTAGTTCGTGGGTTTCTTCATTAAGATTCTTCGTATAAGCGTACAAAACCAGAAAATTTTCCGGAAAACTGGCGGCTAGGTTTTGGCTTGTCGTCTCCATTCGCTTGTTTACCTGTATCGCAACATACGGCCTCAAGGCTAAGTAGGTACTACATACCTCTTCAATCGGTAATCATCGAGAGATCTGAAAACATGCATTATCGTCATTTTGTGCCATTGCCGGTTACTCTCGTTTCGATGGCGCAGCACGCCTGAAAACAAATCTACCATGCAATCTCTCTGCATCTAATAGAATTATGAAAGATTGGTCTAAAGAGTCATGTGATTGGGTCACCGATCGGTGACAGAGGGAACGGGAATAACTGCCAGCTTACGAAGGGGGTAGACCCGACTAGGCTTCCTGTCGATGAGTAGAAACTCTAGTTTGGTTAGTCTATTGATGATAACCTTTTCAACTATGTGAAATATAGTTGTAATTCAAAACTAACATCTCTGCAGATTCTGCGTATTTTCATACGATGTAAGGGATGGAAGAAAGTTTGAAAAGCCAGAGAGACTTGATGCAGGAGAGTTTTTTTCCGAAACATTTGTTATGCCCCCCGCAACGGGTTAATATAGAGCAGGGCCGGTACAAAAACTTACAGATGAATTGGCTTGATACCAGATGATGATGACTAAGTAAATTTACCAAGTACCCTCCAAAAAGTCCTGGAATCGGTCAACTGTAACTCTGTTACGAAAACGGTCGTTTATTGTCTTTTTTTATAAATCAACGTGGAATTACTGTTTTTTTATTGTTGCAAATTCGTTTTTTATTAGCTGGAATGACTCTTTAGACTTTTACATCAAATAATATCCATGATTTATCATGCAAGGACCCTCCTAATACACACTTGTTTTGATTTAATTTGATAAATTTATTTCTTTTCAGCGATATACTTCCAGTCCTATCGCACCACACTAGCGTGCCTTCACCAATTGATTGGGAAGCACATCCTACCCTACTCAATAGGTACTATGTATGTACTGAACGTGGACTGTGCAGTTTAACTGTTCCCGAAAAAATTGTCATAATCTAGGACATTCGAAGTACGTCATCCATCCTAACTCTGTTATTCTATTGTAGTCCTCGGCAGCCTATCACCTCTCATTACCTCTGTCGCCCGATACACTGTTACTCCTTCATGTTTCTCCTGCGACTTCATTACTTCCTTTTCCAAATGTAAATATTTGTTTCCCTTCCAATATATATCAGCCCATTTGTTTGCCCAATCCGGGCTCCCCTCTCAAAATTCTCATGTTTTAGCTTAATTATTTTTCGTTGAGCACCAGATTAATTTGCATTCGTCCAAAACATTGCGGTAATGAATTTACTGATCTAATCTATGCCTTCGTCATCTTTTTTACTTTGCGTGGTCATCATATTCTTTCAGCAAGTCAGTTATCCCTGCTCAATAAATAATGCCACTTCGTGCATACTCTCATTCCATTTATCCTCTTTTCCTTCCATTTACCCCTTGTTCGATGTTTTTTATCGTCATAGACCCGTTTTCGGTTATCAAAATATATGCTGTTCAATTTACTAATCCTTTAAAAACAAGCACCACCAATAATTCATTGTTCAGTACCAAACATGGCAAGTATGTCGGAAGATTGGAAATGCTATTCCAGAATTTGTGAGAGTTTACTGAATGCAAAGGTTGGATGGGGGCTTTAGTCTCGTAGCTGGCGTCCTGTTTTTCAGTAAGAACTGAATATTAAATTACGCCCATTAATGTAATATACTTTTACCTTTAACGCGATATCACTTCAAGTTTATCTAATTAAGTATCTACTACTGAAACAAGCTTTTTGTAAAACGACCCATTGTGGATGTAATTAGGCGTATTTTTGTTTCGTCATAAATATCAGCGAATTTTAAATCATTTTACGCCAGATTTTTTGCGCCTTTGCTTTCTGAGTCATTGATTACGGATCTAAAGTTAGGATATATATTTAAATCCAGATATAACTAAAATTTGTGTGGACAAAATCTCAGCAATAATACGGAAACGTATGATTAGGCTTTCCCGGCGAATGATGCTGGTGAGTTGTTCTCGGGTTTCCCACCGGGTTAGGCTTACCGTGATTGCCGACGTTTCGGCAGGAGACTATCCTGCTATTTTCAAGGCTCTGGATGCCTTGAAAATGGCAGGAAAGTCTCCTGCCGAAACGTTGGCAATCACGGTAAGCCTAACCCGGTGGGAAACCCGAGAACAACTCATCAGCAATGACACGGAATTTTTTTAATCAAAGCGTATCTAAGCCAGCGCATACTAGCAAAGGCTTTGCTGGTATCAAGAATGGAATGAGGGCCGAGATGATTAAATTGATGAATCCAAGAATATTCTCGCAAATTTGATCATTCTTACGACCCTTGAACAACAACGATAATTAAGTGAGTGTCTTCGGAGCTTTTTTCGACGATTTAAATAAAAATTCAAGCATGAAAATCATTTTCAAAAAACACTAAGTTCTTAAAACTTATGGACTAATTGCGGGCGATGCCCATTTTAGGAGGATCGTTTTCCGAAAAAAAACAGACTTCACTTTTGTGCGTCAAGGTGCCATATACTCTCGTCTTTATATTCGGTCTCTCTATCTACTAGGGAGTAGGATATCCACAAGATTGCCATCCGATGGCGCGATCTGTAAACCATCTCGCCGAGTTCGAGACTAACCTCACTCGGTCAACTCACAAAATGATTGGGGCGCTCATTATTGTTTGAGTTGTCGTGTATGTGGTGTTTGTAAGCAAGCAAAATTTTAAACAAATCATTCTTGACTCAATTTTATTACACTTTTGAATTCATATCGTTTCATTCCTTTTTTACCTATGTATGTATCCATTAATATTTTTTTATTTTGTCGTCATTATCTCATTTTTTACTTCTTTTAATTGCTTTGTCATCTTTTTTCTTTGCATTCTAAGTTATTTACATGTCGTATAAAGGTTTAATAAATCTCGAAACCCAGAGGAACTTAACCTTCTACTTCCCAAATGTTTGCAACAGGTAGTACTTATATTGATTTTTTTCATGTTAGTTGTCTTTCTTTTGTATATTTTGGCCTAGTAAATACGGTATTTACATTTTACCATTTTTTATCAGCCCGAAACTGGAAAAGTGGTTCATTTGGGAATAGAGCCCAGTCAATTTGATACTTTAGCGGTTGCGAAGCAGTTAGTAGTGAACAAATTCGTCCACTTGGGAGAGAAAGTTACGCACTAAAAGACGTAGGAAAGACTCATAAGGTTGTCATTTCTGGGGGCAGTTCGTAAGATCCACGCAGTGGCAGAGTTAAGTAGCCTCAAACTCTATTCCTCTTTGTTTATCCGCACCAAAGCCATTCGGTGTCGGAGGGCGGTCTCACATACAGTCCTTTTTTACATGCTTTTCTTTTTTTCTCTTCGGCTCCCCTCGTGTGTACTCCACACTCCTAAACTCCTCCTGCCTTGTTGGCCCCCATGCTCTCAACAGTGCAGTTCAAAGCCGGAGGCGCGACCCCCTCTCTCTCCCCCAACCCACACCAACCCCCCCTGGCCCACTAAATCAACCCTCCTCACCGCCCCACCCCCCTCTCCCCTCCTCCTTCCACTCACAAACACTTCACTCTCCCCCCTCCCCTCCCCCCATGGTGACTTTCGGTAGCGGAGAGAGAGACACACATACGCGCGCATAAGACCCATCAAACAACCAGCCAACCGAGCGACTACCCTTGCCCTCCCCCTCTACCCTCCCCCTTCTTCTCTCTCCGAAATGGCTAGACAGGATGTGACGTCACAATCGTTGCCAACGCATCACCCCGTGGTTTCCTACCGCTCCCCCTTTACAATCGCGTCGTGTGTCCGACTAAAAAGCCCAATCTACAATGGACGTAAAACCTTAAGAAGTAGGCCGGAGTATACGGCCCTCAGATCGGGTGCTATCCCGGCTTATCAGTTGCTCGAATTCTTCTCGGGTCTTCCATCGTGTAAATAATGGCTGCAGTTCGACCAACTCGTCGGTCTTCAAACTTCTTTTGCTATTTATTCGCATTTTTATTATTTTGCCGCATGGCAGAGATAAGCTAGATCAGATAAGGTTTTATCTGTACTTAAACGGCATAAATAACCTCATCGAATCCACCATGGAAGTGGAAAGGGAAGTGAAACTTCCATTCCTGTACGTTTCAGTGAATATGATCGACGATGGAACCCTGAGGCAGTCTGTACACAGGAAACCGATTTCAAGCAATCAGTATCTCCATTCCAGCTCACATCACCATCCATCCCAACTCCGCATTGAATACGCTAATACAGAGATCCATCCGAATTAGGGACAGGGCCAACTTTCCTGCAGAAGAAGCCATTTACGGTAGAACGGGTATGATCTCGGAGACTTGTCAACAAAGTTATGAAACAGGACGACAATCAATCTGCAAAAAAACACTTGATAAGTAGACATCGCCGCCCCGAAGAAAACATTTCTTCCTCACGTCAAGGGTGCAACGGATAAGATGGGGAACATCAATCGAATATACAAGACTATTTACAAATTTTTGACACAAATAAAACGTAATTAATTTGAAAGTGTGTGGAGTCAACTCCAAGTCGAAGGAGTATAAGATGTTCCGTGCAGGAAGAAACGCATAGGGGAGACAGGTCGTTCAGTCGAAACCAGTCGAGAGCACCAAAGCACCAGTCATCAAAGTCGGCAGTCGCGGAACATGCAGCCTCCGGTCACGTCATCGACTTCGAAAGTACGCGAATCCTCGTCAAGCTCGCCTGCTTCAAAGCGTGGCGTGCGAAGCCATCGAAATGCGGAGGAACCGCCTAAACAACTAAAATAGAGACTATGGCCTCAAAATCAGCCATACGTGGGACACAGTCATTGATAAAACTTCTAAATTAACCACTTCTCCCCTCTCCCACTTCGATAGGTAGATAGATAATTTATGCTATGCAATATAAAAACGGAACATTTTTATGTATAAATGTATAAATTAAAAACATATTTATACATTATGAGAACCCTTAAGGCTGACCTGTTCTGGAGTTGCAAATTATGATACCATACAATTTCAATTTTCACATAACAAGTCATATTCTAATAAAGGCATACACATACATGCATGGGCGCAATATTTTCCAGGGGGGGGAGGTCTAAGAAGGGGGGTCCGAGGAGCCCTTTCCTGTAAAGTTTAGTAAATTTGAGGTCTCAGGAGTACATTTCTGGAACATCTTAGGTGAATGACAATTTTCTAAGTTAATGAATTTAATCCTGCAATTACAATAAATAAATTAAATTTTCCCTTCCTTTTTTTATTTTTTCCGGAAGGCTAGGGGGAGGCCCCCCCACCCCCTGCTCATGTCTTGCAAGAAAAAAGGAAAACAAGAAATTTTTGAATGAGTCATGTAAACATCGTAAACATTAAAAGGTTTATATTTTTTCCTTTCCACCTTCCGTCGCTCCCATTAAAGATTTGTAAGTAATCAAAAATCGGTAGTGGGTGTATTCCCCCTTAAAAAGTATGTATCAAGCAACGGTCATGAAAAGTCGGGCAAATCTAGCCTTAAGTGGCGATTCCCCGATCATTAATCATATCTATTCCCTAAAGTTATCGTCGCATTTGCACAATATCCTTTTATTTTTTCCCCAACTTATGGTGGGTGGACGTCGCAGCGCGAGTAGCCAATGAAAGGCGTTTCTCCTTCCACCTCAGTCCCTCCCCTACCCCGGAGGCCGAGCAGAGTTGTCGACTCCTGCGAATAAATGTACGTTAGGCGGCGAAGGGTCGCTTTAACCACTGATTAACCAACTGGTCGCTTAACCAACGATGTTTAACATTCTCCATCCTTCTTCTTGATCCGGGCATTGGACCGGTCCTGGCGAAGTTAAAAAATATCGCCGATATGAACAAAAGGCCGCTTGCAGTAAATTTGGCAACAAAAACGATGCGAGACCGAAGTGAACCTCACGGCAGTCTCAGAGAGACTAGTTCCCCCCACCCCAATGCATTCCATGTCACTCTTCTGTTATCGGCTTGAAAAGTGAAAGGTACATCAGCACTTTCAAGATCAGCCGCCATAAGTTGGGAAAGAAGGTATAGCGAAAAACGCTCTAAGGACCACAGTTGAACGTCCCACCCGATGGTCTCAGCTTTTGTAGAACTCTCCACAAGAAACCCAAGCAGGGATCAAGATTCTGCTGTAAAAGTCCTCCAGCGCCAGGATTAGAACCTGGGCCCCCGGGATGGAATGCCAGCACTCAAGCCATCTCATCAGCCCGGCCCTGTTTCGTGGCGAGGGAGATATCCTCACCTTCTAATTAAGGATGTGATCCTTTGCATGAAATTTCTCTAACAAGTCCGATACTTTTTTTTCCTGATTTGTTCGAACAGGCTGAAAAATTAAGGAATATATTCAAATTTCAATTATAGCCTTCCTCCCTGCGATCTGGAAAGTATGCCACTATTTCCAGGTGCAACAGGAGACATCTGCGACATTTCATCTACGTCGGCAGATAAGGCTCGATGGAAAATGTGCGGGTAGAAGGCAAATTATTAGATGGATCGGGAGACCACCGATGCTGTTATTATTCTTTAAGTAATAGTGTTCCACCGTTTATTGCGGATTTAGAATAATCGTTTCTACTCTACTTTTCAGTCTTCAAATAACATCTTGTTTTCGTGTACCTCTCCCTTTCCCTCTTCTGTTCAACTCGCTTCCCACCTCCCTTCACAACATCCACGATGCCTTTTCTCCTCCTCCATCTGCTCATCTTTTCCTGAATTATCCCTTCCAAGACGGCCTTCAGTATCCATTCGTCGTGTTTAACTCTCCTAACGTTTTTAACGTGCTATCTCCTCAAGCAACCTCCTTCCCCAATCACCAAGCCAAGTACTTCCTCATTTGTCTCTCATTCCGTCTATCGAGCCTTCTCCCTATTTCTCCTTGGCCAAATCTCAAACGCTTTGCCATCCATTCTCATCCCATCTAGCCGTCATAACTGAAACCGTCCATTTCTGGAGTGTTTTATTGGTGTGCTTTTAAACTTTTAATTCTCGTGTATGAGTTTTCCCGAACAATCTGAATTAGCGTTGACGCTATCTCGAAAACCTCGCGTGTTTATGGTGGTACGATACATCTTTATGCATTTAAAAACGGATTAAATACGTGAGTCGTCAACATTAGAAGGCATTCTTGCTTGTAATTTAGTGAAGAGCTCTACCCATCTTTCCCAGGTAACAAAGTGGTTGTGCGACTGAGTGACAGTGTGACTGAGTGTATGAGAAATACAGAACTATGCTCTACTCTTAATGAATGTCAATAATCGACTTTTTGTAAGTTTCCTTTGTAAATTCAGTTCTTTCCAAGCCTTGGGCTGAAGTAAGGCTGTTAACGTCTAGATAATAACGATGGTTATAAAAACGAAACTACTTTAAAATTTAGTAGAGGTAATACATTACCATTTCTTGATTAAGTCGCGTGATTTAGAATAGATATCCTATTTAAAAAGTGTCTCTACGTTTGTCAGTGAAAATTATTTTTAAAAAGCGTACATACCTAGTCACCTTGAGGCCCGTACAATCAGTTGTGTATCTGAGGTCACCTTCATCTTCCCTCACCGTCGATCACGGCAAAGGAGGGCATGCGTGACCTTTAAGTATATACCAACGCTACTCTCGGTACAAGCCTACTTCACTAAGCCTTTAAGAGAATTACAAGTCATCTGGAATTAATAAATTCGACAGTGTCGGGCGATATATGGTGGAACAGCATTTTAAATAAAAACTACAGTAATTGTACTGCCCACTTAAATTTAATGTGAAATACACAACACGTGTTTCACATTAAATTTAAGTGGACAGTACAATTACTGTAGTTTTTATCTGGAATTAAGTTCCGACCGTGAGGTGCTGGCAATCTGTGTTGGAAAATTAAAAATAAAAACAGATAAAAGACGAGATTAGACTCACTAACTTACAGACAAGAAGATATTGAGAAAATTAGAGAGTTAAATAGAAACGTGATTTCCATCGTTCGATTTATTTTTCAAGACCTGGTTATGTTGTAAAGCAAAATCACTGGGTGCAGCAAAACCATATTATCCTTAATAGATCTATATCTCAGTATTTTTATTATGTATTCAACATTTTGTCTCATTGATATGCCTCGAAGGCGGGGAAACATGTTGTTCCGAAAATTGCAAATTCTTGAGAAATTCGGCACAGTGATAGATAGCACTCCAGCTGTGTTTTGAGGGAGGTTCGAACCCGCATCCTGTATTGACGTGTCATTTCGCATAGGGACGAAAAGTGATTTCACAGGCCTTGTTTTCTCATATATTCTAACATAATATATTTCCCATTGTATCGATTGTAGTGGCAGATTTTGGCAGAACTAAGACGAGCATAACACCCTTGTTCGAGATCGGATTTGAACCCGCAACCTTTAGGTTGCCAGGTCGCATGTCACTGACCATGCTACCGTTATCGGCATCGATTTTCTTTGGCTTTTTTCATGCTATATTCTTATATAAAAACGTCAATTCCAAACCCTCCAACTCAGACATGCATTTCATGACGATCACTTGGCTACGTCAAACTCATGCGTCTTATTCATATGTGAATCATAGGAATGGAAAAGTCTGTGCTCTGTGTAACTTCTTTGCTACGGCATAGGGTTTCTGCAAAAGTCAATTTTTTAAAACAGCTGTTTTCTGTTTTCAATTACGAAATAACAGCTGTTTTTACTGTTTTTTCCCTAATATTTTCTCTAATTTTACAGTCAATACATAGCTTATTTTTGTGACTAACACCGTTTTATTATATATATGTCGTGATAAGTTCCAAATCAAAACATTTTAATTCGTAAAATGAAATAATAATAATCAAGAATACAAGTGACTTGTCTGAGGGACTCGATCTTAATTTTGTACAGCAATTCGTACAGACTGAAAAAACTCTTTCATCGCCGGTTGATGTCCGTTCAATGGATAGAATTGCATTGCACAATTTCTGGAGATTTTCGGCAAGCTGCGATTAAGTTCATCATTCGGCACAAACTGACATCACTATATGTCTGCGCTACACTGGTTTGTGGGTACTGTCATAAACTGCTTCTTGTCGTTATTGAAATTGTTGCCATTTCATCGGCACGAAGTGAGCGTAATTTAGTACATCGTGTATATTTTCGTTTGAAAATGTCCGTTAGAAACAGTAACACAGAAAAAAACAGCTGCTTACTGCTTTTTTATTTTGGACGAAGAACAGTTGTTTTACTGCTACTGTCAAACAGTTGCCAGAAACCCTAAAACGGTACTTGGTCTTTAATTCAGTACGACATTTTGTGATTATTCAAAAGACTTTCATTGCGGATGATTGTTTTAAAATTGTACTTACCTAGCAACAGGCTGAGTTTACTTCCTTAGTCGGAAGAGTAACCAAGGCCCTCGCTACATCGACAAGTCATGCGGCAGCGGTAAAATCCGAGGGCTTGACTGTCGAAGTTAGGTCTTTAGTAGTCATGTTCTCTCATCCAGCTTGCGACCTCAACTCTAAAAGAAGAAATAAAGGTCACACATAAAGGCATACTTTCCTTTGCGGTTATATTTTTTCTGAATCTTCATGGTCGACGTCCTTGCACTCCATTTTATCGTGCCCTTGCGGCAACTCACTTGGTGCTTTACGAATGTAGAAATAAGGTTTTCCTTTCTCTCGTGGGTAGTTTCGAATTTCATCCGAAGAAGTGCAACGCAGTTATCTGTTCTCTTGTGGTCCGCGGACGCGTAGTTCATTTGATCAAATCCCAATTTGTGTTTGTGGTTTCGCTGGAAATAAGGACTGGTGCTAATGAAGCGGATGGTACGGAGGAATGGATTTATTCTAATTGCGAATAAATCATAATTGGGACTGACAGCTTGCGCTTACTAATTCACGTATTGAGTCCATTGCGCTTTTAAATATAAATTTAGTCTTTCATCACATTTTATTCATTAATATCCAGCAATTCGCAAAAAATCGTGTGTTCATCGAATGATGGTAATTTCAGTGTAGGCCTGAGGTTTATGTCTACTCTGATTTAATGATGTACGTAAATGTTCGCGGAACAATGTGTAGTTTTTCAATAATAATATTAAATAGGTTCAGGGCAAACTTTCAGAAGAAAATAGACTGCGAGCATTCCCGATTTTGTGATTTCGCCAGCGTGTTTTTCCCCTCGTTTATCGAAAGCGCCTGCAAATAGACTAATCTGTTCCAATGGAAAGTAATATAAATTCTCATTTGACACGTTTATTGAAGAGGGAAGTTGGTATTTGGATAAAAAAAGCGTCAGATTCTTTCGATAACTTTTGATAAATAAAATGATGGAAGGTGCTTAACCAGTACACAACTAGAGTCACCTAGTCCGATTTTATCATATCGAGAAAATAACAATGGTTATTTTCTCAATGGTTTCTGCTCTGTTCAATCAATAAAATGAGTAAAATTAAATAACTCAAATCGAAGCACTAAATTTAATGAGAACTGGCTTAATGTGCCTAGGATTTTAAGTGACTTGTGACATTATCCGAAATTCTCTGTCTTAATAAACTTCAGAGTGGCAGGTTTTACTGCGTAGAAGTTACTTATATTAGTACTCATCTATCATCATCATTATTAAGACAAACTTATTACTTTTCTATAAAATTTGTGATGTACGACGCGTTTCGCCGGTTTACGGCATCGTCAGGCCAGGTACACAATACAGAAACTTCTGTATTGTGTACCTGGCCTATATATATATATACGTTTATTTGATACCTGAAGACAAGCTTTTGGGTTCAAAGAGGACAGGAGTGTATACCTACGTATTATATAATATGTATGAAATTAGTGAAATTTTATTGAATTCTCACATTTTTACGCCCTTGTGCGCACTTAATGTAAAATACAACCGTAAAAAGCAGCTTACAAAAATACAGAAACCCAAGACCTAGGTGAAGAAAAATCCAATCTTGGCGGTAAACGAACCCATAAGCCACTATTAAACAGGCGAGGACGTTACATTGCTTGGCAAACGGCAGGTTGCGGCCTATGATATTATACGATCATCCGTTTCTCTTTAGATTGATTCGTACTAAAAAAACATATATATACCTGCATTTTTTCCACAATGATCATGTGATTTACAGCCCCGCAACTTGATAGCGCAATGCTTGGCGGCCCGGCATCCCCAATGCGTTAGAGTTTTAGAATCTTGCGACGCGGGCGATCATCTCGTCATATTTCCCGCATGCAGCCCATCCAGCGACTGCAGCCGGTCGTCCCATATTTTTCTCAAGCGAGGATACGATCTTTTTTACAACAGCTCGCTCAACCTTCCCGTGGCGAAGTTAACTGTCCTTCTATGCGATACCTTGAGGCGCAGATGATTCCTCTTCCGGTGCAGCAGACTACATACTGCACATTTGGAATTAGGCAGGTGGCTGGAGGGTTGTGGGGAAGTGGTTAGCTCGTCACCGAACCAATATCGCCTTTACCACAGTCGGAGACTTCCCTTTGCCATATCGGGTCTGCACGCGGCTTTTTTTTAGCATGCCTTCAGTCTACTTCAAAACATCGACCTCATTCTCTTTTCAGCTAACCGCTTCATTCCTTCATGACTCTTCATTTTAACATGCATAATAATTAGCGTTGTATACTCCACCACATGGCGTAGAGGAGAATGGAGAAAGTGCGGTGGACGGAAAGGAAGACGAATGAGGAAGTGCTTGATATGGCGATTGAGGAGATAAAACCTCTGGAGGAGATTAAAAGAAGGTAGAGTAGGTTGTTGGAACAGGTAAGGAGAGGCGAAGGGATGATGAAGGCCGTGAAAGAGGGGAGGATGTTTGGTAAGCAGGGACGGGAAGAGAGAGGATAGGCTTCATAAATGGGATGAAAAGAGGTAGCACGTATGCTGAGATGAAGAAAGAAATCGTGTAAGGAGTTAGGTGCTTGCGCCTGTTAAAATCTACATGATATTTACTCTCGTCCAATTGAGCCTACCTTAACCGGTAGATCACCCTAATAATTCCACCATAGTTCTTCCTCGGTAAGTCTTACCAATTCTCCTTCCATTGTTGTTTTTAAAATGCTCTCATGCCTCAGGATGTGACCAATGAATTTGTCAGTGAAGAGCTCTCGGGTTTCACACCGGATCAGATTCTCCATATCTTACGACGTTTCGACGAGCGACTCGGCCATCGTCTTCATGGATCCAAGAATCCAATGATTGGATGGATTCTTGGATCACTGAATACGATAGGCGAGTCACTCGTCGGAACCTCGGAAGACATGAATAACCTGACCCTGTGTGAAACCCGAGGGCTATTCACTCACATCATTCGCCGGGAAATCCTGCATCATCTATTAATTTGTTTCTACCATTTCGAATGGTTTTCATCAAACGTCTTTCCCCACCAACTCGTCGCAGAAATTTCTATATGGTGATTGTCTCCGTCCATTTTATCTTTATCATTCTTCTATAACATCACATTTCCATTGCTTTCAATCTCATTTGTTCTGCATCTCTCCAAACTTTCCCTGCATAATTAGAGTATGCTCTATTAAATTACTTTCAGGAATTTCATTATTTTCTATGCTTGTGCTGCTATCTGATAGTAGACTCTCCTTCCAATAGAATGTCTTATTTAATTGATGTACTTTGCTCGCTGTCTCTATTTTCCTCTTTTCATCGCAAGTAAATCCTCATCTTAGAGAGCAAAATTGCTCCCTGTTCTAGTTTTAATTGCTTCAATCTCATTGTGACTATTTATTTTTGATTTCTTCCACAGACCACTATTTTACTTTTCTTTGCATTTTTATTAAGTTGTATTTATTCATTGTTTGCATGCAATTCAGCTTTTGCGTCATATATTCCTTCTCCTAAGCCAAAATTACCTATTCATCAACAATAAGTAGTATGCTGAACGTCTCTTCTCGCTTGTGCATTTCCGTTTTTTTTACTGCTTCATTCATTGCTTAATCATGGAAAATATTGAATATATACATGGCATATACTAATCATACAAAACACCAAACGTCGGTTGTTTACTTAGGGATGATAATGTTTATATGGGTAGGGCATTAGAAGAAAATTGATGGCTTGTTTTACGGAAGTACTGGCATAGGAAACGTTTTCAAGAGAAAGGAATTGATGGCAGGGATTCTGAATAAAATGTGATGGAAAGATGACTATTTTATGTGTAGTGAAGAGTAAAAGCCTGTTCCAAAATCGATTTAAAGTGCATTCGTAACTAAAAATCAGTCAGTGCAAATGATATTTTCGCAGCACATTAATCAATTAGGCTGCCTGTCGAACAACCCATTTATCATGTCTTAGAGGCAGCTAATATAGCCTTACAACTATTATTGAGTACATATTCTTATAGCCAATATATTTCAAAAGGAAGTTCATTGGCTGTTGGGATTTATCAATGCTAAATTTACTAGCCAATTAAGCTCCCTTGTACATTTACATAAAGGTCTCCAATCGTTTGCGGAAAATAATTACCCTTTTTCAAATAGATATTTAAAAGATCTCCATTCGGCAGTTTAATTCCCTGATTTTATACTCATAATATTCGCGACCTTAGTATGTCGGGATTTGACGCGGCGACGTCAGAAAAGAGATCGGCTTCGAACTTGAAATATTGACAAATATTGAGGGTACCGGGACAAGCCGAGGTACCTTCACGGAATCACCCACAAGTATACATACTTACTCTTACTCTCTTACTCATGTGGCCATTGAAAACCAAGTAGGTATTTGGCCTTGCCTACAAGTCGTCTCCAAGCCCTTCTGTCCTCTGCCATTTCCAATTCTGCTCCCATATTTCTCAAATCATTCTCTACTTATCCATTCCACCTCAAGTATCATACATAAGTGCGAAAACTCTACAGAGTAAGAATCCTTCGTCTTGACCGGGACCCGTACCCGATAATATCGAATCCCGGTCAAGGCGGATTATTTTTAAAGTATTTAGATGAAATTTTAACCTAATGCATGAAAATTTATTCCCATCCTAGCTGTTCCACTAGGCATGTGCCTCTAATGAGATTGTCGTGACTATCTTTAACATTTCTTGTCGATCTATGCTGCATGTATTCTAAGTTGACATTCAAGCCTAACTCTTAAGGCTCCCGCCATGATGAGATATTTCACGGAATTAGCCCAAGGGGGGTGGAGTGGGGGGGAAGGTAAGAGATTTCCTGATTCTCATTCGGTGAGCAGATATTGCATCGATCGTGGCCGTCAGCATCGATGATAATTTGGTGGTCCATAATCGAATATGAAATCCGCAGTGACTGAGAGGCTTAAACATCATAAAGGCCATTTTTGCATCATATATAATTTAAAAAATACAGAGAGCCTCTGACTCTACCGGGCGAATGAAGGCCGTGCATGTAGCTCGGAAGTCAGATCAACGAGGATTTGTATCAAGACAAGGGTCGCAGAAATGTCTAGAGCAGTTTTTACCCACGAAGTAGGAAGTAATGATAGCCGAGAGCCTTTAGATGAGAATGGAATATGCTAATTGCTCTATGCTATAAGCCACCAAGTCACGTCTTGCAATAAAAGTGAAGTTTAGAACACATTGCGGAATTTATGCACGTCCAAAACTCCGAACGAAGAATGACTGAGTGCATTTTAAGTTATTCGGTGAAGCGACCGGCTATTAAAGGTTATTTCGGGAAATGATTCATGATTAATCTGAAAAGGACTTGTGGCCTTATATAGAAGAATAAACAGTGAAGTGACCCATGAAGAGCGTCTTTCAGAGCTACAAGCTCATTTACTAGTGCTCTTAAATCGATTTATAAGCATATTCATTCAAATTGAACATTCATATGCCATAGAATACAAGAAATAACAAAAGTTGAGCATTTTATTGCGGTCGGCCAGCTCTTTGCGCGCAGATTACATGGATACGTAAGTTTGAGACACGGGTCACCGCCGCTGCAAGCCTGAAATATCGCTCATCGGACTAAGAACTGATCTTTACTCGGAATCCATCGGTGGACTCCTGAAAATTTATCATAGATTGTATTTCAACTCAGGCCCTCAGAGTAAGTAGCTAGCCACTTATACTCTGAATGGAATTATTTAAGCGTAATTTTTTATTTGAACCTCGCGCTCTGATGTCATCATCATCATCTGGTGTTCTGCCTGCTGGCAGGTCCCGTACACCACTGCTGTCTCCATCCGCTTATGTCCTGAACCTTCTCTTTAGTCACATTGCAATTTCTAATCTTCACCTCATCCATCAATTTTATTCTTCTTCTTCCCTCTTTTTCTCTCCCTCAACTGAACCTTCTAATGCCACTGTTAATATGTTTTTCCCTGACCCAACCAGTTACCTTTCCTTTTTCTTATTTCCTTTATGAGCGATCTTTCTTCCTTCACTTTATTTAAGACCTCATTTCTCACCCTATCCACCCATCTTACGTTTTCCATCTTTCTCCACACCCACATTTCAATAGCCTTTATTCTATTTCTTTCCCTCTTCCATAACGTCCATACTTCACATCCATACATGAAAACGCTCCATGCGTAACACATAGCTAGCCTCTTTCTCAGCTCCTGCTCCAGACTTTTACTGCACGGTAAGTTTTTCTTCGAGGCGCATACCTATTTTCATCGAAATGCTGCTATAAATACCAAAGTACTTTACGTATAATTACTTTGCTACGATATAATAAGTGTGATTGGGCTATAAGTGGTGTATTAATCGTGAGTGTACACTTCAAATGAGAGTGAGAGATAAAAAGAAAAAAAACACATTTTTTCTTTAACTTGGTGGTATCACATTGTGCATAATTAGATTAAATACTTTTACTCTCTCAAAAACCTTAATAATTAAAATTAAAATTGGCGAAAATAACGTTCATGCGTTGTTACCCTGGTCGTGGTTGCCTTTCCCACTGTAGTTTTTTAAGGGTTAAAAATTTTTAAAATTATTCACCCTGGAAATTAATATTGCAACAATCATAGGTTGTCAACTGCTGTATGACATACAGCATCACAGAACCTGTGGAAGAGTAGGCTTGCTGTGCACACGTCTGTCGAAAACATTTTGAAAAGTTAAACCCACCGTCAACTTCCAATTGTTCTCTCCTCCTACGCCCTCATGGGCTATATACTGCTGTGGGTCAGTCCTTGTCGCCACGTCACGCCACCCTCATAATCATCGTGCGATTGGCTGAACAGTGAAACCTCATGGAACCCCTCCGTCTATCATTAAATAGTTGACCGTGCAATTTATGGCCCCCCTTTTAGATGGCCCTTTTTACCCTTCCTTGGTTTTAGCCGACCCGCATGATGGAAGAATGCCGGTTATTCACGTTCTTCAAGCCCATTCTATTGAACGCATTTTCGCCTCCATTGAGAGCGGCGAATTTTTTGTGCCGACACGTGCCAAGAGATGCAGTCATGCCGTGTATTCTCTTCCACTGGGCTCACTCCTGAAACAAGTAGCCGTGCGTCGGAACCATCAACGTTAACAGCATTTGGCTGATCGAAAGAGTAGTTCATTTCAGGGCCGGACAACAATATGGGATGAATTAATTTTCTGCCATAAAGGCATAATACCTATGGGCTTAATCTCTTAATTGGAGCAAATATCAGTTCCCAAAAATGTCCATATATGTATATATATATATATATATATATATATATATATATATATATATATAAAAGGAAAGGAAATAAATATAAAAGTATATGCTAGCAACAAGGCGTTGAGGTTGGGGAAGGATAGGAAAGTAAATCAGTGGACACTCACTGGCAGATGATCCATGACGACACCGGTGTCCACTGCTTAGGGGTAGCTTTCGGGCTAAGGACCCTTCTTCAGCTGGAGGAGATTCACTAATAAGGAATCCTTATTAGTGAATCTCCTCCAGCTGAAGAAGGGTCCTTAGCCCGAAAGCTACCCCTAAGCAGTGGGCACCGGTGTCGTCATGGATCATCTGCCAGTGAGTGTCCACTGATTTACTTTCCTATCCTTCCCCAACCTCAACGCCTTGTTGCTAGCATATATATATATATATATATATATATATATATAAATTCATACATTCATAGGAAATGGATAGGAACACATAAAAAGGATGAACACAGGGTTTGGTGGGGAAGATGAAATGAACCAGGGAATGTTGGGAATGAATGAATGGTTATATATATAACCATTCATTCATTCACTCAAACCGCTCACAGGCGTAAATAATAAATAATTTCGTTCAAACAGAGGGTGAAAGAAAGAGGATAGGAAACACACAACATTGTGAAGTCCAATGGTGGTGTGAAGATGGTGATGGCCGATTCACAGTGAATAAAATTCGACAAGACCGGGAATTGAACCATATATATGTATGTTAGGGTGCCCCTTATTTTGCACAAAAAATATTCTGCTAATTTATTTGGGCTCACCCCCTAAATATTTTCCATTGGGTCAGATGTACTCAATAACAAAATTTCATCTCAATGGGCCTATAATAACCTGTGCCGACTTGAGCTTGAAATTTGAATATTAGGAATAATAGGTTTTGTAGGTTAAAGTCAGGGAAAAAGCTATTGATACATGTTTCATATTTAATTTTATGTTACAATTTAAAACATTTTCACTCTTTAGACTATTATTGTTTTCAGTATTCTTTAGTTTTTAGTATTATGTGGATATTTTCTTTTCAGTGTTTCTTTCTTGCAATCTGGGTACAGTCTGCGGTGTTCTTGAACACAACACAAATTGCTTTTGCTCTTCATCTACCGTCAGTAGACCATGAAAATCTTGCATTAATTTAACACCCCTTTCAGCACTGTCATTCACAGATTTCAACTCCATAACTATCCTTTGAGCTTCTAAATATGAAGTGTTGCTCGTCCATGTCGAAGGACATTCTTGAATAAAACTAATGCCCAACTTCAGGCAAGAGAACAGATCTCTGCTTTTGGATGACACAAAGTCGTCTATAGTTTTCACTAAAATGAGGATATGACTGAATTAGGAGATGTATATTAACGAATTAAAAATTAAAGCATGGTAATCAGTATAAAATTAAACTTGCCATATAATTGCCCATCCAATTCTCCACATAGAAGAATATATCTCTTTTCCATGTGTAGATTCTCTCTGGCTAAATTTGCTACCATTTTGATTTTGATTTGTACGTCTACTTCATCATCAAAGAGTGATAGGACAGACAACTCTTCTGATAAATACCACATATGGTGGCTAAAGTTTTTTAGAGCTGCTTTTGAAATTGTGGAATCTATCTTTTCATATGATTGTAGAACTTTTAAGAAGCGGAGATCTTGATAAGGAGCTTTTACAGCTGCACTGCACTGAAGCCACGGTTTGACATAAATAGTTACAATGAATAGAGATACATCTCTTAAGGCATTTTTATTTACACTGGATAATTTAAGTTGTGACCTTAGCAGAAACATTTTTAAACAATAAATAGCTCTTGCCATCCATCGAGCTTGATGCATCGCCCCAGGAGGGCGTATTTTTAGTTTTTTTTCCAGAGTCTACTCCCAAAAACATTAGAGAGAGCTCTATGAATTCACAATAATCACATCTCTGTGTTAGTTTATCTAATTCACTTTCATAAAACTCTAGCATTTCTTTGATTTCCGACTCACTAAAAAACATTTCCACGTTCTCTTTGGCACTTTGAAAATTATTGGCATTGACACTTTCCCAGCTTTCCCTAAAATGTTTAAAAAGTGGTATGTCAGGACTGCTTGTTACATCACGTACTTTACATTCAAATGCACATCGTAAAATAAGTTCATATATGTGATGACGGCACGGAAAAAACAACAATTCCCTGTCCAATTTTTGCTCAAGTAAGATACATGCTCCATTAAAACGTCCAGTGTTTGATGCAGTTTTGTCACAGCAGAGAATTTGTACATTGTCTTCTATACCCCAATACCATAATGCGTTCCAAACAGCGTTATCTTGCTCTTTACCAGAAGAATGCTGTAATTTTGGAACCCCGATGATCTGCTCACTGTCCCCAAATTTTGAGAAAAAGTTTAAATCAAAAGTTGCACTTGGAGGGTCGGGATAGTCGGGATATGGGGTAGTCGGGAAATATGGAATAGGGTGGTAAAAATGTAGATAATCATGTAAATTTTGAAAAAAAAAACATTTATTGCATACAAAAAACATTTCTAAGATTGCTTTTAACTCAAACACTCAAAAGAATTACTTGTTAGTAATAGAAGCATACATTGATCTATTTGCAAAAGTCACAAATGTAATCCTCCTTCTCAGCACCTTCACTGTCAAGGTAGCCCCACATTTTACAAACAACGCACTTAACCCAAACTTCTGCTCTTCTATCGTCTGAAAACTTTCCTTCACAGAACAAACATTCTGCATCATTATCATTTGGTACAGAAGATGGTAGCGCAAAGTCCAATTGTGATGACACGTCAGAGTGAAAAGATTCGTCTCTGCCACTGGAAGCGTCCTTCGAAACAAACTCTAATTTCTGCACATAAGTGCGATATTCCACAGGAGAAAAATCTAATTTCTGCCCAAGTTTAGTTTTTTTCCGTGGCTTAAGGCTCTCTTGTTTTGCCTTTTAACTTTGTTACCAGAACCACTGTTGTTGCTTTTTTTCTTTCCTTTTTTATTAATGAGTTGTTCCTTACCATTTTTGGTCTCTAACTTAGCTTTAATCTCAGCTTCCAGTTGTGTTTTGTAAGGTGATTCGGAAAAACGGCAGATGTTCCAGGTTTTCTTCCCCTATTGGATTTTACTTTAGAGGGTGGTGGTGGTGACTTATGGATGAGTAAAACATAACTTTCTACGCCTACTGATGACTCAGAAACGGGTTCAATGTCTACGTCTGTTGATTTCCCAGGAACATGATCGAAATCAATGCTCTTTGATGTCTCTAAAAAGAGTGGCCCACCTTTTTCAGAGTTTTTAGAATCTTCTGAAGGGCATTTTTCTTGTGGTGGGTGAGAGTACTCAGCACCAACAGCGAATGAGGAAGCAACAAAATCATCATCACCGAAAACACCCCTATCAACAGGAAAAATCCCCGTTACCCTAAATTCATTAACAGCAATGTCGCTTCGTTGAACTTTTAGGTAGGTTTGACCAAAGAGTTTCATCATGTCGAAAACACTCAGAGGTCGTGAACTATGCCTCAAAAAGTTCTTACTTCCTCGCTGTAGTGTGATTTCAAAGGGGACATAAATGTCCGGTCCAAAGGCTGCATTTTATGTAAGCTGTGAAATGGTAAGCATACAATGGTGACATGTTTATCCCTGGCTAACTTTATAGCATCTATGTTGCGCTTATGGGTAGAAAGGCCATCAAGCACAAGCAGAACAGGTGATTCCTTTGTTGGATTTGTGGTAGCGATGAATAGCTCAAACCAATTAGAAAAAATACTAGTCTGAAACCATCCAGATGGGTGGCATGAAGCAATAGTTCCTGGTGGAGCACCGTTGAGCAGTTGCTTGTTCATGTTTTTTCTAGGGAAAATGACAAGAGGGATAAAATCTCCCCCAGTACCCATACAGGTAATGACGGTCACTAGCGATCCTCTTTCTGCTGATGTTAGAGACCGTATTTGCCTTTTACCTTTCAAACCAATAACATGGGGTATTTTACTTTGTACGACAGACATACCAGTCTCGTCGACATTTTAGATATTTAGATTGTCGTCGACATTGTAGATTGGCTGGATATTTGTGCTTTTGAAATAAACCTTCCAGAATGTTAAAAAACGTATCAACCTCTTCTTTTCTGAATCCCTTAGCTCTTGAAAAAGAAGTACCTACCGGTTTACGGATAGATATGGGGTGTCTCTTCATGAAAGATTAAAACCAATCTTTGCCTGCTTTTTCACCATTTCCAAAGGGATGAGGTATTTTATTCGCACAATTTAATTTTATTGCGTATATTATGAGACGCAAGTTGGTAGGCTAAGGAGCAAACGTCCTTTTTAGAGAGACCATAGCCTCCATTTGAACTATGTAACTTACTATTTCCTCCTCTAATTCTGCAGAGAAAACAGGCTTACGTCCCAATTTAGTGGAACATGTGACTTGAACATAGGGCTCGGGACAGCTGGCTAAGCGAAACAGAGTAGATCTTGGATCTTCATATTCTTTTGAGGCCTTCAAGAATCCCATCTTTTTCTCCCGGACTGCTTTCACCGCCTTCTCCATGTTGTCGGGGTTCCATCGCTTCCGCAACATCTTTCCGTCTTCCTTTTTCCTTGGCATAAATCAATTAAAGCAAAGTATATAAGTAGTAACATAGAGTAAATAGTAGATTACTGTTTACTCTATGGTAGTAACTAAGATCTACGATTTTAATAGACCTAAATAAAATATTATTGTATATAGGACTACACCATACAATGTCTTCATGTTCATAGTTTTGTTTTTAATTAGCAGTAAATAAAAGGGATTTTTAAATAAATATTACGCCTTAAAGAAAATATTTTACTGATTAATATTTCATTGGGTTGTATGGCATGTACTGAATTTTAAGTCGTGTAATATGGAATACCATGTTTTTGTGTCGGGCAATATAGAATACCAAGTATTCATTATTGCCCGACACACCATCTTGGATTTCAAAACATCACAACAGAACCAACTGTAGCCATAGCCAAAAACCGAGCAATACATTACAATCTACTGGTCTTCAATTTAAGAAATTGCTTGGTTTTAATCTTTAGTGTACATTTTCAATAATTATTACATATTTTCGAAAACTTACCTGCAAAAATGTTGTGAAACTACGAAAACAATTTTTCCGCGCCGTAACTCACTCGGTGCCTCGAGACGAATAGGACTCGCTACAGAGCATTATGGAAACATTTAAAAGTAGTTCATGTGTTCCATATTGCCCGACTATTTCATAATACCCGAAGTTCCTCTATGTGTAGAAGTTTTTATACTTCCTTAGTCAATGACGCCAGACAAAAAATTGTGGAACAGAATGTCGGAATGTATATGAAACAGATGGTACTGCCTGTCCACTTATCCTATCAGCAGACATTATCGATTCACTTATTTTTCATTCTTCAAGTAAGGGTTATTTAGTGCATACCAGGTCAGTAGCGAGGTGTTGTTTATTGTATTGGAAAGTAATGTAAGTGCAAATGTAAAATGAGTGGGTAAACTGCCGACCGCAATTGTATTTAATCTTCAAATACCGTCAGTCATATCTTTAGTGCATCCTGCTCATCTCCCATTTTATTCGGAACGCCAAATCATATCGTAATCTCACCCAGTCTCTTCCTATCAGCGGGGGTCACTGTTTTTTAACTACAACATTTTCCACTAATTAGTTATTTTTAAAAAATATCACGTTTTTCATTTATCTGTCCATTGATTCAGGATATCCAACCATGTAAATAATTAATTTTAAATCATGTCTCGATTCTGTGACTCATTTATCTCAAAACTAATGACAAGAATTGGACCGGAGTGGATTGAACGTAGATCGGTGGACGGTTCAACTCTGCGAACTCGTCATTTTGGTATCAGGTACAACTTCTCGGATAGACATAGAATAAATTCCAAAAGCCCAAAAAGCTCGCCGTTATCCACGTGAAGCTTAGCACGGAGCACACCTCATTGAGTCAAGAGTGATAACACCGGCATCTAGTGGGCAAAATCTGATAATTTTGACGAAATATTTGAACTAGAGTGTAGTTCGATATCTAAAGAGATTGACGTGATTGTATTTAACGTAGAAGTGAGCCCTCCTTTGTTTGGATAGGCTTAATCGCTAAAATTCTGCGATTAACAGGTGAGATTAAATTTTTTGCCGTTGACAAACATTGAAAAAGTGAAGGATGGGGTAGATGGAAGCCGCCTCTTGAAATCCCTCACCCAGGCCAGTGCAACTTCCAAGCGTTGAAAACTGGCTCCCGATCGCGAGCATAGTCACGGACAACTGACATGGAAAACGTGGATATTTTCAAGAGAAGTTATTAAAACAAGGAGCAACTAACTCTCGACAGGGAATTTTTCGTATGCCCACTCAAAATAATGCAGGTGGGTTAGAGAAGTTTTTGCTTGCCTGTTACCTTCCTATACCTTATCTATAAACCTTACAGTGCATACAGATTCTGAGAAAGTTCTAGCAGTCATTTAAAATAAAATCACTTGTAAAATTCACTCTATTTATTGGTTATCAACCCTGGCTTCAATATTTTGTCACTGTGAAGGCAATAATTCACCTTTGATTTGGCATTCAGGGATTGTAATGAGGCAATTCAACTGTAGATTCATCATACTTTACTAACTCTACAGGAATTTCCAATTTTATTCAAGTTTGGTATTATTATCTCATCTGATTTTACAGATTTACACAGAATCTGGCACATCTCTTTTATGCACATTCGCTGCTCATGTAGTACCTTTGTAATTCAAGATTACTGATGGCCATGCAGTTGTATGCATTTTGATGATCCCAAGTTTATGAAATAATTTGTTCGACATATAACTATCTAAATACCTAAATGTTCTTTCAGTAATTTGACGAGTATCAGCGATTTTTACGGAATACTTTGCTTACATGTTAAATGTAAAATGGTTTTGTATTAATTTTCCTCTTGAATGTAGTTTACATAAAATAATACTTGCAGTTTTTTTAATTACTGAACTGCATTATCGTTCGGTTGAGATTTTCGTTTTCCGTCTAATTTCTTAAAGCACTATCATTTTTGGCCGCGTTGAAACCAAGAGGAATTGCGACCTTTTACGAGGGAATACCAACATTTTCAATTTATCCATGGGTAGCCTACACTAATCTATGCAAGAAGCTGTCTTGTAAGATATCTTTTTTATCTAGGTTATTTATTTTGGTGGAATTTTTCTCCGAATATTTATCCTCCAGGATGTTGAGGTTGAATGAATACTTGATAATTTATTATCATCTTTCTGCTGAATACCACATACATCCGTTTTTTTTCAAAAATAACCATTTAATTATGTTACAACAGTCGCAGATTGTTGCATGAGTCTGCGTGTGTATTATTTTAGAGATTTCACGGCGCAATATATCTAGTATTCTAATCACGGAGGCAACAATTCGGCCGAAGTATCATAACCTGGATAAAAAATACAGAAAATGGTTATAGTGATTTAAATGGTCTAAGAGAGCAGTAATTTTAATTTCTGAACAAAGTATGTCAGTTTTCATAAACAAGACTTGGGGTGGAAAAGTACCCTTCTTCTCTTTTTCAAACAAGTGTGAATGTGAATAAACGAAAGAGTTCTGTTGTGATCATTTTCAATCTCAGCGCGGTGTAAATATAAAACTTGCGATGGATATTGATCGTTGTGGATGCTCTTCTCTGAAAACCCTGTCCCTCAGACGCATCGCCTCAACTGTCCAGCTAGCCCTAAATCTTCTTGCTTATACGGCCAACCCCCTTAAAAAACGCTGGGGAAAACATACCTCACTCAAGGTTAGGTTGGTGCCTACATGCATAGGCTCTTTTGCCACTTTTCAAGCCCGCTTCTCCTTCACCCTCATGCCTTACTTATTTAGCCGCCCCTTCCTTCTCGTAAGTCCACCCTCGTTTTCTGCACCTCCGCGTCTGCGTCACTTCCGCTCACTTCCCCAGCTCTTTCCCCCTTTCCCCTTCCCAATTCACCACTCATCGGATGCGCATGTCCGCATTTATGGGTGGGTCCAAGAACTGACCCCTGAGGGACGAGCCCCATTTTCTCCGGACCCTCAGCCAGCCGGTGACATTGGGCGATTTAAGCGTGATGGATGATGGATGGGGTGTGGAGCGAAGAGGTTGAACTAAGGTTTGCAGTTTGTAGGCAAAGAATGGAGCTAAAAAATACGTATGCAGTAAAACTCTGCGAGGAGCATAGCGTCAACTCGCCTTCTTGACAGCAGTTGATGAACAGATATGCTTCGAAGGTCCTTGATAATGAAAAGGATGAGTGAATTTTGGCTTAACAAAAGGAGCGTTATGCCATTGTGGCTGTTAAGTGTGTTTATAGGTAGGTAATAGAGAGCTGGATATAGAGTTGGTTTAGGTATGCTGTTTGGAGATGTGTGGAAGCGATGGGATGATGTTCCACATTAGAGGTCTCAAAATTTTAGGAGGCTCAAGAATAACTTGTGTGTAGTAACAGAGACGATAGATTTGAATGTGAAAGTATCGTAAACTAAGTTATTTATTCTCTAAAATGGACATTGGAGAAATGATTGCGTTATGATAGAAACTGGCGAAACATTTGAACTAGTTAATGGCTTTGTGTATCTCGATCGAATGTT
The DNA here is from genome assembly GCA_963573305.1 of Pyrrhosoma nymphula. Classification (NCBI taxonomy): domain Eukaryota; kingdom Metazoa; phylum Arthropoda; class Insecta; order Odonata; family Coenagrionidae; genus Pyrrhosoma; species Pyrrhosoma nymphula. Next base: position 45,323,380 of record OY754329.1, read on the forward strand.
GGGAAGGCGGATGTAGAGGTTTGTGCTAAAATAAAAGTTGTGGTGGTATCCAGAGCACATGGAGATATGTCTATCAGAAAAGTTTAATAATCGGAATATTATTATTATATAATGGTCTTCACATTTATCCCGGCTTTAACTTATAGAAATGAATCTTGGATATGCTCGGATAAGTATACGTGTTGGTTGAATGCGTTGGGTATGGGGTTCTTGAGACTTTTTTTGCTGAAAGTAGGAGAGATTAAGAGTGAGTTGATTATGAGAATGTGTATTGGATGCCCTAGTAATGGAAGAGTTGAAAAGAGTTTGCTTCGTTGGTTAGATATTGTTGTATGGAATCACTAAGCTCATAAATGATTCAATGGGAAATTAATTCAGAAGAAGGGATTGGACATAGATCATTGCTTTAAGTTAGGTTTGCATGAGCGATTTAAATAATAATCCTTCCGTACAACTTCCAAGCATATGCAATTCGACGAAAATCACTGACCGCGCGGCAATGGTTTTAGTGTGTTTCCGCCGCATAATTATTTAAATATGATTTCATTTATATTCTGGCTTCTTATAGAAAACATTGTCCTCTGTTTGATAAGAACAACAAAATCATACCTTTCCACGCTATTTTTCACTAATTGACCTTGAAAGTGCATAATTTTTAATGCAGAAATGGGTGATGCATGGGAAAATTGTGTTTCGTTTACAACTGTAAGAACTTATAATAACCCTTCTTCACGTCCATGATTTAGTTCCGAACCGACATCATCTGGATTTGATCGACAGGACATCAACAAACAATGTCATGAAGTTGTACTCCATTGCAATGGAACCATGGCCGAGAAAAATCAATAATGAAAATTGCTGTGTTTTCCTTTCATCTATTTTTTTAGCATTCCATGTTTGCTGCGAATAAACATGCATCATTTTCATTTTTGGTTCGTGTATGTTACTCTTTATCACGAATACCAGGAACCGGTGAGTAGAATTCTTGAGATCGATATCTCTATTGGTGCCCTTTATGGGGTTTTACCATGGAGACAATCGTCGAGCTCGGTTTTTGGCGTTCGGGTGTTTTCCTATGGCCGCTTCGAGAACGGAATCTCTGCAGGCTGTACGTTGTGCTTTCGTGAAAAGTTTTACCGATTTGTGTTTCATTCGCGCGACGTTAGTTGTAATTTACTACCTATTTAATTCTCGCGCTCATAAGTATGAACACAGAGGTATCTATGAGGCAAAGGTGAACACAGAGGAACGCTGGAAATGTCGGTAGGATTGATAGCACTTATGGCTCAGCTGCAAAGAGGCCGTGGACTATTCATACTTCGACGATCAGCAGTTACACTTTGCCGGTCGCAGTACGATCAGTTTATTGAGAAACTCATTTCTGGCGTTAACATTGCGGGTGATTTTAATAAATCAAGTTGTATTGCTTGGGCAAAACATTGGGCTCCAAATATGTTAGCAATTTCTTCGTTTTTTTATTTTAACTTGATTTGGGCGCGACCATTCTTATTCCGGGGAGCATGTCTAAAAAAACTTGCGTCAAATATTTTCCTTCTAGATTCCTCCTGGAGCAATTCCTTATTCCTCTTTGAGCATTTCTTGTTTCCTCCTGGTATCATTAACGTTTGATGTTGAATGTTGAGGCCGTGTCTTTAGGAATGGGGGGGGGGGGTTAAGAGAATAGATATTTAGATTATTTTGCTGCGGTGCTGCCCATGTGGCACCACGTCAGTATGCAGCCGTGAAGATATGCCCTAGTAGTCAAGCTGGTATTTCTGTATGCCTGGACCGTGATCATTCTTGCAGCTACGGTGCTCTTCTTTTTCTTATATTTTTCATATCAGATTCTCGATTTTCTGTTATCTCGATTATACATCCACATTTTATCAATATCTTCTTGCCTCAATCTTCCGAATGATTTCGTCTCTGACCCTTAACTTCTTACCTCTTCTTTTGTCAAGTTCTCCTATTAATTCCTGTACTGCTCTCGTTGTGTTATTCATTTTCCCATATACGAGCTGTTGAGAGCAAAAGTTTTGTGTCAGTTTTTGCCATATTTTAGTTGGGTTTAATATTTTATTCATTTCAATTTAACCTCCTTTTTCAAAAAGTGAGTTTTTACTTACACCATTCTTGCTCTCAGCGGTACATAAATATTTTGCCTTATTGTTTCTCTAAACAAAATTCACGGATAAATAACCTGAAACTTCGTCTCATATTACTTTTCCAGAAATGGATAATCATTTCCTTACTTATCACCAAATTTAGTGGCAGCGAATGATTAATATACTATTTGTCTCATCAGGAAACATTTCACCACGCGTTGAAATTCTCACCTCCTGGCTGTGACGTAGCCAGTGTGTCGAGACCCAATTTCACTGTATTAAAAAAGGGCATTAAAGGATAAATGTTTATTGTTTTAAAAACAAATAATGTTGGATTCATTAGTGGACATGAGAAAATCTCAGCTCAGCTAATAGGTGAAAGAGCTCAAGTACTTTTGAGCTACCGTGATTACTCTCCTCTCCGAAACTCTACCTCTCCGAAACGTACGTTAAAAGTATTTAAAGAGCTATCCCATAAATTTATCGGCTCTGAAAAAAGTTGAGATTCCTAAAGCCGACGGCATTTAAGCTAGGATATTTTGGCTTCTAATCCTCAAAGTATCCCATATTTACTGGCGTTGAATGGATTGGTGGTGGTATCGAATGGTAATCGAAGTGTTTTACGAGGTTCTCCCAGTCCCTCAACCATCCTACCATAAGGTTTAAGCACAAATGCAGACTTTTATTCCAGGTTTTCAAGGGTGAATTAATACTTTTCGGGTTTAAATTCTTGAAAATTATTTGTAACTAGCGGAAGGATTGAGCAACAGACAGACAGACACCATTCAATTTTTATATATTAGTACTAGCTGAAGGTACCCGTCGAAATTCAACGGGTGTGAAAAAAATTGAACTTATTTTATAAGAAAACCACAAAGCCTGAAGAATGCTGTCAGCGTGGTCATTTGAGGAGTTCGTGACCTATCTCGTTCGTTGTAGTAGACACGCTGACCGTTTTCAGTTGCACGGAGAGATGAGTGACTGTTGATCCTCTTTAATACACGGGAAACCCAAATATGATTGAATATAAGTTAACTGCACTTGAATACTATTAAACATATATAAATAACTCGTAGCGTTTACGATGTGGAAATTGGTCTAAAAATCAGTTCATAATCCTAATGAGAGGCAGACGGCTACACTGCGTGTAATACATCTGAGTATTAAACGATAATAAACAACGCTGTGTTTGTTTTAGTAACAGAGGAATTATTGCAATTACTATTCGCTGCACATAAATATTCTTGCACATTTAGTTGTGTGAGTTGTCTATTTAATTCCTTTAGGTATGTGCATCGTTCACTACGTAAGTGTTCTCTCATATACATGCAGTACCCCTATGATCTGAGCTACTAAGAGAATAGACATTGAAGAGTATACTTGTTGTAAATATGCACTGAATTAATCGATTACCCCCCGAAGCAATCTCTCATGGGACCCTTGGGACTCTGAGCCCTTCTTATACAGATTTTACTTCTACGTGCTATCATGGGCCTGCAGGAAAACGTGATATTTAAGGAGGTTCTGCCGCGACTGTGTAAGTCAAAAAAATACTAAATTCCACATTTTTGATATTTTGTCAAAAAAATACTGCTTTCACTGATGCAATGCGTTACTTATAGAAACCCAAAAGTAAGGTACAAAATATGCAGATTATTCCGCGAATGTATTTTAAATGAGCACTTTTTTCCAGACTTAGGAGCCGACTGCAGCGCCATTTCCCATGAATTACCGCATTTTGACTTCAATTACGGCATTAATTCTTCAATAACTAGAAAAATAAGGCGGTAAGATGCCTGTATTTTATTTTTATTCAATTTCTCTGGATTATTTCCTTCTTAGAGACAGTTTTCCACAAAAATAGCATTTGTATTTGATGGAAAAATACTCTTTTTCCCCATGTTTCTCTCATTCCCCCATTGAACACCATGTAATTTCAAGTTCAATTATAGAATAAAATAGCGTGAAAAGGTATTATTTTGTTGTTCATATCAGATAGAGGACAACTTTTTCTACAAGTAGACAATAGGAATAAAATGACATTTAAGCCATTTTACGGTGGAACCACCTAAAATGCTAGAGACGTGAATATCCTTTGAAAATCAAATCTCTGGTTGTCAAGGAAGTATGCTATTGTTGATTTTAGAGAAGAATGTGAGATTTTTCAGCTAAAAACATGACATTCAGACAAATACAAAGCGTAAAAGTAATTTGATTGAAAAAATGACCTTTTTGGGAGCTTTTGTGGCCCTGAGATCTTTTTAAATCAGCCTATAATTTTCCTCCTGTCTTGAACTGTTAGTCTGCAAAATGTGTGCACGAGCAGAAAAAAACTAGATTAATATAAAAAAAAACAGGCAAACAAACAGACAAACGACAGACAAAAATTCTTCTTTATGTGTATAGAAGATTCACAGTGAAAAAATCATTCGCCTGGAGTGGCATTTTTTCACTAAGATTTTCACACAAATCATAACTCCCCTAAAGATACTGCGCTGCCAGTTCCGCAGCTCTATGAAGTTAAAATCTTGAGTTCATGATAGTTACACGGGAACCCTTCTAATGATTTCCTACATAGGTCATTTTTACCTGTATCCCGTACAACTTCCATGAACCTCTTGGGTCCCTTCCCGTATGACTACCATGAACCAAATCTTGTTCCATGTTGGTAATCAAAACTGTCTAGATTTGTCAAAGCTGACGTAGGTGGGATATGTAAAGTAGCGATGCGTAAGCGGTGGAAGAACCGATGAATGGAAAGTATGACTGAAATGCTCGTTTATCTGTTATTTTTGTGGACCGGTAAAGAAGATTACAGAATTATTACGCAGCTCAAATACTTTGCTACCCATTTGAGGTAGACGGTGGCGCAGGGTGTAAACATGAGCGGACAGCGCTTGCCGCGGAAGCGGAACCGGCGAGAGTGGTCCCGTTTGCGGGAATTCCGGGTTTGAGTCGCTCTTTTCATTCCATTAGTTGACCTCCACGCTGAATTATTCACTCCCTCCTCCCTATTCTCCTCTCAACAAGGGTAGAGATTAGGTACAGTTTTGTGCCCTAAAGTACGGTACGAAATGTTTTCCTAGGTGCGGTGCAAAATTAAGATACTATTTTGCGCACTCTTTTGATTTAGTTTTTGTAGTATATCAACCAGAAATACGAATTCCACGCGGTCGTCAGCAGGCTGATCAGCAATCAGTTTTGTTTAGGGCAAGCCATGGACCACGCCCCTCCACACAAAGCAACGATGTAGCAAAATGTAACGCACCGTTTAATACTATTGCCTCGATTGACCAATACTTAAATGTATTAATTTATCAGTAAATTAGTACATATCCCTAAGTGCTATGAGCTTTTTTACGTGCAAAGATTTTTTTAGATGCTGAGGTGCAAAACAGTGGTACGGAGTATTTTTCGAACAATTACATAACGGTAAACTGGTCATTAGTTTGGTAGGAAATTAAGGTGCGAAAGTTTTTTTTCTACGAAATACGACAGCAAAATCGCTCAATATTTTACCCTTGCCTCTCACCCCTCTTGAGAGAGATCAAACGGCAATGACAACGGACGAGCACCCCGCGGTGACCATGTGCCAGAACGCCCCGTCACGTCTGAAGGTGACAAATGAATGATACGATGTCGGGGAGCAGCGAAAAAAGAATCTCGGGTAAGGAGAAGATAGTCCCGGGCGAAAAGAGGGTGGAAGGCCGCCTGTTGGCCGTATTCCAGGTTAAGCGTGCTACCCCAAGGTTACAAAAAAAACTTACCAAACTTAACACATCAAAAAAATGCCCCACAATTAACGCATGTAAAGTATCCTCCCACGTAAGTTACTTGGTTTAACATAACAGATTATTGAATAAAATTGCTATCAGCTGTATGACAGTGTCCTTTTACGGTTAGTGTATGCCTGCTGTGGCGTCACCCCCTGCCACACACCCTTGAGGAGGCTTGCTGGGCACATCGTAGTTGTATATTCTTGTGCCAAGGTGCAAAAGCGCAAAAGCAAGGTGCAAAGCTGGATTTTGTGCAACATTTTGGAATAATGCCTCGTGCAATAGTTTTTTAAACAAAATTGTTTGTGGCCTGTTGACCTGACAAGGATGTAGTACATCGAAGCCAGGGTCGTAACTTAAGTTGTACTTCTTTGCGGAAAATTTATCCATCCATGATTTTTAAATTCCGCGCAGTAACGCCTGAATCTTCTGAATTTGGGAAGTATTTTGTTTTGTAAGTATACAGGCATGAATTCCGTATGCAAATGGAGTATCATTTGTTCAATGAGCTCATATTTCTTGTGCTCTCCACTTATTTCAATCTCCATTAATGGCAGCACTACTGCCAAGGGTGAACCAAATTCAGGCTACCTTTCGGTTAGCTACCTAAATTTCGAGGTGCCTTAAGACATGCTCCCAAATGCCTAACGGGTTAGGACGTACTATCTTTATATCGCGCCTCCATACAATGGAGGCGCGATACGCGAGGCGGGACCTTCCTGGAGCACGGACTTTGTCTCCCTCTTGTGGCGAAATATCTAAAATAAGGAAAACAAAAAAACAAATGAATGTGGTGAGAGCGCTCTCGGATGACAAAAGAATTTTCATCCTCTCCCACTGTCCCGCCCCGTTCCACCGACTTCTACTCTTTATTTCTGTCAGTCTATCTCTCGCTCCCAGGCGAGGGAAACAGGTGTCAACTGACGGATGAGTGAAATCCCCTTCGCTTCCCTCTCCACGCGGTCTGGCGAGACAGATGAGGGGGAGAAGACGGATTAACTCGCACAGCGTAGCGATTTTTTTTTCTAGCGAGTAGGAGGAGAGAAGGATGTGACAGTGAAAGGGAGGGAAGATTCGCGCACATGTGTATGCTTGCTCACTCACATCTTCTTACTCATATACGCATTTGTATCCTGACAACGTGGGCGGTTGGGTAAAAAGAGTAATTATCCCCCTAAAATATTTAACGCTTGGATAATTTAAAATATAACTCCCTCTGGTGGTGCTCATTTTAATTTTTAAATATACATGCAGGACTGGGCAGTATTTCAAGTACCTACATGCATTTTAAATACGAATTGTAAGTACATACTTTTAGCATTTAGTGTTTAAAATACACCTCTAATAAGTATTTTGTATTTCTAATACGTATTTGAAGTATTTTCAGTACCTATTTAAAAATACTCAAAATATCTACTTCTGATAAATGTATACTGGTAACCATATTCCACTTTGTGACTTTTGCTACCAGTGATGCTCAGTTGAACCAAGGTGGACTGGAAATAATTTTGAATAATGAAATAATGCCATTATAGTTCATTCGCATAAAAAAGAAATTTTTGATACAAATGAAAAGACATGGCCTCCTCCATTTTGCTAGTCTGCGCTGGGGCAGAACTCTGGTTGAAGAATTGCTCACTTCAGACGTAAAGAAAAATCTCCGACAAGGGCATTGCGCCGCGCCAGTTGTGTCAATGCATCAAGCGTTCATCAGCCAATAGAATCGCGTTCATAAGTTCTGAGGTTATCGTTCCGCAGAGTCACCGGCGTCACTACATACTGCAGGAGATTTTGCTGAATCTCAAATCTGCGCAAGAGGGAAATTCAGATAAATGTACAGTCACCGCATAAAGTCTGGCGACATAGACAACAGCGCCAAACAAGCGAAACTACGATTTTGTGTGGCTCCACTGATTCAAAAGTGGGGGGTGGGGAGGGAAGGAAGAGGAGGGGGGTAGGAAGGAGGTGAGTAAGGGGCCAGAGTAGTCGTGAATCGGAACCTCGTCTTGGAACCTAGACTTATGTCGTCCCATCGAACTGAGGGACTTGCTTACTTACGTCCTTGCTTACTTCCCATAAGGATTGTAAACATGAGTGAACGAAATATTTGGAAGGAGCTTAGAGGCATGGCCGCAGAAATGTCTGTGCATCCATTCGACCTAATGCTGAAAGTCTGGAATTTGAAGGTTTTTAACCAGTTGAAGGAACGTCAGAGTGCTGGTATGCAACGACCTGCGAACAGAGAACCTTCTATTGCGGACAGAGAAGTAATGGTTAAATTAGTGGAAGCTGGACGTCCAGTTGCGGAAGTGGCAAGGGATTTGGGAGTCCATAGGAGCGTGGTATGGCGATGGGTGAAACGCGCTCGAGAGGGTGCTGCGGCTGGACTGAATAGTAGACCACGGAAAGGGAGACCTCGGTGCACAAGTAGAGAAGAAGACGAAGCGTTGGTTAATCGCATGATAAATACACTTCTAACAAGTGGGGGTCTAGCATCATCCAGAAGAGCTATGGAAATGCAATGTAGTTACACGACTCTTAGAAATCGTATGTTTGAGCGCGGAATATTTCATTATCGTCCAGCTCGAAAGCCTGCCCTATGCGAAGAAGATAAGGAAATACGGTTGTAATTTGCCATGAATCATTTACATATCAGTCAGACCTTTTGGGATCTCACTATTGTTTGTGATGAGAAGGTATTCACCAGCAGCTATGAAGGGAGAATGAAACTGTGGCGTCCACCTCGATCCAGGTAAATAAAAGTAGTCGATATTTTTAAGAATACTATTGACAATATTTATCATAACATTTGCACATTTACGTGCATTCATTGATAAGGCCATACTAACAGTGGTTTGATTATTAAAATCTGTTCGTGCTTCCCACTAATGGTACGGAGCCTTCAATTTCTAAACTAAGGGTTATAATTTGAAGGCACAACAAAATCAAGGGTATGAATTCCTTGTTTTTAATAGTCTCAACATAGGGAGTGGAGATTTCTTTGTGGAGAGATTTCATATAATTCAATCAGATTTATTCATGGCAAACCTATGGACTTTAATTAATTTCTTAATTTCATACCAAGAAAACTTAAATGTTTTGCAGGTTTGCTCCGCAGCATATATTAAAATCTACAAAATCCGGACGTATATCAATGAGTTTTTGGGGTGCAATGTCAGCCACCGGCCATGGTCCTCTAGTGAGGACACCACCGAGGATGACAGCCGTAATATATGCAGAGGTTTTAGAGAACCATCTGCTTCCCTACTGCAAAGATATTGTGCCTGAGGGAGAGGGTGTAATCCTTATTCAGGACAATTCACCTGTCCACACCGCTCGCATAGTGAAGAAAGTTTTCAGTCGGAACCTGGAGATTGATGTCCTTCCTTGGCCAGCAAGATCATCGGATTTAAATCCAATTGAAAATCTTGGGGCATCATGGTTCAAGAATGGAAGTGAAGCACTGCAAGGACGGATGAGTCGTTGCTAAATCACGCGTTGGATATATGGCAATCGGTCCAGCGACGACCTTCAATATGTGAGAATTTAGTGAAGTCCATGCGTAATCGACTTCAAAACGTCATTTATGCTGGAGGAGAAACCACCAAATATTGAATAAAATGTTCAACGCAACAAAAATGCTGTTTTATTTTAAAAAATACGAATCTTTCGAAAAAAAATAATATTGATCTTGTATTACGGAGAGAGTGGCTACTTATATAATTACTAATATATTTCATCATTTTGAATTGTAAACAACATTCGAAATATTTAATTAATAATATTTTCTGACTCATGTCAATTTTCCCTGTAGTACGCTGTTTTTCCACAAGGTCATTTGAAGGAATTCCAAAATAATACGAGCTTCAAATTCCTGACTCTCAGAAATGCATTGAATGGATGCACAAAGAGTTCTGCGGCCATGCCTCTAAGCTCCTTCCAAATATTTCGTTCGCTCATGTTTACACTACTTATGGGAAATACGCAAGTCCCTCAGTTCGATGGGACGACATAAGTCTCGGTTCCAAGACGAGGTTACGATTCACGACTACTCTGGCCCCTTACTCACCTCCTTCCTACCCCCTCCTCTTTCTTCCCCGCCCACCCCCCCACTTTTGAATCAGTGGAGCCACACAAAATCGTAGTTTTGCTTATTTGTCGCTGTTGTCGATGTCGCCAGACTTTATGCGGCGACTGTACATTTACGAAGGGGTATGCGTAATGTTCCTATTTCGTCTAAATTTCTGCATTATGGTTACCTGAACATATAACACTATCGTTTTTCCACATAGCGCAGTTCTTGAAATCGTTGTCTTGAAAAATCGTGGTATTCATAAAACATATAAAACTGAGAATAACTACGTTTTTTGTGTGAATCCCAAACTCTTGGAGATAGTTCCACGCCATAGTTTTCTGAAATACAATTTCTGTGAACTCCGGATAATTTGTGGGTTGAATGTGCTTTTTCCTCATTTTGCATGCATGGTTTTCATTCCGTTTATTTTTCTACCATTTTCAATCAGTAAAAAATGTTTATTTATTTATTACGTAGTATTACTCACTATTGCCTACTAATCAGAAATTATGAGCAAGGTGCGTCATAAAATTAACTAATTTTGGAAGAAGGGATAAAAAAATTGTATATGGGAAGAAGTATGAGTCATTGAGCCAGGGGTTGATGATCACCACATGTTCCACTCATGTTTTTGATGGTGCAAGTGTCAAAACTTTTTGACAAATATAAAACAGATGGTCAGAGTAGGTGAAAGTCTCTCTGAATATGCTTCTCTAATGTCAAAGATTTCGGATGATTGTATTGTGTACCGGAAAGTAAGTGGCATAGCCGATCGTTAAATTCATCAAAATGATTTAAACAAAATAATGGAATGGGAAACGATAAATATCATATAAATTTTGCGTTGTCTCATTTACGAGGCGTAGAAGAGATTTAGATACCGATGCCATTGAGTGGAAAATCAGAAATAGCGAGATGCGTTGAGATGATACGCTCAAGTATCTAGGTGTGACCATAAATAAAGTATTAGGTTGGGTGTAACATATTCAAAAAGTTACGGGAAATGTTTCAAATCACTGCATTTCATCATGCTAACGTAAAGAAAACATCGAAGGAAGTAAAAAAGGTGGCGTACAAAACGATTGTATGACGAATATTGAAGTTCGTATCGAGCGCATGGAACCCGCACGAGAGAGGGCAAGTGAAAACGTGGAGAAAGTGCAAAGGAAGGCGGCACGTTACGTTAGGCAGGCACGATAGATGCGACAGCGTGAGTGATATGCTGAATATATTGAGCTGGGAAATTCCTGAGGAAAAGTGGGCAGCGTACAGGCTAGGAAACCTGTACAAGGCCTACAGAAAAGAAAAGGGATTGGAGGAAATCAGTAAAAGACTACTCGAGCCAAAACGAATCGGAAAAAAACGATCATAGGTTTAAAATAAGGGCTCGGCAGCAAATAACCGACATAGGAAAAATTTCCTCTGTAAACAGGACTCAGACGATAGAGGAGTGGAATGCCTTAACTGTAGAAGACTTAAACCCTTTCCCAAAATGTTATAGTAAGGAGTTCAAGAAGAGACTTCGTCTCACTAACTGAAATATGAAAAGATAATTCTTTTTTTCCTTATTGTAGTTCCACCATTGTGAGTCACTAGGTTTTGAAAGAGTTTTTACGCTTTGCCTAAATTGGCCATTACCACCAGGCAAAATTCCCAATGTACTGTGGATGGATAAATAAATAGGTTCTATGTCAGCAATGAGCATCTCGCAGAATTAGTATGCTAGGAACGTTCACCATTGGCTAATGTCATTTCCGCGTGCAGTATTATTTTTCATACTACCGTAACTTCCACCGCCCCAATACGTGTTGCAGCGATCGTCGGCGACTCTCCGACCCCCAAGTTCGTAATCGCAGGGGCCGGAGTTTCAACGCTGGCGGTACGAAAACTCAGCCCGGCGCGGCGGTGTGACATCATCTTACCGGCCGCAACAGTACCCTTAGTACCTCTTCCACATCACTCACCCATGACTTTATTCTTGTTGCCTTTTCTTTCGCAAAGATGTGGTCTAGTGGTTAGGATATCTGGCTTTCACCCAGAATGCCCGTGTTCGATTCCCGACATGGGAACATTTTTTTGCTGTGGGGGAGACTCCTCGACTGCTAATCATGAGGTTACGTGTTTTTGTCCCGACTGATTGGATTTTCCCCCTCAAGAGTAATGAATGTTAGTAAAAATTTGAATGAGTAAATTGTAAGTGTTCTTGAAGGTAAGGTCCAGGCTTTTCAGTCCTAAATTCGTTCGATATTTTAGACAATATTTATTTCTGGCAATAAAATAAAAGTACGAGTGTATGGAGTTTGGTGTGTCACGGTAGAACAACGTATCTCGAAAATGGAAAATTTCTGACTTCAAACTTAGACCGTTATCCGGAGGATCGAGATAACCCGGGGGGCGGGTTGGTGATGGAAAATAAGTTTTTAGGTGCAGAATTAATTTGAAAATTAGATTTATTAGCCCAAAACTGCGACCAGAGCACAAAGAAAACGAAACCCGTCGCCCAAGAGACAAAGGTGATGGGACGGGGGAATGGAAAGGATAAGCTGGAGCCTTACATCAGGGAAGTCGGGGCTCGAGGAAGACGACCCAGGCTGGCGTTGGCCAGAACAGCAGACGTCCACCAGGGCAGCGGCGGGCGAGCGAGGGCGTATGCACCAGCAACCGACAAAGCCGATATCCAAAGCCAGAAAGAGAGTGGTCGGTCCACGCGCCAGGTCCGCCGCCACCGGCAACGGCAGGACGTGGTACTGGCATGGCAGGGAACCCCGGTTAAGTGACCCGGGTTCGGGTCGATTAAAACCCGTGTTCGACACGAAGGACGGGCCCACCGGGTCTTTGGGCTGTTTTAACCCGTGCCGCCCTATTCGTCACGAAGGACCCCACACAGCACATTTCCGTTTTAAAACGTTTTTTTTAGTCTCAAAACTGTCTTAAAACGGTTTTTTTTTTACAGTTTTGAGACTTAAAAAAACGTTTTAAAACGGAAATGTGCTGTGTGGGACGGATCAAACTGTTCACTTAATTTTTGTAATCACGACATAACGACGACAAAATCAGGTACCTTGAGACACATCAACAGTGTACCAGGTGATGAAGCTTTAGACGTCGAAACACGAGCCGTGATTATAAAAATTGAAGTGGACAGTAATAAATCAGTGCTTTTTTCATTTTTACTACGGATAATAAAATTGGGACACTCCCAAAAAAATGCACTCTGGATAGGCTCTTTCATTTCCGCTCTTATTTTTTCGCAAATCGTACTTGAAATACTTAGACTAGTAAGTAGTTAATCTTCAGCTGCGTTAGTAGTAGGTAAGGTAGTTGGATTTTGAGCTGCGAGAATATGCAATATATATACTGTGTTCGCGTGAAGTTAAAACTTCACCTGAAAGCAGTAGCAATCTTTTCCCACCCGGAACACGTATTGTAATCCCTCGGCATCCATGCTTGCGTCAAGCTTCAAGAATGTGACCTTTTGAGAATATAATTTGAACCCAGAAGGGCTGTGATGAAGCTTCACTAACAATGAATCTGTCGAAATCGAGATTTGCTGTTGTGGTTATCTTGAAGCTATAATTGGTATCAGCTTTACTTCTACGTTGTTTCGACTTCCCATTTCTGTCACCCTCCACAAAAAATAATACTTTACACGCAATTCATTTTTTCGCCTTGATCCTGTTTCCTTATAGATCATTCATGTTGTCTTTCGTTGATAATATTTTCATGTTGCTTATTATTCTATAGTTTTCTTTATCCAAGCACTCGCTTCCTATTAAAAATTCGGTGGAAGTCAACTTTCATCTCTCCTGTAATTTTAGTTTTTATGTTTTGAATTGATTTTTTATCACTGTAATAATATGTTCATTCTAGCTATAATAATGTTTAACGCCAGCGTTTCGTTAATTCTCCAATGGTGGTTTTGGAGGCATGTTGCATGCAAGCATGTTTCACGACTTCACGACTACCCTCATACATGGATGCCAAAAAGTTTCGAAGATTTTTAAGGCATAGTTGGAATTTTGCGCAATATTTTAAGTATCAATTGAAGAGCTTTAATCCTATCAATGATATTAAAGTGCATCTAAAACATAAAAGTAAAATCAAGAAAAAATTACGTCAAAGATGATTCGCCTAGTTGTATTTCCTGTCGTATAAGTTATTTTTAGGCCAAATACATACCGTAAGATCTTACTTATTTTAGCCCACTCCACTTTCCCACTCCAGTTCATTCTAAAAATATGTTTGAATCAGTCAATTTGTGCTCTGTGACATTAATTATTTTTCATATTACGTTTTCGAGTTCCGACTTTGTGTCATATGAATTGAAGATGCGTTAATCAAATAGAAATTCCCTTTTAATTGTCTTTTTAAGTTGGGCCAATTTTGACCCAACCTGGGGTTAATTTGTCCCACTCACAATCTTTCATGGTTTTGTAGTTTGTTTGTTTACTAATGGGTCAATGTTACCCCTAGAAGAAAGTTACCCCGTCACATTACGCTCACATGCTTTTAAGAATTACTTTCTTGTAAGCAAAATGTCTGAAAAATAACAAAAATAGCAAATATATGAGTTAAATAATAGTAACAATTCATTGATTTGATTTGCAGATGATATCATTGTTTTTATTACGACTAACTACTCTTTTTAGAGTGCGGGCCAAAGTCCCCATCTTACGGTAGGTACTATCATTTACCAAGTATTTATTAGCGTGTTTGCCGAATAATGTTGTGGATGTGTTTCCTCTGAGAACCGAATTATGTTGTCAAGGACTAAAAGAGAGTTGTTTTCGAGACGAAAAGCCTCATGCCTCCCCATCCATCAGCGATCACTCGTGATTTCTCTCAACCTGTTGGTATTTGTTATCTTCCACTTTTCTTGAAGTGTTTGTTGGAATCTTGTGCGAAACTTCGCTCGTATACGCTTTTATTCCTATACTGAAACACTAACAGGTACTGCCTGCAACACTACCGTAAATGTTTATAGCGTGGCACGCCTTCTGGTGAGTCGGGAATGTGCGCGATTGAAATTAATAAATGAAATGAAACTAACAAAATAAAACAACATATCTATTGCCCATTATTTGCCAAGTATTTATGAGTGTGTATTGATATTTTTTTCGCTCTTTAATTCTGTTCTAGCGTTCATTTCTTATTTTGGAGGCATTTTGACGTTTTTCCTGAAATTCAGATTTTTTTCTACATTTCGCAAATTATATCTCTCTATAAACAAAACGAACGATGTCAGGGGTAACTGTGTGAAGTTTTTCCATCATATATCTCTCAATATTTTTACCCTTAACGAATACATTTTTATCGTGGAATTACCCATTGCAACTGTCTAAACGTTTTCAAATGAACATACTCGCGAACTCCTCGCTCGACTTTACGTCGAGCTACGCTAATTTCTAGGCCTGAGACCTAAGGAAATAATTTCTAGATCGGAACCTAGGCAATGGCGAAAATTTCGAATGGAGCAGATAAGCCGCCGAAACTATTTTCATTTTATTTTCAGCCTAAGTACAAAGAGACTCGACTTTGTTTAAGGTTGAGCGGACGAAGACCGGAGAAAAATGCTGGGAACTGCATACCAAAGCCTCGGAGACCTATGGAAGGACATTATCTTGGGTTTTTTAATTCCCGTCACTCGTATTTGAACCATGGACCCTCAAGTCAGCAGCTGAATTCTGACCTATTGAACTACCACGCCTGCTATATTTTATGGCCGTTCTTTTCCTTTCTCTCCTCGGTCGTCGTTCCTATTTTCCCTTTTGTCAATACACCATTTGCCACCCCACCCTCTACCAATCACAAACAATCTCAACCAACCAACACCTTTAATGCCTTTTTCGTGTACCACCAGTCACCATCCATTTCCGCACCATCAGATCTAGCTCTTCGCCATTTGTCTTATCCCCACCCGGCCACGGGGGTGAAGACATAAATCCTCGGCGATCACTTTCCTCAAGCTTCTACGGAATACATGCCCAGAAAGCCTATGCAGCATGGCCGTATAATCTTTTCTATTGTCTAACTTTAGTATACATTTTTCTGATCATTGTTATAACGTATTAGTTGTTATTAACCTCTGCTAAGCTCAATTGAGGATCGTGGACATTTCAATACCATGCTCATTTAAATATGTATCCATTATAAACTGCTACGAGCAGACAGAGAGTGTAACGTAGCTCGTGCATCGAGAAGGTTGGGAGGCGCTAGAGACTCGGAGGCTTGACGCTAGAATGAGATAACTTGAAAATTTCATATCACGCGATTTTCAATATGACGCAAATGAATATTATCTTAACCCCTCTCTGCGTTTTTAGATAGACCAGATTAAAGTGCCAAATTGAAATGAAGAAACTTTGTGACTTCCACTGTTTATTAGAAAAAGAACGACAGGCTTCGGCTGACTTCGGTCTTCGGTACAATGTACCTGAAGATGACTTGACAGCCGAAACAGGTCGCTCTTTTTCTAATAAACAGTGGAAGTCACAAAGTGTCATCATTTCAATTATGGAGTCCTTCCACAGTGTTATAGCTTCTACTTTCGATTAAATGCGCCAAAATTAGAGAAATGCACCGCCGAACTGATAGGTACAAAATATACTTCTTCCAAACCTAATAACTACAACGAAACTACATCGGGACACTCCGTTAACACTCCAAGTCACTATCGTCCTTCAGTTTCTTTGTTGCGCCTCTTCAAATTTTCTTTTCACTCTTCTCCCTTTCTAATGGCTGGTGCCCCAACAACCCCTCCCACACGCTAAACGCGCACCATAACCAAGTCATGAATAGGTGTAGCAGAGGCCAATTGGTCAAAGCGATGAGTCAATTTTGCAGGTTCTGTTAGAGCAACACATAAGGTTTTCCTAATCGACGACTTCGTAAAGCTTTCTTGCAGGAAGTCCCCTAGCATTCATTGTCATTTCAAATTATATAAGTTAGCTTCAATAACTTGTTAATATACTATAGGGTTGTAAAATAGGTCCTCTCGTGGAAAAAGCACCGTGGGAACAGAGATATGGGAAAGGATATCAATGAATAAGACAATAACTTTGGATGAGCTCCCTATCGTGTCCCTCAACGCGGTGAATTCTGCCAATGGAGAAACATACACTTCAAAGCCGTGGAAACCTACATTGGAACATGCTGTCATATTCGCTAACGTTTATGATAATCGAAAATGCTGTTTTCAGTTGATATCGGAAGGACTCTTTCCAATTACCATGTTGTCCAGTGGCTAAGATATCTGGATTTCACCCAGATTTCCGGTATGGGAATACTTTTTTATGTTACAATCACTAATCTTTCCTCTGTGATGCAATGAATTGTAACTTTTAGGTATTTTTAAAGATATTTTTATCTTATGCTACGCTAAGAATTAATCAAAAATATTTTTACTCCAGGAGCATTTTACTTTCTATTTTATAAAAAAATATATCGCAATGTAACATTCTTCTTATTGAACGTTCCATTGCTATATATGTACAAAGGCTTACCTTATTTAGTGATATATTTAACTAATTTTAATAAATAATAATCCTGGATAATATTTTCCGTATAATAAGCAAGAATAATGTACATATTTGATATATCCGTATATTCAGTTCCACAGTCCAAAGTTTTGCTTAAGCCATGCTGTATAATTTTACCTTTCCCAGCTTAACGTGAACGCGAATATTTTTTGCGGCCGAAAGAGTTTCGTCTCCGTTGGTGCTCCAATAAATCGGAGTGAATCGTAATCAGTAACCCGGGAAGGAAATCTCGATGGCTCCCCGGTCTTCCGTCCTGCATTACTGATACTTTTCAAGGATAAGTTCCTTCGAATTGATCAAAAACGCCATTGTCTCCTGCGATCAGTTTCCTTCTTAGGCTTTGTATTTACGACCGTACGGCCTTAGCTATTCGATCTGTTACCAAATCAGGAAGAGATGACCAGTTACGATGCCGGGAATCTCAAATCTGAAAAATTGTACGTAATGGACTCTGGAACTCACAACAACCTCCCCTTATCGTAAAATTGGCGCCAAAATCAGTTCCGCGTTGCAAGACATTAGCGTGAACTCCGTCGAAGGACAGAAGGATTCACATTGCGATTCCCATATAATCAGTGCCTTCCAAATGATTGGACGATCTCATGATGTTTGATATCATCACCCTTTGCGATGATTATTATTTGAACGAATGTGACTGTAATTAAATAAAGATACTAAAAAAATAGGAATTAGACTAAAGATAATCGAAACTTCTCAATTTAAACTCCTGCAAAAATTCTAACTACATCGCTGAAAGACCAGCTGTTATATAGATTACAACAGTTATCTGCGCTTTTTATTTTCAGCTCATATTTTACTTTATAAGTGAATGATGTGGTATTCATTATTTTAATCCTATAATTCATTGAAATACCATCAATCTGGTATTTTTATATTTAAGGCAATTTTACTTACCGTAAGCTGAAAGACAAGACTTCTATTCCAAAAACAATTTATTACTGCGCAATAATGCTTTTGTAAACGCAATTTTCATCTGCTCCTTCTGGGCTAATGAAGCGATTTATGAGTTTCTACGTTGAAATCATGATCGGGCTGCAATGAATTCGAAGCACTAAATTATTTTATCATTTATGATTTTTTCCTTCGAATTTAGAGCAGGGAGCGTAAAAGACACTGTGATGGTAATTTGTAATGTCAGTCAGTAAGAAAGTGATCCAAGTATATATATGTCCAACTTAAAACACTGACAAGTCTATCATAGCGCAATGAAAAAATGAGCATCATTTTCATTCTTTGTATCATTGTTTTATAGCGTAGTGTTGCAGCTAGAAAAGGATCACTGCGGTTGGAGAAATCAAAAGAAAAGCGTCAGAAGGGGAAGCCGCGAGTTAAATGCGCAATCACGCGTTAGGCTAATAGCATCGCAATTACGGCGGGGCTAACGTTATTATTGATCGAAGCAAGTGCCGTAAAAGTTATTTTTACTCGGTAATCGATTCGTTTTGCGTGTGTGTGAACAAAAAAAAAGAAAATGTTCTCGGAATCTTGGCCACTCAGCAGAAAGGGGAGCAAGACATTAAATACGGCCACACCGTTCCCTTAATCCATATACTTACATACATACCATCACGCCATTCTCTTTCGGGGTAAGCATAGCTAAAAATGTTATTAACTGCTGTTAGGCCTAGGAAATTTGCTGTTTCAATAATTTCTTTCGCACGGCCCTATCCTTTCATAGGTACGTCTTTTTCGCTGCTGAAATCATGAATTACTTCATACTTGCTCTCTTCTTCTCATGACTGCTAACGTTCCTCCTCTGAATAGTCTCTTCCACCTCATTCACCCGTGATTTTCTCAGTCTACTCCTTCGTCACACTCATCGCAAATTGTAAATCTGTTTCACTATTTGACTCTCATTTGTTCTCTAAATCGTGGACAGACCAATGGAGAACTTGAGGAGCTTAAAGGAGGAGCTTAAATATATGTCTATCACTTGCGTATCTAACGAACATTCTTTCATGACCCACTCATTCCTTACCCTCTCCCTCCTATTTTTTCCGAAAACACTTCTCAGTTACTCCATTCCTATTGCATCCAGCCTACATTTATGCTAGTCTTAGCATACCCATTAATTATGTACGTGTATGCGTATGCATGATCAAGAATAGGAATTGTTTCTGCTCAAGAGTGGTCACCGTGGTACATACATTTGAGATGGGGGACATACGGGCATTTAAGATTTCCCTGATCTCTTCCAAATCAAGAAAACGGAGAGCAAAGTATAGGTCTTCACATAAGTCCGAAGCAGCGTATTTATCTGAAGACGTTCAACATAATTAACCAACTCAAATGTACTACGGAAGAAACGATCAGAAGCACAAAATAGTGTAATGAGATTATGGAACGGAAAGATTAACTCATAGGTCATCAATCGTCGTTTTTCCTCGGAGGATAAGGGACCATTATAGTTGCGAAAGATATTGTCTTAGAATTATTACTCTCCCCAGATAGACTAGACAAAGCCCTTTTGATTGATTATTTTTTATTATTACACCTAACCCCGCATTATTTGGTTACCTAGATGAATTAGTGAGCCTTATTGATTAGTATTACTATCTTAACTAGTGCATTATGTTTGAGTATATTTCAAAACCTAGCACTCTCCTAGCTTGTGGCCTAGCCTTCCATTGCTCTCCTAACCGAATTTTTGTCGTAACCTTTCGGCTTGTGGAGCGATGCGAGGGGTGGAACTGCGCACGTGTTGTGGAATCATCCTGTCGCGCATTCAGAGGTGGTTTTTACGGTATTTCGTAGATCCAAACTTAAGATCTCCACGCTTTACAGGTGAAAGAGAGATGGTTGGAAAGGATGAATGATGGAAGAGGGAGCATTTGAATTCACATTTATGATTGTGAGATGTAGTTTTCCCGATTAAGGTTGTTTTAGATGAAGATGAGATTTCCACCACTAACCTTTCAAGTAACTGCTAGACTCTATCTCTGTAAACTATTTCCTTATTCAACTCGGTTTGCAATATGCCTCTCTTCATTCCATCTATAAGGTCTATCTCCTTTCATTCTATTCCGCACTTACCCAAGATCCTCCCCTACCTCACGGTCTTTAGCATCCTCTACCCCTTTGTTACCGGTCCCAACTATACATTCTGCCTTTTCCTAATACTCTCCTGCAACCTTTTCTCCTCACCCACCATTCCAAGCACTTCGTCGTTTGTCCTCCCTTCTGTCCATCACATCTCAGTTCTCCTCCACACCAACATCTCAAACGCCTGCAATCTATTAATTTCCTCCTTCGCTGGTGTCCATGTTACAGCTCCAAAAGACGCTATGTTCCATATTAGACTTCATCATCATTTTCTTTTCATATTAGACTTCATCGTTTGACTGGGAACCTGTCTTCAGTACTCTCTTATTTGTCAATGCCTCCTTGGTTAGCGCAATTATCCTTTGTGCTACGATGCCCAATCTCCTCCAAGATGCTACCCAGGTTACGAAACTGTTCTGCCTATCCAGTTTGTGCCCTTTCACTTTTATTTTTTAACTGGCTTTCTTTGTTCCAGAGAACTTAGCTCCCTTAGTCTTCATCGTCTTTCTTCATCTTAGGTTTTTATCAGTTTTTCTGCCGTTCACATACTATCATTTCATTTTTTCCTGGTGCATCATACTATCTTCTTGAGTCTATTGTATTATCTCTGCATACTTTTAGTATCCTATTAATATATCCATTTTTTCTATCTTTCTATACCATTCTCTTCTTCTGGCTGCTACTAATTCTCCAATCTTTTCTTACATACAGCCCTGCCCTATCATCTTTCTTTTTTCTATCATTTATAATTAACAATTTCCCATAGATATTCTTAATATGTACCTAATTTCTATTCTGTCGTTTTCATCCGTTGATTTCTTTTTGATGTGTAATTCTTTTTCTGCTGGCCATGTTATTATTGGTCTTACCATTAATTCATTAATTCCCTATTTTCTGTCCAATCTTTAATGTTTATTATTCCTTATGCTATGCGTTTAACGGCCTATTTTTCTATTTGAACTTAGATATTGGTTTGTTTCAAGCGGGATATTCGATTACCTTTCACGGTTGTGCTTTAATATTAAAATTTCAGTTCGTAGTCTACTTATTTTTTACCTACTTCTAGTTTTCACCGCAGTCGGTATGGGAATATTATTATACCTACTCTTTATTTTCTTAGCAAATATTATGAGCCCCAGCGTTTTTGCTATTTTATCAAACTGGATACGATTTTAGGAGATCGTCTTCACTTTCCGCTAGTTTTATGGGTCAACTCCTAGTAGGTATGTGTTTCCTATATTATGTTAACCCATTCGGTATTCATTCATTTTTTGACTGCGGTAACTATGTATTGCACCCATTATTAAATTTATGGTAACGGACTGAAGGAGTCTCCTGGTCATGGTCTATTGTTTAAGTTAATTTCTTCTGAAAGTGCTATTTTATATTTGATTCTAAATTTGTTTTCAAGGTAAATTTCGGTAATATCCTTAATCCTTTGGTGGGGTATTCCCATTCCTTTGAGGTCGTGATTACTTTAGTCTTCTTATGGTTAGTATTCACTCCGTATATCTCGAGCTGAATATATTTAGCAACAACGAGGATGGCACTCGCTCTCAGACCGTCGGTTAAAACTTAGAATTAATCTTTTATGTAAGTCCCAAATCGATTTATTTTCTCACGACGTCAGTAACATCTTACGAGACTCAGAATACTACGGCAAATTAGAATATGAGAATAAAATTAAGGAAAATGACTGCGGAATGGACAGGTTTCGAATGTAATTTTTCCGTAAGAAACCGTAATAGCTGACAGTGAGACTTTTAACTTGGTTTGTCGATAGGTAGTGTTGCTAATTAGCTGATTTTCTCCCAAATGCTTATATGCAAATTCTTATCGACTACCTAGTACTATCGTAGTCGTACTATTTGTCCTAGCTTCATCAGGTACAGAGTAGTGCATGTTATTGATAACTTACCCCCTCCCACACACACTTGAGGTGGCTTTCAGGGTATTATGTAGATGTAAAAGTATGTTCTTAAAACGTAAGCAATATTATTATTCGTGCGTAGGTTTCCGCGGTGCCTATCAATTGGCGTCTGCATGGCTTCCGGGATTACACCGCGTTCGTTTCTTTTCGCTGACTGGAATGTCAGCGGAACTGTTGTCCAGAAAATCCAACGAACGCAGTGAAATCCCGGAAGCCAGGCAGACGCCAATATTATTATTTATTCAAGGGGAAATTTTCCCGATTTCCCTACCAAATTATATCGGGATACGGGAACGAAAAATCGTGTGATTTCCCGGGAAAGGGAGGGAATATATACCGACCCGCGCGGGAACACGGGTGAGGACGATTTCCCGCGTGGAAGTGCTGTTTGTGGGAGAGGATGCAGTGCGGCAACGACCCGACTCCCCTCTCGTCTCGAGTAGTCCCCCGCAAGGACGACCGCTTCTTCTTTATCCCTCGCTCGCTATGGTCCTCTTTCTTCACCTTTTCTCCCTTCTCTCTTCCTCCGGCCTCCTTCTTTCTATATTTTTCCTCCTCTGTTTAGAACCGAATCTCTGTCTACCTCATCCGAAAAATCCAAGAGAAGAAGACCTAGGATCCACTGCTAGACCTAAACTTTCTCTATCCCACAAATTTCCTGGGTTTGGATTTCTTCATTCACAAATAATGAAGGCTTGTAAACATAGTGCCACGTGTTCCTCTAAATCTCCTTTTATAACTTTAAATCTTCAAAATAATATAGGAATGCACATTTGGGAAGCTATTGTCTTCAAAAACATGCCGTTTCAATTACCCTATACAGCATGAAAGGTAACTATTTACACTGGAGAGATATTCAATGAAAGCACTTGCACGCAAACCATCTCAACTACAGCTTAGCCGATTAACTTCGCCAAGTTGGATCGATCGCGCTGGCTTCTACCTTTCGCTGAGATCGCGAAGAAGCTGAGGGAAACGGGTTAATTGGTGGCTAGAGTACCGACTTCCCATCCTGGGGACCCGGTTACGAATCTTGGCGGCGGTGGAGATTTGGCAGTGGAATCCTGATCCCTGATTGGGTGCTATGTGGAGAGCATTTCAAGTATGTGTAGTACTGCATCTTTCGGATGTGGACTCCTTTCGTAAAGATTAGACTATAATAATTCCGGTAGCGGGTTTCTCTCCACCCTTCCCCTCATTCCTCATCCCACCACCCTAATGGAAATTCCACTATGAGAATTCCCTAGAACAAAGGAAAAAGCAAGGGAAACATTGAAAATTCCTGTGAAAAATTTCTTTTCTAAGAAAAAGCCATAAAACTCTATGTAAATATTTTCCTAGAACTTTTTTCCTTAGAAATGGCAGACTTTGGTCAGTAATTTCACTAAAACAAAATGCTAATTTAGGAAAAACCTTCAGGCGTAGGAAAAATACACCAGCAATTGCATAGAGTGCAGTGTGCACTGTGCAGTGTGCACTGTGCAGTGCATAGAGTGAATGACTATAAAGGAAAAATATATATTCATGAAAACAAAAACATTATTTTTCATGGTTGCATTTATGCAACCATAGAGTTATCATTATTAATTTTCATGACACTAACAAAGTATTTCTTAATAAAAAATATGTGCGGCCGATATAAAAATACCTCTCACAGTCAACTACATTTGGTGTAAAAAAAATATATTCTAATCCACTGCAATACACTTTCAAAAGCATTTCCCATGGAAAATGCACTCTATGGAAATTTTTCCCAATAGGTATATTTTCTAGGGAATTTTCCGACAGGGCAGTAGCGTATCTAGAATTTGACTCTTGTGGGGGAGGGGGTCCAGAATACATTTGATTGGTGAAGTACCTAGCAGGTAGATTTGTCTATAGCATCGTTCTGCAGGTTTGCATGTTCATTTACGTATCACTCTCCCAGTTTCCGGTTGAACTGCGCACTGTTCTCCTGACTGCTTTTTGGCCTGCGCCTAGCGGCAGGGGGAGCGTGCGAGGTTCTGATTTGTGCTGGGACGAGTGCTGCATGCCTGGTATGGAATCACCCCGTGCCACACACCCTAGTGGTGGCACCCCTGTTATTCCCAGGAAAATTGAACAAATAGTGATCTTAAGGTATTCCACTACCCCCAGACCCTCTGAAAGTAGCAATCCAGCTCTTCCCCAAACAATGACCTTAATCCGCCCCTGGGACCCGGATAAAATTTGAAAATAATAACAACAAAACTCCATTTTCAAGCCCATTTTAAAGTATTTTAACATATGTAGGTTGGCAATTTATTTTATTAATAAATTAATGTTGGGACCCTTAACAAAGTTACTTATGGGGGAAGTCAGGTCTCGTTCGTTCTTCCCCCGTAATTGCGCCCATGCATATCACCTACCCTACCTAATGTGGTGAATGAACGTAGTTGTCAGACGCCTCCCCATGGATCCAACTAGCTAATCTATTGGCCGCTTCGCCTTCCTATGCTGACTAAGCGTACCTTTCTCTCCTCTTTTCTGTCTTTTCGACTTCTCCATGAGAAGCTGCCACACCCCTTTTAAAATAGAATCGTGACTCTTAAGTCCAAGCTTTCCCATGTCTATGTCAGTGGACTCGTGAGGTGTCCATCTTCGAAAGTTTCTGTTAGTGGTGGTTTGGTTACTTGGGGAATCGATCGGCTACTGATGTCATTCTTAGCATGCAGGAGAGTTAGATAAGTTGGTATTTTTTTACATTATTTCTGAGGGTATGTACTCTCGTTTACCCCTCTTTAATCTGCATTATTATCATTACATTTTATTTTACATTTTGATACATATTGTAAATTAACTTTTTATATTCATTAGAATTTATGCAATTGCGATTTAGATTTAAATTGTGCATAGATCTGATTTTACGCGGATAGATGCCACATGAAGCCATCGCGTTCTCTTCTTTCGTTCGTCGTCTTCTTCTCCTTTCTTTCTCCGACCCTGCTCTTCTCCTTTTTCCGAGGTCTTCATTCTTCTTTTGGGACTGCTTCTTCTTTCTTCGGCCCTTGTCTCCTCCTTTCGCCGAGGTCTTCTTTTATCTCTTAATTCATTTCTTCTCCCTCTTCTTCCTCTGTCCTTTTTGTCACCACTGTGATCAGTGGTCTTCATGATCAGTGCGGCGTGATGCATAGTCTCTCCAGTTCTTTGAACCTCCCATTTTTCAGGCAGAAGGTTATTAGATCCTTACAGGTTTCGGATCTGACTTCCATTTCTAAACTCAGTTTAGTTCGGCATGTTTCAAAGCGGATGCACCTCTCAATGCGATGCCTAAAGGAATCTTCTTCATTGCATTCATTGCATTTTCCATCCTGGCTTTTTCCAATCTTCTTAATATAGTCTTTGCATACTCCGTGGCCAGATATTGCTTGAGTCACAGATTTTTTATGCTTAACCTTTAATTTCTTCCTTTCCAGAATGCTTGGGAAGATTTCAAAGGTGTGCCGTCCTTTGGTAGAGGCTTTCCACTCTTCATCCCATTTCAATCCCGTAATTTACCGTATTTTTTTTTTGAAGATGCTGATCTTCGGGCATTCTTCGGTGGTGATTTTTATTCCTAAATAAGTTGTTTCATTGGTTGTTAGATATTCTACGCGTGCCTTCTTTTCCATCACTATGTATTTTAGTGGCGGTTCAAGTGCTTTAACTGCCAATGCGTCTGAACTTACGGTTGAGTAGCAATAGGTTACCGGAATCAGGCAGGATCTCTGGGCTTCCAGTAGTTTTCTATTCATTCTGCAGAGAGGTGCCCTATCCCCCCAAACTGTACTTCCACACATCGCTATGGGTTTTACCACGTCATTGTACACTTGGTGCATTGATTTATTACCGTACATGGAACGGCAGTATCTGCGTACGGCATGGAAGATTTTCTTTATCTTCGCTGTCAAGTAGTTGACGTGTGCTTGGAAACTAAGTTTTCATGAATATAGACTCCTAAATATTTAAACATTTTTGCCCGTTTTAGTTGTTTTCCATTCATTTTTATACTCGGATTTCGGCTGAGTTTCCCGCCGAAGACGACGAATTCGCTTTTGCTTTTTGAAAGTTTTAGTTTGCACCTATGTGCCCATTTCTCCATCTTTTCCATGCAAGCTCTGGCCTTCCCTTCCATCTCTCGACGGGAGTTGGCTCTGATGAGGATAGCCGTGTCATCAGCATACGCAATCAGTTCGCAGTTTTCCGGGAAGTCCTCTCTTAATAATTGATTCATGACCAGATTCCAGACAAGAGGTCCCAACGCAGACCCTTGCGGGCATCCTTTAGTTGCTGTTTTCCTTGCTTGCTCAAGTTTTGATTTTAAGTAGATTTCTCTATTCGAAAAGTAACTTTTAAGGAGGTCTATTGTATTCCTTGGCGCTTCAAGCCGCTTCAGTTCCGCAATGGCCGATGGCCACCAAACTGCGTCGAATGCTCCTTGGATGTCGATAAAAATTCCTAGAGTGTATTTTTCTTGGCTTCCCTGGATGAAATTCTTTAGTCTCATTATTGCCTCCTCTGCATTTCGGCCTCTTCGGAAACCGTACTGTCTAGGATGATATAGATGCTCTACGCCAACTGCATCCTCCAGTCTTGATTTAATCATCCGTTCCAGAATTTTTCCGAGTTCCGGGAAAAAAGTTATTGGCCGGTATGATTTCAATTCTGCAACACCTCTGTCTTTGGATTTCAAAATTGTCACCAAATTTCCGATCTTCCAGCACTTTGCGAAGTATCTGAGTATTAGGCAGTCGTTGGCGATTGTGAGGACCGCATCCTCGAGTATAGGGCTCATCCTCATAATCACCAACCCTGGTATCTCATCCGGGCCTGGTGCCTTATTCTTCTTTATTTCCAAGATGGAGGTTTGAACTTCCCCAATCCTGAAAGGGCTTGTGTCATTTTCATTATAAGGTTCATCGTATTTGTTTCGGTCTTCCTGATGGATTTCCTCATCTTCTTCTTCATCTTGGAGGAGTGTGTTCAACATTTTGCTCAGATGTTCTTGGAGCAGCGGGATATGTCCCGATTTATCCTTGGCAGTTCCTTGAAGTATAGATGTTTTAAGCTTCTCCGAGGATAGTTGGTAAACAAAACCCCAAGCGTTTCCGCCAAAATTCTCCTTAACAAATTTCTCCCAGCTTTGGTCTTTTGCTTTTCTTATTTCATTTTTGTATTCCCTAAGATTGTTAAGGTAATTGTTCCGATTTGCGGTTCTGTCCCCCGGGATACTTCTTTGTGTCTTCCTAAGTAGTTTCTTGAGTTCGCGATTTTTGCGCTCAAGATCCGTGTTCCACCAAGGGGTTTTTCGGGTTTTTTTCTCCGCCCTTGGAATACTTTGCTTCTTGGATTGATTTTGTTAACCGTTCAACTCTGCAATCTATGTTCTGATGAGTTGCTGTCCAGGTGATTTCCTTATCGGAATTCCTCAGTTGCCAGAAGAGTTCAGATTCACACACTGCCCAGTTCGCCCGCTTTAAAAGTAATCTGGTGGTAGGCTGTTTTCACCAGTGCTCCTGATATTTCGAAGGTAATTAATTGATGGTCACTATTTATGGAGCATGGGTTCACCTTCCATTGCGTAATTTCCTGCATTATGTGCGCGGTGACCAGTGTCAAGTCAATATTAGACTCCCCTCTGGGTCCTGAGAAGGTTGGTGCGTTGCCTGGTTCATTCAAAATGTACAGATCCTTTTCAAGTATTACACTCTCTAGGAGTTTGCCTCTTTTATCTGTTTGGTTACTGAACCAGATGCCAAATTTAGAATTTGAGTCCATGCCTATAATTATCTATTTCCGAGAGAAGGCTTCTGTAATTAGTTTGAGGTGTTCCAAGTGGGGTTTAATGTCCTCACTTGAAGGAAAATAGGCACTGATGAAAATAATTGAACATTTCCCCGTATACACCTGCGCCACTGATAAATGTTCTGTAGTAAATGTACTCACTAATAGGACGTCTAGTTTTTCATTCAAGATGAAAATAGCTGCATTCGGTTTCTGCCTATTTGAAGCGACTATCCGATTGTGGATTCCTAGACCTGGAATCTTCCATATGCCTCCTGGCCGGATTGAATAAGGTTCCTGAGTTCTACTCACGTCCAGTTGTAGATTTTCTGCTGTTATTCTTGTTTCTGCTAAGGGAATATTAGCCCCTTGAATATTTACTTGTCCAATTCTTAAGTGTTTTTTTATCCATAATTGATTTTTCTTTTTAGTAATTCTAATCTGTAAACATTAACCGCACATTCTGGATTGGTAGCTGCGTGTTTGCAATTTTCATCCTCCCTCTTCTTACAATTAATGCAGCACGGGTCGTTTTCCTTATTAGGACAGTCCGAATATTTATGATTCTCCAAACAGTGGAGGCAGCTTTCATCGTTCTTGCACTCCTTGGCTAAATGCCCGAAGCCCTGGCATTTAAAACATCGTGTTACTTTTATGTACTCACTCACCCTGTGGCTGTCAAAGTCCACGTACACTCTGCCACTATTCTTTAGTATTTTACAAGTGTCTGGATCAACTTCAATAACCCAGTTAGTACGGTTGCTGTCCTTTTTTCCAAAATTGAAAAGGATCTTAACTTTCCCAGTCTCCAGGACGTCGTTTTGTGCCTCGATTGCTTCTAGCAAGACGTCTTTGGGGACTGACTACTTTACGCCGTTTACCGCCATTCGCGGATTTCGTTTCTCCGGAGTTCTGGCCACTAATTCCTTAATCTTAGAAATTGAGACTTCCTGTAGTTTAGCAACTGCATCTGGGGTATTAAACTCTACGCACACACTCCTGTTGGCTATTCTGGAACATTTAATATCTTTTACGCCGAGTTTCCTCGGGAGAACGTTTTTATAAAGATCCTCTTTAGTCTGATCACTTGTCTGTATCTCGGAGTTTTCTCCGGGGTAGATCAATCCAGGATAACTTTTTAGTTCCTCTGCCTCCGGTTTGGAAGTTGTTGACTTTTTCGCAACCATTTCTGCGTATGAGGTGGGAGGAAGGATTTTGGAGGCCGATGTAAAGCTTTCCTTCAACCATTCTTTTATCTCATTAATAGTTTCCTCGTTTATATGCGTTGCTGGTATGGCTATTTGCAGACTATGTTCGATTTACTCCTGGACTTCTTGTCGCAGGGAGTCCTTCACGAATTGGAATTGTTGGGCAATCAGCTCATCAATTCCTTAGGAAACATTATTCTTTGATATGCTTTCTACGTGAATTATAACTAACTTTTCAAAGGTTTGTTTCATGTTTTCTAATAGGGAGGCGATTTTCCCCTTCTTTCCCGAGGACATATTCCTGCCATTCTGAAGCTCTCTCTCAGCTTCCGAATGGTCCTTCCCAAACTGCTCTCGCAGCTGGGTAAGGGTCTCCATGCTGGGTTATCAAATACTCCACCAGGAGCGGCTTATAGAGTTATTTAGACATACATATGAAATTATCAGAAAAATAATAACAAGAGAAAACACGCACAACAAACATACAGTTCACCAGATGCAGCTGGCCAGATTATTCAAACAGGCAACTAATTGTAAGTGACAGTAATTACGGGTACGCAATTTTCCCGGATAGAGGGCATGATCTCAATCAATGGGTAGGTGTTGGGAGTGAATCAGGGCCACCGACAGTCTTACCGGTGCAATATCCACTACGCTACTCACCCTCGGCCTCAATCGTTGGCTGCCCCGAGCGCTGGAGTTCGCATCAGCCGCGATCTTGCTACGGGGAGAACCCCGCTCCGGCAGTGAGAAGTTTACTAGATGTCTCCAGCTCACACAATTATTGCCGCATCCTTCTAAGATTTTTTCACACCTCTTAAATTTGGTATAGGTAAATTTGGTTGGCAAAACTGGAGGGCAACTGGGGGTAGTATAAGTAGGGAAAACAACCACTTCCGGTTTACGGCCACGTGTTTTTAAAAAACTTAATTGCACCAATTTTCACTCAATTTTGTCACAAGACGTAGCGACACTATAGATATATAAAAGAAATAAACTTTTCACCGCCAGACGGAAAACGGATTCTGAAAAAAACCGCTATCATAAAAAAAACCGCTTACTCGAAAAGTATTTCACTCCCACGTACAAACTTTGGGCGGAGGGGGCCATTAGGGACAAAAGGACACTTCCAAAAGTTTGGCGACTTGGAGTGGCGTCACACCGGAGATATCGCCACTTCCGGTTTGTGACCACGTGTTTTTTTATATTTTGATCTCGTCGATTTCCACCAAATTTTGGCAAAAGGAGTAACTGAGTAACTGATGTTCTCCAAAGGGAAAAAAAGATTTTTACCACCGTGCGGCTAACGGTTTCCGAGTAAAACCGGAGCACGTTTTTTTCCCGCTTACTCGAAAAGTATTTCACTCCCACGAACAAACTTTTGGCGGAGGGGGCCACTAGGGACCAAAAGGACACTTGCAAAAGTTTGGCGACTTGGAGTGGCGTCACACCGGAGATATCGCCACTTCCGGTTGGTGACCACGTGTTTTTGAAATTCTAATCTCGTCGATTTCCACCAAATTTGGGCAAAAGGTGTAAACTGATGTTTTCCAAAGAAAAAAAATGCATATAAAAAAACGTTTTTCCGCCGTGCGGCTAACAGTTTCCGAGTAAAACCGGAACACGTTTTTTTCTGCTTACTCGAAAAGTATTTCACTCCCATGTACAAATTTTTGGCGGAGGGGGCCACTAGGGACAACAGGACGCTTCCAAAATGGAAGGAATATAAGGGGAGTGGAGGAAGCGTGGAGAGAAACCCGGCGTCGGCATTGTCCTGCACTTAAGCCGTGGTTTCTGTTGCCATAGCTGGCGCGGGAAGTGGCTAGCGGTAAATTTCTCTGAGTGAACGACCAAATCTCATGCCAACTGCTGGTATGTGATAGAGTCACTTGCGATTGCATTGCTCTGGTAAGGATTAGAATGTGTTCATTTTTTCTAGCGATCTGGTTGCAAAGATGTGCTCATTTCGGCCTTCATTTGTTTGTGAACAGAGAAAAAAATTGTATGAGAGGGAATATTTTGATATTGGAGTTTTGCATATTAATCCAACCAATAAGTGAATATTTTAATCATTTTTTAATGTTTTGTTATTTATTCTCTGAGTAATTGTGCACGCATACGTGATCAACGAGTATGTTTCCCCTTGCAAAGCGTGTTGACAATGAAAATGACCAATTAACTCAACTTAAGTAAATACTTCACAGTTTTACTAAAATCGCTAACTATCGCCTATAAAATATGAACATAATCCATTTCATGCACGAAGCAGTCACCCACGCTTAAATGTTTCCATGACTTGGTCACTGCCTGTGGCTTCGTGTGCAAAAAGCTGGAAAATGTGGCTCGCCATGGGATCCCACCATTCCTTCCAACGTGGCCGGGTGCAGGATTCCAGGTCAATTTTGGGACCGTCAATGTACTATCGTTTTCACTGAAATGTAGACACCCAAACTGATTGTACTGATTTGATAAAATGGGGCCGGGTCGGAAAAAACATAAGAGGGTTGGCACACGAGGCTAGCTGCGGACTTTGCCTTAACGTCACCGAGAGCCGACGAGGATGGACTTGGATGCGACCGGGATAGCAGAATTAGAGTCAAATCAACTCCGAGAGCATAAGCCCTAGCGAAAGGAATGCACTGAGGAAACTCACGTCCACGCACACGTTGGGGCGATCGGAGTATTTTCTTTTGGGCTCCGTCGCGAGGTTTTTCCTCTCCCTAGATTCAGGTTTAGGCTCACCGTGAGTGACTCGGAGGGAAGCGGCTCCGTAGCCGAGATGGTTAATTCCATTCGCCGAAGTTGGTGTGCGGTTTTGGCAGGGTTCGAATCCGTAGTCAGGCCAATTTTTTAATCTTTTAGATTAAAAAGATGCATTCTTCATATCAACACAATTTATATAGTTGACAAAAGAAAGAGTTAATGCGGTTTTTTATTTACTGCTTAATTTACTGCGTCACCGATATCTGCATCCTTACGTTGATTGCGGTGACGTTGATTTCGGTCAAACATATATAACTATTAAACATCGTAGGATAATTTGGTGTAAAAGAGCTGATATGCGTATTTATTTCCACCTGGTCCTTATAGCTTACTATGGTTCGCACACCAAGTGACAGATTAACGCACTTGGGGGCCTGTAGGCAGTACAAGCAACGGGGCCCACGTTAATAAACAAGTCGCAAGAGAAGAAAGGGGAAAACAATTCTCATAACAATGGGCCCATAGGCAACTGCCTACTTTTGCCTTATTGTTAATATGGCTCTGCGCACACCCACTGAAAGGAAAGCATTCGTTCTTTAAAACACCTAACTTCCCACATTTTTACGTGAAAAAGTACTGGAAGTTTGAAGATGAAAAATATCAATTGAATTACAAACCTTTTTCAAACTCTAGGGTTTATCAAAATGATCGAAACTACGAATGCATTTGGTTATTTATAGAGGATTGTAGATACAATGAGTAGGTATTTCACTGCAAGGACACAAAGATGCAACCACTGCCACTTCCAATGCTTTTTCCCTCTCAGTGAATTAAATCTGTTAAGAAATAAATGTGGTAACGTAGAAAGCCATCATTTTTATAAATTAAGCCGTAAATAAAAAACCGCATTAACTCTTTCTTTTGTCAACTATATAAATTGTGTTGATATGAAGAATGCATCTTTTTAATCTAAAAGATTAAAAAAATGGCCTGACTACGGATTCGAACCCTGCCAAAACCGCACACCAACTTCGGCGAATGGCATGAACCATCTCGGCTACGGAGCCGCTTCCCTCCGAGTCACTCACGGTGAGCCTAAACCTGAATCTAGGGAGAGGAAAAACCTCGCGACGGAGCCCAAAAGAAAATACTCCGATCGCCCCAACGTGTGCGTGGACGTGAGTTTCCTCAGTGCATTCCTTTCGCTAGGGCTTATGCTCTTGGAGTTTATTTGACTCTAATTCTGCTAGCCCGGTCGCATCCAAGTCCGTCCTCGTCGGCCCTCGGTGACGTTAAGGCAAAGTCCGCAGCTAGCCTCGTGTGCCAACCCTCTTATGCTTTTTCCGACCCGGCCCCATTTTATCAAATCAGTACAATCAGTTTGGGTGTCTACATTTCAGTGAAAACGATAGTACCTGTGTGTGCAGGAATTTAAGAAAAGCCACCGCCAAGGTGTCCCCAATTTAACTCCCCAATTCTACGGGCGTTACACAGCACTTGAAGTACTGTCCACGATGTTGAGCCTACACGCCACCCAAGTAGGGATCGAGATTCCACAGAAAAACCTCCGACACCGGCCCTCGAAACCAGGTCCTCGGAATTGGAAGTCAGTGCTTCCAACCAGATTTCGTGCTGCATGGAACATTTTGAAATTATGTTGGAATTACATCATCTTGGAAATACATCGACATCACGGAATGCTTACTAGAAACAAAGCTTTAAAATAAATGTTAATGGAATTGTTAACTAATGCGCGGAATTAAAACCCCTGGAACGATGTACAAATACTTTTGGGATTGCGATTTTTCTGTATGTTTTCATCCCTACTATGGTGATGTGAGGATTGAGCACTAAACACATGACCTCTTAGGAAATTTTATTTTCACTCGTTATTGGAATTGTGTTAATTTTACCTACATTATACAAATATGCTGAATATCTAAGATTAATTCGCTTCACCTTTCTTGATATCTCATTTTCTTACGCCTGTCTTACTGCCTTACCTAGACGAAGGCTCTACCAAGAGCCTTCGTCTGCAAACTCTTAGGTACCACTTGGGTGGGTTTTCTTCCACTCAGGGCCTAGGTATTAATGTAATGTGGAAGAGCTAATTATAAGAGAGGACTATATAGTCCTAATTTCACTATACAGAAGGACGTCATCATTATTATTATCTCTACTAAAACCTCAGCAATTCGTTGTTACTTCATATTGCTGTTTGTGAGTCTATGCTGGTAAATTTGCTGACCTGCGGTGTGTATTTAATGAGTTGGATAGCCGTGCGCCGGGCAGATAAGTCTTTTTCTCATACCAGTCGCATTCTAGGAGGGACTAAGGCCGTTTTCGAACCTGCCAAACGCATAGTTAACTGCGATTCAAGCTATCTTGATCCCCGGGCAGACCGAGTGGAATCTTCTCTAGATACTTTCGGAGCCGTTCGACGACGGAAGAGACATCTTGCTGCCATCATCTCGTTAAACATACGAAAAACAAAATCCACAATCATAACATTGGTGGATATTAAATTAAACTACATCTCTAAATGTCTTCTCATTCTTATAAGACAATTTAGAGGGCAACATTATTTACAAGATCTTTCTGCATAAGAAAAAACAATTCATCAATATCATAAAATGACGATTAAATGATTGTTTTCATTGCAATGGACTGCTAAAGTGAAAACATGTAGATCCTCACTGTCTTCCACCACGGATTTATAGCAAACGAAGTATTTATACACAATAAAGGCATTCGGCAAAAACACGTAACGGATATACTATTGCACTGTGAACGAACAACCTACGCTTTCTCACCTGTTGATTAGTCGATTATATGCTTTATGACATTATCATAATGAAAATGAAATATTTTACATCATAGGTTAATTTTTCCAGTCTATGGTTTACCCAATAACTTCTCCCAAGCCCATAGGTATAACCAAATCTAATGTTCATTATACGGTTGAGGAGTTAAAAGCAATTTCCCACGAATAAAAGTAAAAAAAGACTTTATTACGACCTAGGTTTCGATGTTTTGCACATCATCTTCAGGTTCATCCGACCTGAAGATGATGTGTAAAACATAGAAATAGGTCGTAATAAAGTCTTTTTTTTTAACTTGTATTTTTGGGAAATTGCTTTTAACTCTTCAACCGTATCATGTTGAAATTCTACGCCATATCGCCTGAATCTTCGGAATTAATAATTTTAGTTATTTGCAACAGATGCTGCCGATGAAATTATGCCGACCTATGAGTATTCTTCATTGCACCAAGATTCCTTAAACGAGAGTGTATTATCCTTCCAGTGCAAGAAAAATAAATTTCGTGGGATGAATGAAGCAAACAATTATGGAATATCAACAATATCTATCTTATTCACAGAACTCTTTGCTAACAACCACTTCAACACACGGATATTAGAAAATTGTCTATACTCCTTGACTTGAACAGTAGATTCACTCTCGAAAACTCTCTAAAATAAAGGGTTTTCATATTTTTTTCTACAAAAAATGTGCAAATATCAAATAAATATATGTATTTATAATAGAGCAATACATGTTAGAAAGTTTTTTCGCTTCCATTTGCCATATATGCCCATATAATCACACCCAAACTTTCTAACGCAATATGCAGTTAGCATAAGAAAACTGCTTTTTCATTCACTCGGTCTGTTCACTCTGCATGTAGAGAATATTCACGCTTCCGGCGTAAGTGGTGACGTAAGTTTGACGTCATCTCCGCCCAATGCGCTCTAGGTACGAAGGGATTGGATGGATTGGCAGGTTCGAAAACGGTCTAAGCAGCAGGGCTTTAGTGTGAGTGTGTCATCACAACGACCTTCAAATAATGACTTATACCCAGGCATCCGTCGATGAAAGACCAAGGGTCATTATTAGTCATGTAACGCGGTATTTGCACGTGCATGGAGAAACATGTAGCACGCTTCGCTTATCTGATCTCATAGCAATTGTAATAGAGACAAAACAATGGTTGAGTATGCTGAAAAAGCTAAAGAAAAATGCAACTTCAAGGTTGATGAAAAAAACTCTGAAATATGGTTTGCGAAAGTAATCAGGAATAAAATGCCATCATCAGATTTTGGCAGCTAAAGCTGGAAGGATTTTGCAAACTGGGAAGTATGATCACGTGATAGAAGATTAGTGAAAGATATGGTGAGCAGAATAGCGCCGATGAAGGCTTTCTGTCATAAGATGACCAGCGAAAACAGCTCTTATATGGCCGTTATATCGGGATATTAACAATTAATAACGGACGATCACATACAACTATGCCCTGGGAGATGAAAAATCCTCCCCAGGCGGGTTTCGAACCCGCAACCTTCGGGTTAGCAGGCGAGGACGTTACTCCGCCGCCACCGAGGCCTGAAAATTGTATAATGTAGGCTGAAATGTGGAGTTATCGAAGAAGAGCGAATATTAAATGGACGGAGAGATTTGCCAACAAATGAGTACTACGAAGAGTTTGAAGGAAAAGATTCCTGATGTAATCTACGATGTAGAAGAAAAAAATCGTTGGACGAAAAACATATAGAAGAAAAAACGATGAGGCATAAAATTCTCCAAAACAATAATGCACTGCTACGAATGGGAAGAATTAACGTAGAAAACCAAGGATGTAGTACTTGTTCTTCCTTGGGCTTAAAAATCTCCTTGGGTTTTGGCCTCTTCAAAAGTTAACGCTCATCTTCTTCTATATTTGGCTAGCTCATTTCAGTTTGTATTGCTCATACCTCCTAAATCCTATATGACATCGGCTCTCCATCTTTTCCTGGGTCTCCCTCTGGGCCTTTTTCTACCTGGTATTCATTCATAAATTTTCTTTGTCGATTTTGTCTCTGCCATGCGTCTCATGTGACTTAACATCGAATTCTTTGTGACTTTGTGAAGTGAACTTTTTTTTCTTCTAATAAAAAATCGGCATGGGTCTAGATGCTATTACTATTTTTGATAGCATCGGGAAATTAGCAACGCAGCCTTTACCATCACTCCGTAAATATTACTTTTGATTTTCGTGAAGCTACAGTCGTTATCTTTTCATATTTTTATGGGAAATCATTCAGTGGTCTCCGATTTCTACGCCGCTATCAAAGATTTGATTTATTCACCTGTTTATGACGAACTATTTAAATTAAAAATATTTGGCATTGTAAATGGCATCTCTATAATTTAAAAGTATCGTAAATAGGTATATTTAAAGCTTCTTGGTCGCTGTTAGATGGTGTCTGAGTCAAATACGGGAATTAATTATTGCATATCTTTGTGTTTGCATCATCGTATATGATTTTAATATTAGGAATTAATTATCATAACGACTTAGACTCCCCGCATAATTCTGCGCTGGAAGCCCTCACGTACACAGAATACTTTCTTCCGAAATGTTTCATCAAGGATTTCATAAGTTCGTTCTTCTTATCATACAAAGATGCCCTCTGACGGTAGTGACGTCAGACCCTAAAAAAGACTTATTGAGTTTATATTTCTCATCACTTTTCCTGTTCGCAATAACTCATAAAATGGCTCAAGTCCTGGAATTTTATCAATCACGTGTTTCTCCGCCAGTCATCTCTGACCCCGAGAGACAGACGATTGCGGAATATCGAACGTGGCCAGTCTCAAGTTCCACATCTTCTTAGCGTGCTCATAGATAGTGAAAGGATTCTTTTCGAATTATCTGCATAACTTTCCCGATTTATCCTTAATCTGTCTCCTTCATTTTGATTTTTTTCAGAATTTGATTATTCTAATAATCAGAATGGGAAATTTTACATCAGTTCTTAATACTTGAAAATAGTTCAACTAATGAGAATGATGCGCTTCTACACGGTGATACAATGGGTAATTTCTCAAATACTCATCAAATTTCAAGCCTCTCTAACAGGAAAAGGCGACCTAAGTTAGAGAAAGTCACTATCGGAAAAAATTTCATGAACCCTTCCTTACCGCGAACCTTTCAAGATATAACATGAGAAGATCAACTATTTATATCGAGACTCGCTCATCTAATGATCAATTTCTTCCCTCGATTGTTTTATCCCTTTCTAGTCCTTTTCAAGGCTGACGTCCTAGCACATTCTTTCGCAGGGATGTGCACCGCTTCGCGGGGAAGTATTTAAGGCAGGGGTCCCCAAAATTTTGAACGTCGACCTCTTCAAACATTTCTCAGCATATTGTCGGACCCCTCATCTTTACAAATATAATAATGATATAAGTATTGGTCACCTGACCGTAATGCAAACTATTAATGAAAATACTCGTATGTTTATTAGTCAAAAGATCGCGCTAATTGATACTCACAAGGAGACATCGCGTGAGTGATGTTAGGGACGCAAATGACGCAATTATTTTCTGAAACTAGAGAGAGAATGCGGGAAAAGTGTCACGGATTTTTTCCATTTGAAGCCGGGTTCGAAAGAAAAACGCAACTAAAGAATTTCCCTTCGTATAAATACTTTTAAATGCGTGGTCCGTGGCCCAGTAGTTAGAGGCGTTGGGCTAACAATGCTTGGACTATGGTGCGGGTTCGAATCCCAGTACTGTCAACTTTTTTTTCTTTCGAATATTTTACGGAGTCTCTGTACATTACCCATTCCCATACAGTTATGGCAGTAACGGCAATGTTTTTTAATTTTCTACCTATTTTCTTGATTTTCAATCTTTGGGAGACTTTTGGAGCTAATTTCGGGATTCTTGTTTGGCCGAAAAGAGGTCACATGCCGAGAGGCCTAAAATGTGTAGATTTTGAAAATACAAGTATATTTCCGTGAATAGGATGGGCTTCGAATTGTCGTGGCTCTCTCTCAAGGCGGTAAACAATGAACGGATTATTAGTTTTTAATATACAGCAATGCATGCACTTCAAATTTCCCAGGAACTGCGTTCGAATTATGACTTTTGTGACTCAATTTTTCGTTCAATAGCGAGCATGATATAAGTAGAAAAGAGATGGTAACTGTTTACGAGGTTATGTAAAAAATATTTGCTAACAATTCGAAGCCCATCCTATTCACGGAAATATACTTGTATTTTCAAAATCTACACATTTTAGGCCTCTCGGCATGTGACCTCTTTTCGGCCAAACAAGAATCCCGAAATTAGCTCCAAAAGTCTCCCAAAGATTGAAAATCCAGAAAATAGGTAGAAAATTAAAAAACATTGCCGTTACTGCCATAACTGTATGGGAATGGGTAATGTACAGAGACTCCGTAAAATATTCGAAAGAGAAAAAAGTTGACAGTACTGGGATTCGAACCCCCACCATAGTCCAAGCATTGTTAGCCCAACGCCTCTAACCACTCGGCCAAGGCTTCTGTTATATTACGATCGCATTTAAAAGTATTTATACGAAGGGAAATTCTTTAGTTGCGTTTTTCTTTCGAACCCGGCTTCAAATGGAAAAAAGCCGTGACACTTTTCCCGCATTCTCTCTCTAGTTTCAGAAAATAATTGCGTCATTTGCGTCCCTAACATCACTCACGCGATGTCTCCTTGTCAGCACGTTGAACTGTAAGGTATAAGCCAATAACATTTAACTATTTACTGTGATAATTAGTATTAAAAAGATTTTTTCATATACCTTCAGTCAACCCCCGAGCTTGTATTGCCCCCTCTCTCTGTCATATCGACTCCTACGAGTGTATATCGACCACTTTGGGGACCCCTGGCGTGGATGTAGGTGAAAATTCTGAATTTTACTGAAATCTCTTACCTCCTTTAGGTTATTATTAGTTTAAACGTGTCTAATTATTGGAAAATCGATAATTTTATAAGAAATCATGATAGAGGAGTAAATTGGTTTTAGAGAAAGGTGTAGACGGGGACAGTCATGGGTGAATGTTGTGGTAGACACTCTAAAGAGGAGAATGAATAAATGAAAAAAAAATTATTTTCCAAAACAGCTATGTACAACATATCATAATTATATCGTATTTACAGAATATATTTTTCGATGGGTATTAAGAAATATACATGTTCCGTTTTTGGAACCTTGCTTTAAGAATGCATTCTTCTCCAGAGTTTGACTGTTTACATTAGTTTTTATTGTATTGGCTCAGCTGTTCCATTTTCTGCGTAAATATTCAAACATTAAGAACCTTAAGGACAGCGATTATGTGCATGAAGCCATACATGAATGTAATGAAGCAAAATAAGTATGCAAGGATAGAGTGATATGGTAGAACTTATTAAACAGAGACATTTTCCTTGGTCAATAGCCTTTTCCTCGTGGACAGTGGCACTTAGCGAACGAGCATAGGTATCTTGTTGCATCATATGCACGGTACCCGTGCTCGCCCCTTGAACCCTCCATGAAATTTACAATGGAAGTGACCGTCTGGGTAGCGTAAATGATTAGAGCACTCTAGGGGTCAGGATTCGAATCCCAGTCCAGGCGATTAATTTTTTCGCTGATAAATTCACACAATGATAATGTATGAAGATTATTCGACGAACACGATGGCTTGAAGAACGCCAACCGTGTGGAAATAGTTGACTTAAGTATGGTTCTAAAGTGACTTAAGTGAAGGTGTCCTTAGATGAAGCTGTTGACACCTACACTACCACCTTAAACGAACTTGTCACTTACGTTCTCACTTAAGTTACAAGTGTAGACCCGACA
Organism: Pyrrhosoma nymphula; assembly: GCA_963573305.1. Lineage (NCBI taxonomy): Eukaryota > Metazoa > Arthropoda > Insecta > Odonata > Coenagrionidae > Pyrrhosoma > Pyrrhosoma nymphula. The sequence goes on from OY754329.1 coordinate 45,364,194, forward strand.
AAAGGGGATGAAATTCACCATGAAAAACTCGTTTTTATTGACAGGGAACTGAAGGATCTCTGAAAGGGCGGTCACTCGATCAAATAATTTATCCAGCTACACCACAAAGCCATCTTAATTCAAAGCAACTCTCAGCGGTGTTGTATAAAACTAGATATTCCCATCTCCAGTCTACATTGTAGAACAGGAGACGTGGTCGTGCTTACTAAGCCATTTTCGCGGAGGGTTAACCCGCATTGTCGCTTAAGGTAGTTTGAGCAAACAATTATTTCGCCTAGACTTTGATGAATTTAGCCTCATTTTAAAGAAAAAACCCTCATCTTTCCAATGATATCAAAATATTAACCCCTTGCCAAACTACTTTTCGAGCAATTTGCCTGAAAATGCAAGCTGTTTTACATGGGATAGATTATGGCTGTGCGCTCCAGAGAGAGAATATTAAACAAATGGGGAACTTCTAGCACCTAGATTTCGTCAAAAAACTAACGGTGTGTAGATTGCATGTTTTTTCAACTATTTATAAAAAATAATCTATTACTCCCCACAGTAACTTTTGCAGAATCGCAAAAAAACCTGCTGTTTTGAAGGGTTTTCAGCCGTAAGGCGGGAAAAAATGAGTCAAATTAGTGACTTATGTAGCTTTTTTTTATTTAATTACTGAGAACTTTGGTCATATATAACTATATCGTTGCGCCATTAATATTACAATATTTATTTCACACTTCTTACAGGCGCTGAAATTAAAAATTAAGATTCGAATATGGTCTCCATTATGACTAGGGAACTCGAACCACCTTAACATCTCTCAACTCATCTCTCTCAAACCACCTTAAGAACAACTTATTTCTGGCAATTTTCAAATCATTGCGATTGCGCAAAAGATTTTTACATCATTTTACGACGGAATCGCCCTCTTCCTCCTCTTCAAAGCGGAAATGCCCCATGCGGTTCGTAACCACCCAAGCGCCAGCATTTTAGTCCAGAATGCGCGTCACCCCGTTTCTGTCTCCAGTTTTTTGAGGCAAAACCCCTTTTTGACATTCCATCGAGTTAACCACCCAGCGCGCCTCCAAGGATCGTGCGGAATGGCGGGCTAAACGCCTCCATTGCCTTTTTTTTCACAACCTTCCCGCTCTCCTCTCCACGACTGCCGTCGGAGAGGACTCCACGCGCAGCTGCGAGATGCGGCCAGGCAGGCTCTTACGCTTCGCGCGCCGGCTCCGCTCAGCATCATTGGGGTTTGGACGGGAGACGGGGTGGGCTGGACTACCAGGGGACACGCCCTCCTCGTGCGAGGGGTGGACCACCGGGCGCTTTGTGTCTCGTGCTCCTGGACCCTGATCGCTCGCCACCCCTCTTCATTTACACCCTCGAGCACGTATACAATAGAGGGCGCGTGCTTGCAATCCATGAAATGTATGTTTGAGAAGCCGATTTTTGCGATGTTGTACACGGTCAAGATTCGTGGCTTTTTCATGGTGGAACCCCTTAACCAAATACAGTAACCTAATAAAATGACTCTCATGGTGTAGGAATTTTGGTGGCGAATCAATTTTTAAATTTCACTTTCCTGTAAGGCTATCAGAAGAAAAATTACTTTGTAAATTTCACACTTTATTTTAACAGACCTAGGTTTCGGCAAGTGTTGCCATTATCAAGGCAGCACTTCAAGTATTTTTTGCGACAATGTTATCAGTCACTCATTTCCACAAGTTGCCGTGTGATACTTTAAACTTTATTCGTGAAAGGCATTTACTTCCTGATAGAAAGTAAAGAAAGACAGTTTTTCGTCTCATTGCCACATATGTATGAGGCCTGCATACGAAGATGGAGCATTCTTCCTTCTTTTGGACACCCGTTCTCAGTGGCATAAAAGAAAGCAGGGGCGGAAATCATTTAAGGCAGAAAAATCACATATAATGAAGGCTTTTCGGGCTATTTCGTCTAACTTTGCGTGTCTCGCGTCACCCGCCTTGTAGTTGCTGTGGAGATAACTTTCTCCACTGAGGTCTTTTCTAGCCTATATTTGGTGTAAGGTTGACACCTTCTCAGTGAACGCGCGCATAGTGAGACCGAATAGAGATGTGTACTAATTTTTGCTCGAGGACCTATTTTGTCCAAAGAAGATAGGACTGTAAACGAGGAAACATTATATGAAAAAATTCGTGAGGAGCGTGGCACTCTATGGAATGGAAACATTGGAAAAGCAGACTAGAAAAGATTAGTATCCTTCGAATCTTGGTGATGGAGGTGGAAGTTAAGGATGAAATGGACGGATAAAATAATAAATTATGAATTATACAGATGAGTAGAAGAGGAAAGGACCATATGGAACACTATACATACAGAAAAGAAGAATCAGATGTCACACTCTGAGGCACAATGGGTTTGTGTAGAATGTAATTGAAGGAAAAATAGAGGGAAAAGTCCCAAGATGATGCCAAGGGATAAATGCATATACCAAATAAAGAGGAAAGTACATGAGAAGAAATACAAGGTAGTAAGGGAACCAGTATTAGATAAGGAAGGATGTAGGGCTGCATTCCACCAATCTTTGAATTGAATGACCGATGATGATGATTTTACGTTCTTGTTTTAGGTTACACTGGTTGTAGTTTTAGAGCCTATCTTTTTTTATTTAACCCTCCTGCCGCCTTCGTCAGGCAATAATGACCAAAAATACAATCAGTTTAACTGAAAGCAAGAACGTAAAATCATGTAACACACTGAAAAGCTGAAATCATAACCGATGATGATCTATGTTGAAGCAGAAATTAAAAAAGTACGCCACCATGTTGGCTTCGATTTTGACGCAACTAAGCAGTAAATGAGGTAGACCGTATCGCTTGAAATAGAAAACTTTCACATCATATTGCATTAGCGCATGGGTGATTTGAACAATTTATGATTTACTTCAATTTCATTTTTTTTCAATCCTGCTTGCCACGCAATACTCAAGCCCATTTGATCAAATATTTAATGAATAAAGTTGACCGTTGGGTACCGGTCTTAGAGCCCTCTCCCACCTACCATATAATACTATGCCCTTTCCGCTGTTTGATGTGACCAGCCCGTTCTTCCTTCTCTTTCCCTCTGCTCCTTACATTACAGTCTCTCCTCTTTTTCTTCTCCTTCGTCTTCCTCTTCGCCCTCCCACCTCTGTCTCCTCTTCGACGGACTTCACACCCACCCATTCTTTCTTGCTCTTTCTTCTTTCTTTCCACCTCTCGGTCGGTGTCTCTTGTTTTCTTTTCACATCGTGGCCGCCCAGCCCCCGTTCCTAATAAGGACCTTCTCCTCCTCCATCACCCCGTCCAAGAGGACCGAGCCACGGATCGCTCCCATCCCATTCAAATACTCACTCCTTCCGCAACTGTTAGTCATTCCATTCCTTCCATTCCCTTTTGCCGGGAACCGGGCAGTGGAGGGAAAACGCCCTCTTTTTATTAAGAACGGGGAATGGGAAGGAAGGAGAACGTAAAGAAGAAAAAAATCAGCCCATTCAAACCCCGCAACTTCCTACACACCAAGGAGGCGGGCCGCTCGTATGAGTAATTTTTTTTCTCCCCGTGTCTGGCTGAGGAGATCCCGACCCGCGACGGATATGCCCTCCGGGGGCGAAAGGTCCTCGGTAGTTAGTAACGAATCGTATAAAACGCTCCAGTTGGTGGTGGGCAGCTCCAGAAGGAGGAAGAAAAAGAGGAGGTGACTCATGCGGATGCGGAACGCACGCTGTTTTGCACTCTGTCTCGTATCGATTAAATTGGAGTGAACAAAGGAAACTGATCGAGGTGAATGACGCGGTGATTCAGGACCTTTTCTTTAACGTACGTTGGTGTCAGAGACGCATATATTTGCAACATGTATAAAAGAAGGCGTAAGTGAAGCCTGTTTATTTTGCGAAAAATGATCCACCGAACATGACTATCGCGTTCAATTTGATAACTATAACCTAGAACTTTTAAGAAAAATGCAGTGTTTTTTTATAGAAAGCGTTTCCGTTTGGTATTTTCTTGACGAATCAAACGGTACCGCAACAATGCCGCAACTAATGCCTACTAGGTAATGCCTAATATGTTTCCGGTATATTAACTGCACAGCTGATTCAATATGGCAGATTGCGCATTTTAATTGTTTCAATATTCTCTAGTGCTACCGTACCGTATGGATCAAACTAATATCTTCTTTAATAATGTGATATGAAATTGCTGCATAGGGAAGAATATATATGCCTTCGAAATTTTGTGGATGAGGCGGATTCTAGAGACCGGATGGGCGGAAAAAACATACGAGGTAGTTTACGGTAGGCCTGTGCGATTATTCGATTAACTGAATCGTCGATTTGATTGTTTTTACAATTGAACGATTATTTCAGCACATCGATGTCGATTGCGGTAATTGACTCGATTGTCATTTTTTTTCAAGTGTCAATTTTGTTCAATTGTCAATTGCTATTCAATTCACAATAATTGTTGGTAATCGATTAATTGACGATTATTGACAGTGGTGACGGCCACCACCTACCCCTCCCTCCAGAAGTTAGCAAGAAGATATCTAGCTATCCCGGAAACTAGCACTGTGTCCGAGAGGTTGTTCAGTCTCGGTGGGAACATTGTCATCGACATACGCCAGTGTCTGTCGGATGAACACGCTGAGGATCTCATCTGCCTGTCTTCAAATAGCGATATATTCATTTAATTAAGTAATAAAAGCTAACTGATTGAATTATTTTGTTGTTCAAATTAGTTCTTTCATTCTTCTCATTGCTAATTGCCATTTCATTCTTCTCATTAATTGAATGACTTCAATTAACTGTCAATAATGACTTCAATTCTCGACAATTGAATCGACCACATTTCTAATTATTCTTATAATTGATCGATATCGATTTTTTCAATAATTCGCACAGGCCTAGTTTACGGAACAGGAAAAAATGGAAGGCTCATCTGGAGCACCTTAAGGGGAATAAGGTCTATTATGGATGGATTCGGCGGTCTGAGATTTAATGTTTAAGGAGAAAACAGAAAGGAAGGTTCCTTGAGGATGAAACTTGACTGTTTCTGGCGCAGCATTGTGGCATTCATTCATCATGAAATAACAATAAATAACTTAGTAATACCTCGTAAAGTTTTCCGTGATGAAGATTAAGGAGAACTTGGTGGCACGTGCCTGTGGAGAATGGTTAGGGAGAGTGAATCAAGGGTGGATGAGCAGGCAGAGTCAATGGACCACTGGGAGACTCTACTGGAAAGGTGAACAACCTGGAAAGAGAAATTACCTCACCTACTTGATTAAAAAGGATTACCAAATCAGCAATTAAGTAATATCTAATCGCAGGAGTGCTTACATCCTTGGATAAAATTAGTTCCTCCATGGGCTGGAATTAATCAGCACGTATCGTATTTGAAAAAATAAATAAAACCCTAAAGTTTTAAGCTCAGTGTAAAATTTCAAATCGAAATGAAACAGGTGCAATAAAATTTGACGAGATTTTGAAAATATTTTATCTCGATTCATAGTGGTTCACACCTTAAAACAATTGCATATTTTATCTAAGTCATCACTATTATAGATATTTTATCATTTACTCTAAGGTGCTAGCTGTAATATTTTATTTCTGAATTGAAAAAAACGCTTGATGGCAAGCTTCCTGGTACATGAAAAATTGTGTTAAGCGGCAATGAAGGATCGAAAGATAAATGGGAGATACAACGATTCAAACTTCCTGCAGCTCGAAAGTAACATGCGAGGCCACAGAAAAAATATCAATCACTCGAGTTTAATTTTAAAAGTGAAGGTATCATTCCACCACCACATTCCATTGATATGCCTCAACAAATACGTGAAGCTGCGACTCATAATTGACGAATACATTCGTTCAAATCTGTAAAATTAATCCTTGAAACTTGAAATTAAATGTTCCACTGGGATAATTTGATTCAAATCATCACAGATAAACACCAAATTATCGTTCTCGTGGTTTCCGTTTCGATTCCCCCGAGAAAGGGGACGGTCTGGGACCATCAGTCCGTTCCTCAATTATCCATAAGTACCTGTTTCGCCGGCAAGAAGTCATGCAATACGTGTGTAAGAAATAAGTAAGACATTGTAAGCTACTTATCTATTTCTTCTTTCAAACTTATCTCCATGACTTACATTGTGCCAGCTGGGTACTTTAATATGCTTCATAAAATATGATACTCTTCTGATGTTGAAAACTTTCTAATACTTTCCATACAATTAATTACATGACCAATATTTTGCTGACATTTTAAAGATTTATGGCTTTACAATGCTTCCAATTTGTTGCTGACTTTTAAAAATATGATTGGTTAGCAAGCTATGCTTCACTTCATATTATGTTGTGGATTATGAAGGTGATCAGGAGTAAATGTATTTTGAGGTGATAGTAGTTATTATTCATATTGTGCTCCAAATATGTGTTCCAAAGAATATATTCAGTTTTCATTTTTACTTCTCGTAATCAAAATTTGAATATTCTATGCGTTTTATGCAGGTATATTTGTTGGTTTACCGATAGTTAATAATATGTAAGCTACTTTAGCGTAATTACTAATATATATCTTATTATAAATACATTTATGATTAGAGTTATGGCTGAAACGTAAGAGATCCGAGAGAAACAGTGTGCTATTACCATTCTTACGACTTGCAAGCGGTTTTCGTATTGATTTCAGATTTTGTTTTGCCATCAAGTCTTTGTTTAAGAGAAATTAAGGCATAAATGCTCTGGAAAGTATTACTTGATTAACTCTGAGATTGATGTTTGTTCAATAATTTCAATATCCATAGGGGGAAGGCGGCATAACGCTCGGTTTATTTTTTTGTCCAGGACTAAATTTCTGCTGATTCCTCAGGAAAATCGAATAGTTCTCTCATCATATGACAATTATATCATCATCATATTACTCACGACATGTAAAATTGCTGGCGGATAGGGAAAAGAGTTAAATCCTTTTATATGTGAATTGCATACGCCAAAAGAGCTTATGTTAGTAAAATAATAAATAAGCTCAAATCTCACATTACCAACCGAGCTTCGGGGTGCAGTCTTCTTGGCTTAACTAATATAATTTGAAAATCCCTTTATTTCAGAAACAACGTGATAGTGCCGGACCGAGGTACTTACTGGGCTGAGTTCCGGTTCTTTTTCCAAAGATTGCCTTGTGCGGCTGTGTTATAGCTCAGGCTTTGCGACACTCCTGAGTGCCTTAGGCGTACAGATGGTAAAGAGCGGCAAGTGAGGATGGCTTCTCTTCCCTAGCCCATCTATGCGCTTGTGTTTGACGGCAAGGTAAGCCGATTCATATATGTATATCCATCAAAAGCGTGGAGGGCCTTTTACCTTTTTTTTATCCACGCGTCTCTTGAAATTTGCATGGCATTTTTTTCCTTGAGTCAAATAATCCACCATAGGCGTTTGAAACATTGAGTGCTAATGATATCTCCCGGAGAGAGAAAAATATTTAGCTTCAACAAAGGTATTCGTTTCAGTAAACAGGAGCATGGTGAGTCATCAGCTTCCGAGAAGGCGTAATACCGCGGCTAGTTCCTACATGCTATACGCAGTAAAGGTATACCGCGGAAAGTTTTCGGGATACTCTAAATCCACCCTCAAAAATTCCGATAAAGAGTTTAATCTTATAACTTTATCAAAATGAAAACAGTTTGTGGTGCTTGGAAGTTGCTATAGCCTTTTTCATCTAAAGTCATCACTCATCGTACGCTTATCAGCCTACCTCATGGCAGGATCAGAGTATGAGAAGGATGAGTCGGAGCCACTAGAATGATTTATTCTGTGCTGTGACCGAATAGTTATGATTACACAAACTTAATGTAGCGGCTCACCCTACTCAAAATGATGATGGAAAATTTGAACGGCCTCAATATGGACAGATATACATTTGAATAATCATGATGCTGTTAGTGCCCGCATAAACAATGCCATTAATCATGGTATCAACGAGAATCTTATTAGTCTCTTGGAACATATTTTGAGATCTGAAAATCCGTTTGCTCTTGGATTCATGATAATGCGGGAAGTAGAAGAAGCTAATAGATGCGCTGCTGCAGAAGGTGTAGAGCAGCCTTATATCAAGCTGCTTTTTCCATTACCTGATGCCGTTGATCACAGAAGGTTTAACATCCCCCTTCAAAATGAAGTTTGTGCCAATATTACCTTCAACGCTGACCAAAGCTATCCAGATATTCGTTACGTGTTAATTTATTAAAATATAATTTTATCTATTATATTTATTATATATATTGTATATAAATTTATTTATATAATATATATATAATTAATATATAAAAAAATATACAGAGTTAATTATTCGTTATGTGGGAAATCTTTAGTTACCATGAACAATATTGGCAGTCGTGTTGGGCCCTTTACGTAGCCACTATTTTACCCAAATTTTGTAATTTTGGATTCTCTGTATTAATATTACTTTAAGAACACCTTATAGCAGCCATCAAAACTTGACTCGATTTTAACTAGATCAGAGCATTTAGACCTCAACTTGCCAAATATTTTCCTTCAGACATCAACCTAAGAAATCCTTATCTCCGCCTTTTGAAATTCAATGCTTTGCATTTCGGTGGTCGGCTTAAATCTCGTCTAAACCTGAACGTCGGCCTAAACCTGATCATCACGCGACTCACCCGAAAAACTCTTTTATCACTTAAAAATATATTCACCAACATACCTGATAGAACAAAGGGTAACCTTTCAAATTAATCTTCTAAAGTAAGAGGAATGTCTTCTTTGTGAAAAAATGAATCCTTGCAAGAAAAACGACAAAGGTTAGACTTGGATACTCAAAGACATGCCTACCAGGGATTTCATAAGCATCTTCCCGTGGTGTTTCTCGGGTTACGCTAAGAACCGAACTTCATCCTAACTCAACCTACGGACGAGTAACCAGCTATAAATCTGGTTCAAATCCCATATATTTCGAAACTTCATCCCATCTGTTGTAAGATGGTGGAATTTTTAAAGACGTCACTACATGCTTCTTACCCGAAAGAAGAACGAGAATTCTGCGCAATGAACGACATCCGTGCATGAAAATTGGCAAGTGCACAAAGAATCATCATAGATTTTTTATTTAGCAACCGAAACCAATGATTATGGCTACCCTTTATGCCGAAGATGCAGTCGGGGTGGTGGAGGATTCATAAGTCAAATAAACATGGCTGCTGCGGCAAATGCTCCTTTTGACGTTGTCAACCGCTGGATTGTACCCTACTCTCCAATCCTGATTAAGATACTCAACGCACATATCAACTTTGAATTACGGTACTTAATTAAGTCATTTAATGCAAATAAATTTATGTTCACAATGGAATCGATCAAGCGTTGAATCACTCAGAAGGCGGCTTAAGAGAACCGCAAGGACGAGGACACCATTTATCAACCTGGGTGCTATTTAAGTAATAATTAGTCTAAGTGGCCCATTTTTGGGTTTGCCGTGCATGAATGAGCACCTGGAAAACTGTCAGCGTGCCTATTACGTCTAACATAACATACAAGATAGGTTACGAACTCCTCAAATGACCACGCTGACAGTATTCTTCAGGCTTTGTGGTTTTCTTATATAATAAGTTCAATGTTTTTCACACCCGTTGAATTTCAACGGGTACCTGCCGCTGGTACTTATATAAGAGTGAAAAATGACCGTATCCAATGGATTAAGGCAAATTAAAAAAAATACATGCAGAAAAACGTACAAGAGCGATTCTATTTTTGAGTGAAATGACTGAAAAAAGGAATGATGTTGTTGGTGAAAGGATTATATTGCCTTCTTCGTTTCCTGGAACTACATGTTTTTACACTTAACATCTTGAAGAAGCTATGGCCTTTGCCCGTCGACTTGGATCATCAGACTTCTTTATCACAATGACGTGCAATCCTGAATGGCCCGAATTTGCGGAAGCAGCTCGTACAACTTTTGAAGATGGATCAACCTTGCAACTATTTGCCCAAGAGCGTCCTGACTCAATAAATTCGACACACGAGAAACGTTGTATGGAAAGAAATATTGAATAATTTTGAATCTAATAATAACAAAAATCTGTCAATGAATATTGGAAATATTGAAAACAATGTAAATATTGAATTTATTGCTGATTTCAGAATTTCGTTAGAAGAACATTTTTGTGTTAGCGGTGTTTTTGAGTTTTCTTTATACTACCTAATTGCATTGCATCAATCACTACTAATTCCTCACTACTCCACTCTCTATCACTACTAGTAAATCACTACTACAATCCTAATTGCATCAATCACTACTATATTTATAAAAATAAATATCCGTTATGCTTCGTAAAATTTGTTTTAATAAAACCTTTAATCGCACTGTGTGAATGCCCAATATAATTAAAATAGACAATAAGTAGCAGAATAGGAGTATACAAGTTCTTAGTACACCAAATAAACATCGAGCAACGCTCGGTAACCAGGTACTAATTTTTATTCAAGGAGACGTAGAACAATTACTAAACGTGTGCTTATTAAATTATAGGAGGGAAGTTATTTGAAAATCTCCTAGGCCGGATCAATTCTTTTTTTTATAACCCCGATCCATTTGATGAACTCGATGTTCTCAGGCGTACCTTTGTGAAAATCTATAATGTCATAATCAATACAAACTTTGTAAATTTCACAATGGATTCTATTTAATACGACCGGTTTCATCGCATCGGCGACATCTTCATCTGAAATCACCTAGGCGACATCATCATCGACGCCATCACATAGACGACATCTTTATCTGATCCATTCTGTCTGATCCATTTCTTTTTGGGAAGGAGTTTATAAGGGTTTGGGTGAATCAACCGAAGGACTTGCAGTACGGAAGTACTAAAATCACTTCCTCGAAGCAATGGGACTTGGGCTGATTAAACTTTCGTGAGATTGCATTGCTGAGCGCTTAGTATTTAATGATATCTTTCCAGGACAAATGAGCATATGCCGTCACTCTTTAAAAAAATCTCGAAAAAAATTAATTCTTAGAATTACACTCAGGCATGAGACTGCCTCTAGCTCGTATTCCTTACTGATGTCTCATTCCTCCGATCCCACACAGAGCAAATGCAATATAACAGTCACATAGAAATTAATTACAACCATGGACATGAACAGCATGGGCTGTCTATTTTTTCGAAAGCGTACAAATTCACCAGGATGATATCCATAAGAAAGTTTTGATACTGATCGTATTGTCACCTAGCAGCAATGAAGGGCTAGTTATATACTGGCTGCATTCAGAAACATAACCTGCTTTTCTTTATCGCCGGAAAAATCTCCATAGAGTTGCGTACTATATTTTTATTTATGGAACCATATGTTCACGTCGAAAAAGAAATACTAACCTTCAGTGGTAATATTTGAAACACAAAGTTAGCCATAAAACGCTTTAGGAAGCCATATTTTAACGCTGCGCTGAAAAAGGCGCATTGCCTTGTTCAATGATTTTGACATCACTTCGCAGTAAATACCATATTGCCTCACTAAAAATATTTAGCTTCTACATTTTCCATTCGCCTTGTTATAGGAACACCGTCACCATGTAATCAATTATGAAATATTGCTAGAATTGGCTTTTTCCCCAACCGTATTTAACTTTTATTAAAACCATTACATACAAGTCTTGTGAAAACAATTGCCTTTTGCGCTTTCGTTCAAGTCGCAGCTGCTACTATTTTCATGTTGCTGAATAAACACAAACGCGCGTCTAAAAATATGGCAACCTATTTTTCTAGACGTGGAATTTTTTTTAAAGTTTTTCATTTTTTCCCGACGAAGGAAGTATTTCACGAATTTTAATTAACGCTTATGCTAGTTATTAGACGCTAAATTCTGATAAATAGTCTCAGTTTCCAACGATTAATAACTAGTTCATAACTCCATTTATCTCTGAAACGTTTTGCGTCATTTTCCTTGAAAAATTTGTTCATGCACTCCCAAAGGATTGTCCATAAGTGTGAAAATAATGTCTGTATTTTTTCTTACCAATTTACAAGATGTCAATCATGCATCGATTTCTGTTCATGTTATGATAATCATGGGGAACATTTTGGATATTTTTTTATTTATTTTGACATCTTAACACACCATAAATGATAAGAAAAGGTACATATTGAGTTTCACAACTGGTGGAAAGAAGCAATTCGTACTTTATCTACCCCAAACATATCACGGCCTTCGCATAAACGCCTTAATTTAATCTGTTTGTGATCCGTCATTCCCGAACTAACGCTGTCATGGTAGCTACCGAACAATCACCAATGAGTTGATTTTGATCAGCTTTGAAAATTTCTCGTCCCGGTTTCACAGCGACTTTCTCAGCTCTTTCTCATTTATAAATGTATTAACTGGCTGCTTTGGACTTTTTGGAATTTAACCATCGTGTAAGTATACCTGATGAATATGAGAAAACGTTTCCGGCGTAACTTGGTGGAAATGTTTAATATGCATATTGAAAAAGTGGATTTTACCAAGTGATTTTTCAATATGCATACCTGATATTACTCGACTTTACAAGCAGAAAGGTTGAAGTTCCGCTTCTTGAGTTTTTTTCTATGCATAATTCCGTATGTTCACGTCGAAGAAAGGTGATAAGCCAAAGGTAGAAGTTATCGGCATGTATGCATTTTCTCAGCATTCACAAAGATATTTGAGTCTATTATTTATAAGCACATACACTTTTGTGTTAAAAACCAAATAAGTGAATTACAGCACGGGTTCAGGTCAAACAGAAGTACGCTTTGTAACTTAGTCACTTTTACTGATTGTGAGTATATTACGAAATACATGAACAGTCATCCCCAGATTTATGTAATCTACTTCGATTTAAAAAAAACTTTTGACACAGTCAGTCATAGTATTTTAGTAATTAAACTCCACTGCATTGGTATATATGGTTCCTTGTTAAATTGACTATCTTCATACTCATATGATCGAAATCAATATGCAACACTTCACAAATGCATCTCAGATGAGCACCCTGCAACTTAAGAAGTCCCGCAAGGGTCAAATTCAGGACCTCTTTTATTCCTAGTTTTTGTTTACGATTTGTCTCTGTATGTACAACATTCACTGTGTTTAACTAATGCCGATGATATTAAGGCGTTTAAAAGAGTGAGTAAAGTAAATGATTGCTTCAAAACTCAAGATGATTTGGAAAATCTGGGTAAATGGTCTAAAGAAAACAAACTTTATTTTAATGTGGAAAAGTGGTACCGTATGATATATTCTAAGAAGAAGAGAAGAATGAGATGTTTATCATTAAATCAGGTGCATCAAATTGAAGACTTAGGTGTCATATTTGATTCTTCAATATCCTTTGCTCCACAAATTTTGACATAGCTTTTTCATCACAAAGATTTATGGGTTTTGTTAACAGGGTTTCAAGGTATTTTAAATCATAAAAATAATTAAAGTTTAACACTACTTCTTTGTAAGATATAAATTGGATTATGCCTCAGTTGTGTGGAGTCCTTTTTGTAAAACATATGTTTACATGTTAGAAAGGGTACAAAAAAGGAAAGGTACGTATATCTACACAACACAGAATAATATTTATCCGCTCTATGAAAACGCAAGTTATCTTACAATCTCTGACAAAAATGTATAACCCTCAAAGTTATAAAAAAGAAGAATGCTGAGTGATCTGTTATACTATTATAATGTGATTAATATTGGCGAAAATATCAAAGTTTTGAGTAAAATTAATTTTATAGTCCCTAGTATTAATGTAAGACCAAAAGGAACATTTAAGTTGAACAAGGGGAAATCAAATTATTGTGAAAACTCGCCACTTAACAGAACGTGCCGAACCTTTAACACATATTGTGACAAAATTGATTTGTGTGAACAAAGAAGTCTCTTTTGCAATTTACTTAATGATATTGTCATTCGAGAAAAAAGTTTTGAGACTTAACTATTGTTTTATGAATTTCATTGCACATTGTGTTGATTTGGTTTGCCTTGTGTATATATAATGTTGGGCGAAGGGAAAATTCAATAAATTAAATTTAATCATTGAATAAGGCATTCCGGAAATTGGAAAAATGTCTGCCAACTTGATGCATTTACTCACGCGGGTAAATCCGTGAGCACTTTCGAGAACGCATTCACAGATTGAGAGCGGGCTATTTTATGAAAATAAAATGTTCGCGTATCCACGCAAGTTGTCGCATTTAAACGATACAACTTTGAAGTAACATTTTTGACGCACATACGCGCACTCTTGAATGCATGCATCGTGTAAACAGGCATTAATGCACAGAAGGAATTAAAAGCTCTTCATAGTGGAGAAAAACCGTGGCATTAGAATGACTGCACTAATAATTAGTTATTAACAATTACTTGTTACTAGTTATTTGTAATTATTAGTTACTAACAATTATTGTGAGTGCGATGAAAAATAAGCGTCGAAAACTAGATAACCCCCAAGGTAGCCGAATATTCCCCAAGTGGTCCTCGATAGATTAAAAGGTTCTGTCGGTTATACAAGTTGTTGCCGAGCAAACAATGACGCTTACATAACCAGAGTTGGTGACGCGTCGAATAGGCGGAGAGGGGGCGCTGCGAAGCGATAAGGGCACGGAAAGCGGAGCGGCCTGGAATTATGAAACGGCGACGACGCGTGCCACTGAAGCATTTTGCTTGGAGAGACACGAATCACACAAATCAGGCCAATTACTCCCTTTTGCCGATCCCGTTTCGGACGGAATCGAAACCGCAAATCACAGTGCGGGACTTGTTACGCAAACTATGCACTTGCGCGAGTATATGGGTGGGCAAGTGATCCTGCAAGATTGTTCCGAGTAAACGTGTCAACTTGCGTGGATGCTCGAACGTATGTCCATTTAATATGTCCCCCTTATAATTCTGGGAATTCTCGTCTCCATTCACGCGATTACATGCATCGTGTAAACAGGCCTTGTAGAGGAGCATGTCAGTAATCAGGGTGGATTTTTCAATCTGAACATTCCTATGCACAGATTTCCCTGCTTTTTAACCCTAAGACTATGCCTGAAGTACTATTCTACTAAATCAATGTTCTTCTCTGTGTGCATGACTTGCGCTAGCCACTTTCGGAAGCCGATAAGAATTGTAGCGTCGGACGGTGTGTACAAATAAGAAACACCTAGTTTCAGTTTTCTTTATTCTATCCTTCTTTTTTCTCAAGCAAAACAGCTTCCAGACCTGCTCCTCTTCTTTCTTATCAACCCCTCCCTCTCCCCAAAACAAAAACTTCGTAACCAAAACATTTTAACAATCAACACTAAAATAAATTTAGACATTTAAACAAAAACTATACCAAATTAAAAACAAATACCGAGGTACTCTTTAAATGCTATGAATCTGAGATACTCTTTCAGAAATGTGAAAAATATACGTCGCTCATACTTAACTCCCATAATCTGTAAGGGCACTGAAATTTGGCAGCTCAAATATTTCGTTTACTTAAGACGTAGAAAACCGATTGTGCTCTTTTATTAATAGTCAGGTGTAGAAAACCAATGCGCGAACGACTCAATGCTTCACGCAAATGCAGAAAAATGTTAACAAATAACCAAGGATGTAAGACCCACTACCATTGGAACGCATAAAAAGTGCATCCAATTTCTTCTGGAAAACTTTTAGAATTAAAATAATGGTGTGATATTGATGATATTAGAAAACATCTCCTAAAAATCAAAGGTGACACTGATTGAACTTCTCTGCAATTTTGCATCTTCAGGGCATGAGAAATCTGGAAAATTTTAGAATATTTTACTGTAAAATTTTCAACCAGTAATACTTTTCCTTTAATGAACCACACAGGAGCGAAACTGAAAGTGCGGAGCCTTATCGCAGGATCAATCTGTATTTAGCTGAGCATGAGCAACCAATAGGTTTTTAAATGCCTCATTACTTTAGCTTCTAAAGAGCGTCACGGCTTAAAAACTTTCAAATTCCTTAAAGCACCTTCGTCATCCACAAGGGTCAACAATTGAAGGGCTAGATTGAAGATTCTCAGGGCCTTATTCTCCCATCCGTCCCTCCTCCATTAATTCCTTCACATTTCCCTTGGGCAACGGCCTGCCACGATGAAAACTCCGGTTCCCGATCAGTCACCAAAGTTAAAGATCGTTAGGCTTGGCTCAAATTTGGTGGGGTTAGTGATCCTCCTATTTGTCCGAGTGCTATTGTCCCTGTCTGAAAGTGGTTGACAGTGAGTGCGAAATAACCTTAGCCGTCGAAGCACGCTAAGTTAAATACTACCATATTTCTCTTTCCATACACGCCGAGGCCTTTTTCCCATAACCACTCTCTAAGATCAGTTCCATGGTCCGTTTGTTTTCGAAACTACTCGTAAAATCCAAGGGTTCAAGGCTTTTTTAAAAAGTAAAACGAGAATATGAAACGCTACACTTGCCGCTCTCCATTTCCTGCCCTCAAAGACATAAATTTTTACATGGCTAGAGTGTTTTGTTACATGGAGGTTCTACGATGCATTCCACTGTACAGGATGCGACCATCGGATTTCTAGGCTCGATATCATTTCTCGATTAATATCAAGGCTCAATCGAAAATAACTTAATTGTAATAGTGTTTATATGGTAACTTCGTGCGAGAATGGCATTTACTTAAACACACGTGCCATTTTTCTTCACATCCTCGCATCATATACATATATGAAATTTCCATTCAAGTTGTAGAAGTTAGCGGAGGCTGGATCGCATGAGAGCACTTAACCGCACACGAACGACGATGAGCGAAGGCGAAAAGTTTTGTAATCTGCCGGTAGGTAGCATTCTGTTGGTACACAACGGCCACGACCGAATTTTTGCTGTAAATAACTCAAGTAAAATAAAGTTTTTCAAGGGTACTTATAAGGACAATATTTTCACCAAATAAGTAAATAGAAAAAATGCTGATACGTCGGAATACATACCGTAAACGTAAAATAAAGTGGATAGTACGAAATCTGTATCTTTTCTCGTTTCCGGAATATGTGGGTGGATGGAGAACAGTCAAAGGGCTAACTTCTTAGTATTTTGTGCGACGTACGACGGGACGGTCGAAAGAGACCGCAGGCGTCCGACCAATTCGACGTAAAATAAGAAAAGAAAAAAATAAGACTATGAGGGCAAAAAAGAAGAGGCATGAGGGCAGAGGAGACAAAACTCCTCGTTCCCACCGAAGACATACTCTCTCCGCCGTTCCGGAGGTGGTGGAGGAGGGAGGACTAGGTTTCAAAACTTGTTCCCCGACTCAGGCTCGCCAAAAATGAGTTTTCGCGTTCCACGCTCGCGCTAAGGGGGGGGGGACGCGTAAATCAGGCAGGAAGGCCGCCGAGTCAGGGGCGAAGACCGAAACGAAAGAGGGAAGACGTAGAAGAGAGCCAGGACGGGGCCTTGCAAGTGGTGGAAGTGGGGGGAGACGTGAACGAACGGAGCCCTCAGCGATCGTCAATTGACGCCGAATAATTCAAAACCTTAAAAACACAACGCTGCGCCAGCCAAAAACCCGATAAACTGGATTTTCCAAACGCGCAGCAGATTAGCTCCTGGGAGCAACTAAAGGATGGGGGCTGCTGCTGCCTCACGGATGGCTGGGGAAACTTAATGTGTTATAAAGAATGCCACCAACGAAAAGGAATTGGATACGGTGGTGAGGCGACTCCGGAGGGAAGGGATTTTTTAAGCATCTCCTTCGTAATAGGGTTGTAAACCAGACATTAAATTGGTGGAAATTAAGACTGTTAATTGGAACTTTGCGTCTAATTGCCCAGTAACGCGTAATTTCAATTGTGTGTAACATTTCGTACGATAGAAAAAAATAACAACATTCCAAAAATTCCGCGTCGAAATACATGGGTTGACATGCTTGGTGACATCACTTGGCGGTATCGCGTATCTGTGTTTATATTATTTACAACGGAGCATCAGGGGCTTACATACACGTGCAAGAGTCAATTAATTTAGTAAGAGTCAAATAATAAAAGATATTTAGGCTTCAATAAGAGTGAACTTTGGTTAGAACAAGGCCGATACTAATAGTTATTCAAAATTATATACCTGGTAACAGAGTTCCTGAAAAAATGGCGAAAGATTGAACGAAGTCAAAGGCAAGCTCGTAAGAAACTAATAGCCAATATAGCCTATACGCAATTAAAATGCGTAGAAGTTAAATATTTTAAGTGATACGGTACGGTGTGTGCTGTCCAGTGATGTCAAAATCCAAGCTTTTTCAGCGCAGTGTCAAAATTGAAACTAGACGTTTTGAATATTGCCACTGTTATCATCAATATTTCTTTATTGACGTGAACTTTTGATTTTAAGAATAAAAAAACTATTCGATTTCCGTGGACTATAGTGCTGTTGTTTAGGGTGTCAATTATCACATTTACACCTCTTTAGGACATTTTAATAGAATTGTTATTATAAGTACCAGTAATTGACGCAGGTGACCGAAAACTAAGGGTATTTCCATCGTTAAGGACAGATGAGTAGGGTGGCAAAGAAAGTATTACGGATTTGACAGCACCGAGAACGCACAGAGGTCAAGCACGCAACCGAGACGCAGTTTCGAGATGAAACCCTTTGGAAAAAAATAACTCAACAGACTCTAAACTCGATTACATGTATATTTTGTATTATTATGGTACTTTGTTAATTTATTCTTTTAACTATGAATAATTAATTCTCGAAGTTTATAGGTCATATATAGGACTTCAGGTTACAGTGTAGTGCTGATTATATTCCTCTAAAATTAGCATAGACCTACATATGGAGTGTAGCGTTTTATGGGGCAGAAGCATGGACTCTGAGAAAGGAGGACGAGAATAGTTTACAGGCGTTCGAGATGTGAGTGTGGAGGAGTATGAAGAAGGTGCGGTGAACGGAAAGGGAGACAAACGAGGAAGTGCTTGGTATGGTGGGTGAGGAAAGGAAATATTTTCATTAGATTAGGGGAAGGCAGGGTAGGTGGCTGGAAGAGGTAATTAGGGGCTCAAGGCCGTGGTAAATGGTTTGCTCAAGGCCGTGATAGAAGAAAGTATGTTGGGGAAGGGGAAGAAAGAGAATAGGTTTATGGGCAGGATGAAGAAGGGTTTGTAGCATATGGAGATGAAGAAAGAAATACTAGAAGTAGGCACGTGTAAAAATCTGGAGTATTTTATCTAACTTTCAATAAAACTTACCTTTAACCGGTATATCACTTTAATGTTATGTGATGCTCTGAATGACGTTACCATCGGCCCCATAGACGCACTACACATTTGAGTGACTTCTTTCAAGAAAATGATCGCGTCCTCGATGCCGGAAAATCCGGTGTTTAATGAATGAGAGAGTGGTTGAGAGAAGCCCATTACCCTTCTCTTAACGGAAGGGGCCAAAGGGCCCAAAGGTTCACGTCCATCCGATGGACACACATAACGTCCAAAGATCGATCAGGATTCCACAATAAAAGCCGCCGCATCTGGAATATCAACCCGGGCCCTCGGGTCTACTCTGAATTTCTTCAACACAATATGAATATGTAGAAATTGCCACGAGAAAAAATCATCGTGGAGCGGGAATAGTACCACGGACCTTCGGGTTCCCGGACCGATACGCTACCCACTGGGTAGTACTCAGGCAGGTGTCGCAGGCCCGACAATCTTAAGGTCCGTGGTTCCATTTCCAGTCCAGTCGATTTTGTTCTCGAGGCAATTTATACGTATTTCATCGCCATTTATTTTGGCAGTGATGGATATCTTCACAATCTGAATATCATTACGTCGTTGTCAAGCATAGTGACGCAAGGGTATCTAAATTTTTCTCATGCAACATGCATTGTTCGTGCACTTTATATTTAGCATACACTCCTTTTTCTGGAAAATCACTTTACAAATATCTTTAGGGCTAATCTTCATCCCATAAGGGTATACCCCCACGTGTCTACGTCGTCTTGAATACCGATTCGCTCGAAGGAAGGTGCTCGTGATTTGGCAAGGGCTGATTCAAACATTACGAACTTTATGAGCTCCAGGTTTCTCGAGGAGCCAAAATAAATCAACAGAAAATAAAATTTTGAGAGCAGGGCCGCGATAGGACCGGATACCATGCACGGCGATGCCAAATGACTGTGTAAGTCAAGGTTAAACGTTAAAAGTTCCAAAAACTGCAGCGATTAGCATGAGCAGCGTTGACCACATGTACGTAGAAGACTGGCTGAAAGTTTCGACGACCCCTGGGAGGGCAATGAACCGAATCGTTACTTGCAAGGATATGTTTTGGCCGGCGATCGGTGCCGGCGGCCTCCCTGCGTAATGCGAAATGTCTGAGATGCCAGACCATGAAAAAAATATTCGCTATATTAGGAATACATCCTAATATAGCGAACTCGTCGTCATTACCTTAATGTTAAATCAATCCTAGTATCCATATAGTTGATGATGACATTCCTAATAGGCATGTTTTCAGGAGAAGGAAAATAAATACCTATAACTTAAGTTAATTTCGAATTTTTCTTGAATAAAGTCTTCCTTGAATTGATTTAATATTTCCCGGCGTAACTTTTTGGTCCTCCATTTCTCTCATGAAATGAGGTAAACTATGTAATTTTTATATTTCGCTTTCCGAACAAGGTTACGACTTATGAAATCTTTTTCAATACCTTCAGTTTACTTCCTTGAAGCGAATTCATTTGTTACATACCTACATTCATTCACTTAAATTATGGAAGCCTTTCGATCGATATACTAGCATTCGGTTCCCTTTCTTCCTATAATCATGTTTGTTTTGGAATGTCATAATCAATACCAAACTTTGATAGCCTGAAAATAACTCCTCTTCAGCAATGGGGCCGCTTATCTGTAGGCCTGTAAACTATTTTGTTATTTGCCAACATTTTTACTCTTAAGCTTCACATATTTTGAGTGGTATTCCGTAAGCAAGAAATATGACAGGAGGATCACGGTTTACTGTGCGAAAAGTGCTCTCCAGTGTTACCAGAAAAGATATAAATAAAGTCCGCCTTGTAATTTACAACTCTGTTTGCGTAACAGAATGTGTCGTAACCATGAAAACACTTGTGAGTAAACACTTGTAACTAGTGAAATGGACTAGTAACTTGTGGACTTGTAATTAGTAGATTTATATGTTTGAGAAACAGAATTTCACAAGTTACAAGTGAATAGACTTGTAACTTGTAGCTTTTAGAAACAGGCCCCTGTCTGTCCATCAATCTATGTCTTATTTTATGCATATGATCGAACCAAACAGAAGCACGGAGTTTTTAATATGTTCTTTACGTCATCGGAGAAGTCGCCTCGAATTTAATAAAAACATACGAAAGCCTATTCATTAATCTACGCTGTCATAGCGATTCTCATCTCACATCTTTTATTAGCCTCGACATCCTGATAGACTTATAATAGTATCTCTTTACGGACCTAGCTGCTCGTCGCTGCTCTCAATTTAAATCCGATATCAAGCCTGCTTCATTAGGATCCCAGCACTAGACGTGTATTGCAAGTTGGGCCTTAATAGTGAATAAAATAACATCTAGCCCTGGGTCTTGGAATCTATTGTATTACTAGTCGACTATCTTACGGCCAGACCACTTCCTCATGCTTTCACTTAGCCTTATTGGTTACTCACTCCCTTGGAAAGCCAAAGGTCGCAGGTTCGAATGTCGCTTGCGGTATGGACGATGTCTTTGTCTTTGAGGATTGAGTTCTAAGGTTAGTCTGTGTGACATAGTTCCGCTTTCCGCTGCGGCTTACCGCTCTGGCTCTTCCATCCAAATCTCCACATGTCACAGGCTTCACACTAAAATGTCTCTGAACGCGACCAATTGGAGAAAATTTCCTCCTTCAGTGTGTACCAAGCGCATTTATCCAACCACCATTTTGAGGACCTCTTCATTAGTCATTCAGACTCGTGGCAGTACTACATGTTCATCACCTGCAATCTTTTTTCCTTTACCTTTGATATTGTCGACGCCACACATCCGTATAAAATAAAACTCATGTTATCGTTTTTATAAGTAGTTTATTTACGCCGGTGTTAGACAGGTTATTCTTAGAGCTTTTTTCTACTGAAAGAATGCATTTGGGCTAGGGTTCACTCGGAAATTTTAATATTACTATTCCCTCTCGCTAAAGCCTGATTTACACGGTCAATGTTAACTTGCAAGTCCAGGGATCCGTTTTGCTATGCTTTTCAATGATAGGGAAAGAAAGCAGCTAAAGAAATAGCAAAGGACGTAAGCAAATGAAAAAAGAGATATGGATCCCTATCAGTGCCGTTATCCCTGAAAATGATCGCGTTGAAAAGCCATCATTTTCTAAATAGCTATTATTGCTGCTATCCCAGAACTTTTACGTGAAAAATGACCGTGTGATACAGGAATATTATAATCACTGATGAGCTTTAATTCATTTAATCTTACTTTCTAGCAAAGCTTTGCGGGTTATCCGATTCTACTAAGTGGGGGGTTTTTATGCTTATCCATGCAAAGTTCTAATCATAAAGTTACATTGGTAACCGAGCACGAATATCAGATTATTGTTGGCTGGTAAAATTATTTATCATCAAGCCACAAAACTGAGTATTTAATCTTGCATCCACAAAAATTGCACACAAAAAATTATTCTTAGCATGAAGTCGAAGATCCTCACATCAACTTCAATTTTCCAGTTCTGCTTACCCCGGCAATAACAGAGGAGATCCGACAGCAATAGAAGTCTCTACCCTCTTGATATTTTTTTAAAGGATCGATGACTATTACTGCATATAGGAGGCCCTAATAAAGGCTAATTGTAAGTGCGAGAAGTGATCGTAATTCATCCACGATCGCTTCAGTAAAACTCGTATTTATTTGTATCTTTTGGCATCTAAAACTTCCGTACTGAGGTTTTCTGATGGACTACTCTTCTGATTTTCCTACTACTACTACTACTACACTACTCGTGCTGAGGTTTTCCGATGTAAAAGTATGGTTATCCAGATTTAAACCCATTGTCAGGGTGTTAGTTCTCGACAGTAAAATCGTATCCTAACCAAAGACTAGTAATATAATGGTACTGTCTAGTGGTACGGATACCCGACTCTCATCCGGGAGTTCCGGGTTCGATTCTCAGTGCAAGAAAGATTTTTATTTTAAGGACCAAGCGGAGGCTACGCACTCATTCAACCTGCAAGAAAGCCTTGCACTAAAAACGTTATTTGCACTTTTTGCCCTTAAAAGGTTATTTGAGAGAGATATCGTTGCACAACATTTTAAAAAATGGCCTCATTGTAAATAAAAACATCAAATATTTTTAAAGAGACCAACATATCAGCTACTTATCAAAGTCTTTTTTACATGTTTGCCAAAAATGGAACCTAGCTGTTTTCCGTTTGACATGACAAGATTTCGCTCTCCAGAGAGAAATAAAAACAATGAGTAAGTTCTTACGCGCGCGCGCTTCAAAAATATTGCGTTGTCTAGTTTGTGTGTTTTCTCAATTATTTTTAAAATAAAATTTATTACTCAAATACTTTTTTATACAATCGCAAAGTCCTGCGGTGGTTAAGCCGCTTTCAGCGTACGACGTGAAACATATAAGCCAAGTTGAAATAGTAAAATTACTAATATTGTGTATTTCGTTAGTTGAGAAGTTCAGTCTTAGAAATTCAATTTTTGTGTCATTAACATAAATATTTCATGCTTAAATTAAAATTGAATTGAGTATCTTTCATGGTTAGAGAAAAATCTTGCTCAAACTACCCAAAATGTTTTCTTTAGTAAGATATTTTTTCATTGATGTCAGGCGCATCTTTTTGACATTTAAATACGTCAGAAGTCTGCTTAGGGTTGTAATTTTGTTTCTAGTATGGGGCGTATGTTTAAGAGAAACTGCAGATATGTAGCTGACATACCTCAGGGGAGACAGACGCTGGGGAGGAGGATATATAGGAGGGGGGAAGAAGTGTCTTGTTCTCCGCAATTTACGTCTTGGAATCGAAATTGGGACATGTGCGAAGTAAAAATGTACCCATGAGTGTACTCGCTGAGCGTGCAGGCGGATTACGTCGCGAGTTGAATGACAAGCGGAGAACGGTGAAAATCGATTTAATTACAAATGCAGATCCTGTTTTGAAGCATGACTTAGAGCCTTCAAGAGGCTTAAAGTATTAAAAATCGTCTCGTGTCACACAAATGGACTCTACTCAACATTTTAAGTGAAAAGCGCATTGAATACACCACGACAAATTGCGCGCGAATGAAAATGTAATGAAGGTGATTAAGTGTGAGAGATTATAAGAAACCGGTGAAAATGGATACGTTCTGTGTCGCATTATTTTCTGCGAGATTAACGAGAAAGTTAAGCCCCATCATAATGTGCACCAAGATTGTTCCACTATATACTCTCTTGGTGCTAGGAATGAAGAGATCATGAACGTATTATGGAAAGATTTATCATCAGATACAGATCCATTTTTTTCCTTTTCAATTGATTTAATAGAACTCTCGGTATGTTGATGTAACATAATCTTAGGGACAAATGGTTAAGTGTTTGCAGGCATTAATTATTCTGAAAAATGTGATTCAATATAAAAATAATTATTTCAACTGAAAGTTGTCAATGCAGGTATCCACTACCGTATCATTAGCGGTGAATATTAAGCTTGGTAAATTCATTTTCCAAAAGTATAATTTAAACACTTTGGCCTCTGACGACCCATATATATTATCAATAGAATAAGATCTCGACAAGCCGATGCTTGCTCACCCAGTGGGGAGAGACCATGCAGAAGACATTCATGAACTAATTCAAAAGTAGCCCACCACTGAATTATCCTGAGCATACATCCATAGAACGTTTATTGAATGTTCAAGTGTGAACTATTCATTTGAGACTGTTCATAGTTCGTTCATTTCCAGTCCACGAAGTATTATTAAAAAATGCTCCCTGGTTGAATATTTAAAGCACATATTTAAACCATGTATATTTAAACATATTCATTAATTATACATTCTTGGAAATATTCTAACATACCATATGTACGATATTATTCCTAAAATTAATGCCTGCATGTGATATCGCATTGTGTACGTACTGAGTTAAACTATTGATTTTAACGGATGAACACTGAACTGTACGCATACATGCGTCAAAATCTTGTTTATTCACAGTAATATTGCATTTATATTCGTACTATGTGGCAATATAGGTTTCAATTAATTAATGCCAAAGAACTGCTAACGAGATGTGATGGTATTTCCTCAAACTATCACGGTATTGCCATTTAATAATTATAGTTCTCGAAGTTATATTTATCCACGGAAGTGACTAGGTATATACGACTTTCTGTACATCGGTATTTCAATATTGGGTGCGAGAGTATGCGCTTAGATTCGTAGTGAACCTCGTCATTTTCCTCCTCCTCGTCATTCAAAAAGTTTTCCCAGAGTCAAGACCTTGGTAAATCGCTTTTTCGTACCCTATATTAGTGAATTTGTAACTTTCATCAAAATCGTTAGAGCCGTTCTCGAAATAAAATTTACATATATACACACATATGTACAAGATTTGCTCGTTATATAGTATAGGATAACAATGAACTCATAAAATAATACACGCCACAATCATTAAAAAGTACCCCTGCTGAGATATTGCAGACAATAAATATTGCACGCTCTCTAAAACTAATACGTTGCTCAAATAATTTCGAAAATTAGAAAAAAGTGACATATTACTTCCGTATTTGCTTCATAATAATTGCTTTGCTCTCCCTGTTTCTTGAAGTGTATATTTTTACTCTTCCCTCTCCCGATTCTACCTTCCTTTGCCCCTGTTTCATGATTTAGTTCCTCGCTCTTTCAAAGTACCCATTCAATCGATCTTCGAAAACCCTCTTTGAATGAAAACATTTCAGCATAACATAAATGACTCTTACTCTTTTGCATGCAGACGTGCCTAAATTCAGACGAACGTATTTTTATGCGCATAAAACTCGTTTTGAGTGTCTCGCAAGTAAGTTATTCAGCGGCGATCTGTACAGTAAAACCCCCCTAAAACAAGAGCGGATTCGAACGACCTCCGTCGAACGTCCAAGCACTCAACAAAAATCCTATAACTACATGATGGAACTTTCTTGATGAAAAAATAACAGTTTTGTTCAGGGAATAAAGGATTGCCAAAATGGAAGAAGTACCTGAAAACATTCGTGTGGAGTGTTGCACTATATGGCTCATAGACATGGACCATAGGAAAGCTGGAACGGAAGAGAATAGAGGCTTCCGAAACTTGGTGCTGAAGGCGAATTCTGAATATCAATGGACTAATAGGATCAGAAACATGGAAGTGTACAGAAGAATTGAAGAGGAGAAAGCCATATGGAGCTGTATCAGTAAGACAAGGTCCAGATGGATAGACCACATTTGGAGATAACGAATTCGTAAAGAATACAATAGAAGGGTATTCCCTCAAGGAATACCGAGGGACAAATACACAGGTCAGCTAAGATGGGGTATTAAACAGAAGAGCTACAAAGATACAAATGAGTTAACAGGGGATAGGGTAGGATGGAAGGCTGCAGTCAAATCTTAGGATTGAGGATGATGAAGATGGAGCAAAACTTTCCTTGACATGCTCGCTACAATACGGAAGATCCAAGTCCTTTCATGCTGAGCAGTGTTTGGTTGCCGACTTTCTTTTCCCCGATCAATATTTTTCTCTAAATCATTCAATTTTCAATCCGCTGATCGTGGCGGGGGTGGAGAAAATAATCACCTCCAGAAACATCACTCGACGCGTTGTCATGTCCACCGCGACCCATGGTCATCTCTCTTAGTCTCCGAGATCCATCTGTTGAACGATCTTGGGTGATCTTACGAGGGTTGATCCCCTTCGCGAGGACATTACAGTATCTCAACACCAGAGTTATTATTGACGACATAGCAGTGTTTGAGCTCGGGGAATCTTTAATGCCTTATAATCGAAAGCGCTGATTTATTCAACTATCTAGAAATGACTCGACTAAATTAAGATGCGAGAGCAGACCAATTGTTTCAGTCATCATCGTCAAGAAAACATTTTTTTCTACCCACAGTTGTTTAACTTTCTCCAACGTGGCACTGGTGTGAAGTTCACTGTCACAACAAAAAATAAAGGAACTGGGCGCACGAGCTTATATAGACTGTGAACAGATGGATATTTTTTATTTGGCAACAAACTTCATAATCATGGTCTGGCTATGGGCTTGCCATTTTCATAATTATCTATTCCAGTTGTACACACTTCCCACGCTCACTGGAATGAAAGGTATTGCGAGATACGGAATTCCCAATTTGGCAACGCCGCTTCGTTCATCTCCCACCCACAGTTGGCACATTGGCATAAGCTCTCCTCCCACTTAACACTCGGCCACCGGGAATCCGCAATTTTGAAAACTGTAGAACCCAGGTATGCGTCGAGGTAGGCGTGTGAAT
Source organism: Pyrrhosoma nymphula (assembly GCA_963573305.1). Lineage (NCBI taxonomy): Eukaryota > Metazoa > Arthropoda > Insecta > Odonata > Coenagrionidae > Pyrrhosoma > Pyrrhosoma nymphula. The sequence continues at coordinate 45,391,681 of OY754329.1, forward strand.
CAAAATATAGGTTTCCGACGGTCATCGGAAGTGGATTCCCCGCTATGGCGTGTGTGTGTGTGTGTAAGTGAAATTTCACCCCCGAGGCTATCCGTCGTTCACTGTTATGCGTCTGCGAACAGTTTTGGGGATATTACCGAAGAGAAGTGATCGGCAACGGTAATTATTGGTGGAATTCGATTGATTCCCGTAAGTTAATGCCTCGAGATGCCTACATTATATTATAGTTTGAAATTAAGTGAGTGGATGTTTGCAGCGGTGATTTGCATGCATAGATGCTAGGCTAGGCTAGATGCTGGATCCCGTTTGAGGTCTAGCCCCTAGCCCTACCACGCTATCACTAACTCAGCGAAGATGAGGTAATCGTAATGAAAGAATGTGAGCTTTAATGTCGAAATGCAAGCTAAGTGGCAACACTGTACCGGTGATTGATTTTTTTTATCTTTGAATATGGCGCTAAATAAATGGGAAGGACTTTACTTTGAAGCCCTTAGGCGAATCCGGATTGATCTCGAAAAATACTTCCTGTTTGAGAAAATTTCGTCTAGACACTAATAGATCATCAAAATAATTTCATCTTGCCATAAGTTTTGTATACAGATTTATTCTTTGACACGTGCGTCATTGGATCTTCATAAGCATGCATTTACATGAGGGGGGTCATTTCAATGTCCAAAAGATTGCCCTCGCGTTCATTTTTTGCGGACGGGTAGATTTAAAACGGAAATCTGAGTAGCAAACGTAAGAAACACGAGAAAAATTAAGATTGTTTCGGTAAAAGCATGACAATCTTTCTCTAATGCTTTGATAGCCATATCAAACTTGTCACATTGTTCCAACATATTCTTTCGAGATTTCTTCAAAATGTCATCGCAGTTATAATCATTAAAATTCTTTAAACGCGACTCTCGCAAAAACTATGATATTTACTTACTTCTATTCTCGTCGTCTATGACATAATATATATTTATAATATTTATTTGCTTGTAAATTGGCTATAATATAATAATTATGAGTAAATAAATCCATTCCTTATATCCAAGGTCTTCCTTTGCGCATTACTAATTAAGAGAATTCTTAAAGTTAATAATTTAGAAAGTTTATCAATATAAATAAAGTAATTATAATGTTCCCAGCAGCGAAACAATGTGTATTGAGATAGGTCGTAACTCTCATTGAGAAGTGAACAGTTTTATCCCGTAAAATGACGTATAGAAGCGGCTGTCAATTTGAGGAAAAATTAACTCTAAATATGGGTTGACTTAGCTTCGACGCATAAATGTATTCAACATGTATCAACGTCTTAATTCCCTGGTGATGGAGCTCATATATCAAAGTCCAACTATGGATTCAAAAATACTAACTTTGCGGAAATTTATTTAAGCTAATTTATTCCAAGTTGGACTTGTGCCATCGTAATACCGTCGGAAAATGTCATGTCATGACATAGTGTTGTGACAGTGCGATAATTCCATTACTCTAGAACACGTCCGACCGATATATCACGAAGACAAAGATTGAGCAGCCGTATTCGGATCGATTTTCATAGAAACCACAAGGAACGTGAGAACCACTGACATGGAGAAACTCAGCTGCCTCTCGTTAAGAATTTGAAGAGGCGGTCTTGCATGTGTGCTTGCTTAAGCATTTACCAGAGAGGCGAGGATTTTTTTAAATGAGGCTTGCTTGAGTGGTATTTCGACGATAACTCTCTCCGCACACGACCCGCTTCCTCAAGGAGGAAGCGAAAATCTACGCTTGCATTTAGAGGTGAGATGGAGGTATTGCCTCTGCAGTGTGTACACGCTAAGTAGGCGGCCTACTGTTTCTCCCTCTTTACCGACCTCCAAAATAGGACCTCCTCATAGCGTGTTGATGAAGGTCAGTACAAACCTAAAAGGGTTTGCATGCAATTCCTCGGAATGCCGAACCAAGGGATGATCACGCAAGTTTCGATCTTCTGTATCTGAATGCCTCCCAGCTTGAAAAAATTTGCGCAAATCCATAATAAACACATTTTCATAGCACAGTGACAGTCATTAATTTGGATATGATCCGAAAGGCTTCTTGATGTAGCGTGAAAATTGTACGGAATCGATGCAGCGTTTTGTATTCCATCATTATGGGACCAGTTAGCCAAACTTTGAATGACATAATTTATTGAATATTATCTATGTCCCATTGTTTGTTATTAACCATTATCTATTGTTAGAACCAAATATCACTAACTTCCTGTCGTTCTAGAGAGCTTCTCTGTTATTTTACCCGCTATTTATCCCTCTTTTTTTACGTTTCCACTGTAAAAATAAGTATTTCTCCTATTCACCAATAAGACTTCACGTACCATCAAGAACATGGCAGAACTAAACATTCACCATCAAGAACATGTATTAGTAGAACTATGATAACTATGATCAAGAAGTAGAAATTGGAAAAGTTCAACGCGAATCAAGCGATGAATATCTCAAGTTAAGAAAGCATTCATGATTAAAAAAACAACTGTTGTGCTCAAAGGAAATATAATTACCAATAGGGCAGCAGTACGTGAAAACATTGGTATGGAGTGTTACGCTATATGGTTCAGGGACATAGACCATTAGAAAGCTTGGTGCTGGCGGCGGATACTGAATATCAATTGGACGGATAGGTTCAGAAACGAGGAAGTGTACAGAAGGACAAATGAGGAGAAAATCATATGGAGCTCTATCTAAAAATTAAGATCCAGATGACAATGTCACCCTCTGAGACACAGCGACTTTGTAAGGAACATAAAAGATGCGGAAAATAGAAGGGAAAACCACAGGAGGAATGCCGAAGGTAAGATATAGAGGCCAGGAAAAACAGGATATGAAACAAAAGAGCTACGAGGACACAAAAGAGTTAGCAGAGGATAGGATAGGATGCAGGGCTGCAGTTAACAAGTGTTAGGGCTGAAAGGCAAATGATGATGAAGATATAGTGGACGAAACTCTATTTCAAAGAGATATCAATTGAAAATTAACGATCAACGATATTTAATACCTCAATGTGAGTTTCTAGTAGCCCTGCCAAATCCGCAGAATATTGTATCGCGCGTTCAAGCCACATTAATTCCTTGTAGGTACTTAATTGCACAAGCTTTCGCTGCTCCTCCATTCAGATCGTGGCCGGCAAAGTTCGTGTTTGTGTTTTCATATTCTAGTGCCGGATCCACAAGAGAGCTATTGAGACTGAGCTGGTTGTTATAAAACTATAAGCTCTATTTTCCTAACCACGATTTTTTCAACTCGTGTCTTCGTTTGCAGTTCGGAGAATTCCACGTACTTTCTAGCAGTGGTAGCTGGACGAATTATTTTAAAATTAATTAATAAATATTTAAAAATCAATTAAAAATAAATAAATTTATTAATTCACTGTGGAATTCCAACATTTTGCCGCCATAACTATGGTACACGTTTTATTTTTTACTAAAGGAGACATTTGCTCAAGACATGTCGTACAAGATTTTAGTTTGTCCGACCCTGCGTAAAATAAAATTTTGCAAGGGGAACACTAGAGTTTGTTTCGATGAGCAATTGAGCATGTCTTAAATGAAATTGACACTGCTACCTACTCACAATCAGTGTTCGCAAAACTTTACTATTATAAAAATTACATTTTTATTTATCTGTATTATTTTTTCTTGTCTACCTTCTTCTGCCGAGTATATTGCGAGACTTTATTTTGTTATACATATATAATTAAAATGTTTCCCACATATACAAGCAATACCAATTGGTACTGAACTCATAACGAGCATAAATTATGTTAGGTAAGCGCACAAACATCGTTTCCTCTTAATTCGACGTCAGTGGCCGATTTTGTTTGTTAGTAATTGAGTAGTATGAGTTCCAGTCGAAGGTGGTAAATGAGTAAGTTTTTTTTGCAAAATATTTATAAGATTTCTTTGGATTACTTCTAAAGTCGATAGCCTGGGTATGATGCGACCACGTATGTCCTTTTTAGGCAGGACTACGGTACATCAACGAGATCTAAGCACAACTTCTAAAAGCATAAATGAGCCGCTCATCCCCTCAGTCTGTAGGTACCGGCTCTTCAGATTTTTAATTTGCTTACCGCACGCCTCAAAAACCTTTTTTCTCTGAATAAGAATGGAAGATTTCAGCTGAAATTCCTTCTCCCATATACAATGAGTAAAGTTCGTGTATAGTTATTTCATCTATTATTTCGAATCTTAATAATTTATTAGTTATTTAAAGTCTATTAACAGCTCCCCATGTGAGGAATTTGGAGACAAAGGTTTGTTACGTAGGTTACGAGTGTGCAGCGTTAGTTGGAGTGCAAAATGCATTTGGAAGTCTTATTTCGGGTGTGAATTTCCTCGTGGTATAGGAAAATGGTAAGCACGCTTCCGCCATCATTCATTTTTCTTGTGAACCCCTTACGGTACGTGTGCCACAGGTTATAAACCGCTGGTCATTTATAAAATGCACTGAGCGAAAACTTGAAGAAAATATTTATTATTATTATATAGTAGAGGCTTATTATTAATTCTCTCCTCCTGTCTGAGTCACTAATTACTACGTCTTGAGAGACGTAGCCCCACTGCGATAACTGGTGAAGATCACTCAATAAGGTTAAGTATGCAGTACCTAATGTCTACGGGCACCATCCCATTTAAACATAGGACTCTCTGGTCAAAACATGAACGATTATCGTACTGAGCACGAACAACTAGACTTTACTATGTGAAATTTGTGGATTACGCATGGTATGCGAGGTAAAATTTTGTTTGCTCTGATTTTATTATAACAAATAAGAAAACTTGTAGCCGTCCAATGTGCTTCTTTTTTGTGATAAAGTAGAAAAAAATGGGCTTAATTATGGTTCCTATACTAACTTATGGCCTGTCATTATAACGTATCCATTAATTAGCAACGACCTTCAGCAGGGGCGAAGACAATGGTATGGCCAGCAATATATTTAAACTTTATGAATGATATCCCGACTGCAGTTATATCCATTATGCGGACAAAAGGATTTGATATAGTCGTACTCTTAGACTCACCAAGTGTGGAAATCACATTGCTCCATAGCGCTCACTTTTTGTATCTACGATGTCAAAGCAACTCCCATTAATGAGGCTTTTTTTATTGTTCCGACACACGTTAAAGTTGTCACGTATATGTTTTATTTTAATATCCCGAGAGTGGATTAACCGCAAAAATAAAAAGCGTTGAAAATTACCTCTACATCCTATACGGCATTCGAACCACGAAATTATAGCTTCCGCATGGGTTCGGCAAGTTAAAAGAAAATGCGCTTCACTTCCCGATACAATCGGAGTTTTTTTAGGTAAATTTTTATGAGTGGTATTGTTGATATTACATTGCATGTTAGTGAGGTTAACCTGTCTATAGTGGATATATTAATGAAGCAGTAATTATTTCAGGGAAAGGAGTTAAGGTTTTGGATATGAGTAGGACATTTAATTGACGCTATAACCGCGCATCTTTCGAAGCCGGAAAATTTTGAGCCTTCCTGAATAACTAATCAATTACTTGGCGCATTACCCTGCGAACCGCCACAGGAGCGTAATGACACCAGCCATTGTAGGGGGAGGGAATAGGGAAAAGTAATAGGGAGTCGGTGAAAATTAATTGTTAAAAAAGTTAAAATGTTAATGGAGTGTCTGTCGCGCTCTGTTATGGTGCGTAAAAAGAAGGGATTTATGTACCTATCAGTTCAGCAGAATATCTGTCTTATTGCGTTGGTTCTGTCAGATTTAAAGGTATAGTGCAGCGTGGAAAATATATGCTGTGTGCCATGCGGAAGCTCGTCTGTTGTGAATTTTTCAAGTAATCCAAGCCTAGCGTGTAGTCTTCGAGTCTCTAACCACAGTCATTTCTCAATAATGAGGGTTTACTCAAGGAGATCGGGTTATTATGTTGGCAAAAGTGCTATCGTTCTTTGCCAAAGCTCAGGTTTTAAAATTCTGCCAGTGATTTTATTGCAGAATCAGGAATCTTATAAGGGTGATATGGATAGCATTTAATAATGCGCGCATTATTAAATGCTATCCATATCAATGCTATCCATGCTCCGCGCTCCATGAATGCTCCATCCGTCGGATAAGTCTTGAAGCCCTGGGCCCATTTAGCGCCTCTCGTTAAAGAAAAAGATAATTATGACGCTGGTTTTCCCTGCTAATCTGTTCACTTTTTGAATGACCCTACTTTCGTTTATCTACCAACTTATCCGCATTGGCAAAAAAAGCTTCAGTTTCCATTCGCCTATTTTTTTAAATAACTACAAATAAAGTGATTGATTCACGAAATTTCTGTTCCGGTCCTCGTGAAAACTTGCCCTTACCACAAATGTTGGCCGTCGTATACCATCGGGAATCCTGATACTTCCAGGAAACGATACATACTGCGCTACGGATTTCAGTTGGGGTTCTATTTCTTTATTTGAAAATCTTCCACTTATAGCAGTGACGCCAATCAAAAGTGGTGCTTATGGCAAAAATAAAGGACACATACTCAAAAACATCATTAAAAACAGGTTAACATGACATCGCCCAACAATGGAAGAGGTACAAGAGTTGGAATTAATTTTCTAGGGAATGGGATAATGCTCGGCTCCTGAAGATGTTGCATTTTTGAGAGAAAGGATCGATTGTCGGGAAGGGAATTTAGAAGAGAGGATAGGTGGAATAAAATTGAGCGCTATAGTAGGTGAATAATAGTAGAGTGAAAGCGCCTTGAAATGAAATTTTACTGGCAAATAAATTTCAATCAGGTCACGTTAATCAGGAATACAATAACAGTTCTCAAACTTAATAATGGCAGATTAATTAATATGCATCCTAATTAGCCCTCAGGAATTTCGCAATCCTAGCCATAGCGGCCGCTATGATGACTGGTACGGCCGGGTAGTAAGCTTCTAACTAGCCCTTGGTGGTGAAGTTGGTCCAAAGTTTAAAACTTGTGAGGGTACTTCCTGAATTTGGGGAAAATTAAGTACAGCTAGAACGCATCAACGAGGTATGGAACACGGCCTTCATAGCCAGTCCACCCCATGGGAAAACGGAGTGCACTGAATTTCGCTCTCAATCCGCTCCCTCGCCCATTCGTCGCTTCGCACTCCCCGCCGGCTGGCCGTCGCGTCCCTCGCTGGCTCGCAGCGGTGCCCACTGTATTAAGCTGGCCGCTTGTTTTGGGCAATTGAGGGGCGGGGAGAGGGAGGGGGGGGGAGGCGGCGGTCCTCCACACGGGCCTTTCGTCCGACGGAATGTCGTCGTCCGCATTGAGAAGAGAGGCATAGGGGGGATGGGGAAATGGAACGGGTGTGGCGGGCGCTATACAAGTCGGAGGGTATATGGGGGGGAGGGGAATGTGAGGGAGGAATAGGGGAGTGTGAGGGGGGCTGCTTTTAATGGAAGAGGTGGAGGGAGGAGGAGGGCTTCGTTGTCGTCGCTGTCCTCCTCGCCCCCCATCCCCCTATTGGTTGGGGTCACATGACCATGACCGCCTCCATTCGGGTGACCCCTCTTGACTCCTCGGAACCTTGTGTATGTGTGTGAGAGAGGGAGAGACAGAGAAAGGCAAGTGGGTCCTCCTCCTCTGTACTTAGCGGTGCCTTCCTCTCCCTGCCGCTCTTTTCCTCCCCCTCTCCACCCCCCCTCTCAGCCATCCCCTCGGCTCTGACCGTTGATACTACGCAAGACGACAGCGAGAGAGAGGGGTTGTAGCCCGTCTTATGGACGGATGCGTACGCCAAGGTACTGGTTGGAGGTGCGAGTTTAGAGTGATTCGAAACGAAACGATGATATGACGTAAAATACTGGCGATTAGCGGTCGGTATACAATGCCGAGTTTTACTAAGGCAGTATCGTTCGACGCAGTTCTTCTTGCTTCGTTATTATTTATTCGAGAGAAACGTAAATTAAGCCCGTTTCACGCGATACTTGAATCAGCACAAGACCTAGTACCTACGCTCACCGTTACTTGGGATTGAGTACGAGTGTTATATGATTTTTTAACCGTGCTAGATGGAACTGAACTATCTGAGCTGAAACTGAACGATCACTGAACTTGTACTGGCGAGAAAGCGGTATTTTGATATGTCTGCTGTAATGTTAAATCAACCGAAGCGGCTGGCAGAAGGCGACCAAAACTACTGTTGGGACGATTTCGTCTCTTAATAATTAAAAAGAAAACATAGCTTTATTCCACCTATTTATTTCACGATACTACTAGTTTCGACACAGCGGCATCATCTTCAGGTACCTAGACCCTCTTCTGGTACTCACCCCTCTAACCAGGCTGCGTTGAAACTAGTAGTACTGTGAAATAAATTGGTGGGGTGAAACAAAGTTTTCTTTTTTATTATTTATGATGAACTTCCACCAAGTTGACCCTGAAACCATTGAGATAATCACTTCCCTCTATGTAGATTTCAGGGTCAAAAATGACTAGTGGCGGCAAGGAGGTGTAGGTGGTGCTGATCTCAAAATGTGAAAATCGCATAAGCTAGCGTTGTTGGTCGACAGCTACTATGTCCAACTGGGAGTGAGTAGCTAACTAGCACCACAACTGTTATGAAATCAAGTCAGCTAGTATGATAGCAATCATGCTTCTTAGCCAGCATGTTCAATATCACACGATACCGTAAATCTATCATACTCGTACTAGCGAGCATCCTCAAACTTTTGCTGGGTCAAGTATCGTATGAAACAGACCTAGGTCTAAATAGTCAAACGTGTGCATTATTTTCTGATTTAGCATATGCATAAGGTTTAATGTGCATTTTCATTCATATTATATTATCTGATATAGTTCTTGTTCTTCCTGCACAAATGCCTATGATAATGTTACTTGATTCCTACGATCTTCCTATGATTCTCTGTGTTTCTCAACCAACCACAGGAATATACAAAAAAACTTTTTTGAGCATTATATTTTTATTGCTAATCCAGTATTATTTTTTTAAATCAGTTGCCGTCAAGGTTTTCGCTGGACATTTGTTTTCTCACATTCGATTTAATCGGTATATACCGTGGCATTACATGACCTTAACGGCCGCGCTGGATACTCCTTCCGTTAATAATCGCCGAGAAAAGTGGCTTTGTCATGCTCTGTTTTTATCGTAGTCGCAAATGATGCATGGGAAAAAGGAGTTTTTGGATGTACCTATCAGTTCGGCAGTATATATATATATATATATCTTATTTCGTCGATTCTGTCAATTCTAGAGGCATTGTGCGGGGTCAAAATAATATCCTACGTGTCATAATGAAACTCACCAGATCTGAATTTTTCAAATGTAGCCTACTAGTCTCTAACGTCTCCTAACCTCGTCCTTCCATCAGCTGTGTGAAACTCCCTATTCGCTCGTTGCAGTCTTAAACGAAGTGTGAGGCTTTCCTTTGAATTTTACTAGTTCGCGAACTAAATCTTTCTATGCAGTGACCCGTGTTTGAGATGTGGCCTAACCAAAGCGGAATTCCATAAGAAGACTATAAACTTAGGATTTACGTGTCGATATCTTAAGTATACTGATTGACAGGTTTAATGGAATAGATGATTGTGAATCCCGCGTTGAGGAATAATTAAGTACGCGATCAGTTTGAGTTGAAATGAACTCCAAATTAATTAGTCCTAGCTTAGTCGTTTGTTTTCGGTTTTGTCTTATGGTTACGGCGCACCAGCTAATTTTCCTGAAAATCATCACATGGCCAACTCAACATCCTGGCCCCGAAGTGAGATTCGAACACGCGACATTTCGGTTGACAGGCCGGTTTATAACTGATCTAGCCACCGCTGGAGAGGAGCAATCAATATTGCCTCCACCTAGTTTCTCTCTTACCTCTCTCCTCTCTGTGTATCCTTCCTCGACGTGCCGACTCATCTCTGATGGAGTTAACGACCTGAACAATCGTAAGCCTCCCACAATATTACAATGGTGCGCAGTGCTCCTGAAGTGGAGGAAGTAGAAAGCCACTCATGAAATCTAAATCTTTTGAATCGTTTGAAAATTCTTTCAGGGTCTACTATTGAACGTTGGCTGAGCGGTGCTCCGATTTTCAAGTAAGTTTCCCGTTAGGTCTTACGTAATTGCCAACGGGCGCGGGTTTGGTCCGATCCAGTTGGCTTAGCTAACGCTCTCTCAAGGAAAAGATTTTCGCTGTAGTTCTACCATCAATGGAAATGTGTAGAAATGTATGAAGGAAAAACTTCTTCTGGACCGGGAATCGAACCACGGAGCTTTGGCTTGCCGGGTCAATGAGCAAACCAACACGGCATAAGTGGTGTCACAGGATTTATCTTCGCGGTCAGTGGCATCATGGAGGTACATATTCCCTTTACGAGTGCGATATTTGATCGACCGTGGGGGCTGAACATCTGGTTCTCCTAAAATACTTCCAACAATTTCCTTAGTAATCAAAAAGCTTGGGTAGCGTGGCGGTCTGGGCATTGGCCTGGCAAGCCTGATTCCTAAGGCAGAAGTGGAACTCTTTTGTCCGTATTTTGATTCCCGATCCAGGTGGATTTTTTTCTGAGGCAATTACTACGAATTTTCGTATTGGACTATCTTCAATGGAAATGTGCTATAGGTAGAATTATCCAGCAATGACATCAATGGTAGCCGTAAGTGCCAGTTAATCAGGGTTCCCTTTTAATCTTTTGAGCCAAAAAGACTTCAGTCATACGTAGAGAGTACATCCGGCGAGCGATATACATAGAGGGAGGAACATGTATTCCTGTTTAAACTAATACAAGGCGTTTCGTTGAATTCAGGCTGAAAGGTTGCTGCTATTACTTTCAAAAGTTTCTTTTGTTAACTTGGTAGTGGTGGCGCCACGTTTTTTCACGAGTGGTCGCTCTGGGTCTCACAGACCCGAAGATAAAAATTCTTCAAATTAATATAATCAATCCATGTTTTAAGATTACTTTCTTCTTTCCGTTTCACTATTGCTAAGTTATGAAATGATTGAGATACCAACAACTACATCTATGGCCTTAAAATCACTTAAAGCTAATTCGGAATGATTAGATGCCTAATTTAAACGCATTCATTCGGAATACAATGAGATGAATTCCTTCCACTTCAAGCTTGGCGCCTGGCATATCCATATGTATATCTCACTCAAAATGCCCTCAATCCGAAGATTGGATTATGGGACGTAGGGCAGAGAATATTTTCTCCTTCTTATAAAATTCATTAGATTAAATCAATCCAATGTAAGCAGGACACCGATTTCTGTGCTTCATGTTGTAAAGTCATTTAATCGTATTAATGCTCATCATTAAAAGTAATTCAAATGCCTGCTTTTCACTAAATCACCACTTCAGACCATGAGGAAAGGTAATTGGATATAAACAGAAAGCAAGGCAGAAGAATTGAGTAAAAAATAAATTATACGGTCCAATACTGTTCCTGAAGTTCTCACTACATAGCATTTATAGTAGTAGTCAAATTGGGAATGAATAATTTCCGCCTCTGCGAAGATTCAAACTTAAGAAAAACCACTTTATCCACCGCGACAATTCGAAGCCCTCATTAATTTTATTTGATTATTTTTACTATCATAACTGGCTGTTTGAATTATGCTGGTAAATGAGTGCAAAATTAGATCATGCGTAGGTGAGAAGGGTTGACGGAATGTTTGTGGTAAGAGCATATTTAAGTGATGCTGTATTTAGATATGATTTCAGTGCTGGCAATGATGGGACATTGTTCCTCCGATAATGCTGCATTTTCTTAAGGAATATGATGCTCGCTTGAAAATATTTGGACAATGGTTCTCCCTTCTACGGTTCATTAGACCAGGGTGGCCACTCAGTTACAGAAATAAAATTCCCGACTTTTTCCCGGTTTTCCCGAGTACATTTCTGATTTTTCCCGGTTTTTTCGCAATCAGTGTCTACTTTCTATACGTTTTCTATTATATACATTACATAGGGAAAAGAGACAATATTGGTAATGACCTAGAATGCAGCGCATTTCTACCATGTAGATATAAATTGTAAGATGTAGAGGGTTTCTCATGAAATATATCTCTACGTCGATACGTTTCACCGTACGCCAACGTGCACACATTAAATTGGAGACATTTGTTTCTTCTGTTTATCTATTCGTTTTTATGTTCGTTTATGCAATATACGCTTAAGTTTATCACATTGGGCAAAAATTAAGTAAATAAAATAACCTCGACGCTTAGGTGCAGCAAAATATCTATAAATCCGTTCATAATGTTGGAATATATCTCGAAAATTTCAGTTGCATTTCACTATCGTAGCTAGTGAGTGAAATTGCCGCAGGTGGTAATGGGAACATAGATGTTTGCCGTAAAAGACGATTTTATTTAATTATTACCACATTAATATGGTGACCTAGTAGCGTCTTGTGTGAAGTACTCATTTCATATGTTTATTTGCAAACGTTTGTCGTGTGGTTAAGATAACGATATGGCTGGAGATTGCTTTTCTTTTTCATTTTAACTCGTTTCAGTGGAGATGAAACAACTTCCTCAGCAGTTTTTGAATCTGTGCTGATTATAGTTTCAGTCAAGTTCTCCAAGAGCGTAGTCAAGCGGCATTTATGAGATAGCCCTTTTCCAACTAATAAGAAGCAATAGCTGCAACTACTTACGATGGAACGTAATTGCATTTTATCTGAAAAAAATGTCTGAAGTACATTAACGGAATGCACGTAATCATATAGAGAATTATGAGGAAAGGAAGATATCATTTTTTACTCATCAGGCAATTCAATGGAAGAAAATAACAAAATTAACATGAAAAATATGGATTTTACATGAAAAAATTAGTTTTATCGACCCAATAAAGTTCAGTTCAATCATTTAAAAAGTATAAATAAACAATTTCCATGTATGTATGTATCCATGGAAACATAATAGAAAAGTGTAGCTGATATGTTATTAAAAAAATAAAAGTTTAAACGTTCGATTAAAAGGCGTTTAATGAAAATTTATGTACGATAATCTGTATCAAATACACAGAATTTGAGTTTTCTCGCGAATCCCTCTAACGACTATTTTCTTTCGGGTTTTAAAATATTCGTGAGACTCTGCACAAATGATATTTGAAAAGATTTCATCAGCGCAATTACTTTTGATTTAAAGTATATCGAAGCCCACCGTGGCAGTCTTCCGTAAAACGATGCAAAATATAATGGAGTTACAATTTTTCCCGGCGACTCGAGGAAATTCCCAGGTTTTTCCAGGATTTTTCCCGATAGCTTCTAATTCCCGGCTTTTCCCGGTTTTCCAAGATTTCCCGACTAAGTGGCCACCCTGAAATTAGATCATGAGAATAAAATTAGGGAAGGACTGCAGAACGCACAGGTTTTATATTTCATTTTCCCCGCGAACGATAAGAGATCACAATAGCTTCCACTGAGACTTGATAATTAGGTTTTGTAAGTAACTAGTTCATTTGCTCCCTGATGCTTTTTTATTAATCTGCTACGTAGTACCACAGTAGTACTAACAGTACGTCTCGCATGGTTCATGTATAACACTTGTATATGTGTATTTTTGTAGCTTCAAAATGCATCAATACACCTCGTGTCTATAATATTTGTAGCGTACTACCAATAGTGTAGTGCTTGCTGAAATTTCACATTTTGACAGGTATTTGCAGGTTTTTGCTAATGCATAGTCGCCGTTTCATTAAACGAGTAGGATATAGTGTAGTTCATGTCGGTGAAAACTCACCTTCTGCCGCACACCCTTGAGGTGGCTGTCTTGCAGGGTAATATGTAGACATAGATTGTGAATGGGGGCATTATTTGACCTTATCATGTCAAGCGATTTCATATTTAAGTTTCATGAAAATCACGTTTGGTGAAAAAGAATGAAATCAATAAGTACAAAAGGGCTCTCGTAGACGTAGGAAACAGATTTTAACGAACATACGGTATTTCCCCGTGAATTCGTTTTGCGATCAGTATAATTTAATTAAATTGAATTCCGATCATTCGGTATACCTACTCTTTCAATCTTCCCTTCATTAGTGACCACCCTAACTATAAGCTTAAGTACGTGGTTATTTGATGACAACCGATGAAAATGTTTTGTGATTTCTTAAATATTGAGGCCAACTTTTCTAAATTACATTTCTCCACGAACTCGCAATTTACATCAACGGTAAAAATGACTACTCGTGAATTGAAATTTCATTTTCGATGTTATCACGCCAAGCGATTGTATTTTCAGGCTCCATGAAAATCACGTAGGAATGGTTAAAGTTAATGAAATCAAGAAGTGTAAAAGGACTCTGGTAAGAAACAGCTCGTAACGCACGTACAATATTTCCCTCGGAATTTGTCATCGACCGATTCGGGATAGGACGCGGGTTAAGTAATCGCGAACGCGGATGGAAAGAGAAAGGATCCCTTACAAGGTCACAGCCAAGGTTTTCAGGAAGGAGAAGGGACAGGGAGGAGGTCAATCCCCTTCTTCCTTCCGGAATTCTTATGCCTGTTCTACACGCTAGGATCAGCCGCCCGGCTCATCCGACCAAACGGCTGATCCTACCGTGCAGAGCAAGGGTCTCCAAAGTACGGCCCGCGGGCCACATCTGGCCCGCAAAATAATTTTATCCGGCCCGCAGAAGAATTGTGCGGAAATGCACCGCATAATGTTTGCTTCAATGGTCGCTACTTGCAAGTAAGCAGCGTTTCAAAATTTAAATCTCAGTTAAATAAGATTTAAAAAACACAAACACAATAAAACCATCCAAATTAAGATGGTTGATGGTTCTCAGATGAAAGTATGAGAATTTGCTGGTAGTGTTCGTCGTCATCAATATACGATAATTTAATTTCACATACTCTGTACTTACTTAATAAAATTTTCTGATTTCGTTAAAACTAATATCTAGGGTTTCCAATTTATTTTTTTTATACTACCCATAAGCCCCTGGCCCGCTGATAAGTGTTCAAGTACCCATTGCGGCCCTCGTTACGATAAGTTTGAAGACCCCTGGTGTAGAGGTTCGACCATTGCTCAGCCGAGGGGGTCGGATCAGCCGGCCTCGGACCTCCAGCTTAAGTAAAGCGCTGCGCCGTTGTTTGAAATCCTCGCTCGCATTTGGCGCGTGGATTGGAACTGGACGGTTCGATTTCTGTTAAGGTGTGAGCATTTGTGGATGTTTTGGAGTGATGGCGAAGGAAATGTATCGTGCGAGGAATTGGGGGATTGGAGAAACTAGTATGTACCCTCATAAGAACGTACAACAGTTTTTTCATAGATTGAAAATTTGAGGGATTGGAAAAACACTGGATCATAGTGAGGTATATTTCATTAGTGATGGCGTCGCATAAAATAGAAGACACAGTACTCGCACACCCAAAACATATCCCCAACAGACCAAAAGTCTGCATGACCCTTGAGGCAATATAGCACTATTGCCACCCTCTAATTTCGACCTTGATGTATCGACTCATCATTGTGTCCTTCTTCTCTATTAACCCAGACAGTATCCCGAATAGGGTAAAAAATTAATACTGGCCCATGCGGAACTTTTTCTGGAATCGCTCTTCGGAGTAGAAAGGAACAGCTTTATTCCAGTAGCCTTCCTCCGAACTATAATATTTTTTTATTGCGAAGGTAGTGCAGTTCCGGCTGGAGCCATCACTAACGCTCTCTTCCTCGACCGTTTAACAGCTGATATGCCAGCCTCAGAAATTGTCGCCTCCTCATTAAGATACAAGAAAGATTCGCATTTCCTCGTCGTCTTCTTTCCAATGCTTTCCTTCCAATTTCATTTACAAGCTAAAAGAAGGAAGGAAAATTTGCTAAATTCGGCAAATTAAACTATATTTATTGGGTTAATTCAATCTTGCCACATTTATAACTATGGAATCAACTGATCATCATCTTCGGAAGACACTTCGTTCCGAAATACTTCCTCGAGTTCATCAATTTCCAATGTTTACATTAGCTGCGACGGCTGCGCTTCACTGCTTTCAAATTTTATCAACTTGCCGACAGATGGTGAATCGTCGACTTAAGCTTCCCGTTAAGAAGCGTCCGAGGCTGAGCGCTTCGGCTGAGCTAAGCCGGATGAGCCAAGCCGTACGTGTAGAACAGGCATTAAAGGCCCTAGGTAGGGGTAGCCCTAAAAACGTCGCAAGGTCATCGTCTTTGAGGAAGCTTCTCCGCAAATTTTGGGAACTAACTTGATCGGCGCTCTTGATCCAAATCTCATAATTTAGAAATTGAAAATTGAAATATATTTGGAGCTTGCTCTTTCACGGCGGTGGAACTTGGACGATATAGTGTTAGCGAAACATGTTGGCAGTTGCCTGCACGAACTCTGACGTTTAGGAGGAGAAGGCTCATGTGGAAGGGGTCGGTTGAGGAGTATGCAGATCGTGATAGACAACACTGCCAGCATAACTGCCTTTAGCTTGAGAGGGAGGTAAAATTTCAGGAGTGCGTTTCGCTATAATGTTTACAATACAAACAAAGCTGGAACAATATACGTTGATATCGTTCGCAACGTATTAGGAAAGCCCATCTAAACAATTAGATTAAAGCCATAGAGAGCGAGAAAGTTGATTCAAATAAAATATTGAGAATTTTGATGTTGGTATTAGAGATTTGTGCCCTTGGGAACCCTAGAAGTCAAACGCAGAGGCCTCCTTACCCCTCTGTATATAGTATGGCATCATGGAATAATCCGTAAAGGGTATGGTCTCATGAAAATAGTGCTGGATGGTGAAATGAGAGGGAAGAATTATCGAGGAAAATAAAAGTGGAATACACGAAACTTATTATGAGGGACGTAAAGTTAAAAACCTATAATATAATAAAATAGGTAGCTGAAAGAAGAGAGGAGTGGAGAGCTGCAGCAAAGTAATCTTCAGATTTATGATTGCTGATGATGAAATACTACGTAACTTCTTAAAGTACTCCTCTCCTAAATACATAATTCAGAGAAAAATATTTACAATAAAAAAGCGAAGAATCTTTCCCTTACCAACCTGCCAACTTGCCTTCAGTCAATTCCCCCAAATTACCAACCAACTAACTTGGTTAATATATATTTCAATAAACTCTTATGTTATAGCGACTATTCTCTCACTAATAGCATTGCTATTTTGTGGCGAATTATGTTTATTATTGATCCATTGAACATGGTCGGTTGCGCATTTTAATGGCTTCAATATTTCCCTACGCTATCATATCGTATGACTACTACTATTCTTCTCTTGATCCTCATCATCATCAGTCATCAAACAGAAGATTGGTTTGCTGCCGCTCTCCACTCCACTATCCTCTCTGCCAACTGCTTCATTTCTACACAATTATTCACTTGGACGTTCTTCATGGTTTGCCTGATGTCTTACATGTTTGGTCTTCCACTGTCATTCTTTCCATTCGTTTTTCCTTCCATAATAGTTTTCACCGGGACAGGGCTGATGTGTCACATACGTCCGTCTCTCTTTCTTCCTGGAGTTTTCATTATATATACTTATTTTCTCTCCAACTGTTCGTAGGACTTTGACGTCCTCAGATTCTCTTCCTCCATTTGATCTCCATCATTCTTCTAAAACACCACATCTCCATTGCTTCCAATTTCATTTTATCTGCAGCTGTTATTGTCCAGGCTTTACTGCCATACAAGAGCATTCTGTAAATATTTGCTTAAACAAAGTGCTTCCTTGCTTCCACGCTTGCGTTACTGGCTGTTAGTAGACTCCTCTTCTGGTAGAATGCCTTCTTTGCTTGGGCTATTCTGCTCGCAATATCTTTCTTGTTTCTTCCACCGCTGGTGATATTGCTTCTTAGATAGCAAAAATCCTCTTAAACGTATGTGTAAAAACGTTTTGACGTGAGTTTGTGGATACTACACTCCGGAGAAGGGGTTTTCTGAACGCAGGGGTTTTCAATGACCTCGTTGCATGCTAGTAGATTGAAATAATCCTCTTTGAACTAATCGGAGCTTAAAATATGGAGTAAAAGGGCTTAAGTTTTTGTTTTTAAAGTTAATACCAATCGTATCGGTGGAAAAAATTGCAATCTTTGCGAAAAATAGACCACTTTCAACGGAGCAGTTCTCGGTAATGGGGGATGCAAACACCAACTAAAGTGTGCACTGTGCATCATGTAACGGTCCATCGCCTTTGAAACACTCATTTGTTCAGAATATAGGTTTCATACAATTTTTGTAATGCTGATTTACTGAGGATGATGTCATACGCCTTTCTCGGCGGTGTGCCGTGCAGGCAGCGCAGATTTCCCGCTACGTCCCCCGCCCGTGTTGCTGCCTCCCCTCGAAAGCACCATCTCGAAAGTAGCTCCCTCTCGAAATCCTTTTGTTTCCATTAATATTTTCTAAAAGTATCCGCGCACGTTAAGGTAGTTTGAGCGAGATTTTTCCCTACTCATAATAGATACTATCTTCAAATTTTATTATTAAATTGAAGAGAAGTAAGAAGCATGAAGTAATATTGTAACATAAATGACGCAAAAACTTGTTTTAAATTACTGAAATTCTCAGCAATTAACTAAAATATACATCTATAATGTTTCAATTTGACTTATTATTTTTGACGCCGTACGCTGGAAACGTCTTCACAACCGAAGATATTTTTCGATTTTGTAAACATTACAGCGGTGAGTAATTGTTTTATTTTATAAAATAGTTGAGACAGCATACAAACTACGCACTATTTGGTTTATGACGTGATCTATGCGTTAGAAATTCATTTTTTCAATAAAATCTCTCTATAGGGTGTACCTGCGCCATTTCCCATGTAAAATGTCTGTAATTTTTATTTGGCAAATATCTCGAAAAGTATAATGGTAAGTGGCTGATATTTTGTTATGATTAGAAAAATGAGATCTTTTTCTTTATGGCGAGGCCAAAGTCATCCAATTGCATGTGAAGTGATATATCATTGAAACTACTTTAAGTTGCTCAAAACAGTTGGGTCTCTCAACTTCTACCTGCTCCCAGCTGACGCCTTCCGACGACGCACGCGTGCAAGCTGGACGTCCTTGCACTCAGAGAAGTGAACGCGTCCGCGGTGCTGATGTGAATAAGGCCCGGGAGAAATGGGGAGAGAACATCGAAGATGGGAGACCGTTTAAAGTCTGCGTTAGCAGTTGCAAGTGTTCCAGCCGGGTGGGAATATAAGATTACCTTCTTGCATAATGCACTTGTCACCTCGAGCCGGTGTTGCCAGTCCGCAGCGAGGATATCGGGTGAAAGTCATGCGGAGAAGGCATTACTCTTGCCAGCTAGTGTGACATCGTCTCCCTTCTGTCCGCAGGGAGGGGACTTATCGGATTTCAGTCGAGCTGTTAACTTGAAGCACCCGAAAGACAAATTGCGGAGCGATTTCGAGGAGTAAACACGTCGGGGGAATATGTAATCTGTCGCGCTTTAGCATAGAACTCAAATGCTTTCAACAAAGAGACATTCATTATCATTACTATTATACTAAACGGTCTATATATCTATAAACGGTATAAAGTTTCTTTGAAACGGTGTAGCTTGAGGAGACCATAGTATCTTACGGTCAGAAACGACAGAACCGCTGAAAAAATAAATACCGTTTCTCATCAATCTGGCTATTAACGATGACCTCTCGTACTGTCGACTGATCGCTATTCTAACGAGTTTCAAGGCCGTTTTACACGAGGCACTTAATGGCACAATTTGAAGTAGCATCTGTTTTCACAACGCGAGAATGTAGTCTCGGAATTAAAACGGGCTATTTTCCCATCTCTCGTTTATGCATTTGCGTATGCATTCTAGCAATTAACCGCTTAACACGACGAAATGTTCAATGCACATCCATACATGCATCAGAATGTGCAATCAAGTGCCTCGTATAAAACGGTCTTTAAGAATCTGGCCGCGAGTGCACCATGAAATACCTCCTAAAGCAAACCCGCTAAAAATATAAATGCTTATCATCAGGGAATCTATTGGCTCGCTTAAGATTTCCGGTTATGGATTTGATTTATAACACATTTTAACGGGGTTCTTGGTCCCGGAGATATCATTTGAAACTCCTGGCCAGTGATGTAACTTTATGTGTAACCTTTGAAAAACTTAGCTACTCTTTCTGTAACTTAAGTAATGACATAAGCGGTGAGAATAGTCGCATCGAATCCTAAATCAAATTAAACCGGAAAAAGATGAGCTCGCATTTGCATTTCGAGTGTACCTACTCAGCGAAATGAATCTTAGCAATCAAATTGAAATAGAAAGGCATTGAGTTGAAGGATTTATTGCAAACGAACTTTGTCTGACTGCTAGTATGAAAATGACGATTGTGGCTTTTTCTTTTAACTCTTAATGAATTTTCTACTGTGATAATTTCGTCCCATGTTTTTATCCCGCCACAAAATAATGAGATTGACTGGTAGTGTGACAAGTATTTTTCTATAAATTTCCACTCTCAAATGTCTACGTCCCAGTTTTTGGACATCTTACTTACTCTCGGAAATCCACTCATTAAATTAATGACTCGAATGCTAGTTTTGGTTTGTTAGGCTATAATATTGGTGTGAAAAACAACGACTAAAGTTCTTGCCAAAAACTCAGAAAAAAATCATTTGGCCAGGAGCCTCAAATGATTGGTATCCATTAATGAATTTTCATTTTGGATACTCACTATTTTACTCACTTTAAAGGCTTTGTAAAAAATAATGTGATTCGCATGCGAAAATTCTTAATCGAAATATCTTAATCTTTGATAGAACAACTCCGGAATGGCCTTACGCTCAAAGAAAAGTGAGAGCGGTGAAAATCATAATCGTGCGCCATGAACTTGTTTAGTATCAGCGATCCTTAAGCGAATGCGCGACATTATTGTGGTTAGCTAGCACAAATAACAGTTGTGAAGTAAATATATGTCTGCCAATATACCGGTGTGTATCCATCCCATTGGGTACTTTTTTGTGATCCGCTTATTTTAATAATCCTGGTATAACTACTCTTATAATCTTCCCTTCACTGGGGATCACCCTAGCTACAAGCAAGTGAGTGGTTTTTTAATTGACATCCGACGAAAATACTATGCGATTTTGTAAATATTAGGGCCACATTTAAAAAATTAAATTTCTTTATGAACTCCTAGTTTAAATTTGCGATAAAAATGACTACTTGTTAATTGTTAAAGAAATTTCCTTTTCGACGCCCGGATTATAATTGGGATTTAAGTCGTTTTGCATTCGTTGCTGTAAAATACGCCGGAATAATTAGTGCATCCAGTGGTGAACTAAATACCGTTTTTCTGGGCTGAAATTGGCATCTTTAATAATAGAACCATTTAGTAAAGCCATCTAAAATGGAGCCGCTTAGAAAAAAGCAATCCACAGTTTCCACTTATCGTAAGATGGTACTGTACATAGAATCTTGAGGGTATACCTACTCTGAATTGAATAAAAAAACGTTTTATTTGTTTCTGAGGGTTAGATAGGGAATCGCATGCATTTGAATGTGCTGTTTCAAAAGATGAAGCAGAATCCTGCATTTTATGAGAATCACCCCGCCGACTAGCTGATTTCCTCCTAGCTCCTAGAAACTATGCTAGTAGACCCACAGGAAGATGGATTATGGAGGCTTCATAGGCCATCTTTGCATCACCTCATCGATATTATAATTGGGAATGTAAATATAATGTAAAGTTACCCGCTAGCTAGGATAATTATTTGCCTCGCTATTTAATTGAATTAATGTAATTCATGGTAATATTTTAACAAAAAATCCATAGGTATTATGCTTTTACTATATTTAGCCATCGCTAATAATACATTTTTTCCTAAATGATGGTCGAGATATATAAGGCCCTCAATTCCTAAGTCTCGGGCAGCTAAGGCCCTAATGATGCCCCTTCGAGATGAGGACTAACTTACAATTAGTCGCACTCTGGGTGCCGACCTCCGGAGAAAGTCCGCCAGTCCCTATGCGTGAACGCGTCGTCCATGCTTAGCGAGGCAATGTTTACGCACGCGACGGGGCGACACCAGGGCATTAAATTTTTAACGCGCTTCATTTGCGAAGAGGCGAAGCGACGAAATGATCCTCCCTCCCTCCGACATGCTACCCCTTCCCCTCTCATAAAGAGTATGTGTGGGGACTGTTTCACGCTGGAGACGATGGCGACTGTCCCTTTCCTGCACCGTGGCTCGAAAGTACCCAAAATGCTCACTAAATTACTAAAATTAAGGCTCGAGGGACAGTGTTTTCCTAAACTAGAATCATTAGCTTCCCTCTAGCCATAACTTCTGACCGTATCCGGTTTAAAAGCAGGTCTAAATATGGGTTTCGACGTAGAGGTACCTCTCCGCAATGTTTGCTAAATATTTTTGCTTTCACCCACACTTATTTGGAATTGCTGAAGTTAGTGCCCGAGAGGCAGTTTCCCAACCGTAGTCATTCGTATGCCGCTTGCCGAAACTTCTGAACGTATCCGCCTATACCTACATCAGGACTAAGGATAGGTTTCAGCGTACCACTCAACTGTATTTGCTTAATATTTTGCTTTAACTCATGTACTTACATTAAATTTGAAAAATAAGAGCTGGAGAGGCCTTGTGTCCCAAACTTGAGTCATTCGCATACCGCTCGCCATAACTTTCCGAACGTATGCGCCTCAACATCAGGAATAAATATTAATATCGGCGTTCCATTCTGCTGTTGTTTGCTATTTGCATATTTAACTTTGATTTAACTTTCTTTCACTTCTATAATGTTTTAAAATATATAGCTGAGGTGTATACGAATGGACTGATGGTGTTGTTTCTAGTTCTTCAAGCACAATTAGGCGCTTTAGTACGGCAGGGAAGGTGAAAAGAACGGAACAAGTGTCTGCCAACAGGGTTGCCAGAATCATTGTCCCCATTGAAAACCCGTAGGTCCTCGTAGATCCATGTATTTTCTTTTCCATATCGCAATTCATCATCACCACTTAAATATTTTAAGAATAGGTATTGCTTTCGTTCAGAAAATAATTCCATGAAGAGTATACTAGTGATGGTGATATCTAACTACATTGCCATTGTGGTATTCAATACATTTATTGGAAGATTCAGATCTTAATTTCCATTCCCAAGTTATTACATAAAAGCATTAAATGCACAAAAAATAGTTCAATTTCCCTGTTTAACAGGAAAATTGATTGGAAAATCACCGCATATTTTTGTTGGCTTGTTTTTGGCGTCTTAGAGATTTCGCTAATGCTGAAATATCGGATAAAGCTACATTATCTGTTGGAATCGTAGCAATACATTTGTTCTCATATTTCTCCAACAGAACTATTTTAATTTCAGTCTCATGAAAAAAATTCAAAATAATTCAGTCAATTACTATCACTTTCCCCAACGCAGAAGGGTCTGACAGTTTTTTTACTAGCGGTCTTGAGACACAAGAAACACAGGCAAATTCACAAAATATGTGGCAGCTTTTGCAAGCAGCTTTATCGTGGACATAATTATGAAATCATTCCCTTCTCACATGAAATTCCATCAATGCATTCGTCTGTAACCTTATGACCTAAATAGTTGTTTTAAAATGTATGTTTGTATGTGTAACAAGGTCTTATCGCATACCACACCATGGGATACGTTAGTCTAATGAGAAAGACCAAAAAAAAATAGGATGGGGTTGAATCCGGGCGGGTGGCAGCTCCACCCCAGCGCTCACGGTTCCAATAGTTCGGTTCGCGTTTATTTTCGGACGTCCCGCTCCTTCTCTCCAAGGCGGCCCGGGAGGGATCCTTGTGTGTGTGAGCGCAAGTGACGCACGCACAGCAGACAACGAAAGACACAGAGGCACAAAAACCCGTGTTTTTCGGTCGGAATCCGGACCCTACCTCCTTCCCCATTTGACTCAGATATCCCCCCTTTTCTCATTTGACTCCATCCCCATTTGACTCTCCTACCCCCCTCTCAACGAAAAACATCTCCCTCCCCCCATTTCTGAGACCCCCTTTGCTTTCGGGGGCGTCTACGGGTCTTTATTAGCGCCGTCTCCTCTTCTCAACGCTAATGGAGGCGTGAGCGAGGGGTTGGCTGTTGGAGAGTAAGAGTAGGGAGTCGAGGGAAGCAGAGAGAGAGATAGAGTGAGTGAGCCCTAAGTTAGTCATCCGTTTTTTTCCTCCAGGGTCCGCTGAGGCGTAAACGAGTAAGGGTTGGTGGGATTTTGGGGAACGCGGATCCGCAGGGAGAGCATATCGTCGAATCTAGAGCGTCGAGGACAGCGCTCTCGGTGCAATATTTAGCACCAGGATAACTGAGATAGCGCCTCGGTGCGATCAGTCGCTTCCAGTTGTAAGTCGGTCGGCTATGGTGGTAACTAAATTGTGGCAGCAGCGGCATAAAGAATTTACTGGTTGTCCTTAATTCATTTCGCATTCCCAAATGCTAAGGAGAGTTATTATGATTTTTCAAGGGTGTAAAACAGACGACTGGAAGTAATTTATTATTAGTTGTAAAATCGTCTAAAGTTTCAAGTTCTCTAACTTCTAAGTTTATATTGCTCCTCCTAAATTTTAGAGGACAAGGTACCCCCTATTTTGCAGGCTCTTCCTATATCCGTTCTCATCAAGCCAATTTCGCTTGCATCAACATAGATGCAAGGTTAATCCAAGAAAGTAAGTGAAACTAGTGGACTACCTGCCAAGCACGTCACCGACCAAGCTACCGCAATCGGTGGGCAGTAATATTGAAAATCAATTCTTCGAGCAATTTGGCTTATTAATAGTTAAATATTGTCATGTAAATTACGAAGTTTAAAATATCGTAAATTTGCCCAACCCGGAGTTATACAGGTTTATAACAATAAACTTGTGTTCTAGTCGTACCTAGAGTGTCGTGATCTGCGTCTTCGGAACTGGATACGACGCTAAATATATTGAGATAGCGCTGCGGCGCTATCCTCGTCTAATAATTATTCGGCCGGCTGTGCGGGCGAATAAGTTCTGGCCGAATGCGACATTAAGAATTTGTTGATTACTTTAATCCTTTCCGAATGCTTTAAAAGTGAACGTACTCATGAAATTTATTTAGGAAAGGTATTGCGCAACTTGTCCCAAAGATTCATAATGTTTTCCAAAAACGTCTATGTAAATATTCACGTAAGCTAACCATAATTTGGGAAAAATGTGGAGTGAATTTGGTAAATGAATTAGCTTTCGAAAGTAGCACAAAACTAGCTAAATTTCCCCGAATGGTGTTTCAACTTTGTATAAACTTTATTTAAGTAAATTGGGCTAAGTATAAATATTTAGACGCTATTTGAAGTTA
The DNA here is from genome assembly GCA_963573305.1 of Pyrrhosoma nymphula. Lineage (NCBI taxonomy): Eukaryota > Metazoa > Arthropoda > Insecta > Odonata > Coenagrionidae > Pyrrhosoma > Pyrrhosoma nymphula. The sequence goes on from OY754329.1 coordinate 45,416,960, forward strand.
GGAGTCTCATTGCCGATGTTTGGGCTTAACTTCATCCAAACATAAATTTGGTCCAAATTTGGCGCAAACGTAAACATTTTTACGCGGGTAGTTTGATTATCAAAGCGTGTACGGATTTTCTAGTGGAATATTTAATCTTTCTAGTACATCAAACCTTTACACAAATGTGCAGAATTCATAGTGAAACATCATCGGACTAGACTGAGTTTCGAACCCAAAGCCTCCTCTTTGCGCCTAGTTCCTTAAACATGCGTCTTCTTCCATCGAGGATATCAGAGATTCTTCAAAGGCAAGGTGTTCCCACTGGTAAAGATAGCACAATGCCTCGATGTCCTTGCATTCTTGCGTAATACGCCACAATCCACGAGGTTAAAGCTCATTTTTAACCAAAGGGTGCTTAACTTGACAAATTGAAAGGAACCACGAAATTAACAGTGAGTAATTAATTCGCATGCGACTGAGATCTGAATCCAGATGCCCCGAATCCGCATCAAGTGTCTATCCAGACCCAAACGAGTATTTTTCCAGACTTGTGCATGCATCGTAAACCAAAGAAACTATTTCGACCACAATATGAGGGTTGTCCCTGAGAGGGACCACTGCCCAAAGAGGAGTAAGCTGTCCAGGAGTTCTTTTCCAGTTTTGCTATTCTTGCATATTCGTGTGTCTCCGTTGAAAATTGCAAGCATACTATGAACTTGAACCGACCTTTCGCACCAAAACTGACACTTTGAAAATTCTACTTCCCACATACCCTCAACAGTCGCTTCGTTTTTACTCAACACATATTTCTCTTAGAATATACGCACTTCACACCATTCCTATACCAGGCGTGGTAAACTAATAAGCGTTTTTATGGTTATCTCTCAGAATGTAAACTTCTTTCGAATGCTTTCTCTCACGTTGCCTTTAACTCCTTTCGCCTCTATCAAATTCATGCATTGTTTCACTGTGTCATCCACGCCCTAATCACCCATCCAACACCAGCGTTTAACGCTCTTGTCCCGCACATAAGTCTGGCCCCCGCACAATCCTCCCTTGTCTCACAACCACGCCACACGTCTGCATCCTGAAACCGCACCCTGTACTTGCGCCCACAATCCGCACCCACACCCTTCACTCACAACCCGCACCCGTAATCCTCACCCACAACCTGCACCCTCACTACAAATCCTGCACCGGCAACCCACACCTAATCCGACATCTCACACCTACAATGGTATCCCACACCCACACTGGTATCCCAAACCCCAAAGTAACCCGAAGTCGCATTCGTGACCGCAGGGCTACTAAAAAAATCACCGTGGGCTTTTAAAATTCCTCGGTAAGAAATTCGGAACCATTGGGTGATAGCGAGAACGAGACTTTCTTAAGTCCGAACCGAAATCGATACGGTTCCTTTCCCCTCCCTGGAGCTTTCTTTCAAAATATTATCGTTCCTCTTTCGTTCCAGAACCACTTTCGTTCCGAGACTTTGCTTCCTCATTCGGTTCGGTTCCGTGAACCGAAACTTTATCTGAACCGTTCCGGAACCACGAGTTTAGTTTCATTTAACATTCCTGGTTCACACACGAACATGTGGACTCAAAGTCTAACCGATAATCGCGATTCTACCGATCGCGCCAAAGTCGTGTTGAGTCAAATTTAAGGCTAAATACCGACAAATAATGGCCCTTCAGATTGATAAGAAAGGAATATCAGCGTAAAGATAATTTTCTTCGCCGTGTATTCCATGAGAGCAGAAATTAAAAAAAAAATATTGGAGTCAGAGAAGTCAATTTATTTCACAAGGAGGAACTCACGTTCCTCTCAGGACAGGCCAAAGACGGAAGTTAAATACGAAAAAATATTCCTAATCCCGAAGGCCACTTCAATCGAATTCACCCACAACTTTCTTCGTCTACTTAATTTGACGAGATAATTAGTCACAGAAAAAATCCCCTCAAATACTTTTACGAGAGGCGTAAAAGAATACAATAAAACCCGCTTGACGAAGAGTTCAAAACCCAGGCAACAAAACTTTTTTCACGAGTATGTTGTCAAAAGAACCATTTAGTGACTCATGCATCAAAAATAAATTTTTATACTGATTCTAATGCCCTCACCGCAGCTCGCAAGGTATTAAGTAGATTCGAAACTCTTTAAGTAAGTCACCTCTTCGTTAGCCGTCACCTCTAGGTAGCCCTTTATTTCTAACCTTTTCCCAACCTACATCCAAAATGCCTCCAACTAACGATCATTGTCTTTCCCCAAAGATCATGTTTCGATGTGGCGCCATGCTTAATTCAGTATTATAATCTTGTTTAATATTTTATTTGCCTTCACTCTGAGAGAATAAACGAAAAAGAGGTCACATTTTTGGCATCGGAAGCGTAAACTGTGGCGTCAGCATTTTTTGTTTTCCTCTCGTGTAAGAGGAGCTAAGACATTATGTTATTATGTGATAGATGAACTTTGAGCTTTCACGCTTGCAAACTGGTGTAGGACCTTGAGGGAGGGGTTAGTGGAGCAGCATATTGGAACCTCTTGAGACCACAGAATGGGAATATTTTGCACAACTTTTAAGTACCTAGTTATTTTGAAGGAAAAGGAAGTAATTAATGCGCGGGCCATCATTCGAGAATAAAATGCATTCAGAGCAATATTTGAATATTATAAAAAAATAATTATTAGATCTCTTTTGGTTAAAATATCGACATAAGTTTTATTAATTTATTTTACTCGGCTATATCCCCGGCAGCGGATACCTTAGCATCACATTTTCAATCCCTATGATATTTAGTGAAGAAGATGAGGTAATGCAAGGAAAACCTGTGACCCCTCCATAATTTCATTCTGTGCGACTCATTATGTAGTTCAGTAAAGCAAATCAGCTAGATGGTGGTTCTATTCTCACAACATATAGTATTCTGTACCTTATATAGCAACATAGCACATTCTTATGCGTAATTTCTTAATTGACCAGCGAAGGGCAAATAAAAGTTTTTTTTTTTAATTTGATGCAAAATATTCCCTCATGGAGCTAATTATTCTTATGCTATCTGGGATCCAAAGTCGCCATAAACTCAGCGGTATTTTCTCCTCCGCCAACTGTGAGCGAAGGGGAAATTATAAGGGGAAGATTTTGGCGGGGGGGTATCAGATGTGTGAGGAGCCAGTGGTATTTTGAGGGGTAGGATTAGCCCAGTAGCTTGAATTCTGGCTTCCTGTGCGGGAAATATTTTTTACCGATAGTAACGACCAGTATAATTGTCTTCATTTCCGGTGGTTCATTTTTTTCAGCAAAAATATTCGTAGCTCGCAACTCAGGATTGCTGGACCCAGGGGTCAGCTTAGCACGATAGCTGGGGTGCCACCGATGAGAACCCGGGCTCGAGGTTAGGAAGGCGCCTGCATGAAAGGCATCCATGCTTCCTCAAATCCTTGGACCATCTGACTGAGCGTAATGCAACTTAAGTGATATTGACATGGAGCTCAAGTAGGGAACGGGGTAACTTTAAAAAATCTCCATTACCGCTGAAATTTAAACCTAGGACCGACGCGTGGGCTGCAAGTACTCACACAAAACACCACACCAATCCGATTCCTGCGCTTTGTTCTTTCAACTTTTAGTTTAAGTACAACAGCGATTCTTTGTCTTTTCTTATTTTGAGAATTCAAGTACACCTCGTCATGGCTTAACAACAGCTTCGTTATTAAAAATTACTGTTTTTGGAGGACTTTTAAATGTCCATTGCTCTCAGTATGGTTTTTAAGTTTCCTCTAATTTCCTGACTGACTTTGAGACGCAACTCGTGGAAAGGTATCCCAAGTTAACTGCATTAAAAGTTTGACAGCTCTTCCCTTCCTCCCTCCTGCTTAATCCCTAATTCCAAATGGTACCTCCTAAGTCCTTAAATCCCCTCCTCCCCCAATGCCCATTCATTGTGAAAAGAGAATTCGGAAAGCTGTTGATAAGGTCAAAGTTACAAAAAAATGACACTAAAGTCGTCAAAATCCGTTGGGTTATTAAAAAAATAGTTTAGAATCGTACAAAGTGTTTTCTTATAATCATGTTTCATGATCGAGATGAGGTATCATTAATAATAATCAGATTAGGCAGCTCACAGGTCTTTATGCTTCCAGTTAAATAGCGAGTTGGCAGATGAAAACAAAGATAGTAGGAAGTTTAACAGATTTTTTTCTCCAGCCATTATAACAAAAACAGTACTTCTCCACTCCATCAAGATTACACGCGCAAATCGGGGTTCCAGAGCAAGGCACATTTGGTGGTGACAGAAAACAGTGATGAAATGAGATTGTGGCGAGACTCTCCAGATGCCCTCCTTGGATACGCAGCAGTTTTAGATATTTTCCTGGTTCCCAAAACGAGAGAAGAAATTTCCTCCCATGGCGGGTGGCTTTTAAAGATACTCGACGTCCAAACTGATGATAAGTTATTCTTCAGGATGAGCCGTAATTTACTCTTAACGTCCGTTTAACAACTTATTTACGTGTTCAAAAGTGGTCTCTCGGTTTAGCGGAGTACCACTCACAACTCGACTACTTCTTTCATGCCAGAAGGCTCCCCCAGAGTGATGCGGTCGAAGAAGCGGAGTTTCCGGGATGTCTTCGACGTCGATTTATCTTTTGAGACGACAATTACGATGAATGTCCAATAACATATCCACCAAAGTGTGAAGCATCAAGCGAACCCGGTTCAAACTCGGTAGTGCATGCAGGTTGGGACTTGTATCAAAGTCACGCATACGCAGTTTAAGCTCGGTGATTTTACAAAACTGGGAGTGACGGTATGTCGACCACGTCAATGTCTGAGAATTCCAAGAAATTGCTTGATTTGGAGCACTTGGCAGTGATAACATTTCTCACAAGAGAGGGAAACGGGACGAAGAAAGTCTGTGAACGTATGTGTGCAATATATGGGGACTTTTTTTTTTTCAGAATATAAAATAAAATTTTGGGAGCTAGCAATTCTAGTGAGGCAGAGAGTCCATAGAAGATGACCTTCACACAGGCCGACCTGCTACAGCAACGACTCCATAAATGTGCAAACAAGCTGAAGATTTTCTTGATTGAACTTTTTTTCGCCGCTTGGTGACTGGCGATGAGACGTGTGTCTATCAATGTGGTCCTGAATCTAAAATAGAGTTCGTGCATTGGAAGCGCAAGACGTCTCCTACGCAAAGTAAGTCATAGCAGCTGTTTTCTGGAATGAGGAAGGACTTTTACTGCTGGACCTCATTTTCCTATTTTCTGATATGCAACTTATAAAAATGCTCATATTTCTAATTTTTTTATTTAATCTAATTAAGCACCTTTGTAACAAGTAGGTATGTAATACATTTTGTTTAAAATCAGAGGAATACATATTATCAATTAAGTACTTGTCAAACATTGATTTCTTGTTAAAATTAAGCAGTGATGCCATGTGTTCCGTAATTCACGAAGTAAATTTTCTACCGGCTTGTCCGATATAAAAAAATTACTATCAGACGTTGTACATTTTTAGACACACAAAAAAATAACTTTTAATTCTCTTTGGGAAAAAGTATATTAATTTTTAATTATGAATATAGAAATAATCGCGTAAAATTAAGCTCGAGGCAATTCATCACGTGAGGCAAGCCTGTAAATGTGAAGGCGTTTAGTGCAATATTCCCACTCCTATCATTAGGAGTTAAGAGCCAATTTGAGGATGAAAAGGAATGTAATATAAATAAATAAATTATGGTCGTATGTCAATTAAATTTTATAAAATTTAAATTCCGCCCGTTGGCCCACCATCCCAGTCGAGTCTCACGTCGAGTTTTCCATCGTTCACTTGAGCAACTCTATGTGCTCTGTAATGTTCGATTTTATCGAGAGCGTGATTACCTCCTTTAAAGAATACCTCCCAAGTAGTCCCACCACTTTTAGATGAAGGAACCCACATATTTATTTTCAACTGACAGGTATCGGAACGAAAATTTCGGAATACCTGTCTATCGAGGAATCTTTAGTTATGCATCGAGGTTGAGCATGGTAGACGATTAATTGTTAATTTGAGTAACTTTTATGAATCTCAGAAGATGCTAAGTTCACTTTTTAAGAATAAATAGGGCCACTTAAATTAAGGGTGAAAAAGAATTCTTGCTTAAAGTCGTAAATGTAAGCAAGGGGCATCGGAGTGGTTATCACGTAACTTTGGTAACGATCCTTTCTAAGTTAGGAGTCGGAACCTACGTCACCGTTGAATAATCCATTCAACTGTGACGTGACTGTGACGTCCAAAGTTACTGATAACTTAATTTCAATCGATTATTTTTCCTCGATTTCCACCAAAATTTTCGAGATCCTACAGATTAGCAACGGAGTGAACCTTTCGATTCGAATCCGATAAGGTGCATAATAACCCTTCAACTAATAGACGGTAATGTGAGCTTTTGGTGGGCATTTGCTCGTCGCGAAAACGTCTTTATTATCATTTAATGTATAACATTTTGAATTACCGCGAGTAAAAAAATTGAAATATTGAATCGAGAGCTACAAAACCTAATTACTGGGAATTACGATTTTGAGGGCGTCAGAAAATTTACTTACCTTGGAGTAATAGTAAATAATGAAAATAAGATCTCTGAGGAGATAAATCAAAGGGTAATGCAAGGTAACAGGGCCTATTTTACAAATTTACCCCTTCTCAAATCAACTCCTCTGTCCAGGAAAACTAAATTGAAAATTTATAAACATTGAAAAGACCAGTAATTACATATGGAGCTGAGACATGGGTCCTATTCAAACAAGATGAAGAAACATTAAGAGGATTGGAAAGGAAAATAATATGGTGAATCTATGGCCCAGTAAAAGAAGTAGAAACGTGGAGAATAAGAATGAACTATGAAAAAATGAAATATTGGAAGAGAAGTTAGTTGTAGTTAGGTTCTCGAAGTCATTGCGACTGTCATGGTTGGGCCATGTTGAAAGGATGGACGAGTATAGAATTCCCTATTTGTTAATAAATAGCAAGATGGAAGGGAGTAGGAGGAGAGGAAGACCACGCAAAAAATGGCTTCAAGATGTTGAAGAGGACCTGAAGACAATGGGGATTGGAAGATGGAGAGAGAAAGAAAAAAGGAGAGCCGAATGGGGGCATATATCTGAAGAAGCCAAGGCCCACCACGGGGTGTAGAGCTGTGGAAGAAGAAGAATGATAATTGAAAACAAACCAAAGTATAGTTTCGGTTAAGACAAGCAGATGGAGCTTGCAGCCGCGCTTTTGCCCTCTGTACCAGTCACATCAAAAAGAGCTTGGTGACCATGGAAATTAAATAAATCCTCTAGGCTCAGCGACGGGCCTTTAAAGCAGTGGTAAAGTCCAGCAGCATTTAAAGTTTATTAAAAAGTAATTGAAATAGGTCTATAAATTATTTCTCTCAATCACGATAAATTAAACGCATGACTTTCGTTTTCCCTCTCAAGTTCGCTCCGAGTGATACGAGTGGGAAGTAGGTACACAGCACGTTCACATTTAAAGGCTTGCCTCTCGTGATGAACTGCTTCGAGCTTATTTTTACGCGACTTTAATGCCCCTAACATGACACCATTACAAGTATCTTAAAAAGCGATGTCTCAACCCAATGGGAAGCAGAAGCGAACATTTTCTTAAGACTTTCCGATATTTTGGATCACTCTTCACATAGCTCAGCGTCACGTTAAGCAACCGAATAAGTTAATGAAATATCAAATGATTAAATGCAAATTCACTTTTAAATCTATTTCTATGTTTTTACATCATTTTCTAAGCATCATTTCATTATTCAATATTGAATAGTTGCTTCATATTATGTGGGAAACGATATCGCAAAAGCGTACTAAGTATGAGCGCTAATAGAATATAATCTCGAATTTCGGAAAGGAATTATCCCGGAAAAGTTTTGAAAATGGACTCTTCCCACTTTTTTCATGTGACGTATAGGCATTTTTTTATGAGCAAGAAAGGACTCACATCTGATTTTAAAAGGCTTTCAGCAGGAGTTTCAGAAAAAAACTGCGCTATTATGTCAAAACGTTTGACCGAGATTCAGGATTATCCCTCCTGAAAATTTTCAAAATTGCGAGATGAGCCCTTTTCAAACTCCGTTATTCAATTAACATTATATCTTCCGTGTGGAATTCAGCGCGATGCCTTCATTCTCAAGGTTAAAATTAGACAGAAATGCCTGTTTCATTTTCATAAAATGCTTTATTTTGCTTTTCACGGACGAACCCTCAGCTTTGGATAGAATGGGTTACAGCGGTTTTCTAAATATCCTTTAGAATGGCCATTACTCTTTGCCCATGAACTCGTACTTCTGAAGATCAGTAAGCACCGATAAAATCAGTGAAAATCAAGGTGTGTGAGCATGGGGCCCACAAATCAATTTCATTGGGTGGCTTCTTGCAGATATAATTTCATCTTAACATCCAAAGATATTTCAAAGTTGTTTTTTACTGAAAATATTACTCACACGCCGAATTACACAACAATTACGGAACACTGAAACATTATCGTTCTTTTACAATATTTGTCAACAGCTGTTGCAGAAGTATTTCAGTCAACAATAAACGAAAGAAATACCCTCGCGATTTTTTATAAAGCCAAAATGTTATTCATCAATATTATCTTGAGAATTCTAATTACTCAAATTTTAACTTTTCTCAAGAAGCACATGCCTCGTGTCTTAACTTACTACTCGAAAATCATTTTACTATTATTGATGTGCACGCTTCGGCCAGTAGAAGTGAAATGCAAGTTTGTTTTGCCATAATCACCAGTGACCTTATTTACAAATATATTTTGACGGATATTTTGGAGTTTCGGAGAGTTCTTAGACGCATCCAGACTCTTTTTTAATCAGTTTTACCGTATTTTTTTAGGTAGGTTTTTGTTGTGTTACAGTTTTTTGTTGCGGGCGAAAAAACTTATTAACAGATTTTGTTGCATTTGAAATATCTCATTTATGCCAATATGCTGGCGCCAGGAGTATTCACCTCAGCTAGATTAGTTCGCAGCCTTTCGGCTGGCAATGAGGTGAGCTGAAGCCAATCTATTGCTTCGCTTGACTTAGACATCGCCAAGAAATGTTGGAAGTATAGACTACGAATTTCGAGCGGTAAAATCTATGGAGCTTCCGAAGTATTGAATTTGATTTTTACTTTCTGCCTCCAGTGCGATCCGATAGCTTATGTTTAGTCGCGAAGAGCTAAACTTGAAGAAAATAACCAAAGCAATAGGTTTAAAAAGTGTGATCGCTACAAGAAAGACAATTCTTCATAAATTAAAGGAAACCTACTTCACGATCTTCGGCTTTGTATTCACATTTGAGTTATTTCTCCAAATCAATCCCCATGACAATTTTGGATTGAGATACATAGTGTTGTAAGTCTGAATTTTAAATCCCTAAAAAAATACAGTTTTTCCAAATTTTCGGCCACTGATGTTTCACAGCAAAAGTGATAATATTTCATTTTCCGGACATACCCTTTCAAATTCATGTAACCAGTTTGGCGATTTTTTAAAACTTCAAATGCAAAATGCTATTTTCTTTGGGAATCACTTGCACCATTATGTGTCTCAGCCCCCCAATAATCACGTGTATTTCATTTCTATCACCAGCTACGATGAATTAGCTGATACGTTTGAAACCAATGGGAAAAGAAATTTCTAAGAATGAAATTACGTATTTACTTTTGAACGTTTTACATGCCTCATCATGGTAAAAGTTTGGTTCGCCTAATATTGCCATCCCAATGTAGAGAAATGCATTTTACGGACATCCGATGTCCTTCATCGGAGGGGGATCCACCAGGTGATAACTCCTTCGAAGAACCAACCGGATGAACTGATAACACAATCTCCTTGGACTTCCAGGGGCCAATCCTTAAAATTAGTGTAACCATTAGCGGCTTTTCCACTATATACCCCCTTGGTAAGGATCTTTCGGGTATGACTTATTCTGGCACTCTATCACGCAATAATCGCTGCTATCATTACTATCACAAAAATATCGTTGGGAAAGGTGAGGAAAGGAGCCTATTTTATTTTTGACAGTCGCGCGTCAAGGAAAACTCTCATTCGTGTTGAGGCTGGAATAATTCAAAAAAATTATATTAATTAGCAATATCGAGGCATTAAGTGATCTACAACTATTTAATGCAAATATTGATATGCCCTAACCGCTTATCTATGATAAAGTACAATGGTATCTCTGACATTGGAACACATTTTATTTGGGGGCAATGAGATCAAGGGTTAGTAACAGGCGGAAGGTAAACCAACTAGTAGGTGCCATCTACACATCCTGAGTCTATACACTGGGAATAGATCACTTGAAAAATTCAGATCAGGCGAATTTCAGTAGGACACGGAGAATATTATTTTGACATCGTCCTTTAAGGTACTAAGATTAATTATTTCCACGCGCCAATAGTGATAACAACAAAAACAGCGTGACACATACGTTAGATACATCGTTAACATACAATTCACGTCTGTCCTCTCCAGCCTCTTTTTTCACATTCCCTCCCCTTCCATGGCTGGTGTCCTAATACCCTCTGCCACACATCTCTGCGGCGGCTCGCAGCGTAGAAAATGGAAAAAATATTCACTCTTTCGAGGATAATTTCCTAAAGAAGTGACGTTAAAGTAGACCAACCAGTGCATGCATGAAGAACGCACACTCATTCGTCTGGGAGTAATAATAATACTTCAATAAGAAAACGAAAGCGTATCTGAACGTTTACATTAGTAAGGCTGTAGGCGTGGCCACTTAAGGGGCATCACGCTTAGTATTATCCCCAATTTAATATCGAGCGCCCCTACGGCGCCTTCCGCCCCTTACTGGAAATATCAATTATGGCACTTTGCATAAGAGGAGGGGCCCGGCTGGTTTGAGCAGCACGTGGTATCCGAAAAAGAAGTATTCGGAAAACAAAGCAACGTGACGGTTGTTGTGAAATAGCATAGCCAGTTTCTCGACCCTAAAAAATAACTCTTCAGCATCGTCTGAAATATCTCTGAACTCCTAAAGAGGCTTTTGATGGTGAAAATGATAATTTCCTGTCATTGTAACAAAGAAATGTTTTTCAAAACTATTTTTGAACAACAAGGTTTTTAAAATGAACCACAAGTTGATATTGTATAAATCAGCTTGTAAATAATATCGAATTATTGCCATCGATAAATCAAAACATTTTTTTGTAGCCAAACTTTACATCTCAAACTCCAACGCGAAGAGAGGAGGGACCGTTCAATGTACGACTGAGCAGAACTCTTGAAGACATGGCTTTGTAAAAATAAGAAAAAATGCTAGAAAGAAGGGAATAGGTAGGGGTTATTCTCTTCTTTCCATCATTTCTAATGGCCGGTTGCACAATGTCTGGCTACGTCCTGAGTTACGGTTAGTGTCACGGTTTTACATAAGAAAAGATACGTATGGCCGTCTATGGCCGACTCTAGCCGTGACTAGAGCCGTAACCAGAATTCCACAACCGGCCCTTGTAGTCACAATGAGTAAGGAAGAAGGACTAGCTCCAATCAATAGCTAGAAAGACACATTCTCTCCATCCTCACTTCATTTTACCTCCATATTTTTGGGTATCCTTCCGATTGAAGTTAAGATTTAAATGGACGGCAGAATTACCTTTAGTGTTGAGGCATTTTTATTCTTTATCTTACAGCATTTCCCAAGCCGCAGCTGACACTCGAATTCTCTAAAAGAAATGACCACAACTTACGCACTCAAGGATAGTTTCGAGCCCAAGGTTTTCGGATACGTTAGCCACTACACACAAGGGATCTGCCAACGTTTTCTCTCCATTCTACACACCTTAACTATTTCCGTGTCATGATTCCCTACTACGGGGAGACTTTCTACCAGGCCAGTCTGAAGTTGTAAGACTTCCATTTTCACTTCTGATCCACAGATTCGGAACGACCGACTGATTTCCGTGTGGAGTGACCACAGTTCACATCTCAAATCATCGGTGCAGACTAAGGTAATGCTAATATGGATTCACTTTATCAGCCATTTAGTAACTCAATACATCACCAGTCAGTCGTCAATACGAAAATTGTTCTGCAGCAGCTCTCTATTACCCTCTCCTCTCAGCCAACCCTTTCAACGGTCTTCATAATTTGCGTAATATACATTTAAATAAATTATTTTAAAAATATCGGGTCTTGTAATTTTCAGTATTCACACTCGAATTGATTTCATGTTTTAGTGGCAGCATTTTTGACCTCGTCCTAGCGACTTCCCTCAGCTCTAATACTAACATAAGTGACATATGTGGCTAGACAGGCATGAAAAATGAAAATTTATTATATTTGAGGGTAATTAGAAGTTTAGATTTGTGAGATTTTATTTAATTTGTTGATAGTTATGAATGATTCAGCTAAAACGGCTAAAACTATGTTACGCCACGCATATTTGTTTATTCTCGACTGTGGAATTTACTGAAGCATTACTACAAATGGTTGATTTAAAACTGATTTTTTTAGAAATTCTGTGAAAATCCGCAGATTAAAATTTCCCCAATATTTTTTCCGAGTTTCGAATTCATTTATTTAATACGATAAATACGAGAATTTAGAGACATTATTTGATACAAATTTTGAGAAATTACGAGAAGAAAAAGAGAAAAAACAGTACATGAAACATAAGGCCATAATCTAAATATCCGCTTCAATTACTCCTGTAAACATCTGCTTCTTGAAGTTTGATCATTTTTTCTCACACGGAATCTGAAAGTCCAGTCATACGGTATTACCGTGCTCCTTTTTCTCGAATAGACCCAGTTCTTCTCAAAGTGTAATAAGGATATTAATTTAGCTGAAAAATGAGTCTTTATTGGCTTCAATAACTTATAATTACAAATGCTAACTAAAGAAAAAGAGCGCAGTAGCTCGGAATGACCGCATTTTAGCCTGGACCTAAACATATATTAATAGCATGATAATAACTGATGAGTGAATAATTTGATCATCCCAGACTGTGGTAGCGCAATTTAACATTTGTTAATGCTGTTTGCAACCGAAGATATCAGTATTATCTCCATGTTTTTAAAATGACGTTTTGTTGTTGGTCATTCTACAGTGCTAGAAGAGGTAGTAGGTACACTGATTTCAGGCCGAATATAGATTTGAATGTGCCCCAACGGATCGCATATTCTTGACACGGCTAAAAAGAGTACGAGTCTTTGCCTCGTGAAAGTGCTGCTTAAGTACCTTAAAGACTCATACCCAGGCTCCCAAACCCAAATTATGTCGTTTTATGTTTCCAGAATTCGTGTCTGAAGATAACTAAAAGAGCCACATCACTGTGAAATTGAAAAAGATACAAATATCCATTAAAACTTACCACCACTAGAAAAGTGTATCCGGAAGTAAATGTGTAATATTTACTGCCTAGCACTTGCCACGTGATGCTCATATATAATCAACTATGTGCGTACCCAATGGATTCTCGTATGCCTCACTTCATTGGATACCTCACTGCCGGCTATCTAACGAAGCTCGCCTCTCTGAGACGACGGCACCCATATAAGCGGCAACATTGCTTTAAGTGGTGTACATGCCATTGCTTTGGAGCGAACTCTTCCCGTAAGGCTGATCTCCCGCTGCGAAAGCAATCTTTACCTGCTCGCCTCTTAGACCAGTTTTATCAATGAAAATGACGGGGAAGCGGGTTGAAATTTTTGAGCTGTAGGTACCGACTGAGGAATTACGGGAAATACTTTCAAAGAGTTTTGTCACGAGAATCTGGTAATGTCAAATTCAATCTGTGAAAAGAATTAGTGGAAATGTATGAATATCTTAACGTAATTACATGGAGTACGTATTTTTCAATAAATGGCACGAATATGAAAAATAACATTTTAATCATGAAGTGGTTGAACCTAGATGATAGTGGTTGATCAATGCAGAGCCTAGTGAAATTGAATTACGTGAAACGAGAGCTGTCAAGGAAAGGTTAATTGATTTGCCACTGAGCTCACATTGATATCAAACGTCTTGTATCAGTATACTACACTACCAATCACCCCTCAAATGGACCTAAGTTTTTTATAGGAAGACAGACCCGCGTATTAATCTAATATATGCGCCCCAGTTTTAAACAGGGTATTTAGTTATGTACTCGTTCCAACCCTCTTTAAGATGATTTCGTCTATTTTTACAATTTTACACTTTATATTTTAGCTACCTTGGTTTCAGGATTTAATGCCTGTGCATTATTGATTATTTACTCTAATCCGTGATTCATTACATTATTTAAGAATGCTATTCAAAGCTTGGGAGAGTAGATCGCTATTTGCCGTGGATTTTATTCCCTTGTTCTTCAGTGGGTGAATGATCTAGTGCTATTTTAAAGGTGCTTAAGTCATTAACGTACATACTTTAGAACAAAAAGGATCCTCTCACTCTTCCTAAAACATACCCTACAAGGACATGTTATAACCCTAGAGTTAAAGTTACAGTAAGATATTCCTGGCGGGAACCCAGGGAAAGGTAAGTGCCGAGAGTTAATTATCCAAAACCAAATTAGCCCGTAATTATGGGGTGACGGTTTGACATGGATTTTTTTCACCCAGATACTGTCAGGCAGACGCCGAACGCTGTGCGTCAGTTGCCCATTAAAGTCTGGCCAGTCACCGGCTTACCACATTACAATGTTCGTGCCTTGCCTGCCAACTCACGTGGCCATCGCACCACGGAGAGGTCTGTTTTAATTGGCATACCAAGTGAAGGAGGAGTTACTCGCTGGCTAAAAGTCTCGCATCAGTTTCTGTTTGTGGGCAATAACTGAAAAAGTGTTGAAAATAAGAACTTGAGCATCCACAAAAAGCAGATTGGATCTGGTGAAAACGTTCAATCCTATCCTGTTGAGATTTTACCTCACCTTCTTGAGATTTTTTCACGATTTTACCCCTAATGTTTTACTATAAATTCAAGCAGCTAATGAGCCAACATCACCCTCCTATTCGTAAATAAAAACAGGGTTCTTCAGAGCACTTACCTCTTTCCAAGCTTCATCCATCTTGCATAACCCTTTCAGAAGTAACGATACTAGGGCATTTTTCCTTTATAAGTAAGAATGAAAACTTTTCTATAGTGTCTCTGGTCAATGATTATTTGTTTGATGCCCATTCCCCACGGACCTCAAACATTCTCCCGACGAAGTGAATGACGTCTGCCGTAAAGATCACTCCCCGATTCCTTACCTTATCTTCTACATCACCGTAACCTTCCTCCTCTTTGGTCAATTATGCACGCTACTACACCATAACTATACCCTGAAAATGGCATTGATTTTCTGAACCATACTTGGTAATAAATTAGCGTGGATTAAGATATCGTTTTATTAAACAATCAAACTCTTCTCTCGTGTTTGCGAAGAGCTGATTTATGAGCCAATTCTTTGAAAAATTACATATCATTATGTAATTTTCGAGTGAATTTTTGATATGCATGTATAAATAATTACCCACACAATCTCCTCCATAACTTCTTTCATACTCAAATACCAAGTGTTCTGGCAAAGAGAAAGAAATAATTCCTCCTTAGCCTTGCATAACGAAACCCGATCTTAAGAGCGATTAATGTGAGCAATAGATATATTTCAAAGCCTTGGGCGTTGCTTAATAATGGAATCTTCTTTTTGATCAAGAAGCATGGCTATAGATTTAGAGAGATATTCTACTTTTAGCCCTTTTTATGTATCTATCAGCGAAGTATTCAAGAGACATCTAGGAGAGTAGTAGGAGAGGAGTTTTCGGAGCTCATTTTGCTGCAATTAGAGATATTTTGAGTTTTATATTTCATTAACGTGCTCGTTATGCACCGCAAAATACGTGATGTATCATTCATCGCAGTTATTCGCATATCTTATTATTTCGCACATCGAATTGTATCAAGTGCATCGAATTAAATTGTATTTAACTACAATCGCATTGCGCCGTAATTCGTACACCGCATAGACCTTTAAATATCGCAAAGCGATACCTCCAGCATATTACAATCGATGCATCACATGTCGCTCAGTCCTAAATACGGTGCGATAAAAGTTTTTAATCGTCTATGAGCATATAGATGAGCGCGGCATAGTGTGCTACACTTAATACTATGCTCCTCGCGTAAGAAGGCTATCACTGTAATTACGATTCGAATTATGGCATGGATAGGGTGCTATTAATCCGCCCAATCCCCACGTAGCATTTACTAGCCAGTGCCACCGATTAGCAAGCAACCGCAGCGAGCAGTTGATAGCCTCTTAAGTCAGAAATTTCAAGTTGAATTCAAATTCCCAGGGCAGAATTGATATCATAGTAGCTCGTAAGAGGCGTATAAGTCGCCCTCCAGGATGTCTGACGTTCATTGCGTGCAAGGAAGTAATCACCCTCTCCCCGACCAGTCATTACCCATCCTAATTTCCTAGATATGACTTGATCTGCCAATAGTGACTCGGTAAGACTTACACGCTGCTGAGACGGAAGAATTGCAGTTTCATTGAAGGAGATTCCACCGTCGAATAAAGAAAAAAAATGTTTCTTCATATTCACGTTACTTAAAGAAAAACCTCTCATATCACAAATACCAACAAAATCATACACTTTCACATTTTTTTACTTGATTTTAACTTGAAATAAAATTGGCTCAAGTGAGAGAATGGGCGAAGCATATAAAAATATAATTGTCCTGACGTTTACGAATGCCATTTTTTGTGAAAAATTTATATCAGAAGCGAGTTTTTCCATTATATAAAATAGAAATTACTTAAAGGCACCAATCCATCTCGGTTTTCGGATTATTAGCATACTAATGCAATTACTTTTTCTAAAAGATGTTTTTATTTTGCAAATATAAATAGTTACTAAACAAATACAAATAGATCACAAGAGAATTAAAATGATAAACAATGTCATGTACAAGTGCGCACCAATATCACTTACTAAATATACGGGATAAAAGAATAAAGTTAACAATATATTCCCGATAGCTTGGTTATTAATATGCACGCTCAGTGAAATATATTTGCATTAGATACTTTCTCACTTTTTATTTTTATAGAGAAAGGTTTTTTTGTTCTTTTATATCAGGTGATAACCTCTTAAACATAGATGGAGCAACAGTGCTCCACCTTGTTTCTCCATTGTAAGTCCTACATTTTGGCACCACATAATACTATTTTTACATTACCACATCATGTTCTTGTTTAAAAAAATATTTTTGTAATCAATTTGAAAATAATGTTCCAACATTATTAGGTATATATTCATATTGAAGTCAAAATACATAACTCCATTTAATATAAAAATAAAAGCAGATAAATACAGATACATTTTGAGAACCCTTAAGGCTGACCTGTGCTGGGGTTCCCATTGATCGTACCACACAATTTCAATTTTCACAATACAAGTCATACTTCAGATACAAACATACATATATTTACACTTAAAGCAAGAAAAAAAAATGAGACATGTTAACCATTCTGGAATTTTAATATTTATGAATTAATATTAAATTAAATATTAAACTTGAAGCAAGAAAAAGAAAAAAAATAATGAGACAGATTAACCATACTGGAATTTAAATATTAATGAATTAAAAACATTTAATTTTTTCGTGAATATCTTATTCCTGACAAAAGCTTAGGCAGGCAAATAGTACATGCAGTAATTTATAAATGACCTAAAAGAAAAGATGAAAATTCGCCATCTCCGACGGGAAAATTTTCGTTCTTCCATGCTATTACGTTCAAACGGGTAAACGACTCAACAGTTAATCGATAAAAAATGATCATTTTAAGATTGAATATTTCAATGGCGAAAAAGTTGAAGGGTGGGGTAATAATGTTTTTTGAATGTGATAGTTCTTAATATTCTTTTTTATTGCAGAATGACAGTGTTAATGGTGGACTTACATGCACGACCCCATAAAATCAAACCCAATTTAGATGAGAATGGTTAAAGACTTGGGAGAAAAGTTATTGGACATGGGTTGTGAAAGAAAGACACTTTAATTAGGCAATGCCTTTGGACTGTCGCTTCATTATTGATGCGCTCCTTTCAACGCATAGTCCATAGTTTCACCAAGATATATGAAGTAAACTCACGCTCAATAACAAGACAATTTTTACAGTTGTTAAGAGTACCATCTGCAGTGTGAAATATTAAATCCCAGTTTACCTAAAATTTACCACATAAGTCAAACAGTAAATATTTAGTTTCATCACTTAGTAGCAACATATTAAAAGAAAACAATTTAGATAAGAATCTTAAGTCTTTCTATAATTTCCTTTTCACATCATCCCATGAAATATATTTATGGTTTAAGGTTATATCATATGCAAATATTGGAAGAAAGTTTTATACCTTTAAGTATATAAATCATTTATGTAAACTAAGAACAAGGTGGGGCCAAGCACAGATCATTGTGGGACACCAGCTGTTATAATTTTAATGTTCACTGTAGCAGTTTGTCACTCATACACATTGGGAGTGGTTGTTTAAATAACTCTTAAACCAGGGTAGTGCCCCGATTGACGAATGAATAGTTTCCCAAATACATGCAATGTTGTGATTCAATGTATCGAGCGCCTTTTTTTATTCATTAAGAAACTAGCCGAGCGCCTATTAAAATGGGATTAACAGCATTATAAATATTCTGCATTAAGTTCATTGTTGCATCTTCGGTACCCATCCCACTTCTAAATCCAAATTGACGAAGGCTAAATAAGTTTTAGTTTGTTGAAGAATATAAGCACCCTTTTTTCAACTCGTTTCTCTCGTATTTTATGGAAAATAGGGAGTACAGAAATTGGTCTGTACTTTTCGAGTAAATCTGTTGTCTCTTTTACAAATTTAAATGACTACCGAGATCCGAGGGGAATTCTCCAGTGGAAAATATCAGCCAATATACTTGGGTAAAAACGGTGGCCAAATAGACATTCAACTCTTTAAGAAGATCTCCACCAATGCTATCTATTCCTGGAGAAATGCAAGAAGAGCAGATCCTTAACCTGAGCAGACCTGAAGACAAACTAACACGACTGAAGAATAGACAAGGTGGCGGTATAACCCAGAAAACTCGCAATCTCCAAAGGCCAACGAAAATCTAAATATGATGCAGCTGATATCAGTTGCATCAAGACAGAATGGGATTGGGACTCATACTCGGTCCTACAATCCAAGGAGAAATTCGCTAATTCGGTTTTTTGTCAAATAGCTCGAACAGTAGCGCAATAAATGACTGATATTTTGGCAAAAATAGGAATATGGCTATTTTATTTATAATGAGGCCAAATTCATTAAGTTTTATGTGCAGTGATATCTCCCTCAAACTATGACTACAAACCTTTCTCGATGTTTCACTACGTGTGGTACGCAATCCAGCAAGTGACAAAATTTCATGTTTTTTTCAGCAAATTTCAGCAGTATATTTCGGTGTAAACCCATCAAAAACAATTTCTTAGGTGTTCCATTGACACTTGAACAGGTTTAGCTTACACAGAAACGTTCAATTGACATAGAGGGAAAACGCGGTCTATCTCGACTTAATAATAATAAAAAGATGGCATGTAAATGATAGGCACGTTAAATTTAGTCTCTTAACTTTGAAAACTAAAATTAAATATCGTATGTGCCGATTAAATTAACGATCAATGATAACAATGAAAGGTTTCCCCCAAAAGCAAATAGAATAGAGAGAATTGGAGTGTGATGAATGATTTTCGCGCCAAATAGAGAACTCCAGCGCGGCGGTCTGGTGACCGAGTGAATAAGCTCCAATTAGAGAGATAAAGACGCGAATTAAAAGTTCCGTGTTAAAAGTCTCTTGTGGAGTTTTCTGAACTGCACGGAAGATATGCCACGCACTTCATCTTAAGGTAGCACAAACGCGGGATTTCACATAGCACAAAATGCAACGAGTTTGGTTTAATTATAAAGAAAATTATCTAATTTTTCTAATGACACCTAAATATCAGCCCCTTACCACTAAATGTTGAGATATTTGCCAAAAATTACAATTTTCCATGGTATACCGTATAGGTTTGCACTCCAGAGAGACCTTGTAAAAATGAGGAAGTTCTGACGCGCAGATCACGTAAAAAATCAATTGTGCATAGTTTGTATGCTTTCTCACCGTTTTTTAATTAAATGTAAATTGATCACCGTATTACATACAAAATCGAAAAAGAAACGTTTGATTGTGAAGACATTTTCAGAATACGGCGTGAAACAAGTTCAAGCTTTTCATGTTTATATTTAGTTAATTACTGAAGATTTTGGTCATGCCAAACAATTATTTAGCGTCATTAATGTTAAAATATTAATTCATTCTTCTTACAGCTGCTTAAATTTTAAAATAAGATTCGAATATCGTCTCTGTTATGACTAGAGAAAAATCTCGATCTAACTACCTTAACGTCTTCCTCGCTCTACTCCTCTCTCAAACCCATAAGCCCTCCTCCCTCTTTCTCCCCCCTCCTCTTCATCCCATCTAGCACCCTACACACACTTAGAAGCCCTCCCCCACTCATTCATTCCAGGCTCCTTCTTCGCACTCACTGACTCTCGCGTGTATCTTTCACTCCGCTTGTATTTCTGGATCTGCTTTCGCTCCTATGCTGCTGCGGGTGTGCTAGCGCGTGAGATAGTAATAGGGGGAGAGGGGTGAGCACGCTATGGAAGAGAAGGAAGCGACGGAGAGAGAGAGTCGCTCGAACATCAGCCGGGTATTAATACTTCGCCCAGGATTGCCTCTGCGCTCAAGGAGGTGTTGCTGCTCACCTCTCCTCCTACTCCCCCAATGCTCCCACTCCCATCCCATGACTGCTCCCCTCTCTTCGCCACATTTCGCCCGGAGCTCTCCCCTTTACACCCCACAGATCCCACCCCCGCAACAAAGCTATTTGCCCACCCATCCTCCCCTTCCTCACGTACGCAGACGACACAGCCACCTTCTCGCCACATTTACATATCTCCCTCTCTCTATTTGGCAAAGTTCGTTATCAGGTGTGCGGGGCCGAGGAGAGAGATGGATAGATACAAACGCGTCAGCTTCAACGTTTAGGGGGGAGAAAAAAATCCACAAAATGTTAAGAGGATAGGAACGGACAAAAGTTGAAAGATAGAGTGAATAGAGTGATAGGTGAGATAAACGAAGAGAAGTTGAACCAATACAGTGAAATCAACAATGCGCCAAGTTCACGCGATGAGTTACGTTCGTCTCAAGTGGGATTCGGAATCAGATATTTGCGAATTTAACCCCGAAAGTTTGCCTAATTAAGATAGCTAAATGTCGTCTTCCACACTGGATTTCGGCTCTCGACGCAAATTCGGGGGATCTGTGCTTCAAATCCCAGTCCCGACGGATTATTTTCTAAATTTTGAACGTCACACGTGTATGTAGTGAATCAATGCCTTCCTCTTCTAGTATCCTTACATTTTTTGTAACTCTTCGCCACCCCTCTTACTTTACTACCCTCCTTACCGAACTAAACAACCCACCATTCCCAATAAACATCAACCGACAGTAAACAATAACCACCTCCATAATATACAGGGATGAATATTTTCTGTCAACATGTATGGAATGCTCGGGCCCGCTGAGAGGACCCAACTTCACTGCCTCTTTCGATTGGAAATTAGGGCCTTGCCAACAAAAACATCTTCCACAGCTCCACCACGTAATTGAATAATTTTGCCTAATTCACATTTTCATTAATTCGTGTGCATTCAGTAGTATTCATTAGGTTTCGTTTCAGTTTTAAGCCAACACCACTAATTTTCTACACCTAATTTTCGAAAACTTAAATCAACTGTCTAATGTGTGCCTTACTCTCTGAAATGCACATCCAAAGAAATATGCAACCAAATTTATCTTGTTCGATAATCACATTGCTACTGTATCACTGACATCGACGGAGACAGATCACCCTTGAGTAGCTCATAGGAGATGGAAGAAACCGAAGCCAGAGTAGCAACATATCCAGGAATTTGGGGAATTTTGAAGACATTTGAAAATTCTGGGGATTCTCCAGAAATCGTGGAAATCGACCCAAAACTAGTCTTGTCCAACGAAAGGACCTATCCGTGCCTTGTGGAATGCCGGCCTAATCATCACCTATTTCACCACCTGCTCGTGTTTCGATTCTCACCGAAAATCCATAGCTCTCGAGAAAATTGTTCCCAACGGCGATGGACAGAAATGTAATAAAGATAAAAGAAAACTTGTGTGCTGCCTGCAATCCGAAAAAATGGAAAAATAATGAGGTAATCATAAAAATTTCAGGGAATTTTACCTTCAATTTGCCTCCACTACGGTTATGTCGTGGGTTTAGGTCTATTAAAGCTTGTGCTGGTTAGGTGCAATACACTTGAAGGGTTATGGGTTCCTGGCCATCGGGAGTTCAGGCATAAAAAATCGATCAGTTATTATTGCCGATACGAATTATTTTAGCTTTTGTTATTTCGGTGTATTTTTACGCTCTCTTCCGAACTGACATCAGTGATACATGAAAGCATATCTTGTGATAAAATAGAAGGGAAGATCCCAAATACCGTTCCTAGCTCAAAATCACCTCCTCTCATCCTTTAAGCTATATCAATGGATGCACACACTTTGATTACCTGTATCCGTTATAAACAATTTTTCCCTCCGCAGAAGTTCGATATTGAGCAAATAAAGATCGTTAATAGCTCATCGCCAACGTTTTGAAATTATATATATGCTTCTTCAAGGCTACTTTGGATTCAAAGCATTTGTAAAAATTTTGAAGTCACATTTTATACCATATTTCATCAAAATTACTTAAAGAAAACATTAATCTTTAAGAGTATTTCTTTCAGAAATGAGAGCTTATTTTTTGTTGCTTCCTCCTATATTTTGTGGATGATTTCCGTTTTTATTAATTTACTACGATATTATTATGAATTGATAATGTTTTTTGTTGCCACAAACTATTTTTTGTGATGTTCAAGTATTGTCCTCGGGCTCTGCACCAGGTAATTGGCTTCATATTGGCCGACGATTCGGAAAACGACTTGTTTTCCATTCTCAAGGCGTGTTACTTTCTCTATGTAGGATTTTACACTGAACTGAATTGACCGTTGAAAGAACAAAAAAGATTTCAAAAGAACATCAGCCAATCAGACAACACCTGAGCTTAATTGTTGGGACTCGTCAAACGGTCAATTCAGTTCAGAGTAAAATCCTACATAGAGTAACACGCCTTGAGAATGGAAAACAAGTCGTTTTCCGAAACGTCGGCCAATATGAAGCCTAGCCCGAGAACAATACCTGAATATTATTCACCGGGAAAAACTAAAATAGTTTATTTTTTGTGATGTTATAAAAAAACTTTAGTAGATATTGCTTAGAATTGGGATGTCTGTTTTTTTTATTATTATCAGTTGAATAAAAGTTTCTTAAAAGGGTAATTACTTAAGGAAACCGCGTCCAATTTAATAAAAATGAATAGGGAGAATACCGGAAAAATTATACCAACTTATGTCGCTGATTTCTCTTTTCCCGGACGCATCAAGTCACATTTAACTCAGCCATTTTTTGCCACTGCTACTCCCTCTTGGTCCACTTGAAGTTCCGAGATATCTCTAGGCTTTAAACACTATTTGCAGAGAATCAACTTTACAGTCTTCCCAACAAATATTATCCCACGCCTCTCTCTGCTATCTCTAACGGCTGCTGATACTGGCCACCGCCGCCGCTGACTAAACGAAACCACCGGACATTCTGCAAGAAGTACGAGAAATTTAGGGAAATATACAAACGGGACATACTTTGAATTCATACACTGAAGTAATGGGAATTGGAAACAACAGTCACGCAAAATGACGAATTCCTAAGCAAAATACAGAAGAGATTAATGTTTCACAATTTTCACCGTGTCACAATCGCAGACTTCGGATAATGCTTATATGCTAGATAGGATTGGTTTGTCATTTATTCGAACAAAGGAATGAAGCTGCAAACATCATCTGTAAACGAGAGAACAGTAACAGTTTTCTCTAATAAGAATAAGGAAATTATTAAACTCGAATGATTGCTTAGGGACTGCTTCCATCTTACTTTTTCGTGTCATTTTACGAAAATGTTTAGGATTACACGAGAACACTTAAGGGCTTGTCAACACCCAACGCAGAAATAATTTTAAAATCAGTTTACGGAGACATGAGATATTTATATTATTATAAAAATATTTAGCCTCAACTTTTTTCACAATGTAAAAGAGGGCACGTAATGCAAAGACAAAAGCTCAGTTCTATACTTCGATATGCATTAGAACCGATTGCGGTAGAATTATGGACGTTTCTATACTTCGATATGCATTAGAACCGATTACGGTAGAATTATGGACGTGAAACTCTCGTGCTCATAGTTAGACTCGTGCCGAGAAGAATAAGTTACACAAACTACTTTCGAAAGATATGGCATGTTGAGCTCTTTGAACACTGATCTAGTAACGGGAATCACAAGGGTATGAGCAACACATGACTAGCACCCACTTTCCGTACTTCATCTTCGTACGACTCGACGCTACCACGGGCGACAGAGATCTTGCAATCTTGAAGGCAGCTTTGGTCGAGGCCCGATAACGTCATTTACCTCGGCTGTTTTCTTCGTGCTGAACTCTGGGCCTCTCTTAGCTGCATTAGTCATTTACGCGCGAGAAAAGACGACCCAAGGAAACGCAACCGCGGAGCTGAGAACAGAGAAATTAAACACGATCTCGAGAAAAATGTACGTTACCACTGTTGCTGCAGACATTTAAAATCAAATTAATGTTAAAAGCAACAAAATTCGAAAATATTTATCACATCGACCTGAAGTCCCTTCCTGGATGAAAGGTAAAACGTTTTCTACGAAGCAGCATAACGCGATGGAAGCCGATAGCAGAATGAAGCTTATTACAGATTTCGCGGAAAACTGAAGAATTACGCACAACCTGTTTCGTCGACTATAACATCACCAATTACATTAATTTCTATCAAGGTAGAGACGTTTATGTACCTGATGACGTGTTAGCATGCGAAAACCATTGTACATAGGTTTTTTATTTAAAATGTGTATAATTTATTGTTTAATAAGTGTGTTTTCACATTGTTAAAATGTAATGAATGAAGCAACTGATAGAATTATCGAGGAAGGACAAGGATGAATATAATATAATACAATACATAGTAGTTTATTGATTCTACATAGCACCAACCATTATTAATACTGTTCACAAAAATGTAGAATCCTTGGGTTACGTCAAATATTTATGCGTATGCTGGGGTAACCGTACACCAGTACATTACTGCTTATTACATAGTTCAAATTCGTGCATTATGTATTGCTCTTTCAATGATAAAAGTTACGAAGGCATATCAAAGACTATCGCTATGTATTATTATTTTCAAAGGGATTAATTAAAAACATTACTTCAGTATCATTAATATCAGATATAAATAATGTTTTCACAGTTTTAGAATACCTACACTATTTTTTCGATAAATGTGCGGGCAGTTGGTTATAGTTTAATATCAAGACAAATAAAACATCTTTGAAATGTGGTAAAAAGTGGGATCTAGGGGGTTGAAAATGTAGATGGGCACGAACATTGAGTAATCTCACTATATTCCCGATTTTCAATAAAATAAATTTTAAAACTGTAGAAAAATAAGTAACCAACCCAACGGAAGTTTTCATTGCGAGAAAGTGGAAGGCTGTGGTGAGTTTTTTAATGTAACAGTGCTCAATCTTTTTCGTACAAATATATCCACAGCAAATAATGAATTACATCACAAAAGGGAAAAACAATGGAACTAAGCGTTTCGTTGAAAAAAAAATGGAGTGCGAGTTCCAGTAAACCAATTTACGAATTGATCACCGCTGATGACAATAGTTAACTTTTATCTAATAATAGGCAATTTCGAGCTCCCCTTGTCCCACAAGAAGATCTTCATCAACTAAAAGCCCAGAGAGATGAGTAGATGGCGGAAATTCAATCCCCCCTCCTCTCCTACCCACATGTCTCTCTCCATCCAATGACGTGGCTACTTCACCCTTACGTGGAACACCCCTATGTGAATCAGTTTTTTCGCAAATGCTCCCAAGTTTTCCTCTCTTCCCCCGAATGAGTATATAAATATATACACATTTTAGCCTTTTCTCACCCCGACTCTTTTCCCCACCATTATTACAGTGTCCAGATAAAAAGCCACGCCTTTTGAATGGGGCCCGGCGGTTAATTAAATATCCACCCCTATGTACACCCTTCGGATACCCTTTTTACCCTCGAGCCCCTGGAGAGAGAGTATAAGGGACACGCACGGAGTTAATTCTCGCAGAAAGGCTTCTAAACACGTGTCACGGCGCACGCACAGTTCTCGGGATGCGGGGAGCCAGACCGGGCCACGCGGTATGTTATGTGCTGGGACCACGCCTCTCGTGTCTGCCTGCCGAGCCTCCCGTCTACACTCCCCCTTCGTATTGCCCGATCGTAGCTTCCCCTCAAGCAAAACCACCGCCTCCGTCCGCCCCCCTACCTACTACTCTTCACTTTTTTAATCTTTATATGTTGCTTCTCGCACTCTCCCCCTCCCACGAAATACCTCTCCTCCCTCTCATCCCGCTGCTGACCGCTTCCTATAACCAAACTCCCTCTCTCCTCCGCGCGACCACGACAACTTGCGACCGGGAGACGCACAGAGTTGCCAACGTTAGTTTTTTTCCCACTCTTCGCTTTTTCTCGACGCCTGTAACAGTCGTATAAATAGATATCACGGAAAACCTGAGCACAGTATTAAATTGAATACCTCACGCGTATCTATGAGTACGTGGTACTAAAACGGAACCATGTGCCATCCTGTGTTCCTCGCGAACATGTCCGCAAATTATGAGGGGACATGGCTGACAAAATAAGTTTTCTCTCAACCACATGCGGCAAAAATTCCAGAATCTACAACAGAACGAAAACGTGTCATACACTTTAGGTGAATATCACCGTTACTTTGTTACCTTCCTATGATAAATGCCGGAAAATTGTGATTATACGAATGAAATTGATACGACCTAGGCGGTACTCTTGAGGAACTAAAAAGCGCTAAAATGACACTTTGAAAATTGTTTTTATGCACCCCCAGACAAGCTTCCTTTGAGCTGCCTCTGACCCGGACAAACGAAACAATACAGCAGGAAGATTTTATAATTTCATTCCATCGAATGGCAGTCAGTCGAATGAGAATCATTAAACCGTTGCGGTGCATTCATTTTAGCGTGCATGCTAATGCGTCGGACGACGAGACGTTGAACGAAGCGGAACCAAACTCGGCACGGACCTTCAATGAGGTGACAGCTTTCAAATCGCTACGATCGGTAGAAGGCGAAAATAGCATCGTCGCCCATGCGAACTGGGCATGAGAATTGGTAGTGGAGTGAAACGCATCGCCCCTCTATTGACCGAGGGCTTTTTATTCGATGGGTTTTTATTATCACTCCCTAAAAGAAATGAGATCGAGAAACAGACCTCACTGTCGCAATAATAGCTTCTTACCATTGTACAAAACGCTGGAAATTTATACTCTCATTTGACCTGTGTTTAATCAATGGTGAAACTGGTATATAATACTTTTAAACGTGCACCATATTTGCTACTCACCACCTACCCGTCACTTGTAAATGATAATAATCACATGAACATAATATTATCTAACGTGCATTTGGATGGCACAAAACAAGTACTGTAGGTAGATATAGCTATGGTAAGTTTACCCGGGCAGAGAGTTACTTCGGTTGGTGACGACCGATCGATTGCATTACTATTTCTTACCATTGCTATTGGATTACCATGGTAAAAAGCTATAATGCGAACAAGGCGTTATAATCTAACGTAAGATGAATACGGTTTTCTGTGAATCACCACGCACTAACTTAATTCGCAGAGCTTTTTGAGGACAGACTAAATAACTAATCAAACTTTTTCCGTTCATTTTAGAACTCAACTTCGCTTATCAGTAGATAAGTTATTAATGTGCAATAATTTTCACAAGTAGAATTGCAACTGTTTCACAAGTATGACGATTATCGTAGCAAACCGTAACAGAGTTCATAGTTATAACTTTAATTCAACACAAACTTTCCGAAATATGTAACCCCTGCTAAGTTTTAAGTAAAGCGCAATAAATTGGTTGTATTAAGCATCTGCACTGGTCGAAGAAATAATCATGCACGCTCAAATTCACTACCTAGTAATTAAAAAGCATTGATCGTTAGCTGATACACCCAACTTGTTTTTCACTGAACTTCAATATCAAGTTTTTAAAATTCATTCAATTACTCGCCTAGTAATATACCTAGCGGATCTAAACTTGCGCTATATTAACCATTCGTAATCAATTTTTTTATCTATTAAAAGTGTTATCTACTCTTCTCAACCCTCCAGCCATACCATTCAATTTCATATGTTACGCAACCTTATATTTATTTGAGTATGAATTTCTGGCCGGGATTTCTGAATCATGATTTCTGAATCTAGGAATTTTGCGTATGAATTTGATAATCACTGCCATTAGCGCAAAATGAGACTTGTTTCTGGAATAAAAACAATGCGCGCAATAATCGCTCATTAATTTCCATCGTAAAAGCTACTATACTTGCAGCTAGCTCTTAGTAGATTTCTGCCACTGCTTTTGATACACTTAATTTCCGCTACCACAAGCTTTTACAATGGCGTTATGTGCATCTAACTTACTCTTCACTGAACATAATTTTCATATTTTTTCCTAATATTTTCGAGTTTTATCGAGTTGCTGGTTATAAATAGAGTAAACCAAAGCCTACGTTTCGTCCTTATTAGTAGACCTGGATAAATATAAAATTTAAGGAACATTACATTAAGAGTGTTTAAGTATTAAATAAATATATTTTATTTATTATGACCAGTAATGTGAACGAGTATCATCCATTTATTTTCGTGCTCTTTCATATGTATTCAATCATCTAATGATATACCTAATACATAAATTCACATTTCATAATCCATTTTCACACGCTTAAAAATAGTTACTTCCCCTTTTCCTCGCCCAATTCTAGCTCGTTGGTATAAGGAAGTAACCATAATTGGCAGTAGACCCAGTTGGACGTTCTTTTATTAATATGTACATTCGATTCAGCGACTAACTTTGAAACTCAGGATTTGAGAGGAAAAAAATCAATAGTTTCGAATTCCATTTCAAGTTATTTTGATTTGTATTAATATTTTATTCATTGGTGAATAATATACTCTCCACACAATCACGAGTTGTCACAGTAACTCTCCCAATCACCCCTCTTCCCCAAGAACTTGAGACCTCAAGAACGACGATGTTCTATAGTAATTTCCGCGAGTGAAGGCTTTCCTTCATCGTAGCTCAATCAATTGCGTCTGTCACCTTTGCTCCTCACCTTGACAAACGTCGAGAGACGAAAGAGAAAAAAAAGTTAATCCTCACGGGTGACACGGCTTGTCTTTTTTTTAATCCATCTCAACTCCGCGTTAAGAGGAGACGAAAGACCAGACCAAAGCTCAAATCACTTTTTTGCTGAGCATTTCCAACCGAGATACGAGAGAAGCGCCTCACTCAGAACAATGTATCTAATCTTCCAGAGTTTCCCTCTCTCTCGCTTGGTTGTTCCGCCTATAGTGCCCCCGGATCCAACACCACGCAGTCATGCGTGTTCACTTCATGCCTCTCTGTATACATATATATGTATGAACGCGTGTGATACAAGAACAGGAAAGGGCCACCTACTGACTCCCTAGAAGCACTCGAGAAGCGGGTCGAATAAATACAATGCCGATGTTAATGCGAAGGTTAACCCACCCGAGCGCGCCCAAAGGGTCGAGAGCCTTCCTTCCCTTGCTTGCTTGCTTGCTTCCTGTATCCATGGCGCTCTCCCCCCCTAACGCCCGAGGCGTTTTTTTTCTGCCTCCCACTCGATTCCTTTTTCTTTTTATTCACGTTCACGAACGCAAGCGTCAAGTCAAACAATCAAGCTTCTTCGAATACGTCGAAGCGACGAATTTGAATATATATTTCGAGAAGTGGCGCGCGGAGAGACGGAAATGGAAAACTTTTGAGATTGACGGGGATCTGACTATTGTCAACAGAGTTTAGGTGGCTGGAGCGGTAATCGTGGTTCATTGAGCACTCATTTGTAACAGTTTTGAAGGCAGACGAAAAAAATACTTGTAAGACTTCACTTCCGTCTCTGTGTTGGAAATCAACGCACAGGCAGTAATGGAAAATATACAAAAATAATTATTTTTATAATTTTTCACTAATTAAAGGCAATTTCCTTAATTAACTCTGACAATGAGTTTTCTGCGTGGCATTCCAAATCTAGACGAAATTATATTGAAATATGTGGTTTTCGTATATTGGACTATGTGTGACACATGGATACTTATTAGCAACAATTATAATTTTAGAATGTATTATTTCACGTTACGAAGAAGCCTGTACACACTTAATCGAATTATTACGAAATATAAGCCATGAGTCAAAGGCTCCGTGTTAAAATAGCATTGAATTGCAACAGAAAACGAATCTCCACGATGCAATTTTTCCAATTTCATCTATAGATATCACGAATAACAACACCTATGCAAAGTTTCACGCAAATATATACCGCAAAGAAATGCTGATGATAACCATCAGAAGTATTTGAAATAGTTAAGTATAAAATTCTTAATAAGGACACATTTTGACGCTTTGCGAAAAAAGGAAAGGGGCTTCGTTGGCTTTTATGTGATGTCTTTTGCTGAGAAAACCTCAGTGCGTGATTGTTGTGGCCTTACTTTCGAGCGAGAATATAAACAAAAAGAGCACTTTTGGTGCATATAGTATTAAAAACACGAACTTTGGCCTTAATAAATAACTGCCGCTGATGTATTATACCGAATTGAGCATCTTCCAATTGTAGAACGCCTCAAAATATTTGTTTCTGCCTTCTTCGCCTTAAATTCTTCTCGAAACCTTAAGCCATGTTTTTGTCTCCTTCCTCGTGTATCTAATTTCGGGATATAATTAGAATTGGCATGCTCCCTACCACAGTTCACTGTTTTTGAAGCCATTTCCTGAAAGAGTTATGCAATTATTTGCCTTTTGCGCATGCGTATCAGTCATGGCTGATCCGTTAACTTAAACACGTACATACATGAAAATCGCTCCAACCACCTTAAATAAACAAGGCAATCGCCGGAATGAACTTGTGTCTCCCGGACTTTTTCTACACAGCCCTTCCACAAGGTTGTGGATATTCATTACCTACACCGGGGTTAATCACAGTGAGTTTTCGCTTTACGACAAAGGGTTGTGAACTAGTTTCTGCTGAACAAATAGACTTGGATCAACTGCTAAATACGTGTTTTTTTCCTCGATATTTAATTTCGATCATGAATGTAAAAAAAGCACGAGCCTATTCTTATACATTACATAAGTTTCGGTGTTTCTCTGGCCCTTAGCTCCTTTTTACTTCATTAGCCTTACACGGAGCGAATTCTTGCCCCTCGCCCACCGCCAAATTATTTCTGAGAGAAAAGTAACCTTTAGTGCCTCAGTGCGAAAAAAAGAACTTCATTCAATATCAGTAACCTCGGTAAGGGCCAAAAATACAGCTAATGTCTTTCGAAGAACGTAAACATTCCAGCAAATGAACGCTGTTACATTGCTGACAATTTGCCACCTTAGATTTAACAGTGAATTAAAGCCTTGTATATTTATTTACTTCTGATAATGACTTATGCTTGATAACTTATCAATTGTGTAGCACGAAAAATGATTCATAACATGAGTACTAAATGACGCCATGTTGTAAAAGCTGCATTAGGTAATAGATAACCTGACAGACGTGGCACTACGGCCGTTACAGCTACCATTATGAATTCGAGTGCAAAGGGAATGGATAGTATTTCATAGAGGGGTCGCAAGGGTATACAGATATTACTTCACACCTAGAATTCGCTCATTTTGTCTGCCACGGCGAAACAAATTGCTCCTACCTTAACCTCTATCGGTAACCTTCCAACATGACGCAATGCTTTTTCCACCGACAGATTAAGTCAAAGTACCATTGAAACCTTTTCTACATAATTTGCCCTCACCTCGCGTTTATTCTAACAACGTACAAAAAAGATAAGAGCATTCAAAAGATTTGTACGCACAAACAACGGCCACAATGGCACCCGGTGAATCTTTTTCCTCTTCGGCTTTAGCTCTTTCCTAATAGCATTAAGCACTGCGGGAAGTATACATTTTTAGAAAACTACTTATGATACCGAAATATTTCTCTTTATTAACTGTGAGAGCTATTGAACCGTAAAGAATGCACATTTTTTTTTCTCCACGGGACAAAAACAAATGACTCCGGTAGCATAGGTATGAGAAAATCTTCAAGAGAACTGAGATCCTGGGCGAAGCGGCGAACTACAGAATGGGAGATGGAAGAAGTGCTACGTGGGTGAATAAAAAATCGGTTTCATCGATACGTAACAGTCTTCCTATGCTCGATGTTTAAGCTAACAAATGACGCTAATTTATCTCTTTCACATTCTGGCTCCGACAAACTAAATGTAGCACATTCGATGGCGAAGGCCAAATTCAGGGACATGACTTCGGAGATAACACTTGTTGAAAGTTGATCCGCGATATCTTTACGCGGGGCATTCAGATGGCAGGGCAGATTAGAGGAACGGCGGAAAGCAATATCAGTAAACTGAAGATAAAGACTTCCTGCCCATTACAAACCTCACATTATTTTGGCGAAAATCTTTTCAGTTCTAACCATTAAACATCTTAAAGTAAGTCCTAGAGCTTCGCCTCCTGTTAAACTAAAAGACTTCAGAGACTTAAGGAATACTTTTTACCACAAGGAAAATCGCCATCATACAGTAATCTCTTGAATCTCTGCCCGTTTACGTAGTTGCAAAATACATAAATACTAACGGTCCCTCTAAGATTCGTAACATATTTATAGTGTAGTGCATGCGTGTGAGGCTTCACCTCCTGACAAGCATTAGCGATTTATGCTAATGCATGTTGGTGACTACTCACCCCCTAATACACACCCTTGATGTGGCCTGCAGGGTATTTTGTAGATGTAAAAAGGTACTATTTGACTGAGGAATGGGTATGGTGAATTTACATACATGCCGGTGCATAGTGCATTGGTTCAGTCCATCAGTTTGATGGGAGTAACGAATGGTAGATTGATGTATTGACAATCTATCAAAAATGTTTGGAATTAAGATTTAAGAAAATTGCAATGTTAACAGATATCACCACTTGTAAAATATTGCGCCCTCACCTCTGTTACCAGACAGTGAAAACTTTAAGTATTGACGTAAATGTTGACGTAGCATAAATGACGTAAGAGTTAGGCTAGTTAAGAGAAGATATAGAATTGTGAACTTCATCCAAATTTGGGGTGACTACTACAAAATTCATAATAAAAATGATTGTCTGCGTACTGACTTGTCTAATTAGCACTAATTTTCAGTCGCTGTGGCGACTGACAGAAAGAGCACGACGAGTCCCATAATTAACATACTTGCAACGCTTCTAAAATCACTAGGGGCAGACACTTCGGTACATTACCTTGTAATACTCATTTTAAATGGGTCCACTGAGTATCATTTTCCCACTGAACTTTCGTTTGAAGCTTGTAAAAGTTCTACAACAGTTTTAGACATAGTAAGAATAAACTTAATATTACCAGTAATACGCCTCACACACTGACTGTATCACGAGTAAACAAATATAAGGTTGAAATACATTTGTATCGTTCCTAAGTTTCTCAAAGGAACCTACAGGAAGCTATTCATTTAACTAACGAGATATTATGAAGTCCGAATGACTGTTTTCGCGGTGCTAATATTTAAAGTTCTGGGAGCATTGGCCAAGACTTACTTCCCTCTGAGTAGATTATAAATATTTCATGGAGTGGATCAATATTCTTCACTTTCTTTATGGCCAGATTTATCCTCTATTGCATTCTCAACGCATGCCCATAATACCACCACATGGCGCACTAAGGTCACTCTAGATCAAGTGAATCGAAAACCGTATTCGACCCTTTTTCGACCGTTGACGGTTCTCGGAAAGAATCGTACATTAGTCCCAGACACAAATTTTGGTAAGTTGGGCCCGCCTGCTCTCAATGAATCTCAACGCCCAGCCTTCAGCCCCTTAGCGTAATCCTCGTCATTACATGTCTTTTAAATCATCTTAAGGAGAATACTCACGACACCAATACTGTACAGTGATTTTATTCGGGCGTGGACCAAAAGCTAATTTTCTAAACTTCGCCTGATATTTACCGCATTCCCACGTTACCAAGGCCAGGCTATAACTTGGCGGACACCAACAGCCGCATAGTTTTCCCAGAGACATGAGTGATGGCAAAGTTACTTCAGAGCTTTATCTCTCATGACTCTTCATTCCGTTAAGTGCTGTAGTATGAACCTATTCCCGGCGATATTCAGGTTTCCTCTAAAAAATTATTAAGGAATTTATCTCATCCCGAAAAATTATCTTAAACAGTTTACGGTGCATTCATTAAAAAAGGCAATTTTAGCTTGTTTTATACAAATTCATGATATAATATTTCGTTACCACTCCTCAGCTGAAATAGCCATTCGGTTTCCGCATGGGTCGTAGAAATTTATTAATTTACAAATGTGAAGAACTGGTTTACATCCTTGTAATATGCGATACGAATAGGTTACTAAACTTATAAGCTGGCTTTCACGGGCACTGATAATTATGCAGGCAAAAATATTTATGGTAAAATCATAATTTATAAAAATTTAAGTTTTGAGTCAGAAACTAACCAAAGTGGAAAATAAAAACACTTGATAAATTACAATTTAAAAAAAATTAGGGCTCGTGAGGCGACACCCATTGAAATATGCCTCTAAACAAGAAGAAAGCCTTCGCTCATTCAACCCCATAACTTTCATACTTTACCTTCCGTAAGTTGAACAATCTCAAGTCTATAAAAGAAAATCCTCACAATTTCACAGCTTAGACATTTTTACAGCCCATCATTGCATTACCAGGTGGTATCGCAAAAACATTAGGGAGCATCCTAAGCCATGACTATACGAGTTTATCCCTTAGAATTTACGTCATGAGAAAACACCATGTCGCTTCAGGAACACGCAGCACCATCCTTTATGCAAAGTTACGAGCAAGTTTACGGAGTCTTAATTTCCTAGTCAACAGAACAGGAAAATAACCATAAGCCATTCCCACGCTACTACGTACTGACTCGCGAAGAGCCTTCGCGCGGGGTGATTCAAGAGAAACCGCTGCGGAGGATGTTTCTAACCAGATGGCACACGTTGCTGCACACGAAAAAAATTGAAAGAGAGAATAAGGAATCTAACATCCAGGGGTTAACCCATTCAGCCTTTCTAGACAACCGGCACATTCGTTACCAGAGCACTGCACTCCGTCGGCGACACGAATCCAATTCAACACACGTCACAATAGGTGGTAGCAGAAGTAGAACCGAGTAGAGCAGCGGTGGTCTTCATTGAGGAAATCCCATTAGAATTCGGTGCACGTTGGCCGCTGCCTTCGTTAAAAACTGCTGCGAGAGAGAACACACCTGATGGATGGACTAGCATGGGGAGCCACTAAAGACTCAGGAGGACACACGCTAGGGTAAAATTTCCTAAATTCCAAATCACGCGGGTTTCAGGGTGACACAGAGGATGTTATTTTGACCGCGCATTACATTTCGAGACCTGACAGAATCGACAAAATAAATGAAACACTCCCGAACATTGGGTACAAAAATTCCTTCTTCCCACGCACCCTATTACAGTGACTACAAAAAATAAAATAGCGAGACACAAGACACTCCGTTATAATGTGAATTTCAATTATCCTTTCCCTCTTCCAATTACTACCCCTGATTTCCAACAGCTGGTGTCCCAACAACCCCTGCCACACGCCCCTGAGGCTGTCTGCAGGGTAGCATGCAGATGTAGATGATAAGTTGAGGGTATCAACTCCAGACACCAGCAACAGCCACATTCGACCGGTCCACGCCGATGAAGTGTGAAGTTTCCTCGTCTCGGGATGAAGTACGCGCGCGCAGGATCGGTGGACAAGGAGCCCGGACGACATCTTTACCTGACAGTATTAGAGATTGCAATCCGAATCTAATGCTGCCCGGTAAGATGTGAACAGACGCTCCCGCATTGCTGCGACCGCTACGACAGTTGAGGGAGTGCGCGCGCGCGTTGACTGCCGGGCCGTCCTCAGGCGAAGATGACACCGCGGCGACTGCGTTGTCGGGTGGCACGCCGGTCGCACTCACAAGATGGCGGCGGTAGTCCACGCTGCTCTGGGGGTCCAACACGAGAAGTCCACACCCATCCGCTGCTGCTGCTTCCACTCCTCATCTCTCCACAACTCTCACTACCACACACCCACCCACAGACTGGGAGGAGTGGGTAGGGGGTAAGGGGAAGAACGCATCCCCCTCCTCTGGGTGGTTTGCATCACATGGCACGTAGGCCCTCTCCCTTAAATAAAAAAGAAAAAGCATGCGACATATCTGCCTGAGGCAATACAGAGGCTGTGCAGTATCCTCCTCAGCTGCTGATGCTAGGCAAGATAAAAGGGAAATTAAGCAGAACGGGCAAGGAAAAGAGTTTCACCATTAATAAAATTATATCACATGGAACCTACTTCATGCACATGCGACTACATCGATGGGCGTTCACAATGGTGACAATGTAATAGTGCATGAATATTACCGACTTTTCCTTCGTTGTAGTGATCTCAAAGAATGATCAGCCTCTCACAGCTCATACTAGACTGAACGGATATAAAAGTTAACCGTATGAACCACTTACTATTCGTTTCTTCAATGATTACAGTTTAAACCGATAAAATTTCTGATTTAAGCTACAATATGTTGCGCAACATTGCCACAGCAAAGACAATTAAAGGTTAGGTTTACTACAAACGTCAAGAATTCCCTAAGAATGATGAGTATGGGAAAATGTAACTTCAGCAAGCTTCGCATGTGGGTGTAAGCGAAAACTGCATGGTATGAACTGAACAAGTAATGAATGGATTAACAAGATTGAAACACGCGAGGAATGCTGTTGATCCTCCTTTCATAGCCCTCATAACACAAGAAATTAATACCAGCTGGTGATTTAACAGTACCAAACGGCCAAATCTGAGGCTTTTTATTTCACTGAAATACCAGTGAATGTAGGGAAACTGATGTTGTGAGAGAGAAAGAGCTAAGATCGTGAAAATTGTAATAAAATAACACAAACAGCATCAGGAAATGCGAACTGCTATGCTAACTTTTCGTCCAGACGTAAGTCATTTAGATTAAATTCTAATGAAGGAAATTAACACCCAGCACAGAAAATACTCCTAAAAAACCTGTACACGCAGAAATGACAACAGGAATTGGAAGAGCTGATCAATTGAATAAATGAGTTACTATCTCACATTAGTTTAACAATTATTTTAACTGATCAAATTAACTATCACGTAGAAAATTCTTGGTGATGACTACTGGGAAAACTATAGCCATACATGTCATATAACGTTGTGGTTTTCTTTAAAAATGTAATACGATTCAGAAAACAGCGTACAGGTAGCACTGTTAATAAGTGTAACGTTTTTAGGACTATAAGAAGAGAAAAGTGGAAACAATTACGAAGATTTTACATGGCCACCGTGCACGGTCTATGAAACACCACGAATATTAAAATCAAGTAGAGAACTGGCTGATATCTATACCGAAAGTTACGAAAACATTTCAGCTACCACATTTGGCAAAATAGCGAAGAAGGGAGAGGAATGTGGCTTGGAGCATCCTGACGGATGAAGTTCTGCCGACATCGCTATTCTAGCCAAACTCAACAATCTAACCCAGGCACATGCTTCCCTACAAGACAACCAATGGGCGAAGTCGATAAAATATAAAAAGGCTTTAATTATGTCGAGTTAGCTTCCTCCATAGTCAAGATTCGCGAGAGGCACCGCCGACATTGAATTGGGCAACTTATTCTTCGACGAGTGACGAAAAACTTCATGATTAAGTCTCACAGATAATTTTAGGTGATTGCATAAGTGAAAGGTTTGGTGTACTTGAACGAAAACGCACGAGCCAAGAATGCCCTCTTTTCGTTTTTGGCCACTTGTTTGAATGAATCGTTCCAGGGGTATAGCCTCGAGATTCGATTAGTCGAAGTACCTCCGGAACTGAAAAATGCTTCTAAATTAATGCATTTAAGAGTTACGGAAAAGTTAATTACGTTCAATGCCAAGAAATGTGAAACATTTCCAATTTGCGAAAATTCGACTCGAATTTTTATCAGAACCTACCGGGATGAAAAAAATTAAGAAACCATTTTCCCCATCTAGAACTCCATTTACGTGAGTGGAGTGCACACACTAAGGCCACTGAAATTGCTTATGACTAGTACTGACAGAAGCGACAAATTAAGATTTAAAACTACCGACTGACACGCACACAAATTTCTTGGTTTTATTGCAGATGTTGACCCCCTGCCACAGGCCCCCACAGTGGCCCGCTGGGTAGTACGTAGATGGAATTAACCACTAGAAAACTTTTCAATTATATGCATTCATAAAATTCACGAAACATTTATGCGCAATGAACTTCCTCCTCCGGAAAAACAGAGAGAGAAATCAACTCTTCAAAAAAAACTGATGGGACAACCCCGACCCGTATGGAGAGCGAAGTATAGGGAGAGATAAAAATGAGACATCGGGGCTGTTCAGATAGGTGCGAGCCTGAGGAAACTCCGCTGAAGTCAAAACCACGCGCTCAAGCGAGATCAAGATGGAAGAAAGAGAAGTGTTTGAGGAGGGGCGGCGCTGGGAGACGGACAGACGGCAACCACCTTACTCGCCATTTTTAGACACCGGCCGAGTGAGTTGACACTCCCCCTACAACAGAGTTTTAATCCGAAGCGACGCGCTGTGTCCCGAGCACCAGTTCCGCCACATGGTCTCGACTGCAAACACGATCCCGGGTCACTCACACTCGATGGATAGGCGCACATGTCTTTTTAAGGCGGTTGCACCGTGAAACGACTAGAATGTTTTTTAGTTCAGTCACTGGCTACTTATATAAAATAGGGAGTCATCCGTTTGATATGAACAACAAAACCATACCTCTCCACGCTAGGTATATAAAGTAAACAGTTCTTGAAATTGCATAAAGGTATGCACGAGAACTGACGAAACATGAGGAATATAGTGATTCAATCTATAACTTTCCGCGAAAAACTATCGGAATCGAATTCTCTCAATGGTATGGTTATAAAATTAAGGAACCAATTTATATTAAGTGTTGAGTTATTAGAAAATAACTTGTTAAAATGCATCAGTTCGATAGAAATGGCGCTGCAGCCGGCTTCTATGATAGGTAAAAATTATAAAATACACTCTTAGAATTACCTGCATGTTTTGCACCAAGATTGTTAAACAGCCAAAAAATGTCATCCGCAAAAGCAGTTTTTTCTAACATAAAAACTAAAATATGAAATTCCATATTACCTAGTTTAGACGCACACGGTCGCGGTGGATACCCTATTATAACCATTCGGTCCACCTCTTCTACGTCAATTACTGCTAAAAGCTTAGCAAAACCGATCACTGGTGCTTCTAGTATCAAGGCTTAAGTGTAGCCTCATCCTAATACAGAAAGGATCTGTAATGATGAAACTCAGTCCAATCCACTCCCACCCATACAGTTTCCGCCATGCAACACCAAAATTCTAGCAGTGCTTTCAAATAGTCACTGAGTATACAGCTCACATGAGTGTGGTAGGGCTGATGCTAAATTAAGGAAATTCGAGGAATCACATACCCTTCCATTATGTCCTCAGCAGCTACAGTGATTCTAATGAATACAAATGAAATTCATAGTTAAGAGGGGGGACTTGCATTAGAGCATGCTCGGAAATTAAATTATGCAAAGGCGATCCAAAAAAATGCAAATGCAGATAATATACTTGCATGAGCGCATATTACTTCGTTAATGCCCTTAACCGACCGATAATAGTACTCTAGAAAAATGACAGTGAAATGGTGGTGACGACAGCACAGTTATCCAATTTAAAGACAAATTAAATATGAATAGATGCTTACAAATAACAGTAAAAAACTTACTCGCCAAGCTTCAGTGCCGGCACGTATTAAATACAGAGCCTACGAGGGCAGGTCCATCCGTGGACGCCCGCAGTCGCGTGCGGGTAGGGGTAACGTTCATCATACCAAAACCGATAGCACTAAGAAAACGCGAGAGAGGACATTGCACTGCACATGGCGGCATGCCTGTGTACTCACGGATTCTCCACGTCCAGCCACTTTCAATCCACTCTCGCCGTCCACCCCGACATCCAAATCCTCGATCTCCTCGCACTGTCCTACCCGCAAGCACTAGAGCCAGCTCTCCCCCAGTGTATCTCCTGCGTGGGCTGTAGCCTGCGTCGGTTGGTTTGCGGGGATGGAGAGAAGTGGAGAGTTTTCCCGTGGGCGGTTTCCGGGAGGAAAGAGGGAAGGTCTCTTCAAGGAGGCGGAGACGATGGAAGAGAGGAAGGGAGGCGATGGAAAAGGGTGGAGCTGTGGAGGAGATGAGGGTGCAGCAGCCTTCGCCTGGAAAGGGGGTCGCCCTCTGCTACACCCGGGGAGGAGGAACCAACTGGCGGTGGTGTCCCCTCGTCGGCATCGGGAGTCGCACTGCTGACCGCCCGACTGGGAGGAGAAGACGCCCTCCCGCTAGAAGTCATGCGTCCAAACCCCTCCCCCACCACCACAGCTCGCACTAGCTGATATGCACTCTTGAGGTCACGGAATTTGCTTCCTCAGATTAGAGAGAGAGTTCGAATGTGGATGGAGGGGAGAGAACTCATTGGTGGGGAGGGGAGAAGGAGATAGCGAGGTGGTCAGACGCCCCCAAAGGTCGGAGGGCTCGCCCCTGCCCCCTCCCCTCATCGCCACGGCACCAAGCATACCTCATACCAGCGCACCATCTAATCGAGCGCCCCCTGTGCCCCCGTTTGAACTGCCGTCACCACCTCCCCGTGAACACACAACCCCTCTCTAACTGCCCTGCAGATAGCGCCCCCACACTCACTGCGGTGCCACACACGAGTATTATCCTCCCTATACCCCACCTCCTCCGCTGTCCTTCGAAAGAGCGGGGGACACAGAACAGTGCCTTGTATAACCAACCTCCCCGCCTTCGTCATACGCCGACGCCGCCCACCCCGACTCCCGCGGGTGCCGCCGCCGTTGGTCTCGTTATCGCGGCTCACCCCCTGCCCTCACTCCCACTCCTCCAGGGGCGATGGGTTGTGCAAGTGGTGCGTGGCGGATATCCGGCCACAGGGCGACAGACAGATTCCTCTCTTTCTACTTCTTTCCCTCCCTCTCTCGAGTCGCGAGATCGGAATGGGACTTCTGCGTCGCCCACGCCGCCAGAGGGCTGCTGCGCAGGGATATCTCCATTTTGGAAGGCAGCCCCCCAACCTCCCTGCTCCACGTCCATGCAAGCTCCAGGCAAACCAGGCGGCAAGGCGAGCACCGCCCATTTCACGGGCTCCCACGAGGTGCGGGGACAACCGGGAAGCTAACCTTCAACTGACCATGGCATTAAAACCACTGTTTGGAATTTGTCTAAGGCTGTTTTTCAGCAATGACATGATTCACCGGTTGCACTAAGGACGAATTCGGTTGGAAATACACTATCGAGACATCATGGAACGAATTATTGTCACCGAAATAAATATAATATCATGATCCCAGTCCAAAAATCAAAGAAGTGCTCAGTCAGATGATTGTCGTTCCCAAAGTGAAGACACGGTACAAGAATCTTTCTTGTAATCTCCTATTACGAATGACTGGTTTCATCAATTTTGTGAGACTGGCGAGGACGCGAAAGGGAGATCACCGGGAAAAAGTATCATGAATGGCTATCAAATTGAAACAAGTGCCGAAACAATAAATTTGTCAAGACATCCAGAATGTAAGTGTGCCTTACGAACCTTCATTAATTGCACGACGTACGAAGCTCTCCCGATACTGTTTTAACACGTTCAATGGATTGAAACGCATACTGATTCGTTATCACCACTGTCTTCTAGCGGTTTGCCTACCGAACACAAGACTAGCCTGGGGCCTTATTCATTAAGGACTAGACATGATCTAACCTCGGTAAATCCGTGAATGTAACGTCACTTCCCCCGACAAATTTCAACTTTTGAAAGGCCCTATTTGAAATTTTAGAGGCTGTGACGCCAAAATTTCGTCTATGTCGAGGCTCTGAAAATCCGAGAACATACAGAATAGCCCCCCGGGTCGATAAACTTGCTTCACCCTTGACACTGCAAACATGACAGAAAAGGAACGCAATGAACTGCAAAAAATGTCGAAATGAGATTAAAAATTATACACCACAATGTCAAATAGTCCTTGAAATTAGGGCCGGCTGGGGAGAGTACAAAAACTAGTTAATCAACGCCAAAGGATTCAAGCTTAAATATAGTTAATTTTCTGAGTGGATATGGGGTATGTCAGACTTAAGTCTAGTAAAAGAATTGACTCTTTACGAAACACCTAGGTTTGTTAAGTCGAAACAATATTTTCAACGTGGAGAAGGGTATGAGCAAGTATAAAAAATTCTAGCCAAGGATACTTTTTATCCTATCGAAAACCACAAATATAAGGCGTATTTTCCACGAATTCCATGCTCATTGCCTTGAGTATACAAACACAATAAAAAGTTAAGAATTTGAAGGACTAATAGCAGGGGCGGATCCAGGATTTTTCTTTGGGGGGGGGCACAAGGGTCTGATGGGCAAACGGTCTTCTCATATTTGGGATTAAAAAACAACATACAAAAATTAATGTACGAAATATGCTTTTTATTTTAATATAGATATTACTAATATGCAAGCATTAATTAGTTACG
Organism: Pyrrhosoma nymphula; assembly: GCA_963573305.1. NCBI lineage: Eukaryota > Metazoa > Arthropoda > Insecta > Odonata > Coenagrionidae > Pyrrhosoma > Pyrrhosoma nymphula. The sequence goes on from OY754329.1 coordinate 45,460,008, forward strand.
TATATAATAACGGCAGTTTTCTATTATGTTTCCTGCTGAAGAGTTCCAGTACTTCATTAACGTTCATTTTTGACACAATGTCTTCCTTCCCACTTGGGCGATGTTTTTTTCGAGCGCTGACTAGCGAATGACCAATGACCGGCAAATCTGTCTTCTTGACTTGTGCTTACAAAAGAAAACGAACGTAATTATAACGGGCCCGTATTAAAAATCTTGTCCATTATTTAAGCGTCTGGGATGGGGCACGTGCCCCCCCCCCTAAATCCGCCTATGACTAATAGTAAAACCACAAATTGATGAGAAGCAGGTTGCTAGGCTAACATGAAGCAATGTTTGTGGTTACTAAGGCTTAACAGACTCTCCAAACAAATAGAATATCTTTTCCTAAGCTGCCACTGACTGTAAAGCTTACGACTATTAGTATACATCTTTTGAATAAAAACCATTAGCAAAGCTAACTAACCCAAGATTTTCTTTCAGCCGGAAAAATATCTTCACGGAATCATCCAGAAGTAAGTCAACGGCAACGCACAGGTTGATATTTACAGGTCAATTATGTACAAGTTTTTACCTTCATTCAAAATTCTCTTTCTTAAGATATCAATTTATACAAATTCAACCTAACAGAACGGAACGGAAGACAGAGCGAAAATCCGACGAGTAACGCGCACGAGTGTACGCTTGATCACTTGGCCTCCAGTAGGACGACATATGAGCGGCACTGGTGAGCTTATCATTCCTGGCATTTAAGGCAGCGCCGATCCGAAAACATCAGCGCACACGAGCGTCGGCAAACGGCCTGACGAACGCAGGCGAGACGTTCAGTAACCTGCCGACAGGTTGCATTCTACAGGTACACAACAGTCGCGACCGAAATGTTTCGTAAATAGAAAACGAATTCGTTCAAACTCCCGCACTCAAAAATCTAATTTTTATCTCGCAGTAATAAAAAGCTTAAGGTGGCAGGAGCGATTATTGCGAGCATTTGAGTGCACTTTTTCATAACTTTTCAAGTCGAAAAAATTCTTGAACCACATTTCACTTAATTGCATCAGTCTATACTGTGGAGATATCCATGCACGCAATAATTCAAATGATGAAATAATTACATTTTAAATATATAGCCTTAATTAAAGAATTGTTATGACAATAGTTTACGTCGCGGAATTAGAAATTTAATCGAAAATTATACCAAAAAACGCTTTTTTACTTTGTAAGACACCTTGATATTTGCATATTGAAAAATCACTTAGTGAATTCCACACTTTAATTACGAATAAACAGACCCAGGTTTCGGCAACTCACAATCAGTGCCATTGAAATCCTTCCAATAACGGAACTTAATATTTAGCGTTATGCCATAAGACTACGGGTTAAGATAGCACTGAATTGCCAATAAACCATATCGATAACATGCCATTTTTTTCCCTTTCTTCCTTTCCCTATATTATTAATATGGACAGGTATGCAAAGTTTCACGCTAAGCTGTAAATAAATATCACTCCAACCACCTTAACATCCATTTTTGATGTCGTGGATTAAAAATCAATAAAAATGACAGTCGCAGATTCGATTATGGGCGTTCTTTTATTCTCACACAAGCTCCAGCGCACATCAACACATCCCAATCTGAGGGCAAGGGTGCGTCAACGAATGGAAAGCAAGTGCGCTTTCTGTTGTGCGGCGCAAGGTTAAACAAACAAAGCATTCTCTCTTTCAAAGTAAAGCTCAAGAGACGCCACAAGACGCACTCCCGATTCCACCGTCCAAATCTCCTCCCTCGCATACCCACCCTTCCCCCACAGAAAACCCCACACAAACACACTAAGTCCACAGCCCGAGAGATGCCGCCTCGTTTCAGTCCTCCACTTTCTCATCCCGCGTTAATCCTCCAGAAGCCAAGGGCACAGACACCACAAGTACAAGATGAAGGGGTGAACGCACCGAGACAGCCGCAAACTAACTGAGAGACATCTTCCGCGCAAGCCATCGCCTTCGGGTCGCTTACGTCGCGAAAAAAGACAGTGAGGACGAAAGTTCTGGAGTCCAGAGAGAAAGGAGTTAGGGAGGGGGGAATTAGTCGGGGAGAGATTTTAGGAGAATGGGGAGGGGAGTAAGCTTCCCCTACGGCATCCCATTCCTCAGCATGACCGAATAGCCTCAAAAACTCGTTATGGGCAATAAAGAAAAATAATAGCACAGTTTGAGCCAGGGATGTAGGTAGAGGTACTGCGCGGGGGCACTATATCACGGGGATCAATACCCCCCTCCCCTTTAGGTCAGAATTCTTTCACTTGCATGTCATGGGTGACCGAGAAGAGTTTTCTAGTAATGCTTTTGGGAACTAAACGCATGTGGGTTCTACAATTAGTAATGCCCCCGGCAATATCATGGCCGAAATATCGATCGATACACCATGAAAAATTCGTATATATGTACGCCACTGCTTTGAACAATCGGGGCTTTTCGACAGACTATCGTTTGAGCGAAATTTCGATTATAAGTAACGCTGGAATTATTGATGCGCACTGACAGTTTTACCTTATGGTCACTCCAATCAATGCAAGCTTCTAGGCATTTTCTGCGGTACCAAAATGCTTAGCTTTCAAACAAGACGGATGTCGCCAGCATGTGTGCATTAAATAGTTAGAAAACGGTACTGATGTAAACGAGAGTGGAGAGTGCTCGCGTAAGCCGGCCCTCAAAGACGCAATTGCCGCGGAGACAAATAGATGAAAAGGCGGAGGAGAAAGCATAATAAATGATGTGGGCAGGGCGGAAGGAAGAAAGGGAAGAAGGGGGTAGAAAGACGGGGGAGCGGGTCAGACGAGGACGAAGAGTGGGAGGGCGACCTCCAAGGAGCCTTGTTTCCTCATTGTAACGCTCGATTTTTTTTCTTTTTCAAACGCGAGGACACATGCTTGTTCGCATTTAATTCATTACGCAGTCGCCGATCGAATCGCTTTCGCTTTTCTTCTGCGGCGCATCAAACAATTTTAGCAAGGTGGATACAAAAGAATATGCATGACACTCATTAATCCTCATCTAATACTGTGTGTAAATGCTAAGTGCGATCATAACTTCACCAGAATTAAGTTTTGAAGTTTCGTCGTCACACTCAATGACCAAACTACGTTCTTAAAATGGCCTCGCCAGCAGAGATCTCCTCAAAAACATACTGCTGTATGATTGATGCATAGCTCCGTCGTCAGTGCAACTATCTTCTCCAATATGCTACAGCCGGATGTGCTAATTTCACAGAAGATGGCAGTGATTAATATAATTAAATCCTTATCTGGAAATTTTAGTGAACGTAACGCAAGATGAAAAACGTTCGAGACGAACCGTTGTGAAGGAATTCAGGGATGGCGGTGTAATAAGACTAGTTTTACGCCCGAAGATTGGCTACTAATGAACACTCCGAGCATTAAACGAATAAACGTGAAGCATCCACGCCGGGGGCCAAGAAATGCAAAATATTTAAGTTTCTCGCAGTTGCTTATTAAAGGAGTTTGAAAGTATTGTCCTATTTAATCATTCTTTAAATAACCTTCATTCACCACTACCTAAAATGTTTTCTCGGCAACATTTTCATGAAACGACTCCTATTCCATCAGATTACTTACAAATTGATTCTCATCCCACAAAAATGATGCGCCAATATCCAGTGGCACTAATTGTCGTGCTGATGGTAGAATTTCTCGTTCTCAATTATCCGTACGCAGGAAAACACGTCGGATATGAGTGTACGTTTAGGGAAGATCTGATTCTGTGCAGATAATTCCTAATTGTAAGTCCCGGGCGCCATTGTCGATTCGTCATTAACTCGTGCTTCATCCCCGCGACGAGCGCCCGAACCGCCCGTTATACGTCAGCCAGCCAGCGGGAGCTTCCGAGGTACACAACGAGTCTAAAAATAGAACGGAACTTCGTAGCAGTCGCTGTCTGCTGATGTCCACGCTCGCTCAGCGGCGTGAGGCTCCAGATGAAGACCAGCCGTACAGAATACAGACACTCCGTAAAGATACTACGGCTACCACTACTCCGAAAAGATACTACTAAGGTCAATAACATCGTATATTAATCCGCTAAGAAGCCTCCTCACGTCTAACGTGAAAGTCCAAAGTCTAGACTCGAAGCCGCGAAATCCCAGGTGGGTGACGCGAACGCGTCACCCAACCGGCTTTCCCCGAAAAGGAATCGCGATGGCCAACGGTTTCTTCTATCGACACCGACGTTATCCACAGCTACATGAAACCTTACAACTTCCGCAAGATAGGGGGAGCAGATTGGTAATCCAGAGGCGTGAAAGAGCTACATTGAACGGACAACTGGCAACATTTGAGTACGATTCGTCACAATTTCAACATCCAAAGCATCACAACTGTAATTACTTTCGTGAGTTAGTTTATCACCATATTAATAAAATTCATTACTTCACTTTATCCTTGATAAATCATTACCAGCAAGCTCTACACGCGGAAATCGTGTGAAATTCTCTCACACGCATTTCTCTTTCGGAGCAGGCACAATCCAAATACCTTAATTCTTGTGAGTTGGGCCTAAAAAAATACTACCTAATCTTCGAATACCTCTTCCGCTTCAATTACATTAGTGCATTTTTTCTCTCACGTTCTCTTGTTCTTGCAACTCCTAATAACAGATTACCTGAAAGGGTGTTATACCGTCTTCCACACACACACACGCCGTCCTGACGTACTGTCACTCAAGGAGATTGCTTCTGTAACTCAACGTGGAAATTGTCTCTAAGAACTGCTCTTCATATTTATCATCATTCCGGTAATTTTATAACGCAAGCCATCACAGAGAAGCCCATACTTGCCCACCTAGCTAATCATCATATCGAAATCAAAACTCTAGTTCAACCATACAGTCGTGCAAGAGTAACCTAGAGCATTAGTCCACGATACAAGTGGTTACTCTGCAAACAAAATCAGTAATAATTTCATCATCGTTCAAACTAAAACTATTCCAATCGGGAATGTCGGCTGCCTTTAAAAAATCCCCTTGGGACTACCTCGCCGAACGCTGCATTTAAATATTTTTTCCGGCAGTGTGACCGCACCCAAAAATAGAAATATGGAACCGCCGCTCCGCCCCTCTTCCACCTTTCCTCCCAGAAACAGTTATGACACCCAGGTTAAAATAAAACAAGGAAATTGGTAAAAGGAATGTGGCTAGAAAGAGACACTCGTCCTGAAATCTAACTCAACCAATAACGCCAACGAGAACTATTTATAGAAAAATTGCAGCGCTGGAAGACGGTCGATTTCCAACATTTAAGAAACTCCCTGGCTACATAATTTCCACTAAGAAAGATAATGATACTTGACCCTCGCACATCTCTAAAACAGACAATTGACAAAATTTGAGATTACACTGCTGAACAGGCGGGTAACAAAATTCCTTCTTCCCACGCACCATTAATGACTACAAAAAAACAGACATCCCCGTGGAAATTCCTCAATACGTTCACTCTCCCACTTTCAATTACTTTTCCCTATTCCCTACCTTCTTCATGGATCGTGTCCAGAAACCCCCTGCCAAACTAGTCTCTCAGAGTAGTATGTGGAGATAGATAAAGAGAATCTTCTCAAAATTTTAAGGTGGTTGGAGCGATTTTTTAGAAAAGATTTGCGTGAAATGTTGCTAATGTGTCCTTATTAATTACATCTATAGATTAATAAAAAAAAATCATGTTACCGATTTGGTTTGTTGATAATTCAGTGCTATTTTAACACGTAGCCTTATGGCACATGACATATACTTCGTAATAATTCGATTACATTTATGTACATATTTTCCCCAAAATGTAAAATAATACGTATCATGGTACTATAACAGTCCCTAAAACTTTCAAGTTACCATGACTAGTAAAAAAAGCGTATTTATGGTATGTAAATCGCTTAAATTTCTAACTCCGCGCCAAAAATCTAAGTTATACCAATGCTTTAACTCAGGCGAAATATTTAACAAAAAATTCTTGCATTACTGCATGTATGGTGATTTACGCCGTATAAACAGATGTACATATGTGAAATGTGGTCCAAGAATGTTTTCTGACTTGCTGAAAAAGTTATTAAAATGTGCACTCAATGACTCACGATTACCGCTCCAGCCACCTTAAAGAAATTGTTGCTTCACACTATTTCTATGTCCTAGAAAATGTATTTTTCATCACCGGTACCCCCAGAGGGAGGAAAAATCCCCAGGAATCATTTTGAGCGATTTCGGCTTGGCTAAGGAGTAATTTGAGGACGCGACCGGCGACTAAGATCGTTTGCGCTATGAATGACAGGTGGGTAGTTTATTGAGGGAATGAGAATTTGAAGAATATATGAAGTTCACAGAGAAACCCGGCGCCGCCACCGGCCTATTCCTAACGAAAGGCAAAATAGTGTTATATGTAATGTCACGTCCAATGCACAGAGTTGGAATTTTTTATCATGTTAGCATGATTGAATCCTGATAAGAACTAAGACGATGCAATTTTCCACAGATAAAAATTTTTAATCGACCCGGGTTTCGATGCACTGCATCTTGTGATGCAGATGCACTTTCGATGCACTGCATCACATAATGATGATGCAGTGCATCGAAACCCGGGTCGATTAAAATTTTTTACCAGTGGAAAATTGTATCGTCTTTAGTTCTTATCATGTTCATATTCCACAATATCTCACCTGATTCCTCCCTTTTTGATTGAATCCTTACAAACTATCCCCATGATGTTTAAGTAGGAATGCGGAATTCACTGAAAAATCTCGCACTAAAGCCAGGAGGGAATGGAACCCGGGCCCCGGGGATGGGAATGGGCCCCGGGGATGGGCCCCACCCCCCTTGTCGTTTCGGCCCGTTTAGGGTACACGTGAGTGATTTTCACCGTGGAAAGAGCAACGGGGCACGGCTACGCTCGAACGCTATAATGCCTCACGCGCGCGAGGAACAGGTGGAACCCATCACGCCAACATCATTCATCGAAAGGGGGCTGGCTGCTGGTTTCACACGCACGTCACTCAACGTTCGAACACACGACACACTTGACGTAGGCTCTTAAGTCTCATGTCCATCGCGACTTATTCACGCGACCAACTTACGACGAATGCAATCTAAAAGGGCATGGAAGAGGACCACGAAGTAAATAAATACAGAAGCAGATAAGAGAAAAGTGCGCGATCTGCCGGATCTCGTAATTAAGACTAACTTAAGGTTCAACCAAATCGCTCCATTAGCATGAGATGCGACACGTGACTTCTTGACACGTTGGCAGCGCACAGTTTACTATTACATTATCGGCCCGTACAAGTCTAAATGTAAAATCAGCACTGTTGACAAGCAAATCATGAAGGACGCCAAAGTTAAGTCTTGCGTAGGAATGATGTGTAACTAATTGGAGAGAGAAGTGGAAAGCTGCAGCAAACCAATATTCGGATCAATTGCTGCCGCAGATTAAAAAAAAACTGAACTGGACTTTGTCCAGTGCAGCCGTAGTAGACTTAAGGGTTTAGCCAGCTCTAGCTGCCAATGTTATGTTGTATCGTCTAAACCCTTAATCCATGCCTGAATTAGGTTTCGAATCTACCACCTTCGGGTCTCCAAGCCTGCGCCGTACGTAGTACGGCGTACTATCGCAAACCGGCTCTATGTCCATTGTTGGGCAACATTTTGAACTTGCAGGCCAGATAGGAGGGCAGTAGCGCTTCGGGGATCGATGCATTTTCAGATAGCTGTCTTGAATCCACGGATTTTCCGAATCCACAGTCTTCCCCCTCTTATCTCACGAACATTCGCAATACGTCTTTAGCTCAACCTAATCGCTCAATTAACGGTGATGCGACGCGTGGCTCTTTCGATGCGTTGGCAGGACGTGCATTAAGACGCCCATTAAAATTAAGCAGGTTACCAAGCACACGCACGCAATGAAAGACACACAAGATCGGAGTTCGAGCAGCACGCATAGGAACACGCCCTCTTTTACCATACCACCCCTAACTCCCCCCCCCCCCCCACCACCCGATCATCATCACCAGCCACTACCGCATCGTACCAACATGGCGGACGGATATAAACGCAGATCTGTCGCGTACACTTGCCTTCTATCTGTCAAGTCTTAATTTCCTCAACTATCACATTCGCCCATTCTTGATAACTAAGCAGTCGGCGGCTTAATCCATTGGCACACGCACATACACAAATGAAACTAGTTTACGTACACCATTTTGGAAAAATACTCCAAATAAAGCCCGAGGAGGGAAATCAGCAGGGAAAACAGTTATCGTGAGCTTATTCAACTCCGATATCCTTCCATAAGCAGACAAAAACCAACACTTAAAAAAAAACACTACATCTACTAGTTTGGAGAAAGTTGAGATTTGAACCGGGGACTGTTGATAAGAACTCGGGATGGAAATGAGCTTTCTGTGACTTGTTTAATGTTCTAACTCCGTTCGTTGGCAAGCGCATACACCACACACAACCACTACCTCCACTGAAATTTGAAAATTGAAAGAAGATCTAAACTGGGGGCTCGTCATGGAAATGAGTTTCCGGGAACGTTTTTTTTTGTTCATTCCGAAATTCGTTGACGTAGGAGGCGGACGCCGTCCAAAAGAAAAAAATTATGCGACACACATTTCCATGATTCAATTTACGGAAAGGATTTGGGGAGGGGAGAGGCGGAAGACGTGGGCAGACGCTGCAGACGAGGCCCAGCAGAGGGAGGAAACAAAAATCTTTAAGTCCCGCGCGAAAATTAGTGGATACATGCAACCAAAATGACGAGCATGAGAGATAAGTCGGGAGTGACAAAAGACAAATATTTAGCCAAGCGACGAGGAAGCTAAGCACAAGACAAGAAACGACCATCGGGAACGAAACACGACGATGAGATGAGACCGCTTCCGAGGCGGCTTGACGTGGATCCCCGACCAATTTAGGCGTTGCCCGCTGGAAGCCTTGGGGACACACACGCACACAAGAACGAGGGATCTTTTTTTTCTTAGGGAACAAAAGGGCGTGGGGTGGACCACGATGGACAAAATGAAAACTATAATGAGCAGTATAAGCATACACATAGCAGGGAAGCATTGGATGGGGAAAAAAGCTAGCAGATGAAACTACCACACACACGTACTCGCTCTGGCGAACGAAGACGAGCTTCAAGAGGTATTATCACCGAAAGTACGGCCACAGGATGATAACGGTGCCACTTATGCTTCCTTAACAACTGATATAAATAAATATCGTGCATATTTCGCCAGTAAATGAGAGAATAGAAAGATGTATAGATGACGGCGTGGAGCTACGGTGGAGGCTAATTCACCCGTCCCACCCACTCCACGAAGTTAAAAGTACACTTAGCTCAATGTTTGGCCTGTCGTACAGAGAGATTCTAAATATAGGAGGGGAAATACACGACCGATTAGACGCCACTGGGAAGTCAAGATTTCCTGTCCCACCACCACTGTACGAGGCAATACACAGATGAAGGTTACAGGTCACAGATGAACATGGAGGGGGACAATCATTGCATACGCAAAACGGGCCTAGGTGACAAGAGATTCGAGTGAGATGGAAAATACAAAGTAATAACCACTGGAGAGACTATTTCACCACTCCCTCGTCTTCACGAGGTAATACACAAGACTTGAGACTGCACAAGCTGGTGATTGTTGGCTATTTCATCCGTCCCACCCACTCCACAAAAGCAATACGCATGTTCAGCCATACCGAATCGAATTAAAATTGTTGCATTGAAAAGCACTCGACGGACAAAACCCCTTGGGAGAAACTAGTTCACGACCGCTCCCCCCTGCCGCGAAACATTACGCCTTCCGAGTTTACAATTTGTGTATCGTGCCTGGTGTATTTGTGTGAAAACCAGAGTATAATATTATAGTTTCAGAATTGAAATAAGCAGTCGCTTCTCGGAAAACTCACCACGTTAAAAACAGCCGGCGTGGTAGACGTCGCTAGTTGCTAGGGAGCCACACCACTTTATGCGGGGAGAAAGGTCTCCTCTCTTGCTCTCCCACGTGGCACAAAGGGGGAAAAGGGCGCGGCCTGTCCGACGGCGTCGCCTCCACACACTCGGGAACAACGTCTGCGGCGTGCGAGCGATTGAGCGGTCTCAACAGCTGGGAACCAACTGGCCGGCAGCGTGACTGGCCATCGTGTGACGTGGAAGAAGGCGGCGCTCACGATCGAGGCGGCGGAAGCACCAAGCAACGCCTTCTCCCGTCCCGCTCTCTTCTCTCTCTCCCTCACTTTCGAAGGAGAGAAGTCGGCAGGCACCTTGACCCCTCCCAGATAATGGAATGCCACTTGTGGATATTCCCCTAGCGGCGGCAGCCACCACGCGGAGGACGATGGGAAACACTTGGGGAAGAAGATTATTTTCTCGACCGGCCGGCTGGCCGCCGCGCCATGAAATAGCGGTAGAGAAAAACCGCGATTCGATAGTGGCGCGAAGATTTGACTTTTCAATCATTCGGAACGGATTCTTTCTCGAGAGAAAAAAATAGGTGGGCGGAGTTTTTTTTGTGTGGACGCGGGAGGGCTTGAGGAAGCGGAAAGACTTAACCCGATCGCTGGTAGGCTTTCATTCAGTTTCAGCCAAATTACCTAGGGGGCGGGGAGGTTGTTAAGTTCAGACTCGGAAAGCTTACTCAATCCCGATGTTCTCCGCAACCTCAAGTTTCTGGAGGTATTAGCGCGTGCAAATAGTAAGTGGCAACATGATAGCCAACTAAAAAATAATTAAATGAACACAACTTATTTTTTTCCGCAGTTTTCATTGTACTGTATGTGCCATAAATGATGTCGTAACAGCAGAAACCGGTCGTCTCCAGAAAAATAAAATTGGAAAAAAGTTGCGTTCATTCAATCATGCAAATATTCCATGATGTTCTCTTCATCATATAACAAAAATACTTACTGGAGGCAAGGTAAGCTTCAGAAAGTTATGCAGTTTGCTACGTCATGACAGGCTTCGGACGGCAGCATGTTAAAGCACGTGTTCACGAGCTAACGAGATCCAACAAAAAGTTAACTTTATTGAGGCAATATAGGCGTAAGCTTTAAAAAATACTCAGATATACGTCGTTACGCCAAATTTAAGGACGTATTTGAGGACGAAAGATCACTTTCTGAGGCCAATATGGTAATTCACTTTACAACTTCTGCAATGTATTGCGTTATGCCAAGTGTGTACGTATAGAACAGCTACAAGTAAACCAACCCTAGATTACATTATGGGGCAATGAAAACATTGACACGTTCTCGTCTACGTCAAGTTCGAAAGCGCAATTACGTATTCTGGCTACAGGGACGCCATCTAATTACTACTTTCTGGGCGAAAGAACTAAATGACCGCGAGAAACTTTCGGAAATCATGCGTACTGAAGAACTTTTTGGGAGGAGACAGATAGCAAATTGTCCCTTTCCCTCCATAGACGACACCATTGACTGATAACAACATCCAGGCTATTAGTCAATCAAAACCTACGGAATGGCTTCCGCGGAAGTGGAACCAATAAAAAAAATTAGTAACTCACTAAAAGACTGGCTTGTAAGAGACAATCGCTAGCACATTTAGTCCTCGTCCCGGATTTACCTTAGCTACGGTTTTAATTATGATCCATGACGAAAACCATTGTCTAATAGCGATAACCCTCCCGCGAGAACTAGTGAAATATAAGACGAAGAACGCAGGGAAGAAGAACGCATGAGGGCGACGACCGTCCACACGCCTTGCATCACTCATTGGTTGATTGGTTACTTGAGGAGGCTTCCTACAACTGAGGCTTTTGGCACCATTGAGGATGGGTAGGAAATGGACGGTGAAATAAAACCCGTCGTACAATTCGGCTTAGATTCAGTGAATGGCGCCCACATGGGTCCACAGTTCATGGGAGTAGTCCAGTTGAAGTGCTATCCACACAGCACGCAATTAAGAATCGGGATTTCACTGAATTAAAAATCTTCGCCACTTCGGGGGCACGAACACGGCCCTCGGAATGAGATGCCGGCACGCCAGCAACCTCACTAGCTTGATCCGCCGCTCAAAACACGCGTTGAAAATAGGAAAATCATCGTAGTGGCTTGTTTTTAGCAGATTAGCAGAAAATAGAAAATGCGAAGGATGTGAAAAATATATCGAAGTTGGACTTGGTGGTGATAAGTCAGTCGTCCGGCGAGCGAGTTCGTACCTATTTGCGTACGGACCCTCCCCGCCAACACTGTCGCCCCCACGAAAGAACCTCCCAACCTCCCCTCTAAACCGGGTAATAGCGAGGCGGCGGGCGGCAGCCGGTGCCTTCGGGGGCGGAAGGGGGGGGGGGGCGCCGCCGGCCCTCGGAACGGCCGGCCGGTGTAGGACGAAATTATCACCCGCTACTCCAGCCCTACCTCGCCGTGCACACAAGTCGCCGGCGGAATTAGATAGTCGTCGAGCACGGTCGGGCAGTTAGGTGGTCACACACCACAGTCGACTTAACGTAACACTCATTTTGATGATTTAGAGGCAAAATAGGGATGATCGTGCGGACGTTGCTGGTACTTGCACGCGTGAATTAAGTGAGGAAACCTTCTCTCTATCTTTCTTCCCCTTCCACAACGCCCACCTTACATCACCCCCCCTACATGCTCTGTCTATCGCTCGGCCAAGACCGTGGAAGAGCTGGAAGGGGAGGGAAATTCAAAAAGGGTAGGTGGAGGGAGGTAAGATGGTATCGCAGTGGGAAGGTAGTGTGAGGAGACGCACACGTGGAAGGCTAACGGATGGACATTTCAAAGGTTTCTTCCCCCATACATGAACGGTAGAGGATATGGCGACCATATTACGAAGGCATTCACGTCTCTAAAGGATAATCACGAAACGTCGGTACAAAATCGGAATTGCATTAAAAATACTCGACGATAGCAGTAATACGCATGTAATGCGAGTACAAAGATCAGCGGAAGAGACAAGGGGAGTTAAGTACCTGATTGAATACGCCTGTTTTATTTCGATAAACCAAGCTTTTAATCGTACTCCCGAAACGTGGGAACGAAATCGGGGATCTTTTCGTACTCATGACCGGTATTTTGTCACAGGAGTAAGTAGCAAGGGGGTGGGTTATAATTTGCTAAAGTACCCTAAAGAGGCTGTCCAAAAATGACGTCCACACGATTGGGGGGAGGGGGGTCACCACCTTGTGACAATGTGTGACAGGGGGGAGGGGGGGGGAGCTATGCTTCATGTGACATCCACACTTCCACTGTATATTATGTCTTATTTTTACTCAGACTGTGGAGAGGGGGTAGAAGTTTTTTCATTTTGTGACATCATTAAAGGGGGGGGGGGGGGTGACACTATTTGTGACCAACTGTGACAGGCGGGGAGGGGGTCTAGTTTGGTCCAAAATTGTGTGACATCATTTATGGACAGCCCCTAAGTTGCCCATCATAATTCGATGAACCGAGCTTTGAAACGTATTTGCGAAACGTCGGAACGAAATCGGCGTTGAACCGTACTTTTGAACGACATGCCGGAACAAAGATCAGTGGGTAAGTAGCTAGTCCTCTGCCGAGGCCGAGTACTCTGCAGAAGTGCATAGACTTTGTTACGTCCGTCACATTTCGATGAGAACAGATCCTTCTTTGCGTCCTGTCACTTCTCAGCAGAACTAGGATCTTGAGCGGGGAAGAGTGAGACAGTGGAGTAAAGTACTCGGGAACGACAGAAATACGAGAGTATCCCTTCACATCGCGATAAAAAAATCCCCCGTGTGTTTTCTCACGTCTCACCTGACTTTCAAGTAGTCACTCGTCGCTGGGCAGAAGATCGGAATGGTCGTGGCGACGACAGACGACTTTCCTTTGTCTCGTTCCCCATGGGCTAGGAAGAACATCCACCGCCCCTCCATAAGGCACCTCCCGTCACACCTCCCTCCTCCTCTTCACATGGGGTCAGTCCTCAAAAAGCGAAGTTTTCCTTCACACTTTCACCCTCTTCCTTGAGTGTGTATAGTATGAGGCTAGGGAGGAGGTAAGGGCACGGGTCATTCAGGCGTGCTTGTAAGGGAATCGGGGGAAGGGTTGGTGGTTTTCGGAAAAGAGGGAAGATGTAATATTTCACTCTCGCCTTTTTTCTCTTGAAAGTCCTCTCGAATTGGCAGGGTGTTCAGGGATATTTAGGGGTGGGGGTGAAGAGGGGAGGGTTTTAAGGGTAGTCCTTCCCGCGGCCATGCTTGCTGGGGGAACCGCCCAAAGCGGTCGAAGTCACATACTCGGCCAGCGTCGGCCGGCGTCTCGTTGTCGACTGAGCGTTCAGGCGGCAGCCGCATTCTTCACTCCTTCCTCCTCCTACACGCCTCTCTCCCTCCCTTCCCCGCCACTACAGCTCCACACTCCTCCTCCACATGCACGCAATCATACAGAAACCCCACACTCCTTCTCAAGCCTGCTTCCCTCCTACATCATTTACCCCCCTACCCAAGGAGGCGCAGGCAGCTCCACCCGGGGACCCCGAAAAGCGCGCGCAGGTCCCCCCGCCGACGACGGAGCGCTCTCACGGAGAGACGAAGCAAGGCGTGCGTCTAGAGAGCGTTCGTTGTGTATGCTCAAGTCCTCTTTTTTTCTTCCTCCCGCAACCATTTGGACGACGGCGCGACTGAATATTCAAGCTCGGAACGTGAAGTCGGGTAGATTTTTTTAACACATGGCATTGCTAGTCTTCTTCATGGTTTTGAATTTTCGGAAGATACGAAGTGTACATGGTCCACGAAGTCGACAATAACTCTCGTAATGTACTGTAGAAACAATATTCTTCCTCAACGGAAAGATGCAAATAGTTCTAGGGTAGGTATTGGTGCGCCAGGTTGATGTATGAGTGAAGATTTTTCCAAGCTGCCAACATTGAATATGAAGGTGGGTGTCACAAAACTCCCTACCATAAACTTTTTTAGCTGCTCGGACGGAACTAAGTAGATGCAGGAAGGAGTCGCCGAAACAATATATCCTTCGACGTAAAAATGTAATGAATAGAGTAATCTAGTTTGTTTCCCTGGGGTGATGTTCGAGGGAAGGCTCTCAGCTCTTCCCCCAGGTTACGATGATGGTTGGTGTCCTAACACCTCCTGTCCCACATCCTTATAGATGCTCGTAGGAAACTCGTTGGCATGCAGATAATGTCGAAACAATATTCCCCCTCGGTAGATAACAGTATCTAATGGGTTGAGTGCCTTCATTTCGCCCACGTGATGCTTGAGTAGAGATAACCCTATGTCCCACCGGTCATGATAATGGATGGTGTCCTGACATCCCCTGCCATTTGCCCTCGAGTTGGCTCTCAAGGAAATAAAAAGATGCTGATGATGTCGACCACCGCTGTTTCGCTTAGTAACCACAAAATAGTCTTCAAGGTCCAAGATCTCGTCAACCTTCTCCCACTGAGTTAGCAAGTTGAACACTGTTTTCCTGTCGGTTTTAGATAAGTTTCCCAGTTTCAATTCATATTCACCTCGAAGAGTATATCGCGGTTGGCAAATTCGAAAATTCGACAGCTTCACCCGCTCGAAGACTAAAAAGCTCAGCACTCAAGAGTTAGTTCATCATCATCAGCAGCCATTACTCAGAATATTGAGATTCCTCGATAACTCTTCCCATTTTATTATCCTTCCAGTACTGTTTTCAATAACCAATTGTGTCGAAGAATGTGTCTGATGAGTTTGCTCCTAATTCTTAGCGGGGTTTTCACCAAGCTTCTTGCTCTCCAACTCTTCTCAGGACTTCTCCATTAGCGATCCTCTGCGTCCATTTGGTCTTCATCATTCTTTGATATCACCACATTTCCATAAATTCCAATTTTCTTCTTTGTGCTGCAGTTGTCGTCCAAATTACACTGCCGTGAGCTATCACGCTACATATATGTTTTGCTGGAGAGCTCTCTAACTTCAAAGTTCGCGTTGGTGGTGCGAAATCAGTTATCACCGATAAAGAGCATTCCTCGGTACAGTCGATGCCAGCGATTTTTCACCGCAGGAGAACTGCAGTGAGGGCTGGGAGTATCCAACTTTCTCCCTCGATGAACTATCCATCGCTTGCTCTGCTCTCCTCGTGCGCGTGGTTATGAAAGCACGAGCTCACCGGGGATACTGATTCATGGCGATCACGAGATCTCCGCGCTCATTTAAAGGAATCGATTCACACGCGCGGACCGACATGAAGAGTGAAAGAGAAAGGGAGAAAAAGAGAGAGAGAACTGACAATCTTAGCTGCAGCAAGGAGTGATACGTGAGATAAAATGGAAAGAATCGTTCCTCATGACTCAGGAACGACTCTCCTCAAGGTTTTCAATAGGGTCACGGGACGCCACGTGTTTAAACCGACGGGCAAAGCAACGGTCGCGGACGACGCACGTGGATCCCTGTTCGCAGCGCCATGTTTTTATTTATTTATTTTTTTTACTTCACACAAAAGTCGGCTGGCTCTCAGCTACCGGAAGAGAGAACGGCTCTCGTCGCTGACCGGATGGGATGAACGGTTCCTCGAGAGCGTATTGGTCACGACGACTGGGGGAGGATGGAAGATGAGAAAAGGGAGTGGTGGGGGAATCTGGGTCGTCTTCATCTACATCTACATCTACGATGTACCGTGCAAGCCACCACTAGGGTGTGTGGCACGGGGTGATTCCACACCAGGCATGCAGCACTCGTCCCAGAACAAATCCGAACCTCGCACGCTCCCCCTGGCTCTAGGCGCAGGCCAAAAGCAGTCTGGAGAACAGTGCGCAGTCCAACCGGAAACTGGGAGAGTGATACGTAAAAGAACATACAAACATGCAGAAAAATGCTATAGACACATCTAGTGGTTAATATTACTGATACTGTTAATTTATGAATACTACGAGATGCTACCTCATGCAAAGAACAAAATAAAATAATGCCGGACTAATCGACCGGTGTGAAGGGTTAGTAATTATGTGGTGTTATTAAGCACAAGTGAAAATTCTACTCTACCTATTGAGAGTGGGAGTTTCAGGTGATTGATCTATCGCAACTATTATGATCCCTTATTGTATGTGGGAAAAATGACATTTTATATCTATCGGTTCTGCAGTAAATTTCCTTTATTTTATTCCTGTGATCGCTTCTACCGTAGTACGTTGGCTCTAGCAGTATGTGTTGAACCATAGAGTAAATATATTATATTATATATGCTTACTCTATGGTTGAACGTCCGGCAAAAAACTGTCTGCTCCGAGTTTGCGCAAAAGATTTAACCTGTATTTCTCCCTTCGATCAGTTAGAGATTCCCACCCTAATTCCTTCAACAATTCGGTAACACTGCCAAGTTTATCGTAACAACCTTTCACAAATCTTGCTGCTCTCCGTTGTATTCTATCTATTTCAGAAATTAGTCCTACTTCGTAAGGGTCCCATATGCTAGCGGCGTACTCCAAGTGAGGTCTCACGAGTGAAAAATAACATCGCTCTTTAACTTTCTCGTCGCATTTTCCTAATATTCTCTTGATAAATCCCAATTTGCGACTAGCCTGTCCGCAGATTTCCCGAACGTGTTTCCCCCAAGACAGGTCCTGAGTAAGGGTCACACCTAAGTATTTAACTGACTCTACATTTGATAAGTCTGTTTGATTAATTGTTTACGTATCGTTGACCGAGTTATTCTTTTTCCAAAAATTCATAACAACGCACTTTTTAAAATTCAATTCTAACTGCCAAGTATTGCACCATTCATTTATAGCATCTAGGTCTTTTTCTAGCGCAATCTTGTCGGACTCATTGTCTAGATCCCTGTACAACACTGCGTCATCTGCGAAGAGGCGAATTTTGCTAGTAACAACCTGAACTACCGGAAAAGGGAACAGCTCACGTCATTCACTGCATTGGGAGAACTGTTCATCTCAAATGAGTGTGTCACGGCGTCTGTGTCTACCGGGAGAGAGATCGGTTCTCATCGATAGAGCGAAAGGAAGAATGGTATCTCACAAAGGAAATTAGAACAGGGTGATCACAGTATGATTAAAAAGGAGAAAGATGGGGTGGGACGGCAATTAACCGCCCTACTTAACTATTGGAGAGATCGGCTCACGCCGTTGACCGGATAATTGGAATGGATCTCCGTTCGAACGATTGGATATATGAGAAGGTGAAACCTTCAGTTATGAGGTTGGGGAAGGGAATGAATGGACGTAGAAAAGTGGGTTATCACGGTAGAAACTGGTACTATGTATTCGACATGAGTCTATTGATATTTCTCATTCGATGACTATCGTATCGTAAGTCTCCAGAATGTTGAGCTTATCTATAGTGTTTTTCCGTAACAGATCTAATGCTACACTGTCTAACTAATATACTGCCCTGTACGCTATTATTTACTTTGCACTGCATACTATTCTGAATACTGCGCTGAATGCTTCTAATACTGTATCTCATCTTTCGCGAAATATTTTGGCACTACACAAAAAAAATACTTAATATTAATAATGATAGAATAGCTATTACGCGGGTGGGCATGCTCTAGAGCCAGAGGAATAGATCATATATCTTGGGAGCAAATTGGGTTGAGCATTGGGGGTAGCAATAAGGGCATCAGGATATTTCATTCACTGGTTAAGGAAGCAATCATGAGGCAATAAGAAGAGAATCGATGAAGGCAGCACTAAAACAAATACTTTATGAAAATTTCATTTGTAAATCAGCACTTTTAGGCCCAGTTTTCATAATGTCTGGTTAACGTTAACCGCAAGATTATGTTGCCTTAACGTTAATTTGATATTAAATAAAAGTTTTGGTTTTGTTTTATACCTCAGACTTTGTTATTTTACGTGAGTGTTATCGATAGGAGAACGCATTCACATCGGTTTTCATGGATAGAAATTATTTTACCCGAAATTATAAAACCGGGCTGGATATTTGGATGAAATCGCTGGTCAAAGGAGTGAACCGTGATAAAAGGATGCTAATACTACTCAGAGTAAAATATAAAAGAGCATCGTAAGACCGATCCTAATATTGAGATCCGAATGTTGGGCCACCAATGAAAAATTCATCCGAACATGCATGCAAACGAAATGAATGTGCTCGATTGGATGTGTGGTGTCACGAAATGGCATAAATTAGAAACGAAAATATTAGAGGACGCTTGAAGATGTCACCAATATAGGAGAAAATTCAAAGGAGTAAAATGCTTTGGAATTAAAGTAAGAATTAGGTAATTTTCCATACATTTTATTTGAATTACGACGCGTTTCGATGTGTTCCAATATCGTCATCAGAATAATTGGTATCACAGTACCTGATAATGGGGTTGTAACACATTGAAACGCGTCGTAATTCAAATAAAATCTCCGGAAAAGTAGCAAATTCTTACTTTAGTTCCGGTATGAACTTCCACAAATCATCGCCTGAATCCGTGAATTATATAAAATGAACAAATGAAAGAGTCTTCGTTTTCTTCCACAGGTTTATTTTCCCGTTTATTTATTGGTTTTCCCCACCTCAACACCACCCCTCTCCTACATTCAACCAAGTCCTTTAAGAGTGGATTAATATACCTCTTGAGTAATTTTGAAACTTTGTACCTGATGATGACACCGCTGTGTCGAAACATGTTGGACCAAGAAAATAAATCTGTGGAAGAAAACAAAGTTACTCTATTCATTTGTGAAAATCAACTTCCACATAGTTGAGCCTGAAACCATGGAACGTATATAGAATGCTTTGGTTTGGACAAGTGGAACGGCGTACAGAGACATACTAAGTGGGTAAGAGAGTAATGAGCATGAGGCTACCACGTCAAAGAAGTAGAGGTAGGCCCAAGGAGAAGATTGTGTTTGTCGAGGAACATGAAGGAGAGCGGAGTGTTGAGAGAACATGCGCAAGATCGGGGAAGATGGAGAGGACTGACGAGAAAGTCGGCCCTAAAAATAGGGCAAAAAGGCTAGACAGAAGAATAAGATTGTAAAACCTGGCCTTAATGTCAGTAAACCTTGGATTCCATGCATTTCCCTATCGATTTTTTTTCCGTAAAGGCGGCTTCACACATGGAAGTTTCTTCTATGACTTAAACTAGTCAATTGATTGCGCAGTTTGATGGTCAGAAATAGGGTGGTTTCCTATTTCTTTTTATTGCCTAGATCTGAAATTTATAACCCCTGGAGTACGTGTTTGAAGCCGTTCGATTTTTAAATGGCGTTAAGTATTTTTCCTTATTAATTAAAAAGTGAAAAAATTCAACGGCGCGAAAACGCGACGGCAAACTATTGCATGCTGGTTAATCCTACGTGTGACGTCACAGGTACGTACGCAACTACCGCAATCTGCCGCTAGGTGGTTCGCCGCCGCTGCTTATCTGCAGACGACGTCCGCCGAGAAAGCTTTAATAATAATAATAAATTTATTGACGGGAAAAAAACTATTTACAAAAGTAAATTTGGTGTAAAATGGAAATGAGCTTTATTTATTAATTTAGCTGCTCTAGTCGCATAGAGAAACCTCATCAAAATAATGAAACATTTGTGGTTACGGTATGGGGAATGAAAATCGTGTAGTATAATATATTCTCAAATTAATGGTGCTAGCTCCTATTTTTTAGGTAAAGTTAGTATGAAAAGCATGAAATAAACCATTTTGTTCGTATTCATTTCGAAATATTTCCCGCAAGCAAGCACGAAATCGTCACTTAATAAATATACGGAGAGCAGGTGCTGCGCCGCAGCTATGATACGATTACACATTAATTTAATTCATCCACTTTGTCGAGGTGTCATTGCCAGAACATGAAATTAGCAAAAAAGGCTTACCGTCAATAGCATAATGGATGGCAAAATCTCGAAGCAAACTATGTATGAGCAAATACTAAAACAACTAAAATGCGTTGATCACCCCTCACCGTGATCACAGACCATTGATGGAAACTCGTGATTCACTGCATCAGCTGATCAGCATCATATTCTCCAAGAAGTACCAGTAACATGCCTCCGAGAACATTGCTTTATAAAAATTGTTTTGTGCCGCAGTGTCACACAACAACATTTAGCGATAGCAAGAAACTTACGTCGCGGTTCCACTAATCGAGAAGAGGAGAATTTTGTGGTTAAAAGCTGTCAGAAGAGAGTACCTTCCTTTACTCCTCTGATTTCACCTGCACTAAACCGAACATCTGCTCTAAAGAACTCCACCACCATGGCCACATCCACTTACGGTAGATTGTCCGTACAAAACCAGTTTGTAAAGCCATTGAACTTCTTCTCATGAAACCTTGTGGCTTTGTATATCAGCAAAAGGAACTGATGATGAAAGGTAACTAATGAAATATGCAAGGTATGAATGATAGGAATGGTAAATGAAAGGAATAGAAGATGAGATAAAGGAAATGTTTGTCAAAACGAAAGTGATCAAAACGTAAACATCTAGGCCGGAACACCACAGAACGCGAAGTCACAGGTACGCAGTTTCGTTATTCATTTCACTGCGCATGCGACGCTTGCCGCGAAGAACTCCTTCGCGGTAGCTCTGTACTAGCAGGTAGCGTAGGAGCCTAGAAAACTTCTTTTAATGGCATGCTCAATGGAGGAGACTTTCCGAAATTTGAGCATTTTAATCGAGGTATATTAATACAAGTTCACCAGATTTTAGGGACTCTGAAATACTATAGTAAGTACAGTCGATGACAATTCCATATACCTCGCAATGTTGACTATCTACCTGTTACGTCATCATAAGAGCTGCCGCTGTTCCGCCATTTCCGAGCCTTTTCAAATGAACTTAAAATTAACATTCAATTTACTTGTAAACTAAGACTTTTTAATCCAAATAATTTGCGTGTAATGAATACGTTTATGCTGGGGCACCTGTCGCAATAAATGAATTCTGTTTTCTTTGATGAAGGAAACTACCCTATTGCTAGAGCGCGGACACGGAATGAGAACAGGGGCTATTTTATTATCTTTTGTTCGTGCATTCGCGCAGTCATTCCAGCAAGTCCCCGCTTTGCACGTCGCAATTTTCACTGCTCATCCATTCATTCATCACACTTCATAACCAAGTGCCTCGTGTAAAAAAAATACCTCCTTTAAATCCACTTAATCTTCTAACATTGCTACTTTTGTGAGTCCAACTCAATTAAATTAAATTACTTCCTTTTTTTTTCTTTTCATAATTATTCGTTACTTGTCCGCAATTTTGCTAATTAGTTGTAAGCTTTCTCCTTAGTCGCAAACAACAATGCTACTTCTCAGTTACCCTTGAACATCTCGACTCGACAGTCACCACACCGGTTGTGGAGAGTACCGCTCTTCGGGACGGTGAAGAAAATCGCGCCCTCGCGAGGGCCTCGGCGAGGAGATAACTACGTGCCCCGTAAAACGGCCTTTAGAAGTCGTTTAATAGTGGCTCTTCGATGTGTAAGCACGGACTTCTACGACATTACCGGTCGATATCGGTGGTAATTGACTGAGGTTCGCCCTTGCAAGGGAAATAGACTGGCTTATATGTTGCCTACAAGTAACATTTCGACACTGAGATATAATCGCATCGCATCCGGTCAAGTGAATGCAAGCGGGGATTAAAAATGTAAACAAAGAATGATCCGCAGGACTCATTGTTATAGATGAAAATATTTATTAGTGCCTGGAAATGTTTTAAATGTTAAAGAGAACGCAAACGTAAGACTTATGACTACATATTCACACCCATATTCAATGTACGTAATTTATACAAATTTATGAAATCCACGAATACCTGTGGGACTTAAACAGAGTGATTGCCGAAATTAGGCGATTTCCGAAATTATCATATTCATTGTTTTACCTTCCGTCATTCATTTCTTTGGGAAAACCGGAAGTAATGTGTAATCAGAACGAATCCCTGTAAGTAGTGAGACAAATCGAGAAATCGATATATACCCTCACTACTTCCATAGAAATCAACTTCCATGTGTTAAGTGCCCTTAAGACTGTAGGTGAGATAGCATCATAGTATCGAATCGAAATCTTTTAATATATTGATTCCGCCGTATCCATAATGTAGATGCTTGATTGCCTTTCCCTAGCGCCCAGGGATGGGGTGCTGTGTGGCTCGGTTGCACCCGTTGCACCCCGTAGTGGCAGTGCCATCGGTGCCGTCTGCGCCAGACTTTTGACTCCCGTGCATACGCCGCTCATGTTTGCTGCCGACGCCGCCCCCACACAACCCCACCACTCCCTTCCCCCCTCCCACGACGTTCCCCACCTCCGAGCACTCCTTCAGGGCCCCGCCCCCTCCTCGGATATTTCACTCCCTCCGTTTCGAAAGGGAAGAAGCAGGGTGGAGGTGTATGGCAGAGGGGGAGGGGAAGGCTTATGCGGTGGGGGGAACTAAGAGAGCCTCTTGACTGCCGAGCCACCTTGGGTTTTTTGACTTCCTCCTCCCTCCCCCTCTGGTCTTATCCCTTCCATTTCAACTCTCCTCTTCCCCTTGTGTGCTCCTCTGTTCCACGCAAGTCTTTGCGTCTTTCCATGCTTTTCTTTCTTCTCCGTCCCTTACAACAGCTCCCTCCTTTCCTCCCTCCTCCTCTCTCACTCTCGCTCTCAAGTTTCCTTCACCCCTTTCTCAACCCCCCACCCCGTTAGCTCCCCCTTCGGGCTGTAAACTCCGTTCAATATGGGCTTGCTAAGGATCTGTTCAAGTTCACCGGCCGGCATAGTGCTGCAGTCTCCCTCGAAGGGAAGAGAGGTTCGCTTCTCAAAGCTCATAATTATGATAAGCAGCCATCAATCCGAAGACGTCGAAATCATATCCCCCCCTGCATAAATCAGTACTTACTTTAGTACATCTATATTTATCTTCGTGGTACCGATGTATGGTAGGCGGTGATGCCACTTGCACTAACGTGAAACACATTACCATTATCTTATTAGCTATTTTATACTGAATGTACTGCCATGTAACGTATTGTAATAGGTTTCCCATATAATGCGGCTGCAATCGTTCTGTTCATTGCGCTGTACTCATAAATCGCGCGGATCATTTGTTGAAGTTCAGCCATGCTAACATTAAAGAATGCTAAACGGTTACAATATTACAAACACCTAATACACAAATAATTAGATAAGTATATCATGCTGAAATAAACAATGATTTTCAAAGAATATTTTTTTTCAATAACGCTACCAATCATTACCATTTTTGGAGGCTTCGATCAAAGCTTTTGTGGATGTTAATCGTACGTGGAAAAATGTCATTTCAAACTTGGACATCCTGAATTCCATTTCTCTAACTTTTATGGACAGGATTACCATACCATAGCAGCACGTATTTAAAAAATATGTGTTTAACGTTTTCGGAGATATAATAATCTCCCTGCCACACACCCTTGAGGTGGCTTGTAGGTTATTTGTAGATATAGCCTCAAATGTACTCAGGAGATGATCATTATATTTCTTTAAAAACCTAGCTGCTCTTTACTGGACACGATTCCGATATCAAGCTTGCATCATGAAGATCCCAAATCTAGATGCATACTCTGTATGATGCCTAACTAGTGGAAAAACAACAGCGCTATTCATGTTTCTCATTGCATTTCCCCAGTATTCTTTTAATAAATCCCTGGTTTCTGTTAGCATGGCCGCATATTTTCCTGATGTGTTTACTCCAAGATAAGTTCGAAGTAATTTTGACTGTTAAATATTTAACGGGCTAGACATTGACTTTGGAATTTGAGCCCCAAGGTTGTTTTGTTAATTCTGATACCTAGTGAATCGTATGAATTTTTTCGCCCACTTGATGCTTCAGTGAAGATTACCTAGCCTTTCACCGGTCAAGATGATGGCGGGTGCCCTAACACCCCCTGCAAAATCTCGTTGGGGCGTCTCGCAGGCACTGTAGGAGGCGCAGATGATGTGAATACCGACATTCCAATTGGTAACCCCACCATCGTCGTCAGGGTCTAATATCTATTAATCCCTTTCCAAATAGTGTTCAACTAGTTGAACACTATTTGGGTGTCGTTTTTGGACAAGTTTCCCTGTTTCATTTCGTATTTACCTCGAAGGCAAAACGCTGTTGTCAAACTCGAACGTCCATTAGCTTAACCCGCTGGAAGAGGCAAGAACTCTGTATCCTCTTGGTATATAAGTTCTTATCAATCAGAAGATTGGTTTGCTACAGCTCTCTCTCTTCTCAGGTAATCGCTTCATTCCTACGTTCACTTTGACGTCCATCATAATTGGCCTTGTGTATTCATTTCTTAGTCTACTTCTGTTATTATTCCTATTCATTTGTCTTTGAATCTATGATTTTGAATTGGTTATTGAATCACAAAATATGTCCAATAAGTTTGTCCTTACTTCCCCTCAGAGTTCTCATCATACTTTTTTTCTCTCTAACTCTTCATAGGACTTCTGCGTTGGTGATTCTCTTCGTCCATTTAATCTTCATCATTCTTTGATAAAATCACATCTCCACTGTTTCCCCTTTAGTTTGCCCTGAAATTGCCATTGTCTAAGCTCTAGCTCTTCAATTTTTTCTCTCATTATCATTAGTATATCAGTCCGAAGATTGTATTGCTGTAGTTCTCCGCTCTACACTTATCTAAGTAAGCTAGACATGTTGAGGGTTCATTGATCGACCCAACCCTGGTTATACGAAAAAGCACCTTTGATTAGCTGGAAGCAAATGAGAACAATGATTTGGTTGTTAACTGGCAACTACCTAGTGGAGAAGAACCTTAGCAGCATGGAAACCGAAGACACGTCGTGTTGTAAATGGTGCGAAGAGGATGAGGTCACCACATACCAACTATTGTGCGAATGCCAGGCAATAGCTTGAACTTAATATCGCTACTTGGGTATACCCTTCTCGGATTCCTAGGACATGTGCCCATTGGAGGTATCCTGGCCTTTGGTATGACTATTGTTGTCCATGTGTAAAAACTCTATCAGGTGGATGGCACAATGGAACAGCAGGTGTAATCCAGTCCAGTTTATGTTAATTTTCCACTTTTTTATTTCCACGATTATCACATTTATGTGTGTTTCAGCATGACTTATGTAAGTCACTATCAGGTACAGAAACCAGCTTGGACTGCTTTCAGACTATAGTCCACACCTGGAGATTAGATGGTCATGTCGAAACACGTAGTAATAAAACGATTTTATTGGAAAATGAATGTAGACTGTTAATTTATTTAAACGGAAAAATTCCTTTTTTCTAGTCATAAATTGTTAGTTACACCACAGAGTAAGTAAAACACAACCTTACTCTATGGTTAAACTTATGAAAATTTAACTACCACCAATGTCGAGAACATATTGCGTAAGCAAACAGTGAGCAAGTATAAGGAGCTCGCTTGTACCTTTTTTTTGCAAAGGCCTTCTCTTAAAGTTGTAATTATGAGCTGGTTAGGCTCTAAATAGATTCAGAGATCAGAATAGGGGGTTTGTTGGTGAGACTCTTCGCTTTCGACGTAATATTGTGATATGCTATTTAAAATCATTGAGGGCGATTGGGAACCAGGGTGAGGAAGATGGAATTAAGGTGAGAGCTCGTGGAAGAAGTTTCAGATGAACTAATTTCTGGTTAAATAAAGAAAGGTCGATGACTTAAAACCCCTGCCATACCTTTCTGACTTCTCGCAAGGGAGAACATGGATGAAGACATATGTTATATAGGAATATCACAATGAAACACTAAATTTATATGCATATTCCTGTGAACAGTTTTAATTAATACATTTTTATTTGTGTTGCCAATAATAATGGGAGAATATAATTTATTCGCGGGATAATTCTGGAAATTACGTAGTGTATAAAAATGCATTAGCATAGCCATGGTCGACTACCATATTATGTATTAACGTAGGGTATTTTCAAGTTTCCAAGGTCTGGATATTTTGAAATTGGATAATTTAATGTATTTTAGAGAAGTTTTTCTTGTATTCCTCTTTTTCATTTTCAACGTGGCTCGAAGTGTGAATTCCCCTCAAATTAAGCCTTAGCCAATTTTATCGAGTTGATGTTCACTTTCATAAAGTTGGTTCAATTCAGAGGTATTTCTTTTGGAAGCCACTTAAGGTAATTGCTGTTGGTTACGCATATGTCTACCGGTTAATAGCGAATGTGACACAAGCATACAGCTAGACAAAGAAATGGTATTGAAACTCCTCGAGGGAGCTGTACATTTCTACTTACTAGCCGGCAATGAGTAAGTTTGAGTCAACATAATGTTGTTTTTCGTCCGGCATAGATGGAGGCTCGGGTAACGAAGTAAAAGGCTACTAATCAACATTTTTTTGGAATGCGTTTCATAGGTTCTCGCTGTGAAATAGTTTTGTCCCTTAAGGTTCTGGAGAATACCGAGCTATTTTTTACCAGATACATTTCGCGTACCTGAGTGACTCACCTTCAGTCACTGTCTTCTCTTCCACCAATTCATGCAAAAATATCGTGATGTAGGAGCATTTCCTTGGCGTCATCAAGTACCCAATGAGACCGTATTGAGGTGAAAATTAAGTCGTGGAAAAGAATGACTGTCTCTTAAATTTCCACTTCAAAATGTGAGACTTCCACTGAGAGAATCCTGTGGCAGTTATAAGGCAGTATTATCAGCTTCGAGAAGTGCCAAATTAAACGAATGATTGGGGCGATTCGAGCTGATTTCCATACCGTTGACTCAAGTATTCGTAATAAAAATATCATCATGACTCTAAGAACTTAAACAGAACAATTTTTACAAAGTGCCAATCGCTACACCATATTAATGCCTGATATATTTTGATGCCGCTAGAAATATTTATCTTTTTCAAGACTTTATAATATGTGATGAACGTTTGTTGTTGAAACTAACTTTTTAATCGGAATAAATCATATTTTGTTTGATGATCACATTTTTCGTCGATATCGTCAATGATGAGAGAGTCCCAGTGTCTTTCCATGACGGTATATTTACACTATTATATTAACCTAGAGAGATCGAAGAATTTTCTTAGACCACCTTGTATTTTTACGTACGCAATACTCATCCCGTTTTCGATCGTAAAGGTCTCTGCGAAATTTTGGAGTCAAGAATGGTAGGCGCAAATATTCTCAGGAATTTCTCGGCGCCGGGCCATGAATAATGCAAAACGTGATGTAAACGTAATGAGTAATCGCAGAATTAAAATAAATCTAGGACAGTATTCAGGTCACATATCAGGCCACGAATGTTCCGCGGGCAGCATCATTTGTATCCAGCAATGCACCCAGTGCGGTGTCCCCTATGTTGGTGCTCCACCATGGTGGTTTTTCCTATTCTGCTCACGCGCGACCTTTTCGACTTCATATTCTGCCTGCCTCGTCCCACAAAATATTCTCGGGGCAAGATTTGGACGTCGTGCGCCTTCTTCCATGATGCGAAACGGACTGGGACCCTCTCTGCCAGCGAACATTTGAGGACACTTGTTTGAACATTTGAGGACACTTGTTTGAACATTTGAGGACATGATTTTCTCATTTTAGCAACTAATTGAGCGTTGAACTCATTCTCTTCACTAAAATTAAATATAAGTGCAACATCCTGGAGCAAATATTTTCTTTTAAAATTTCGGTTAAAGATTATTCACGATGTGGTTTCCACGTATTCAGGCATGAGTGTGTATTTCATTCAATACAATCCGATATAAGTTCACCAAATGACATTTTGACATCAATGTGAGTGCATACATTAGGCAAGGTTTCCATGGTTATTCAAAAATTCAATTTATGAAGTTCACCAATATTAAAAATTTGGAACTTCAACTGAATGCCAAACGTTTTGAGGGAGACCCCTGGGTATGGGAATTGCTTTCCCAAAGTCATATGTTTTAGTTAAAAATTCACTGATTATATTTTTGAGGTCAGTGGAAAAAATGTGAGGACACGTTCGTCAATGAAAAATGAGGATCAAGAACCAATGGAAAGGGTTTAGTCATACTCAAAATCAGCATAAAAGATTCTTAATGATAAATTGGGATGGATTTTAAACCCGCATAACGGCAATGCTTCATACTTTCCGGTAACCTATTTTTCATCAATCAACGAGGAAGGGAAAATTACTTTTATTCTGTTTGAAACGCCAGCTCCGTAATGCTCCCAGTACTTGGGCATGTGAAAAAAAATTTTCTAATTGAGAAAATAACGCATTTAAAATAATCGTTAGGCCAAGCATTTAGTCTTTTATGTCGGATTTCAGTGTTTATTGTCATGTCTAAAGAGTAAAAATGCGTCGTGAACATTTGCGATGCCAAGTTATCAATACTCATTGACAAGCGGCAAGTAGAAATGTATACATGTACAATCCAGATAGTTATCGATCTTCAAGGCATGGTTTCATCATGACATGACTGGTATTCACTGCCAATCAATCGAGATAATTCTGTCGGTATAATTCACTTTTCCTCTCGGAAGTTTGTTGTACTTTACATTATCCTGCTAAATGATAAATATCAATTTAAAATAACAGGCTTATCCAGAATAATCACGAATCTCACTAAACTATATAATAGGCGTCACAAGGATGCGGGCACAAGCCAGCGAACAAAATCTCTCTCCAAATGCGGAAAGAAAGTTTTTAAAAGGAATAAAAATGTAAGTTGTTATACGAGTTCATTAAAGCTATGCCACATAAAGCCACTAGTATAAAGTAGATTCGAATCAATCGTGAAAATTATATAGATGGATGTCATTTCGACATGGGTCGTACGCATCGTGAAAGACTGAATCTATTCGAATCCATTGCTGTTGACATCCACGCGTCAGAATCGGGAAGCCACACGCTACCTTTTCAAAAGCTACCTCTCCTTTGTTTATCAGCTACGGGGCGAATTTGGAGTAGTAAACATTTGCCAGCCAAGTTGACTACCTCTGGCGAAGAAGAGAAAGAGCCAACCCTCCGTATCGTTTCACTGGATGCTCCTGAGGCTTGGAAGGCGATGTGGCCCAGAGCCACTGGCGGCTTGGGCTGGTTGGTTGAGCAAGGGCGGACACTTCCGGTTGTCGGAGCGGTGGCATTAATTGGCGTGAAACCGAATCGTTTCCAGCGTTTTGTCAAATAAATGTATCTCGGCCCAGTAATGGGAACTAAGGAGATTCCCGGCGATTCTCTCAGGTTTCCGCACCTGTTGGCTCTCTGAATTTCCTCCTGCAACACATGTTTGGACATCGCGCGGATGAAGAATGAACTCGCGAGCTATCAATTGGATATTCTTCTTCCCCGCGATCACCAACGAGAGACGATTTTGGCTCCTGACAACACATTTGTATCTGCAAAATACAGTGGTAAGCGAAACCTGTTGGCAATAGGGCATAAGGCATTTTCTGTGTAAGGGTCCATTATTACAAACTAGCTCCATACTGGAGGAGTAAGGAAGTCTCCGGATATGATTACGAAGGTTCCCAAGGTCGCAAACTATCGTTGCCTACTTCAAAATGCTGAATCTGTCAGTCACATCAACTGTAATGCCCTCTATGACTTTCACTCCAATTGTTTTAATGTGCTTCTCCTTTACATTAATTTTATAAAATAATAATTAGCGTACATATTTTTACGCAGCTTTGTTTGGGTAATAATCATTGCCGTGTAATGCATCGCAGAAAATTTCCCGCTCTTTTGTTTCGTGTATTTGTTTTGGCAGCGTTGGCAACTATGTGCTCCCCGACAAATGCAATTAGATTATGCAAATACATACATGCATAGAGGTTTAGTAATGCCGAGAGTAAAGCAATCATGTAAGACGTGCTATTAATACTAGTGAGCACATTCATAAAAAAAGCTTTACTCAGCTACCTCTTACTTTACCAGCACAGAATTAACAAGGCTACCTGTCGATCCACTAATTTTTAAACAGTCTAAATGACATCTATTATGATTTCTTATTTTTCGTGGCAAAATGACATTTTTTATAGTCCGTTTGAAATTATGATTCCCTTCTACTATGCTAGTGGTCTATTCGACCGCTGCATGCTGAGGTTTGCAAAATATTTTTGACGTCGTCAGAAATGATATAGGTTCTAAACCTATTTGAAAAAGTAATTCTATATTTTCACCAACAGTCTGGTAGTGATTGCCAACCAAGTTACTACAATAGGCTTATGTCACTAGTAAATTTATCGTAAATGCCTTTTTCATGCGTATATATCGCTGATCCTCGCTGCACACATTCTTATCGGACACGTTCGCTCAACATTGCAGTGTGTCGCAGACCGGAGACAAGTTGGAGGCGCCTAAGTTGTTTTCTTAAGGTGGTTCAACGAGTATTTGAATACCCGATTTAACGGTCTCTCATCTCAGCACGATCTCACTGCTCTAGTAGTTCTTGGGAGTTGCCATCAGCGTCGCCACCGTAGGAAGTGGAATGGGGAGCAGATGGGAGGGACCCTTTATCTATCAGCTCGGATTTTCCGGGGGGGGGGGGGGGAGGGCGACGGCGGCTGAAGAGCTTGCGTAATCATCGGCGATCAGGTTACACAGAACATAAATAAAGTCGAGAAGCTTATCTTTCGATGCCGAGTGTGAAATGTTTTCCTCGTCCTCATTTGGGTTTTAAGTAAGAAAGGTCAGAAATTACCTAAAACTGAAAACACCTAAAGGGTTTTGGGATTGTCGGCGTTGCCTTGGGAGTATTGTTGAGTTTTTAGTGGTTGTTAAATTTTATGGACTGAAGTTATTGAATTTGTCCTCCAAGATTTCTAATAATATCGTCCATTTGATTACTTATTTTAGCGAAATTCACTTGGGGCTTCGTTAAGTAATTGGTGAGCATTTTTAAAGAGGCTATTTAAAATATTGTCTCTCTCTCTCTCTTTCACATGTGTCTACTTTCGACCATTGTATTTCATTGACGTAAAAGTTTAATGTTACATCTCTAAAGTTTCCTACCATTTACAGGGCCAAAGCGCTCT
This sequence comes from Pyrrhosoma nymphula, assembly GCA_963573305.1. Classification (NCBI taxonomy): domain Eukaryota; kingdom Metazoa; phylum Arthropoda; class Insecta; order Odonata; family Coenagrionidae; genus Pyrrhosoma; species Pyrrhosoma nymphula. The sequence continues at coordinate 45,491,926 of OY754329.1, forward strand.
CGGATTTTCCTCTAATTCTTACAAGAGTACTTCTTTCTTGAAGATCCGTGGTCTAGGCAACAAAAAATTTCGTTTATGAACGTTGTGCATTTACGTTTTTCGTTTAGCTATGATTTAACAGTTAAATTGAATGTTTTCTATAACAAGAGAGAAAACGGCATTAATGCTCCAAATATATCAACACGTCATTTTATATTTTCATTATTTGTTCAAAAACTTTTTTCTTCGCAGGTAATTCATCATATTTAAAAACATTCGCGCACTGATGAACCCAGTGACTGGTTGGACAGAGTTGCGCTCTGCCGTACTAAGGCGAAAGGCGAGTGAAATTCACACATTCAGGGTACAGAGGCCTGTTTTCCAACTTTCAACAAAACTCTGACACCGAAAATCGTACCGCGAGATCATGCCAAGATGCTTCGCCCAGGATTCAATCCATTATCCTTTGGTGTGTTACTGAACGCTCTACCTACTGGGCTACCATTCACTTGTTAATTACAATTAGTAATTATAATTATTAGGAGACAAGTCCAGTATGATCCCCCTGAAAATTATCTTATCTATTCGTAAATTATCTATTTCTTCCGTTCTGTGCATTTTTACACAAAATTAAAAGTTGAGCAGTATGTCCTAGAAACTTAAATAAAGAAAATAACAGCCTGCAGTAAAAATTCGGATAGAAATAACTAACTACCATTAGCACAGGAAAGCAAAATGGTTATATAAAGCTGTAATAAAATAAAACATTTATTGAGCACATAAAATCGTATATATTAACATAACTCTAAGAAATAGTGCAACAGCAAATTGTAAAGGCCACTGAATATCTGTACCATTAATACATAGATTTTTAACGGATCTTCATGCCTTTTGGATAACGAGGATCCACGATTTTGGGAAGTAGGTGATCCATATAAAATTCTTTTAAATTTACCTCCATCTTCTCGTTCCAAAATTCGTCATCTCTTTCAATCCTCTGAACTATCATTCCAAACGGGCTTCAAACAAAAAATACGCAGTATTCTTTTTCTTTAATGTGCAGCTGACCCTGCACCTGGTAGTAGTAATCACTATTTTTCTTTAACCTTACTTCTCCTTCTTTAATCTCACAGTAAGAGATCATTTTCCTATTTATACCCTCTATAGGAGAAATATCCCTGCATTTATAGGGGCATTTCACCTGTAGTAACCCCTTTCCATTGGCAAATATTCCATCTGGCGAGGCGGCCAGAAAAGGCAGTTTTTTGTCCACAAAGAGACCAGCTGGAAAAACTTTGTCCCCGCTGTGCCTTTCGTACTCAGAAATTGCCTTGGGTTCGCTTACTTCCCCTTATTGCGTGGATTTACTTCCTGCAAACGAATGGTAAAGCAAACCCTTGACTATATTTGCGCGGGGAGTTGTGCGTCGTAATTTACAAATGCGCCCGAAAGAGGAAGCAGTTAGCCTCTTCAATCTTTCCGATATCCACATCTCGCAGCGGCCCTGATCCCTTGTGTTTTCTTCCAGTCTCTTTCTGCCACGGTCGCTGAGTCTTAGAGACATGAGGAACTCTTCTCTCCGTTCGTTGTCGATCTCTAGAGTCTCTTTAGTGACTGCTTCACTTTGACCCACAAGGCCATAGTGTTGGTCCGGACCAGCGACCCGCAATCTTTTTCGCTTCGATGAAGAAGGCATCTCTAGGCGTCGTTTACACCTTAAGTCTGCCTTCCTTTGCGTGGAGGTAGTATACTTTTTTATGTAGAACCCTGGGCTCTTTTCCGTGATTTGCTTGTGTATCAAGCCATGCAATTGGGGTCCAACGTTGCATGCAGTTGCCGTAATCTCACACCGCATTTGATACGCGCCCCTCGGAGCAAAGTTCACTCTCTTTCCTCCAATATACTTTGCCACGTATGCATTATATAGCTCGGCATGATTGTTTGTGACATTCAATATCGAGCTGGGGGAGTGACGAACGAGGAGAGCATTTGAAGTCAAAATGTCTTCCCAAATGCCGCTTTTCTTCAGCTGTGGAACCAGATTCACTTCCCCTTCCTTTGGCCCCTTACAGAAGTAGTCTGCACAACTGGCATGATCACCAAAAACATGGCTTGGGCCATTCTTCAAGTCCTTCTCAAGGTCTCTAATTGAATCTGGTGATTCTGTATTTTTTCTGTAGCCTATAGCCGAAATTACAGCAGTTCTTTAACGCATTAAATTGTCTCCTATTTTCTTGCGTAATGTAATCGGAATCCGACCGTGGATATTTTTAGTTCTATTTACCTTTCCTTTTCAGTATTTTCCTCCCCGGAGAATATTATAGTTTCAGATGGTTTAGTTTCCATCTCACATTGTTCTGTAAAGAAGGCATGAATACAATATCAGTTATGACTTCGAGAAAATAGTTTAACCTGCGTACGAAGAGGCCATTTAATTATCTCGTAAATATAATATTGCGAAATAAATACCTTTATCTGTTTTTTTTTCCAGCGATTCAAACTCTGAACATTGTAAGCTCTTCTCTTCTTTTTGTAGTATGCTTTACGATACCGCGCTTTTCTATAAGGCTTCGTGGACTCTTCCATAACGCCTTCCCTTCTGCACGCTGGAGAACACAGGCACACGCACCCTTCCTCAAGAGCTCGTTTCTCAAGACTAACAAAAATCCACCCATCGCGAAGTAGCGAATTTTCGAGAATTTCTTGCGAAAACCATAAAATGGAAAGTTCGTTTGAAGGGTCCCGGAGGTTTACAACCGTTAGCTGAATGATCTGAGCATCTACAGGGCTTAGATGGTTTGTGGAAAGTCGTTTCCTTCCATACCCTTACCGAACTCATTGGCCTTGCAGCTGCTTGCAGCCTTAACTTTTTATATTGATGTAGGCTATATTTTCATTTTGAGTGAAAATATATTCGCGATAAATATGAAATCAGTCACCAAATAAGCCATGATAATCTTGGAAAAGTTTTTGACACATCTATTTTTCGACGGGGTACCATTGTCAACCATAAACAAAATGTATTGGACCTAATATCCTGACAAAGAGTGAAAAATCATTCGAGAAAGCATGTCAAGGTTCAAGAAACTAATATTATATTTCAGTATCTCTGACAATCAATCGCAACGTAAGTGAGAGAAAGAAAGGAACTTACTATTGCCAAAACGATGAAAATAATTAAACCCTCGAAGTGAATTGGCATGATAATTCAGTGTTGGCCGTTATAACACACTTGGGCACTAAGAATTGAAATCCCGGAGAGATTTTTCAATCCCGAGATTACGGGATTGTGATTTCCTCAATCCAGAGATCCCAGGATTTATCTATAGTATCACGTGCATATATGGAATTAAAATAAAAAAAGAACTAAAATATCACATGCACATATGGAACCCATATTAAAATGACGCAAATTGTAAGCAACATCGATTATTAATAAAGTTAATATTATTATAAAACAACACCACACAAAGTTTAGAAACAGAGGAGTATCTTCAGTGATGATGACGTTGCTGAAGTATTGAAATCCGGGTCTTGCGTTTGTTTTACTTTGTTTTTTAATTGTTTTATCTTTGGTACTAAAATTGGAAAAACCCCACAAAGTTACTAAAGAATCTGTTTTACTAAAACGTAAAATAATACAGTTTTTCTTGCGGGATAAAAAATAATGCACAATAGCAGTATCAATTGCTCATAAATTGAAAGAAATTGTAGTCTTTTAAAAAATTCGAACAAACTCGAGAGTTTGGTTATCCTGACTGAAAAGTTACTCACAATTTTTTCAAATATGCACTTAAAAAACACAGTGTGTAATGTCTCGTCGCTCATTCTTGACCTATATTTATTGCAAAGCAAACCCGCTGATAAAAAAGCCCTTTCTGATTCAACACTAATGGGAGGAATAGCTAGTAAGTGCTCGTAAATAATTTGCATATTTTATCATGTCCGTCCACTTTCACGGAAATTCTCTAGCTTTTGAACTATTGATCCTCGGTCCTTTGAACTGCAGGTAGGAGGATGTTGTTTGGAAGGAATCAAACATTGGGTAATGACCGAATCAAGTTCCTTCATTAGCTCATCCGAACATAGTGAACCACTTTCTGAATATTTAGCAGCTGACTCTCTCTTGCTCTATGCAAGCCATCAATATATCGACGTTTTGTTTCTAAAGAAGTTTGTTCTTCTTCCTCGCTTGCTGATTTAAATGTTTTAGTGGCATTTGATTACGAAATCCAAGCAAGTATTCTTTGAAAACTCTTTTTAGGTTTGCTAGTGTTAGCACAGAATATAAATTCCCCTAATCATGACCTCTTGCCCGTGAACCGCAGTGACAATACCGCAAAACCCCTGGTAGATTAGTCTCTTCAGTATTTGATTCTGAAAGGCAGTTTTCATATTATTCCCCAACTATGTATTCACATATGTTAGTTTTCGCATTAAGAATTCTAACGCAGCGTCACACTTCAAAACATTCTGATCTCTTCGGCAAAGCGCCTCCTCTATAATTTTCACTAGCTGAAGTGTTGTAAAAATAGAAGAAACAAGTTCATATTCACATTCATGGAATGATATTTCGGAATTAAAATCAATTAAGGCCCTCGCCACGCAAGGTTTTAGCATTGGAAAACGTGCTATCATGTCAACTAAAGTGTTCGATCGAATAAAAGTTGTTGCTTCAGGCTTGATTTTGTGGAATGACATCATGAATGAAAAGGACTGGCAATTTTCCACAAGAATATATTTTAAAACGACGGTTTCTGTGTTCGGACCTGATGATGGTGTTGTACACCGAAACCGGTCGATTTAAAATATATTCTTGTGGAAAATTGCCAGTCCTTTTCATTCACGTGTTCGATCGAGTTTTTACTTCAATAACAAGAGCTCTTTCCTCACCAAATTTTTCAATCACATATTTTTGAAGGAATCTGTCGTTTTTTGAGAATGATTTTCTAAATAGAGGAACTATTTTCCTTATTTTTTGGACCAAAATCTTAATTTTTTGTTCTTATTCTTACACGCATCTCCATCTTCAAATGGACAATCCCCGTCTGTTTCATCACTCAACGGAAAGTCTTCGCTGAATTCAATTTCTTCAAATTCGACTTCTTCTTCTACTTCAAATTAAATCTTTTTCACATTTACTCTACCCTCAGATTTTTACGTACCATTAATGACTGCAAGGTGGATACCACGAGCAAAACAAAGGTGATAATTCGTTGGTATTAACCTACCAACCTTTGCCATTACACTTGCACCATCCGTGGTGATTGCGAAAATGTCTTTTCCTGAAGAAATTTCAAATTATCTGAATTTCTTTTTTATAAATCCAATACAAACTTCAGAGGGCATATTCCAATTATATAGATAAGCTTCAAATTCCAGATCTTTGATTCTCTTTCAGAGGAGTGAACGTTAATATCAATATAGCTTCTATTGCGTGGCGAAGTCCATTCACCGAAAGTTAGAAATAAATTCTGAAGTTTAGTCCGTAAGCTAATCTCCGTTTTTATTTTGTATAACAAATGATTTATTTAAATTTGTCATTTAAATCAGACGTGTAGCATGTTACATTTCATGCCCAAGAAAACTTACTTACTAGGGTCACTGTACTGTGACGTACACATTTAACAAAAATGTGTACGTCAATGCCGGAATCCCAGGATTCGTATTGGTATGGAAAAATAACAAAAATTAGTTTCTGGTGGTTTTGGCAGAAATAGGTGGATTCTTTACTCGACGCCCATACACAGGATGGAATCTCTCCTAGATCACGCTCGCAGACCCTCCGTCAACCTTCCACACGAGTGAGCGAGCGAGCGAGGATGAAACTTGATCGCTGGAGATAAGGAAGCCTTCCCCCCTCCACCTCGACCCTCTCGGAGGCGAGATCTAGAGGTGGAATGGGAAGAGGACGGGCAGGCTGCGCGGGAAAAAATTCGAAAAGAAAGCCTCAGCTTCCGTTCATTTTGGAGAACTCGATGCATCGTCTCGCATTTTAGATACCGTAGGCTTGGGTCGTAAGATGAACGCATGGGATTAGTCTCTTCTTTTATATGAAGGATTATAGATAGTGTATCTCACAGGAATTTTCCATTTACGTTCATGCACCGCTGCAATAGGCGCTCAAAAACGCCTATAACAGTGAAGCTTAACATGCCATTTCTTCGTTTGCAAGCATTACAGAAGAAATTCATGTGCAAGTTACAAGCACTAAACCTTTGTGCACAATCTAGAGAAAACAAAATGGACGTATCTATTATAATACGAGCATGGCATTTAAATTAAAAAGAGTCTGCAGCGGCATTTCTGGCAAGGCGTTGAACATCCTTAAGCGTTTCAGCACATTTCTAAAAATAAATGGACTGGAGATGCAAGGCTCGATTCCCAGTTCGCTTAGTTGTGTCGCGCGCGTCGTGGTAGCCTTAGCATACCGATTGAGAAATTCCTGCTTGCTTCACTGTTTCGTTTTTTTTAAGCTTCCTTCAAGGACGGCAGCAACTAGAGTGAAAACACCCGGGCCAATCCAAGCCATACAGAAGGAACATTGTTCTGTGAGGGTGTAGAGTGTATACTCCCGTCGGAAGCAATAAAGATCACCGACCTAATACTCTCCTTCTCCCTCAATGCAATGAATGACTTGACCAAGAACATTCATCTCCATAGTGCGTATCCTTCCCCCAAGGAATTTTCTCGAAAGAAGCGATAAATCGTGAATTTAGGGAGTTATTTATCACTTTAGGCATTAGTATTCCGTTAAATCTTGTACTAGTTGGGCTTTTGTAAAACTTATGCTTAAAACAAGAGTATAAAAAGGCCATCAGAGATTTTTTCATTTCCGGGCGCTTAGTTAAAGAATTAAAGAAACTTAAATAATGAGCTATAAAACGATTATTTTCATCTTCATTTGATTATGTGCTTGGTCGGCATCTGGAAACTCAAAATACAATAAACTATTTACTAGCAACTTTTTTTTGAATCCCTGGGTCGTTCTAAGAAAAGTAACAGATTTAAAAAATTACCATGTTGATTGATGTTCAACCATGATGATTGAGAATTAGAACTTGTGTTTTTCGAGATTTTAGGAAAAATATTTTTACAGAAATCTTTCTATCAATTAAACTATGGTAGGATGGAAAATGTTATTTTTTTGCAAATAGGTGCTCAGTATCTTCTTGGATGGCTACTCTATGGTCAATTACTCTTTATTTTATAAATTTTATCGGATTGTTTAATGCTTGTTCCGCCAATTAAAATTCAATTATCTTGGCATGAGCGGGAAATAGATCGTTGGAAATTAACAAGGGATTGCTTCTAGCAACAGGGAAGGATATTTTATTCCTGTTATGTCAAATGCATGTATAGCAACATATGATTTACCAGCAATGAAGAAGAAAATTACTTTGGGATTGATGATAAGGAATTGACTGGTGATCTCTCGAAAGCTTACAAAATCCATGTACATCATAATAAGAAGTCAGTGAAGAAAATCTGCTGGGAAAATTGAAACATATATATTTCCTTTGGTCCTGCAGGATTTTTTATGCCAAAGAGTGTCATGGTTTTAGCTGTTCCGGAAGGTGGAAGGGTGGTTACTGACGAGTACAAATGATCCATCTGTTATAGAGAGGTTAAGAAATTGTTTTTCCAAGTTTGGGTTTCCGGTGGCCATGGTTAGTGATAATGGACCTCCATTTAATTCTTCACATTTTAAACAATTTTGTGATGAACACGGAGTGACTCTAATGCACTCACCATCCTGCATCGAATGCACTCATCCTGCATCGAATGGTCAAGTAGGAAGATTTGTGCAAACCATTAAAAAAATGTTAATTAAGTCTCTTTTGACATCAAATGCTATGCCAATGCAGGAGCGTTTGGATAAATGTCTTCTGGTGTATAGAAAAACTCCTGTAACCACTACAAAAAAAGTCCCTCCGAGGTTATGCTGTCATATTCTCATAGAACACCTGTGTCTATGTTGTCCCCACTTTTGTCTGCTAATTTCTCTAAAAATGTTGTAAACAAATCCAGAGTAGACAAACAGTTTCTCATTTATGATAAGGTATTTGTAAAAAATGTTAAAAAGGTACATATAAAGTGGATTTGTGGTAGAGTAATGGAAAAAATAAGTCTAGTGACTTATCTGGTTAGATTAAATTCAGGGGTAATAAGATTTTGTCATGTAAAGCAACTACGTAAGAGTTATATGTCTGAGGATAAACACCCTGAACGTAGTTTCATAGAATATGAATTACTTGCTTCTAATGTTGTGAATAACAATAACTTTGATAATGTTAATCTCCGGTCCTCACCTCCGAATGTACAAGGTCGACCTCATAGACTGAGAAGACCACCTGACCGATATTCACCTTAAATGATTGTTGTATTCTGAATGTATGTGTGCTTGTAAGGGGGGGAATGATATGTATTATTTCGATTATATCGAAATATATGTCGATTTGTTGTGTATCGATATATGGTCATGTGACGTGGACTGATAGGAGTTTTTGTATAGTCGCATGGTCAGTATCGTCTGAGCCCGTGGCCGAATAAACTACTGTTCAATCCTGGACCCTAATGTCTTAATTTATATACGTAACAACCACCTTATTCTTTGCAATATTAGCTATTTTATGAAGCAATTGAAGTCAAATTGCGGTAAATACACGGAAGTTGCACTGCAGTCAGCTCCTTCAACTATAAAAAAGTGTTCATTAAAAATATGTTCGTATAGGTACGTATCAGCACATTTTCCACCTTAATTTTGGTTTTCAATTGATAATGCTTGTTATTAGCGAAAGCAAGATTTTTTAATCAATTAAACTAAAAGTTGGGATTTAGTTTTTGTATTGACTCACACAGTCGCGGTGGAACCACCTTAATATTCCTTAGTTCCAACACGATAACAACAGGGTTGCGTCCCAGTGCTCAAATCTATATTTGAGGGCGTGAAAAAGGAAGGGAACGGAGAATATTTATATCCAAGTCGCCCTCTGAATCTGTGGTTCTTCAGCTGTCATCGTTCCAAGGGGCCTTTAATTGGCCACTGGATTTATGTCTTGGAATCCGGTTGTCCCGGGATTGGCGTCGAGGCTGCCACTTACCGAACCAGTTGACCCCTTCTGCTGTGCTTTACGTGGTGAATTCCCATCGAAAAGGTGGAAAAAAAGTGCCAGGATGTGGACTTATCACGCGTGAAGCATGATGAGCGAACATATGTCTTACAATTAGACTTATTGTTTGTTCTCAATTGTGGACACAAAGCTATGAAAGCGACCGTGGGCGGATGGAATGTCTAAATTACGCTGTGTTTTCTGGAGCTGTCTTCACTCAATGTGAGGCAAAGAAGACGAGGACAAAAAGAAACTGCATGCATGCAGTGTAAGTCATGCGTACGGATGAAACCAATTGAGCCGATTGAAACTACGAGTAATTATAATTGAACACATGTACTCCAGCTTCCAACATTTACAGATTTTTTGCTCTCGGAATGAAGACCCAACTCACTTCAATAATGAACCATTCAACCCGTACAGACTTTTAACAGTTCTCCACTTTTATTACCTACTACGTACCTGATTTTTATTCACCTAATGCATTAAACTTTCAACCAAGATAGTGGGAGTATTGCTTGAACTAAGAAGATGAAGGTGGAACTTACCTCAGTTTTCTGGTGTAATGACTTCAATGTCTCTTTATTACGGGCCGCCGTAATGTATTATAACATTATGGGCCGTCAAGAATACGAATGGTAACCATGCGGCGAAGGTGGGTTGTTGTTTATGCCGACAGTGTCTACCAACAACTCGGGATTCGCTTTGTGTTATTCCTTCGTATCTCTTTGCGAATTGGACGTATTTTCTTTAGATTCATTAGTCTTTTAATGAAATTACACTGATTATGAGTTCATTCCCATTGACCAGCTATTTTTTATGATACCACAGGTTTGTAAGTAAATTAGTCATGCATTTTTGTGATATTGGTGCCATAGAGTACGTATCTTTTTCAGATAAAATGTTTCTTCTATTATTTCTAAAGATTTCAGCGACATTTATTATGATTATTCATTGCTTGATTGTGTACGATATGTTCCATATTTTGTTTTGGAATTGCGTTTTTGTCTGCATTATTTTATTTATATTTGCAGTCGAAGTTCACGTGTCTATAAAATAGCACGCAACATAGTATCATATTACATTATCATCATCGATTTCCAAACCCTCGTTCTAAACTGAACTGTTTTGTTGCTCTCAAACTGGAGGTTCATTATGTGTTATACCTCTTTGAAAGTGATTCAGAAGGTGACAGGGGTCCGTGAACGTTGATGTTGAGTACCCCTCGTTCACTTAGACGTTTCCTCTTGGCCGAATATGTTAATGAACCCTTTTTGTATTAAAAACGAATTAACCCTCGTGTGATGCAAAAGAGACGGTCGTAAAAAAAACAGAGATATTTACAAGGGTGAAAGCCGCCGAACGGATAGACGTGTTCCCATAGGCCGCAGAAAGGGAAAGAGGATGGCAATGTGAACAAAAAATGTCCCGAGTCTAGAGCGCAGACTAATTATTTTTTTCTTCTTTTAATCGTTTAATTCCTCAGCCATGCCTTCGCGGGGAACGGTGCTCATCGAGCTCAGGGACGGCTGTCTTCTCCGTCTCGCGATGCGAAAGAGACCCATCACCCTCCCCCCCCCCCGCCCCACTCCCTCCTATCGACCCCTACGCCCGCTTCTAACCCGAAGATGAGGAGGAAGAAAAAGGAGTGTGTGACAAACTGCTCCGCAAATGTTTGAGGAAGCAATAAATGCGCTGAGAGACTCGAGAGCATGAAGCGAGGGAGAGAGGAGGGGGATGGAGATGGGGCGTATGAGGGAGGGGGGTGGGAGAAGAGGGATAAGAAGAAAGGGGTGAAGCAAGGAAGGGAAAAGGAAAAGTAGCGTGTCCGTGCATATGTCTCCCAAGAGACTGGGGGTGGGATGGTTTTTTTCAATGGGGTCTACAAGGTCGCACAAGAAAAAAAGGAGCGGAGCCAAACTGTGTGGTATTCAAATTTCAATATCGCATTGCGGTCTAATTTGCATTGCAACAGACGTGATAGATCGTTTATTGCATTATACCCTACTACATCGCGTGTCGAATCATATAGCATTCGTAAAAATCATAAGCTGAGGAAGAGAGTAGTGAGCGTCTTCACGCAATAAATGTAAGCCTGTTTTTTCGCGAAAAATGATCCACCAAAATCGGGCTATCGCCCTTGATTTGTCCATAAATATTATGAATAATGCAGTGCTTTTCAGGAATTTATTTCCATTTTTAACATTTGTAGACAAAGTATTACGCTAATGCGACGATTTCGCTACTAATGCATATGCTTTCGGCGTGTTAACTTCTCTACTGAACCATTCAATATGGTCGATTGCGCATTATAATTGCTTCAATATTCTCCTGAGGTGTCGTACCTTATGGTTCTATCCATTCTCTTCTCTAATCTCTGATCCAAACTATTGCTGTGAGGTATTCAAATTTCAATATGGTATTGCGATATACTTTTCATTGCAACAGACGCGATGCATCGCGTATCGCATAATATCCTACCACACCGCACATCGCATTATATCGCATTCGTATGAAATATAATGGTGGGCAGCCCGCGAAGGATACCAAGAATCAAGTTATTATCTTTATTTGGTTATCAACTAGTAAGGGTAAGCTTTCGCTGGGCTATTGCGACTCTTATTTTAACTCTTGTTGGGGCGGAACTGCTTCCTCACGAGATCTATCTCTTCTATTAAGCACATTTTCCGCATCATATCCATATATATTCGAAGCATACGAAGTTCACATAGTTCTCCTCCCTCTTCCCCTTTTCTCCAATATCCTGCCGAAACGGCCCCTGAAGGTACTGAGACATGGATCAAACCAAGAGGAATGAGAGAAACAGTAACAGGAGAGGAACAGAGCAATGAATAGGAAGTAATTGGGGGCTGCTGTGATCCGTAAGGAACAACTGATGATGATAATGGCACCAGCGCAGCTTCTATTAGTGCAAGTAATCTTATTACTTCTTTAGGAACAGAGGAAGGGAGTGAGGCTGGGATGTTGGTGAAAAAGAGGAGTGAATGTGTCGCCTGTGGATCGTGGGGTGAAATGGCCTCGTTAAAAAAAAACATAAATTGAAGGGAGGGGGTGGTTGGGTGAGTGTTTGGTTCGTCGCTAGGGTCAGGGGAGGGAGGGGACAAAGCGGAGAGGGGCGCATATCTTTGCCTATTGGAAAGGGATAGACTTGGCAACGCCGCATGCCGCCGGCCGTGTGGCGCCGACGAGCTGCTAAGCGCGCCCCCTCCCCCTCGTTTTACGAAGCAACGGCGGCGGTCGCCGTCGCGACTTCGCTTCGGCGCAGCGAACAGCGGCGCGGCAGGGAACGACGCGACGCTGGCTTTCGGTTTCCCCCCCCCCCCCCTCCGAGCCTCTCCCCCTCTTCCTCTTTCTCGTTCCCTCCCTTTCTTCCGCCTCCTCTTCTTCATGTGTGGAGGGGAGGGGCGCAATGGAGCATCCGACATCACACCACCATTTGCCACCCTCCCCCACCGCTGCGCTGGGCGAAGCGCGAAAAATTCATTTGCTCTTTCGATTGCCGCCTGGTTGTAATTCGTTCGCCATGTCTTCGCTTCGGCGTGCGCGCGAGCTCGCGGGAAAGCATCTTGTTTATTTATCTCGTTTGGTCGTTCTCCTATTTTCCCGTGATGAGGGTTGTGGCGAGGATGGTTTGCGAATTGCGAGTTGCATTTGATGGATTCCGCGACAGGGCACCGAGTGGGCATTTTCAGGACAACAGGCGTAGTCACGGCAATAGTCATTGGCGTATAATAGCATATATTTCCCTGGAGAAGACGAATTAGCCTACTGTTCATAATGGCTTCTTTTTACTTCGTGATAAAAAAATAAACCGTTGAATTGCGTTCGGTAAACTTTCGTGAGAAAAAATTGTGGTAAAATAAGAGCTTCAAACAAAAACCAATGAAAGTCACGGCAATGAAATTCCTGCGAAATGCATTAGAAAGCAACGAAATTAAATTGCTTTTGAATTGAAATGTTAGAATTGTTACGCCATTTATGAAGATATTATCAAAATACCGTTTTTTATTTTGGATTTTTTCCTTACGAAAAAAACTTGCATGCAACCTCATTACGCTTTTTCTTTTTGAGGATTGAGGACCCTGAAGCCCGGTTAAATTGGAGTAGTAGACATGGACTGTGTAACATTGGTGAACGGACTCTTGATGATTTATCTCGTTTTGTTGGTACCATATTTCCGTGGTAGGATGAGGTAGCGAGGAGCTTAATTTATTTATTTATTTATTATCTCGTACAACCAAAAACGGTACAATGGCTAATTACATTGGTCGATGCAACAGAATAATTAAACATAGAACAATAATAAAGAAAAACATGAAGAATGAAATAAAAAATTAACACAAAAACAAAATTTACTCAAATTTTGGGGTTCCATACCCAAGTGCCGTTTGATGAATGACCTGATTCTGCTGGGTGAGGAGAAGAAGTCAAGGGAAGGGTGCGCTGAGGACAATATATAAAATATGGAGGGGATTCGGTAAAACAGGGAATGCTGTGACAGGGAAAGCCGGAATTTCGGGATGTGTAGGAGATTGAAGTTTCGCGTGGGGCGAGGAGGGACACGAATTGTAAAGAGAGAGAGAGAGAAGGTCGCAGGAACGAAGCTGTCCATTCATTATACTGACAATGAGTAAGCATTTCAGGTCAGATAGTGAACGGTGATGGGAGAGCAGAGGAATTCCTAGGAAGGACGAAATGGATTCACGGGTTGAATTCTTGAGGGAGGGAATGCGATGACGGGCAATGGCTAGGAAAAAATTGACGGGGCGATTTAGTAGTTTCAGAGTAGATGGGCAAGCAGTTGACCAAATCGGTGAGCAGTATTCTAAGATTGGGAGGACACAACCAAAGAATACTGTTCTAAGGGCAAAGGGATCTTGAATGTCTGTGTGACGGTACAGTAGGCCAACCACCGCCATCGCCTTGCCCACAACTCTTTTTATGTGGTCTAGGAAATACAGCCTATCGTCAAATATGACACCTAGGTCGCAATGGGATCTCACTGCTGGAATAAGGCTATTATGGAGTGTGTAAGAATGATCGGCGGGTTTACGTCTCAAGGAAAAAGTCATGACAGCTGACTTAGTAGGGTTAATGCGCACCTGCCACTTAGCACACCACGCGTTCAAAAGGTCCAGTACAGATTGAAGGGCTAGGTTGTCGGAAGGACCGTCAACTTGATTTGTCTTGTTTGAAGATTTTACAGTCGTCTGCGTATAGTAAGATGGTGCATCCTTTGGAGATGATAGAGTCGACAATGTCATCTACATATAGAGAGAAGAGTAGGGGGCCGAGAACGCTCCCCTGTGGACACAGGCAGGAGTTTAGAGGAAATGCCGTCAATTAACTCCCGCTGATTACGTGAAGTAAGGAAGTTCTAAATAATGGAAAGGAAATTGCAATGGATGTTATAGCGAGATTTTAGCTTGTGGACCAGAAGAGAGTGGTTGACAGAATCAAATACTTTGGAAAAGTCAATATAGCAGACCACGAGTTGAGAATTCAATTAAAAAGATTTTATTATGTGATGGTGTACGACCGCAAGATTGGAGAGACAGGAGCCACCAGAGAGAATACAATGCTGGTTGGGGGAGATATACGGTAGAGTAACCTTTAGGAGTCTGTCATGAATAATTCGCTTGAAAGTAATGGAAAGAGGACAGTAATTCTCGACTTTTGTTCCGTTGATTTATAACAAGGTAGCAAGGTTAGGTAATTTAAAATTTCCTGCGGGTCAGTTGAGATGCTGGAGAGGGAATGAGGGCATACAGGTTGTAGCTCAGGAAAAGGCAAGGAGGGCACTGCATGATTAAAGAGGAAAAGAAGTCATTAAATGCAGAGGGGCAGGAATCACCTTCGATGTTAACATCGTTAAACTTCCATGTACACTCTGTGAAGGAAACGAGTTGGAGGGCGAAGTAGCGTGACCATTGTCACGGCAATAAATTGTGGCGTTAGTAGCGAAGTTTTTCTTATGAAATTACAGTAGTAAACATGGGCTAACTGCCGGCATTGGACTAAGAATAACTTCGGAAAATGAACTTACGGATCAGTGGACACTTCCAGGACAGTAGCCATTGTCAGGGCAGTAGGCACAGCCGTTACTTTGACGTTGGTATACATGCCGCGTAAATGCAACGAGCAGGCAAATGTGTGAAACTAACCGTGAAAAATTCTTCCGCCTGGACTGGGATAGGAGCCTTTTAACCCCTAACGGGCGCCCAGTGCTTCGACTAATTAGTCTACCCAGGCGAATTCGCGGAATCTGGGTTCGAATTCCATTCCTGGCAAATGATTTATTTCATAATGAATGTCGCACATTCATGCATTTCCACAGCGTGGAACGTATTCTAAAATCTAGCTGCTTTGAAATTCAATAGTGCGTATTATCAGAGCTGTGGGCAATGGCGTAACAAGTACTTTTGCCCTGGAGGAGGGGAGTGATGGCCATTTCCCAATGAAATTGGTGTAGTAGACGTGAACTTACTGCCAAGATAATATCGCGCCGTCTAATTAATGGTGTAAATCCAAAGACAGGGTCAACATCCCTGATGGGGGAATTTTACCCTCGACCTTTGGATTGCCAGACGTTCATAATAACAAATGAGGCTACATCGGTCGGTCTCTGTGGAATTGAGAACTTAAGAAGGGTCTAGAGTAATTTTGAGATCACCATGTGATGGAGTGAGGGTTGTGAGGTAAGAGTTTACGTATTTACCCCATTTCCTCGTCGCAGCATTGGCTTAGTGCGCTTCAAGAGGGATCGTGAAAATCGTTTCAGCCAACTTATTTCCACGACGACAATCCACCTTCATGGAGGGTTCCGTTCTTATGGGTCGCGTTGGTCGGTAACAAACTCAAAATGTATCATCGTCATTTGAAAATTTTGAAATTTTTTCTCTAGATATGAATCACTTCCGATCCTCATTTTCTTGCATGTTTGGTTTCGATCCCATAATGCTGAACAATTTTTTAATTTAAAAAATAATGGAATCCCTCCAAATTTACTCTCAGTGGTTTCTATACAGCACTCATCCAAGTGACATTGCGTGTATGAAATACAATAACTGTAATATTCAATGAAGAAGGATGCTCATGCCGTAACAAACATAGATGAGCTCACACAGTGAAAAAATGCTTTGCTATTGGAGTAAATGGAATTTTACGGTTAGTTGTTTTTGGCGTTGAAAAATATGTGGAATCATACATTATTTCTTAAAAATTACCCATTTGGTATCTCTCTGTATCAATTTTCCCTTAGTCGTTAAAATCCAAGTGACTTGTTTCTTCCGTTTTCTCCCATTCTTAGGCCCGGTTTTATAATCTCTGGTTTAATATTTTCTCTGTACGAAAACCGACGTTGATACGTTCTACCATCGATGGCGCTCACGTAAACTAACCGGCAATCTGATGTAAAATACAAAACCCAAACTATCAGCTAACATCAAGTTGACGTAAAGGTCACGTCATATGGTGATCAACGTTAATCATAAATTATACAATCGGACAATAGTATATTAGGACTGAACGTACTCTCGCCTTATTGTGAAGGGAGTTCCAATCAACCTTAACCTAAAAAAAATTGAAAGTACTTGTATTATATGCAGCTACTTTAATTTCTTTGGAGAAGAGGAAGGACCATATATGGAACACTATACAGGAAAGAAGAACCAGATGGATTGGGCACATACTGAGGCACAATGCGTTCTTGAAGCATATGATTGAAGGAGAAATAGAGGGTCAAGTCCCAAGAGGAAGGTCAAGGCCAACGTAGACAAAAGAAAGAGGATGCACTTCGTAATATGCAGCCCTCTAATTTTGCATTTTTTTTTAAATCGGCTTGGTTTTTTTGTTTTACATACAGTGTTGTAGTGCTCAATACGAGACCATGGAAACTTGACAACGTATTTGTAAATAATAGAGTCAACAACATCCTGTTATTTGGTTTGAAATTTTAATACTCAAGAAAAATCCATAGAGTCCTTGCAACAGAAAAAATACTGAACTTTGGAAGAGTTAGTGAAAAGAAACATGAAATGATATTAATATTTTGCAAAAGCCGCGTTATATGGGAGTAGTACATAAAACGACAGTGTCGTGCGGAAACTCCGTTTCGAATAGGAATGTGAACTGAAAATTCTACATTATCATCTGAGAAGATTATATTGTTCATTTACTGCTGCTCACAAAGTTACACTAGGGTTGAATTTTAGTTTATTGAATTTTTATTTTGAACTTCAAATTTATAAGTATTAAAATTCGTGTAGTATATTAATTATTAATTAAATTCAATGTGCAAATTGTTAATGGCAAATAAAAATTATGCTATAATACGCCGATTCGCAAAAAAGGTAGTGGCCTGCATATTTCGAATAAGTTCCTTAGAGGAAAGTACATAGGAAAAACTGCCAGGGAGTAAGAGAACTATTATTAGACAGGGAAGGATAGAGGGCTGCAGCCCAGTAATCGTAAGATTGAACGACAAGTGATGGTGAATTATTTTATTTAGCTCTTACTTTGTCAGAATAACGATTACTGATTAACTGACATCGCAGTTCTAATTTTTATTCCCGCGTGATTACTTTTAATTAAAATGTACGAAATAAATATATTACAATGATGAATGAACCTCATCCTCAGCAAACTGAGCCTTCTATATTATTGATTTAGCACAGATTGGAGGAGCTGCACGATAATGGCTTGACGAAGAATGAAGTAGGTAAGCCAGGCAGAAAGAGAGAAACAAATTAAGACATTCTAGAATGGTCGTTGAAGAGAAGATATTAATGAGGTCAATTTAAAGAACACACAAGAATTGACCGCAATAGGAATTATTATGAAGAGGATGTTTTAAGCGGCAGTAGGTATGTCTTTTTTTATTCCTTCATTTAAGTCTGATTTTCCATGTAGGTATTTTGAATGATAGCCAAATTTCTCGCAAGGCAGTCAAAAGTGAACCAAGGCACACAGCTACAACTCATTTAATCGGAGTGACCGGTTTTTAGGAAATAGACCCCTCTTGTCCAAAAATAGTCAGCTTCGCGTATGCCACTAGGTTTTGAGAGGGCTGTAATCCATCAATTTCCTCTTACAGCTTCGGAAGTGAATCATTTAGCAGTCAAGGGATATCGAGACATTGACATATTTAAAACCTCGGGTGGTCCCATTGCAGTGGCAACGCGTTTGAAATAGCGTCTCAAGAGGCGAGATAGGCCCTCGGGGCTGTGTGATCATTTTGGTGAATGGGAGCGGTAGTGGTGTCTTTTTTTTGCTTCCTTCGAAGAGGTGGGAGGACAGATTATACAATAAGCGGGGAGTTTTATGGATCCTCGTAAACGCGGAGGATATGATGGGGTGGGAGGAGTAATGGGGTCCTGAACGAGGGAGTAATTGGAAACTCATGGGGAGGCAAGGAGACGACGGAAAGTGAGGATAATGAGGTGAGTTCTCCCGAGAGGCGTGAAAAAACAGCTTTTCGATCATAAATACCCGGTAATACAGCGAGGAAAAAACACTCATTGCTCAGTATTATAGCCATTTGTCTGGATATATGTTACAGTCATGTAATTAGAATATTTAGCAAAAAATAAAATATCCCCATTCATGAATTGAGGCACAAGGGTATTCATCAGCGTATGATATTCTGGCTCCTGCCAATTCCGCACGCGACGGCTAATCATAAATAGGTACATATTACGAAGGTCTTGAGGAGGATTGAGGTATCACCCTGGTCTACTCCATAAAACAAGGTGCTTTTTAGCCTACTGCTGGCCGTAAAAATCGAACGTGGCTGCAATTAACGTCGGAAAATTCCAAGCCGGTGAAGGTTATATCGGAGAAGGGATTTCGTTCAATTGAAGGCCTTGTGTTATTTATGAAAAAGGCCTTTTGGGAGTTTGAGCGGGATTTTTCTCTTGTCTAGACAGAAATCCTATTCTGATTTTATAAAACAAAATAAAACTTGTAAGAATACCGAGGTAAGTATAATGATATGAATGGCGGCACAAAACTTTGTTTTTGTGACTGAATTTATCAGTAATTGAGGAAGTCCACATACTAGGAGATTTTTCTCGACTTATTGTACATGTAACGTAATGTACCACTAACGCTGTTACATTCAACAATTTTTGCAATTTAATGAAAAACATTTCGGTAAGTAATACATTTATTAAAAAAATGATTTTGACAATGCCAGAACTACACTTCTGACGCCGTCTCTGCGTCAGAACTAACTCAAGCTGCGTCCAAACTCGCCAGTTAGGTGCCTAAATCCAAAAATTTAGGGATGACGCCATTTTTATTTGTGTCCAAGCTCGTTAGCTATCTTAAGGGAACAGAATTAGGTAACCAAATCGCTCGCCATATTTAGGGCAAATGAAGTCCTTAAATCTGCCAACATTTTGGAATCCCACAATTTCATGTGCTGCAAGCGTCAAGGAGTGAGATAGAGAAGATACAAGTGTCATGGCGGGGAAGTATTTTGAGTGTGTACATACAAATCAGGTTTTTAAAAATTATTGTCTTACGTATGGTATATATTATATACTTTTTAAATTAAAATTTCGTTTTCGGGAGTAATGGATTAGCCATTTGGGAATTAATTAATGCCGTTAACCATTAATTAATGGGAGCAAGGTTCGGACCTTCAGGGTTGTGAAGTTTTTCCTGTATAAACACGATCTTTATTTTCGTAGTAAATAGTGAGCATTTAAAGTTCATTATTAATCATCTGCTTGATTGTGCGAAAAACGGTGGATCGTTTGGCACTTTTTATAATGATGCAGAGTAAAGTAGAATGTATTTCAGTTTTATGTGCGTCGATGGCTAAGTTTGCAGTCACTGTCTGTCTCTCGTAGACAGGGGCGACAGCACTCGACGAATTAGAGGAGAAACCCTTCCAATTCGAGTAGCGCCCAACGACTTCGGCGATCGAGGTAAAACCGTTGTTTCGATCGTGGCAGGCCATTTCTCTATAGAGTAAAAATATCACTTCTGGTTATTAGGGTCTTTAGGCAAAAGATTCCGCTCAACCCATCCTCCATTCCCCTAATAAACCATCCTTTACCAACCTGAGTTGTCGGCCAGCCTCCGCTAATCAAAAACACTACAATGGGCTAACCAGGGATCGTCCTGGGAGGCGTCCAGGAGGAGAACCAGGGAGGCGTCACTGTTGAGCTGAAATACTTTTGCAAAGTGAGCTATTTCTCCATACTCTGACCGAGATTGGGGGTTGAGTGACTATTAACGATGAGGGCCAGTTGCACAATGTCAGGCGACGGTCTTGGCTACGGCTACAGTCACAGTTATATGGAAGTTTATTGCACATAAGCAAGTATCTACTAAGTAGCTTTAAAAATAACCGTATTGACAATTTAAATAGACATTGGGCAACCGGTCCTATAGGTCTCTTTACACTGTGTGTTTGTATCTTGTCTAAGACCGTTGTTTACACGATGTATGAACCCATGCGTGCATTCAGGCTTCTTCGCAAATTCATCGTGTAAACACGAAAACTTGCGCGAATACATGTCCAGAATATAGCCCCTGTTCTAATTTCTTGAATATATTCTTTAATGCACGCATGGATCCGTGCGAGTTCACGCATGGTTCGTAAACAGGGCTTTAAAAATGAGACCCCAACGCAGTTGCCACCTTTTTGTCCTGGCTTCTTGAAAGAGGGCAACGCCGTGCTACGCTGGTTCTGGAAACACTGGTTCCCGATAAGTCACCGAAGTTAAATGCATTTTTGGGCTCGGCACGAGTTCGGAGGGGTGCTCCTCTTATTCGTCTGAGTGATGTTGCCCCTGTAAACAAGCGGCAGACAGTATGCCCGTTATGTAATAGCCGTCGAAGTCGACAACGACGACGTTAAACTAAAACTTTTGAAAAAAGGAAGCTTTACTTTTAACTTTTGAACAACCCATGATGTTGAGTGGTCAAATGTCAATCGACAATGATCGGAGCTCAAAATCGGTCCTTTTCTCTCGTCTTCTTTCAATCTGGTTTCTCGATAATTTATATTCTTAGTAATGGCAATAATGAAAGCTGCAGAATTCTCTCGCGTTGGAATCTCATCCGATCGGAATTCCCGGT
Organism: Pyrrhosoma nymphula; assembly: GCA_963573305.1. NCBI lineage: Eukaryota > Metazoa > Arthropoda > Insecta > Odonata > Coenagrionidae > Pyrrhosoma > Pyrrhosoma nymphula. Next base: position 45,513,132 of record OY754329.1, read on the forward strand.
TTCGCTTCTCGTCCGCGTGATCTCTTGCCATTCAAGTCATCAACTCGCATCGAGAATTAACGCAAGGCAGGCGCGTCAGTCGTGTCTTCCAACAGCTCGTGTAAAGCCTTCGGCGAATGAATTTTAAATGCATCGCGCGCATCGACGCCATGCAACTCGCATGGTGCAATATTCCCCTTAATCGCCACTCCCGGAGAGAGTTGATGGAGGCGTCACTGTCAGTACTCCGAAATATGAATTTGTTCCGTCTTCCTTCGGGGGTGATTTTTTCCGCCAGCCATACCCCGGCTGTTGTTCGTGTCTTTTCTGATCCCCGAGGATTGGAACGTTGACAGGATCTACATCTATATGCCTACTACCCTGGGAGCCGCCGTAAGAGTCTATGGGAGGGGATTTGAGGGCATCTTCTAAGGAAAAGGGAGGGAATAGAGAAAAGCGATGAGAAGAGGGAAAGGACGGATTAACGGAATATCTTTAGTGTACCGCACTGTTTTTGTTTTACAGCTACGTATACATAATAATCTGCAAGCCACCTCAGTGGTGTGCGGCAGGGGGTGAGTTTTCACCAACATGCACCTAACTATATCCTTACCCATATCCTAAAGTTACTGAAGCTTTGAATTTTCATGCATTAGTAAAAACCTGCAAATACCTGTCAGGAGATGAAATTTCACCAACATGCTCTTCATCATATGCTTACAGCGCAATAGAATTATGAATATTATTTCAAACTAGATAAATAAACAGAGATACAAGAGTTATTAAGGAAGCATGCCTGACGTGCTGTTAGTACTAGGTACCTAGAAACTTAAGAAAAAAACAATAGGGAGAAAAGATAATAATTAGCCAAACTACCTTTCGAAAAACCTTCACTATGAATTCTCGGTGGTATTTATTGTGCTCTCTTATCGTTCGCGGGAAAAATGGCATCTTGAACCTAGACATTCTGCAGTGTAATCCCCAATGTTGTAGTCACAAATGGTGGGTCGGAAGGAGCAATTTTTGCACCCATCAATTCTGAAGTGTAGCTCACTAATATTGCCGCTTCTATCTGTTATAGAGAAAAAGTGCAGGATTAAAATTATAGCCTCCTTGTAACCATGAAACTCGCGATATCTAGAATATTTAAGTAATCCTAGTCCATTGTGTAGCATTCGAGTCTCTAGCGGCGAATAATCTGCTCTATTTATCATCTGTGTTATCCTCTTAATTCGCTGATTGGAAAGCACTCGGATTTTCCATTGGCTAAGGTTCTTCATTTATTCCAACGATTCGACTGGCGACTCGCCCATTGTCATTAGAGATCCTGGAATCCAATGATTTCAGGATCCCTGATGTAACAAGTAAGAAGGAGAAATTCTTTGGAATTAGGTAATAGAGAACCTTACCCGGTGGAAACCCTTAAAGATTTTCAATAATCAGTTTCTCCGGACAAGCTTGAAGATGTACATCTCTTTGTTCACTCATATCTGTTTTTAATGAAGCATCCGGCTCTACTTATTTTAATTTTCCATATTAAGCTTCCTGCATTGGGTCCCGAATGCTCGTGGCGTACTCGGAATGTGGCCAATTTAGAGCAAAGTAACATCTCTCTCTTTTACTTTTTTATTCGAGGACCTTCCTACTATTCGCTTGATAACTCCTAAACCATATGATACAGCGCCACAGATATTTCCTATGTGTTTTCCCTACGATAGGTGTGAAGTTGTGGTAATACTTTTGTATTTGACTTAAAGTGCCGAAGCATTCACGGGGGACCGAGAAAACTATGTTAATGCCGTCAATGAAGTTACAGAAAAAAGCCGTCTAAGTAGGTGTTCGACAACGAAATCCATCTTTTTACAGAATATTTACATTGTCATAGAACATATACTAGTGCTAGTAAGTATGTGCAGGTGTGGAGGAAAATTGAGGTGAAATGGTTGTGAGTATCGGCGAAGTGCTTATAGAAAGGTGGGTGAGGAGAGTTTGCCATTGGAGGAAATTAAATTGGAGGCAATGTAACTGGAAGGGAATAAGGGGCAAGGGCATTCTGAAGGACGTTATTCAGAGGAAGACGTCGGGAGGGGCGGATTAAGGTGGGGTGTAGGGGGGGCGGCCTTCCCCTCGTAATTTCTGGTAAAATAGGAAAAATGGTAATAATAAGCTTCTCGGAAAGTAGCAATACCCCCACAAATTAAAAAATTACGACCTTAAGGCTCACGATCATGCTAAGGAAGACATCAAAATTTCAAGTCACGTTATATTTTAATGGTTGAAACCATTAGAATATTACATCTCCACCACCAAATTATGACCACAAAAGAAAGCTTTTAGGTTACGAACGTGTTCGTGCCTCTCATACCATCGGGTTTGTTTTTATCTCTTTCCTTGAGACAAATATTCACGAGACAGTCATCATGATAGCGTGAGCCATTTGTTCCGATATTTTCCTCATGTGGTTCTTGCACTGAGTGCACATTTAGTGAATCATTGTCAGCTCTTGTGATAAAGTCAGCCCAGAGACTGGTATCTGGAAATCATGTTGGAGCGGCAGGGGACTGTCATTTAGACGTATCTTCGTCATTGTTAAGGTTTTCTATATCGAAGTATATTGAGGCCTTCTTGGCAGTAATTGGCATTATTAGACTTCCTCAGAAGTGGAAGAGGAATCGGTTGGAAGGCGTATTGTGTGTTGATGAGTTGTTATATAAGGCGATGGAGACTAAATTAAATTAGTAATGCATTCATGGTTGTAGTGAGCTTTTCTGCTTAATCATGTTTTAGTGGCGCCGTTACACTTACCTAATGAAAGGAACCATAATTTTTTGCTTTTTATCTGTCTTCACTCTCATTCTTCTTCTGAGCCGTGGTAAATCGAGTTTTGGATCAGTTCAGAACAATGTTCATTGTCTTACTAGATTTCAGATTGCTAAGGTAACAAAATATGGCTTGATCCCTTAAACCGCGATTCAAGGTAAAAATTGGAGAAAATATGTAAATTAGCTCTTTTGAAAATAGAAAGGAGCGACAGAAAGTCCCGTGCAAAAGACTTTTTTGAGTTCCTAATCCATTTTTCTTGTAGGTCTTTCTCTCTCTTGAAACTCATATATTTCCCTGTATAATTCCATTCGCTGGATTAAGTGTAAAAACTGACGATGGAAAATACGGACCTGTTGGTAGCTAAATATTAGTAGCAACGTTGCACAAACGTGTAGGATTATCATTTTAGTAAATGCAAGAGTTCAAAGGTATGCATGTGGTATTTTGAGTTTATAATTGGCTAACTCTTTTGTAGAATTTGGAATTGGTTCATCATTAATGCCGCTAATTAAAATAATTCAAGGATTGTAGAACTTTTTCGTGGTCCACGTTTTTTTTCTTTTCGGCGATAACCTCGTAATTTCAAGTATCTTCATACCTTTTGTGTTGAGGATAAGTTGATGTGACCTATGAATATTTTTCGTTTGTGTTTCTCTATATATTGAGATAATGTTTCAAATTTTCCTTATCAATGCTTCCATATTCCATGGTTTTCCTGCTGGGCACACCCTTTTCCTTCTTTCCTCGACGGCAGCCGTGAGAAACACCGCTTCGTGGCCCGAATTCGTTCAACCTTCTTTCATTCCGCTTTGGTCGATTCGATGAGTGACTACCGAGCCCAACGCGATACTTTTATCGTAAATTAAATCGCTCTTTGACGACAAAACTTTTCAACGGCCTGTGTTCCGCAAAACTCTTCAAGTATATTCCACGAAAGCGTGATGGGATTTCGTGACTGTTGTGAATTTATACGTGGAAGGGTTTCGTGGTCACTGGAAGTTTTGAAATATATGCTGTGCGCTTCTGGAGTTATTTTATCTTCGGCGGAGTATTAGCTTGCATATCGCCTGAGAGCTATCTCCAATATTCTTTCAATTATGGCATGATCGTATTATTACGAAAGTCGCGGATGTTAGGTGTATAGGCATCAGCCGTTGCGATGGTTATTTTCAGCTTTTGGTTGTGCGCGGCTGGTATGATGGGAGTAGTTTTGAAAGATTTTTCCGGGAGAAAAGAGATGAGCAATTTTTGAGAATGCAGTGAATCATTGGATTTCGGAGGAGAACCGGATCTTCCAATTGCCGCTCGCATATTACGGAGCCACGTTTCTCCTGAGATGTGTTCCACGTGATTGCAGGAAAACTACGCTAACAATCTTTTAAGCGATCTATTCCATGAAATCGTGGGTTACTCGTGACAGCTTGTTTTTTCTCCTTTGTTACGAAAATCGAACTTCAGTAAAGTCTGCTATTAATGCTCGGCGGTCTTCCCGTACTAAATGTGCCGCTGGACAAAACTGTGACCACTTGCAGGGCCGGTACCCGCATTATAATGGCGCAAGTAATGACAACAGTGGAATATAAGAACGACACTGTATGTTTTTTGTAATTTTTTTTTGCAAAGTCGTATTCCTGTAATCTTTATGGAGACAAAGGTACAACACAAATTTTGATCGAATTTATTTTTAGAAGTTATCCGATTTACAACTTTGTCCATAGTTCATACAGATTCCAGGATGTAAGAATCTTTTGCATTTAAATGTTAGAAACATTCTAGGCTAACATCTATTCGATTTACTACTTAACATAATCAAAATTAACTGAATGACAATCACTTAAATATTGACCATCGATTTTTAAGCACCGAAAACCTTTATTAGCCTTTATTAAACCAAATGTAGTTACAAACATGTACGGTGGCAAATATTCTGAACGCCCAGGAATGAACTTAGTTTTTATAGTTATTGTGATTAAAAACGAGAGTATTAATAGCAATGAAACAAATATTAGCCGGTTAAAGTAATCTGCAGATTGATATTTTAAAAGATAACTATGCAATGCTGTTATTTTCAGAAGGATTGCGTTTTACTTACAAGTCATTATAGCATTTCTGTTAGGTTTACTGCAAATTCCTCTCCCGTTTTTTCTTCCACCGAGTATTCTTAAAGTTGCAGCAGTGTGAGGAGTGGATGACAAAATGTTCTTTTACCCCCGAACTGACATCTTTCTTCTTATCTACATTAGACCTTACGAACAATCTTATTTAAGAATCATTTGAAAGGCATAGTCTATTTAAATTTAGCCTCGCTGTGAGCCGGTAACATTTCTATGCCATGAAGGAGGTGATCAATAACCATACCCTTTGAAAGGAGAACGATTTTGTAGATAGATCCCTTGCATTATGAAAATATCCCGCAGGTAACTTTAGAGTTTTTGAACGAATTTTAACGCTCCTGAAAGTTATTCATTAAATGTCATTGTGGCTAGTTGATCTCTTCTTTCTCTCTCCCATGCAGTCATTCACGGTGTTCAAAGGTTGACCCCTTTGATTCTCAATATGTCACTAACTTATTAAATAATCGTGGTTCTCTATACAACCATATCGAATTCTTCTAATTTTCTTTTGATGCTTCTATATTTTCTGATTTATAAAATTCTATTTTGAATTCTGTTTTATTTTCTGGATATTATCGTTTTGCTTGGTTTATTTTAAACCCTCGATCAAAATCTAAAAGCAATACAACTTTTCTCCATGGAGACGATCTCAAACCGGGGTTAAATGGGAACTGAAATGTGTTGCTCCCTTAAATTCAGCATTTTTAGTCGCACCTGCTATCAACTCTAGCGCGCCTCTCAGCAGCGAATTCAGCACCAGTGGAGCGGATTTTATGGGAAATACACAAATTACGGGTTTCTAATTGAGGAAATTTCTTTTCTATTTTATGCTCCAGGTAGTCTAGAACCTGAGAGGAGAAATTTCTCATAATGGTGTTTAATTTTTTCCCTTAGCGATTTCAAGCGCGGAATATTACGCTGATTTTTTTATTTTACCAGAAAGACGTGGTCTCCTTCTTGTAGGCATGAATTTAAAAACATAATTCATGTTTTCTGCATGAATATTGTCTTTTGATGAAATGCCTGTGGGAAAGCTGAAATGTGCAATTTCCTACTGCTATCAGATCGAACCGGAATATTTAATAATTATCTAAAGCTCATTACATTCTGTTATAGGAAAATATAAATTTTTTAAAGAGAAAAAAAATAATCATCTTCATATCAAGAATTACCATCAAGAATGGTTTGAGATTACCTACCTATCACGTCGTATCAATACTCTTTTATTTCTGTGGGATAAAATATGATACTAATTCATATCCCAAAAGAAAAAGTAATCTGAGTAAGAGATGATGAGGTAACATACTCGTACATTATATTTAAAATTTGTCTTGAAAAGATACTCTGCGGAAGACTTTTTCCTGAATTCATCGGTCATCATATCAGCGGCTAACTTAAACTTAGGAGATACCGCCTTAGTAGGCGCCAAAGTACCCTACCCACTGCTGTACCTTGCTACTCGCCCATGCGGATGCTTACCGGATATGACGTAGATGTAGCTGGAATACCTTGTGCAGTGGCGATAAAAAGGACGCTTTTGGTCCAAGGCCTTCGGAGCCCGAAGAACACCAGGAAATATTTGGCATGAGTCTCTTTCTATTGTATTCTCTCTTCTCATGAGAGCACTTCTAATCCATGCAATGGGATAGAAATCATCGGGGGGAAGGGTGGATCAAAAAGTTAATCCACCCTTAATGGATTTTTTCGTGTATTATCGAGAATATTTTGCAATATTAAACTTAAATTTGTTGTTAATGGAGATATGAAGCTCTTTGTTTTCGTTGGTCGTGAATTTGTCAAAGGAGCATAAAAAGTTCATTTCTTTAAATATCACAGGAATATATGTATTGATGTAAAATATGCCATGAAAAGTGCTTAAATTGTTTTATTTCAATAGATTTTAAATACTTCAATCTACTATTTCTAATCAAAATTAAAGAAATTTAACTAGATTTGGAAAAAAATGCAATAACATATTGGGAAAACTAATAGTTTCTTCGTAATCTATTTTCGGATTTAGAACGAAGTTCAGCAAATAAAGTTACATTTGAATGTTTCAAATTTGAGAAATATTTTTCCATTGGAAAATGAGCACGTAGGTACTTACCTCTGCAGTTCACCTTCCACCTAAAGTCTATCATGACGTTCCGCTGTTTATGAACCGCTGAACGTTTACAGTGGAGTAGCGCATCGTCAGAGATTGATGCTGAACGCTTTCCGTGGTTGAGTAAGCATATTTCCTCAAGGCGGAAGTCGCACCGGAGCTTGAAGCACCCATTGCAACTGCCTATCGCTCCAGATCGCTCTTAACTTGACCACAGCTATGCCTTCGCTCATCCGTGAAGATTTCATCCGCAGATCGTAGCCGTAATAGATGAATTAAAAAATAAGGAAGTTTTCTTGAAAAATTGTGAACGAACTAAAATTATCCCTCCGGCTAGGCGAGAATGGAATAAACTGCGAACCTCCCCCCCCCCAACATTGTAATTTGCTGATTTCATTGCGCTTAATCGTAATTTTCTGTATTTATACTTACTACTTCCAGTCATTATCTATGATGGATGGTTGTACCCAAGATGGTTGTACATTTTTGACTCAGGCCGAAGCCTTTAACTGGGATTTAAAGTTGTCGGACTACATCTGCTAGCCACAGTGTGCCCAGCCCTTCATCGTATTAAAATTACAAATCGAAGGAAAAACTGCTAATGCATCCACCCGTAAAGACCTCTAATCGTCATTTTTCAAATTAGTTTTTTCGAATTCAATTCGGTTTCTCTATCTATTGAAAACATAACTTAAGCTTTAAAATAAGCTTCTGTCTACCTAAGAATTTATTCGTGGATGAAGTAGCAGCCTGCCAAATATTTATAAGACCCTTTGAGGACTTAATAACTTTATATTCCTTATAGATTGATATGCATGGGTGCGCTTTAAGCTATTGTTAGCTGTGTTGAAATCATCATACACTGTAATTCTGAAGCGATGAAATTCTTAACCGGAGACAAAAATGTTATTTCTTGCATTTGTTTAGGAGTGAAAGGTCGACCCTTTAGAACTTTATGAGCGAATCCATTATTTCTCAAACTCCATGGATTTTGACGGCTCTGCTATATTACATAATTGGGTGAAATAAAGGCATAGGAATAACTGATAAAAATATTGAAAAAGAGATTATTTGAGAGGAGAAATAATGGAAAGGCGTTAGGGATAAGGTTGGGACAGCCCTTTTGAATGTTTATGAAGGCAGAAGCCTGCAGAAGTTAGACGAAAAAAGAAAAAGAGAATAATGATTCCAAAAAAAGGATCCTCCAAGCGAAGATAGTGTGCTCCTGATTGCAGTAACATTTAGGCGTCCAGTCTAGTCTGGTATCCTGCTCCCGTCAGTATAGCTCTGGCGGTTAGAGGTCTGCTAAGCACGTCCACTATTTCAAGGTTAAAATCCTTGTAGGTGGCTTAAATGAATGCATTTCAAAAATTAAAAAGTTTTATATGGAATATTAAGAGGATTAAACTTCTAAATTGTGGAATGGAGTCTAAGAAAGGAATGAGACGAAGTACTCTTACTGGTGATGTTGCAGGAGAATCAAAATCACGAGTATAACTATATCATAACGCGCGAAAAGAAACGAGAGAAGTGAGAACTAATTAAATCACATATGCTAATGAATTAGTAAAGACATTAGTTCATATTAAGGCAGAGCGTCGAGAAAAAAAGCTGATACACAGCTCTATTGCCACTTCTATTACTATACTTGAAGTCCTTTCACCAGGTCAATATTGGAGCCTTTAGGGACAGTCTATGGAAAAGATAAATTTGCTTATGCTTTCTTTTAGTCAATTGTCGTCGGTACTCTTCCAAATAAATGATAGGCTCAAGGACAGTCCTTCCTATAATATCCAATATTAAATGCATATATCATATCGTTTACCTTCCTTCAAGCACCCTTAATGCTTATTTTTATCATGTTTATCCACACTTCTCCATTTCTCTTTACACAGCATTCAGTATTTTGCTCACCCTCAAAACGTCCTCCAACCTCCCTTTGAATTTCTTCTCCAGAGCATTCCTGAATTAGTTGACAGTTTTGGCCTCATGGAGAACGCTTTTGCCAAGCGCTCAGTGTGGACAGTGCACACCTCTACGCCATGTAGACAACCATTTCCAACACCTCACTAAATTTAAATTACCTTTGAGAGATAATAATTGCACATTGGAAGACTGCTAGTTGAGAATTTGGTATACTGCTTCGCAGGATGCTAATTTTCCTGCTGCTACTGGCAACATCGCTCCTCCGATCTTATGGAGATTTACCCTGGGAAGGAATATCTATGAAAGCCCATATACTATCCACTAAATGTGGAACGCCCTCTTGTAGCCTCCTTTCCTCTCCTACCATATCTAACACTTCCTCATCCGTTTATATGCTCACCCAGTTTACTCTTTCCACCACTTCCCACTCCCACTCCCATATATAAGAAGCTTCTTGTACTGGCTCATCTTCCTTCTGCAAGAAAAGAAACAAAAACTATCTTGGATATCGATGCAATTTTACTTATTCATTACGATTCAAGGAATTCGCGTCGACGAGAAGAAATTATATCTTTTTTTTTTTGAGAAGTCACCACTGCGATTTCATCGCGAAACATCTCGAAAATAATGTCCGGAGCTTTGTTTCCTGGTCGCTGCCAGGGAGGAGGCGCGAGGGAGGATAAAAAATGAGAAAATAATAATAAAAAAAATGAACAGCAGAAGCGTGGTCGTCGCAGGCTGCCATGCGTGACAGCGTTGACTGATAATGGGAGAGTGAAACTCATGAAGAGGGAAGAGGGACAGCCAGACAACTCGGGAAAGAGCGCGCGCTTTTGCGTTGGCGGGAGAGTGTACGTTCGCGCGATAGACGACACGTGGTGACCCAATACGCACGCACACGGCGCAGCGAGGCGGGAACTGCACATCCGCCCAAGCCGAGCAACGTACACACGCACGTTAAAATTGAGTCCTCCGGCATTCCAGCACAGCAGCCTTAGAGCACACACCGCGTCTCACATTCCTCTTGTTACATGCGTGTGTAACACTTCCCTTACGCCGCGTGGAACAACCAGGAGTTAAATCTTGCGGAGGGATGCATTATGTACGTGCAAAAACAAGCAAACTCACTTAACTCCCATAGCGGAACATGTGCATACCTTGCTCCTCACTCATCGTCAACAGACATCAATTCGAAGATTGGTCAGCCGTAGCTCTGCTTTACGTTACCTCCTCTACTAACCGCTTCATTCCTTTGATAATTTCCCATATTTTTAGGGAGTAAATACTTTGCCGGGAAAAGGCCTTTTTAGACCGCTGAATTTTTCATCGAAAAGGTTGCTTGCTAAAATATAAAAAAAGACTCTTATTCACCATTTGGCGCTTAAAAAATGGAGCCATTGGGGCCCACGCGTTTTTGTTAGGTTTATACTTATTGTGCAAACAAGAAATAATACAAGCTAAGCTTAACATTGATAACTGTCAACGAAGCAGTGCTCAGTGATTCGGAGTGATGAAAATAAACTAACGTATGCGTTAATGATTTAGTAGATTCAAGCGTTAGCGTGAGAGGGTGCGCCCCGTGACTTGTGTGGCATGCACTCACTCCTAAGGCCGTATCTCGAGGACTACGCGGAATAAATTGGAAATATTCGAGGTGAAACATATGAAATGTACTTTAATTCGTTGGAAATGACCATGAAGGAATTAGAAATCCCGAGTAGTTCGTAATAGCCAGAAATGACCGAAAAACAGCGAAAAATGCCGAAATTTCAAAAGCTTGAGTAACATTGGTCTTTCGTCGTTCTTTCTTACCATTCCATTACCATACCACGGTCTTTCCATTATCCAATTAAAGTAGCATTTTACACAATTTATTTTCTGACCAAATGGAACAATTTAGGGGGTGTCCGTAAATAATATTCACGAAAAAAGGTACCACCTACAAATTAGTACCACCCAAATACATAATGCATTGAATACAATGGTTTCATAGTATTTTTGTGATCGCCATAACCGAGAAGGATGCCGTACACCTTCCTCGATGGACTGCCGTGCAGGCAGCGCCGTTTTCTCGCCAGGGCTCCGCAGCCCACCAGGATTGCCTCCCCTCTGCCACTTCCATTGTTCATCTGAGATATCCTTACGCTTTTTGCCGTATTTCCATTTGCATTTTCTAAAAGTATCCACCTCCCTGAACATTACTCACAATTTGATTGGTGTTTTATACTTGGCTTTCCCCTTTCTGTTCAAATGTGAAGGCTGAAGTGTGAATAAAATGTACGTTCGAATGAGCCCTTTTAATAAATAATTACGAGGAAATAAGCATGGAATGGATTGGGATTCCAAAATGGAAAAAAAATAATCTCGTCGATATGTTGCATGTTATCGAAGTATCGTTGGTCTATTCGTGCATATGGCTTACTAAGGTCCATTAGTATCATCTTTTGCAGTCATTAATCCGACGATTGGTTGGCTAAAGCTCTCTACTCTATTCTTCTTCCTGTTATTCGCTTTATCCCTCCATATTATCTTAGTTAAACATCCCTCATGATTTTCTAGATGTATTTCATTCGTAGTGTTCCTAGATAATTCATTCCATTCATTAATTTTTCCAGGTGGGCGTTATCTTTAAAAGCGTATCGCATTAGTTTTATCTTATAATGATTAGTTTCCATTTACCATTTCATCTCCCCAGCTCTTGACTGCACTTTTTCATTGGTGATTAACTCAGCCCATCTGATCTTCTTCATTCTTCCATACAACCACATTTAAATCAATCGCTACTATTAGCTGCTGGTAGATAAAATACTTGAAGTATGCTACTTTTACTGAGTATGGCTATTTGAGCCAGCAAGATGATTAAATTCTGGAATCTGGAAAATGATGAGGTTGTGCCTAGGCAAATCCTAACCTTGAGAAATTAATAGTTATAATTAATTATAATTATTAGATAATACTAAAATATTATAGATAGATATTAGAGTTAGAGATTGCCGCGTCTATGATTGCTCACGATATTTTGTGACTTTCAAGATTCTGCGCTATCTAATGCAGCCTAAACAAAGGATATTATCCAAAAAAGGGTTCGAGGGGCAGATTTAATCGTTATGGCTGTGATTGAACACAAGTTACAAAGTATTGCTTGAACCTAGTCTTGCGAATGATAAATTTATGATATGGGAAGTTCACCGTAAAATAGTCATAGGCTTAGGATTTTAACCTCGCATCCCTGACTTTGTGCCTGATATTTTAATAAGCCATTCAGGCATCCTCTTTCACTGTGAATCTCCGGTCCAGGCGGATGATTTTTTTCACAGCTGATTTCTTGCATGCAAACAAAATGCTTGCTTTCATTCGCATGTTAATTTGGTAATTTTGAATTTAAAGTCGATATCTCGTTGTTCGTTTCCCACTATTAAGGCCAAACCATTTCAAACGATCATAAAACGTTCCGTGCGTGAGTTGAGATGGATAACTTAAGGTCTTCAGAAAAAAAACTGCCCATCATCGCACATTGAAAGTAATTCACGCTCGGCTGGCCACTGAAATTCCCCGAATGGGTAGCAAAGTAATTTGAAAGCAGTCAACCGTTCAAAATTCGATCGATCAGAAGATTGGAAAAAACAAATACTTACGGAATGCCCAGGCATTAAATCCCGCCTGGTTTCGCTTTGCGATCGGAGACCTAATAGACCTAACTCGGCTGACCCTTTCAAAGAGCCCTGACAATCAGTAGAACAGTTTTTATTGTGATTATGCCTGGTAACTGGCGATGACGATGAAATTATACTGTATCCTTGTCTGATGTACTAGCGGATTTTCTCTTTATATTGAAAAATTCCTGGACTACTTGTTTCGGCCTTAAAAATATTCCTACCGCTAAATTATAAAAGCAATTGTTCAATGGTCACGGGAAGACAAGAAATGGCTAATCAGTGACCTAATACCTGAGAGAGAGTCACCTGAGAGAGAATACAATTCAATCAATTTTATACTATTATTATTTTATGATGCAAGGGGCTTTTATACCTCTACACGCAGAGTTAATTCTAATGAAAGGATCATTTTGACGCAATTTAAAATTCCGTGGTTGAATTAAAGACTGTCGCGCTTTCCGTTCTATTGATTGCATCTTAGATAGACAAAAACTCTATGGAAAGTTTTGTTGAGCAAAGTTTAAAAAATTAAAAATATGCTACCGATAACCTGTGACTTAGACACTGATTCAATGAATGATATTTTTAAAACCGTTTCGGGACTCCTAGTTAAGTCGTTTTTACTTTTTCAAGATTGACACAAAAATATTATAAGCCAAATAGGTAAAACATCGATTTTCATTGATGGGTAAGAACTTATATAAACGATGACTTTCAAAATCAATTGTTCTTCATTAGAATCGTTGCTAGAGCACTGCAGTTGAAGGAGAGTATAGTTAAAATTATTTGAGTTAGCTACTCGCCTAGAGAAAACGTTTATTCATTCAAAAGTCATTAATCAATTTAAATTGCTTTTTGTGATGGCATTATCATAGATTTACGCTATTCCGCTTACAAATCGCGCCTTTTGAGCCTTACATACTTGCAGTCAATCCTTGACGGGAAATACGTACATAGCCACTGGGAACGTTTTTTCTGAAGGATATGCTGGATTTCTGCGGTAATTTCAGGGTCATTTACACCTATTAACGTAGGCTCTTCCGTCACTTCATTTCCTTTATTCGACTTCCGCTCGTGAGTAGTGTTAAGACTCAGCCTCACTTCTAGCTTTCCTTTTTCACCACTCATATCCATATAAGGGATCCTCTAAGGTCATTGTAAACGTAGTTAAATATTCTATTTTCTCTTAGTTCGAGGTTCCCTTGGTGTTGATTTCACTAAGGCCATAAATTCAATTGCGTTGTGTAATATATTCATGCACAATTACATCGGTTTGTTAGTTATATCTAACTGTTATTTGACTTATTAAATAATGTTATATGATGTAATCATATGCCGAAATGTAGGAAGTGGAAGATAAGTATTATGTATCGGAAGTCAGCAGATGGCAGCCCATATTTCTTGATTTATGGCATATCATTATCCCTCAGAGGCAGTTTACCAATCGCTGAAACTAAGCAACGTTGGGCTCGGCTCGAATGTGGAGTAAGCGCTGTTGCCCCTGTCTGCAAGTGGCAGACAGTATGTGGGAAATGACCTTAGCCGTCGAAGCACGTTTACCTGTCCTACGGCAGTTGGCTAATAAAATGTATTAAGTTTCGTTTTCTCTACAAGGTTAGTGAACAGTGTCATAAATCAAGGATATCTTTAGGGGCTAAAGATATCTTTAGTTTATTACAGGATTTTGAGTTGCACTTTTCTCGATAAGAATTAAGATGTCGGTTGGAAAAAGTGGTGCGTAGGAAGGAGACTTCACGCGGAAAAGATTTTCGAGGACGGATAATGTGTTTGAGGTGGAAAAAAGACAGTGGTGGAATTGATATGAGAAACAAGGAGACCTCATAGACGATTCGTCGACGAAATTTAGGAAGTTGAAGGCTTGCCAGCCGATGAGGTAGAAGGGAGAAGTAATATAAGAATTGGAAGAAGATTGTACGAGTAAAAGGAACATTGAGCCACCCGACCAGCGGCAGTGTATAATTATCAAAAGCTAAAGAAGGAAACAGTCTAGGTATAAGAAATGATAACCTTAGCTTTTAAGGAGCTCTTTTAGCCATCCATTAGGTTTCGGGCATCATCCCAAAACCTGCCTTATCTTCACGCGGTAGAATACCTTAGACAATGATGGGTTAAACGATTCATCAAAGGTATTCTGATGATTCAAGTGAATCGAGAGGATTCGTTCCGCGAGCGCGCGGACTTCTGAAACCGCGCATTTTGGCTCTGTGTGCGAGCGTGGGTCGTCAAACCGTTACGTCTCGCCCCATTACGACCGTCACTGCCCACTCGCAGGACCACAGAGAGTGGACGCAGACGCCCCGGATGGGTCGACTTTTGACGCCGCCGCCGCTGCAATCCCTCGCAATCAGGAGCTTCATGTAAATCAGAATCAAGTGACAGCCAAAGTTAACGGTAGAGTTGACCGAAGGTGGAAGAAATGAAGCGGGCGGTCCAGTGCCGTCTAGCGCGCCTCCTTCCTTCCCACCTTCAGAAGACGACGTCCCGCGGTGTGTGACGTGAAGCAGTGGACGCACGCAGGTGCTTCATCTCCGTCTGCTATGTCCTCTCACTCCCTCCTTTTCAACCCTTCCGCTGACCAAACCGGCAAAAATGCCTTCCCGTTGCCTAAGCTCTCATGGCCTCGGGAAGAATACGGGATTATGTATATGTATTTATAAACGCCGTCGCCGCTGTGCTGAGCAAGGTGACCCGAACGCGCGGGTCTACGGAGAAAACTCGAGACATTAATTTAAGCCGTGGTGATAGAAAAAGGGAACTATGTAAGAGTGCCGAGCGCTCACCATCCGTCTTTTCAGAATGTCCCCTGCTCAGTTTTTTTTAAATGCTGTAACGAGAAACTTTATCAAGCACCCAACGTAATTATATACCGTACACAAAATTTAGCCTTCATGCTCGTTTATTGTTTTCTGGCAGAATGAATATGGGATTTGATAACTTTAAAGGGCTCCATGCTCAAATTTAGGAAACTTTATCAAAGATTATGACCTTTGACATGGTACCTAATGTTTTGAATAGAATACATACATAAATACCTATCATTATGCTCCCTTTCGGAGTGCATGCAACTTGAAAGCATCATTGTTTAGGATATTCCGTGTACTGAACATTGCTGAACTGGCTGAACATTGCTGAATTTCCGTCAATACCGGTCCCATGCTTACCATGTTCGCTTCTGTTACCTATGTTCATTGCAGCATTGATACCTACCAGTCTCTATAGATTCTAATATACTTCCTTCGGTTAGTCTTTTATACCACTCCTTTCATTCATGACTTTTTCGATTATTTCCTTACTCCGTCCCATTAAACTTGTTATGAACATCCAATCCATACAGAAATCGGGTACGTGTGATTGCTTGATTGGCTTCCCATCTCAAGAGATCGGGTTTTGGCCCGGTATTTCTATAGAATCCCTATCCACACTTTGGTGCTATGCGGAGGGCACTCTGTCTTGCAGATAGGGCGTTGAGGCGGTTGTAGCGATTTTTGCCTATGTCCAGATTTTGCGTGAAACTTTGCATACGTGTTCTCATTGTGATATCTATAGATAAAAGTGAAAAAAATGTCACCATACCAATTTGGATTTTTGGTAATTCAATGGTATTTTCACACGTAATCTTAGGGCACAAGACATACATTTCGTAATAATTCGATTACATATGTACTGATTTTCTCCTTAACGCGAAATATTACATTTCTAAGATCATCATGGTTGCTAACAGATATCAAGGTGCCACGTCGATTCCAATATTCGAAAACGACATATTTCAATATAAATTCGTTTAAATTTCGAATACAGCGCCAAAAACTCAAGTCATAACATGCTTTATCTAAGGGAAAATTAAAAAAATATAATTCTTGTATCATTTCCATTACTGCCTATAAGTTGATCACCATCGCATTCACAGATGCACTCAAATGAAATGTGGTCCAAGAATTGATTTTCGACTTTCTTAAAACATTATTAAAATGTGCTCTCAATCACCCACGATTGCCGCTTCAGCCACATTAAATGTATCCCTAGGAGCATTTGGAAAAGAAAACGCTGATACCGACGCCAGGTTCCCATCACTATTCCTTAATTTCCCGTATAACCCTTCCATTACCGACCCGCCCTCTTATTCATAATGGTGCATGTGACTTAAGTTGTCGTTCACACCCCTTAATTATCAACTAATCTCATTCACAAGTTTTTTCAAGGACCGCTCAATTCTTCACTCTGTCTCTTCAAAAAAGCTGCACGGCAAGCCTCGGACATCGGCCCATACTGAAAGCGGACCGGGACACGGGCCGACTGAGTTGTTTTAAATTTTCGGGGCGAGCGGGCCGACTGAAGGGCTGGATCTGCGTTTTAATTTTGCTAACTGCTAGGATACTGAAGAGGCTGAAACGATGCTGCCACTAGACTAAAAATACCATTTAGTGCGTACATCTGCTAATGATGAGTTTTTCTTTCCAATTGCATGGCACTAATGAAATCTTTTTCTAGATTGTGTGTCTATGTTCATACGTGCCGAGGGCAGACCGATCACGCACCGAACCGAACAATAGAGGCCTGCGTAGCCCTATAGTCTCTCATCTTCTTTCTGTAAACGCTATCAAGTATCCTATACTCATTGCATTTATTCAATACATTTTTTCTTTCATACTCGAGCTTAACTTACATTTTATTGTAAGCTAATTGAACTAATTTATCCTTTCTATATCACTAATAGTAGTGAGGCCCTCCCTGACTTTGGAATCCAGACAAACTGGTTAAATGAGCGCCCTTTCCTCATCGTGGAAACCAGAAATGCATCTGACCGCAGTTGTGCGGTGATTTAAGTGATGATATCCATGAAAAACATGATTGGGGTAGGAGATGAAAAACCACCACATTTATTTTTCTCATGAAAGCATGATGGATGGAATCAATCTAGAAAGGACCCTGGGCCATTACAAGACTCATTATTAGCTCACTGAGGTGCGTGTCGACTGCGGCAGCGGTTCGGTAGCGGAGAGAGAGAAGTGGTCACCACAAGGCGAAATCCCTACGCAGCCGAGTGAGCAGCAGCAAAAAAAGACGCAGTAGAGGACTGCAACCTTAAAAATGAAGACATGGAGGTACGCGTGGTGTGTGAAATCAGGAGTCAGGGGTAAAAAAGAAAAATCGACCTGACCATAAGGTAAAAAAATGGAAAGTTGTCAATGAAACCGAAGGAAATCCAATTAAGGTTGAGAGACTACGTGAAATTAAGTACGGGGAAATATATTACATCCATTAATATGTTGGGCCTAGATGTGAAAAAGAGGTTTAAAAGAATAGGAATAGTGTATGTCCAGAATATTAATTTGGAAGAGAAAAGTTTTATCTGCCGTTTTGAATCCGAAGTTGGTTTTCTACGGGTCTTCACTCCTCTCTCTGACCGCTTAATTTCTTCATACAGAATATTCAAAAATAGCAAATATATATATATATATATATATATATATATATATATACGAGTTCGTGGAAAATCACACACGCGATAATGTAAATAGACTATGCCACAGGTGGGGCGGAATTAAATATAAACACATAAAAAAAGAACACTCACAATATTAGTTGATATTTCGGTTGCTAGAACCTTTCTCAAAGGAAGACGGATATATATATATATATATATATATATATATATTTTAATAAATATTTTTGGAAATGATGTTGAAAAATTCACGCTAATAGGTTATATTAATAATCCTAGACTTCACTTACATGGGATACATCTGAAGGGTCTGTACCAGTAAAAATCCTCCACATTTTTATAAACGCAGACCCCTATTTCCTTACACGATTTCTTTCTTCGTCTCATTGTCAGTTTACGTCCTTCCTCTTTTCATCCCGTGCATATAGTCCATTCTGTTTCTTCACCGTCCCCGCTTACTCCACACCCTCCCCTCGATCACGACCTTCTGCATCCCTTCACTCCTTCATTACCTGTTCCAACCTCCTACTCTGCCTCCTCTTAACCTCCTCCAGAATGTTCCTCTCCTCACCCACCATACCAAGCACTTCCTCGTTCGTCTCCCTTTCCATCCACCGTCCGTTCTCCTTATGAAGTGGTAAATGGACATACAACATACGTTGTAGAAACCCTGTGAACATTTTGTAGATTTCTCTGTGCAGGGATTTCTTTACATAGGCTATTTAGCATGGCAAAAAGACTGATTAGCAAAATACGATATTATTTAGGAAGTGGAGTGGTACACTTAATGCCGCTCAGTTAATGTTATTGATGTGAATGTCAATAGGACACCTTAGCATTTCTTTGGTATTTTTTCTTTCCGTTCGTTAATGACTTAGAGGTGTTGCGCTACGTTATTTAACGGATGTAGTAAATTAAGTTTTGAATAATAGAGGCGTTGACTGGAGATATAGGTCTGATTTTTGTAATCTCCGTGTTTATTTGACGACACAGGAAAATTAAACGGCCAGTGAATGACAAGAATAGCAGTAGCATAGACTAATGTAGGGTTTTCAGCAGTTGCCCTTCCTTTTTTTATTATTTATGTGAGACCAAAGGAATCGGAATGTAAATCGTGTTGAAAGGATGCTGGAAGCTGATTAAGTCAGTTTTGTGGAAAGTTAAACTGTAGCCTGCAAGCCGAGGGCAATTAATCACTTTTGAGCGCATTAAAGGATTAGTGACAGAAGTATGAGACGAAGATAAATCCTGAGGAAGCAAAAGAAAAAAAGAACAAATAAGGCTGGACTTTGAAGCAGGAGGGCATAAAGGAGAACGAGCTGAATACGATAAATGCAATACGTACCTATGCAAAATGAATGTAGGGAGTTATGATCAGGTCAAGTGCTTTGACAAGATAAGAAGAGGTTACTAGTTCATGGAACTCATTTGTCAAAGAGGTGTGAGGAAATGTTTTTTAATGAATGTGGTCATTGTAGATGTGCTTCCGAAACCTGGACACATAAATTACGCAACCTTGTAACACTAATGAAAAATGGACAAAGAGAAGAATAGGGATAACAGTGTGCTTAAGACAAACGAAGAACTGTAATAAATGATTTAGAAAGGAGGTATTTTTGCAGGAAATGAAATTGTATCAAGAAGTCAAGGAAATTTTTGGATATTGAAAGTTCTGATGATGGAGGTGGGTGTTGAGTAAGGGGTGCGCATTAATATAAGTAAAATACCTATATGTATTTTGGACGGCATCGAAGAAAAATAAGACAGTGTAAGGCACGGAGATTTATACTTTGCATGTTTTAGAAATCTATATCGCTGCTTAATAATTTCCAAGAACAGTCCAAACTCTAATCAATAGGAGCGAGTAAAGCCCTTATAAACTGTGGAATAATGTATAGTGAATTGTTCTCGTATCGAAAATATGAGGGATCGGTGTAATCCCTCGGTTTATTATTGAAAAAGCTGACGTCCTCGTCGAAGAAAAGAATTTTTGACTACTCAATTCATTGCGATAGGCGATGAACGAATACCGACGACTTACATCAGGTCCAGCCTGAAGCTTTTATATTTACTGATATTGATTTACTAATGCTGCTTTATTCATGGTATGGCCTCGACAATGCTCCTCCATAACTGATAAAGCTTTCTCATTAATCATGCTATTGTTTCGCCATCCTGGCTAACGGCATGTGATCACCTGGTATCCCTCATAGAAATTTAAAGCGCAATTGTCCTGTTTTCGCCATCCTTATAAGTTAACATGTTACTCATGCCCGAGTCAAGATTCGAGCCCGCAGTCATGAGCGCCTTACCTATTAAAGCTGACGTGCCGAAAGGTAGAAATAAAACAGAAAATTTCTCCGGGGTTCATCTGACTACGTCCACGTTTCTGCCTTAAGCTTCCTGTAGATCACTTATGTGCTCACAACCTGAAGTGTCATTCCTTGAGTGGTGACCCCAAACACCGCGCTGAGGATTCACAATAAGGCAACGAGATTGCACTGGGTGCATCTCGTTGCCTTATTGCATGCATTCACGCTCATCCAGGCTTACCCAAGTTTTATTTCCGTAGAATTAGGCAGGGGAGTATTAAAATTATTAGGGGTTTATTGCCCCAATTGTCATTTACGTAATATTTTTATTGCGCTTTGGCAGGAAAACCATGGAGCGGATGGAGTTCTAAATTTTAATTTAACATGATGGTTACGTTTCGACGAGACTATGCAGGTGTTTACATCTACTTCTTAGTAAGTTGTGCCCCGCGGGTAGCCAAGGGGCGTTAATACTCGAGCCATATTAGTGTTAATTTGAATGAAAAAAGTGTCCTTCATCCACATTTAATTTTGTTATACATTAAATGTTGTGTTTTGCCATTGTTCTGATGGGGTGATGCCTGAGCAGAAATAATAATTTCAAACTATCAGTCCTAGTGCCAGTCAACCTTGTTTTTATGTCAGTTTTTTTACCTTTTTATTGAGGAATCCTATAAATCTGGCGTGTCGAAGGTAACTTATAAGTTTTCTATGGACTTCATCCGGTAACTTTCTATAAGTCTTGCTCTCTTCAATTTGGAGGAACTACCATTCTTTTTCGTTCAATAGCTAAACTATACTTTGAAGAAGTGCTTCTTCCAGTTTATGTATTCAGTGTCTGTTCGTATTTCTGGAACTATGGTTCCTCTGGCGTTGCAGTTGGCGTATTCAGGTTTAAGTAGGTAAAAATGCTGTTTGTTTCCTATCTTAAATGGGAATCTTGATAGCGCCTGGTAACTGTCTTCTCTATCGAAGTTATTCGCAGCTAAATAATTTCTATCGCTAATAAAGGTGCTGAAGGTAGGACGTTTCTTAGACGAATCGAAGACGTATCTTCAACGCCATCACACCACAAGTCTTGGAAGTGGAAGTCTTCACAAGGAATCCGTAATACTGATAAAGTTAGAAGACTGCCGCAAATTTTTCCCTGTATATATTATTTCGAAGCCGGTGGATATTCTTTCCACTTGATCTTATTCTTAAATCACCCCTTTATCCAATTGATCCAAGTGCGGCCTTACCAGTGTAAGCAACTTTCACATATATCAAGCACATGTTTCTCTGAGTTAGACGTTACATATACATACGTACTACCCGACCAATGAACCCTAAGCCCAAGCTAAACTACAGCTTCTGACATACGCCCTGAAAAGTCGCATTGTCTTCATCACCTTCTTCTCTCTGCCTGCTTCTCTCCCATGTATGTGGTATCATGTGTGCTTTTCTCCAACGTTGCATTTCCTGGAGCATTTCAGGAGAGGCGTTGAAACGATAATGCGCAGCGACGATGACGGAGAACTTCGAAACTTGTAAAAACACACGGGAGGCCAGCGACTGAAAAAAAAGGATGGAAAGAAAAAAGAACACTGAGCTTCAAAACACGCTCATTACTATTTAACAATGTTCTCAGTTCCTGTCGCCGCAGGCTTCCAGGCCTTTTAAATGGGATACGCCTTCTTTAATTTGAAACCTGCGTGTTGAAAAACTTCAGGTTTATGACATCCACGGTCGAAGTAGTGCTTTCCGTAATTAATTCCCGTCTCCTTACTCGAGGGGGTAAAAGCGTTTTATCTCGAGGAAATGGACGTCGTCCGGGACGACGGGAGCGACAAATAGCCGAAGGCGGACAAAAACATCGGACACGTGGAGGCTCTCCGCTTCACGCTAACCTTTGCGATGTGACCAACGTTGTACGCGGGACGAAGAACCACTGACGATGATGTGAAGGGAAAAAAAGAATACTGACATCCTGAAAGTTCCAATGGCACTGAGCGGGAGTAAATATTACAAATAAGTATATGTTACATAGTTATGCTAAAAACTATGGCGGCTGCACATTGATGCAAGTCAGTGTCCTAATATGATTTCATTTTCAAAGAATTTTATAATGAAACTTCATTATTCCACCCTCAGATTGATAGGTCACGTCACAGCCATTCCCACAATACCAAAAAATAGTCCGTTTGTTCTATTGAAGTTTGTTGCCTACTATTTTCTGTGCTAATAAACTATCGTGTCAATACATCAGCACCTTATTTCTGTCTATCATAAATATTGCATTTTGCTACATTTTTTGTCAATTCAAATGGGCTCTTGAATAGTATTAATTCAAGCCCTCCGGAGGATAGGCAGAGTGCTCTAAAATCAATGCATTGCAATATTATTTCAAGTCGAAAGAAGAACTGAGCAATTTCCCACGGATTAATGTTTATTGCGACCGGTCGCTTTAATCATTAATCGCTAGAAAATTGCGAAGAGTTCCTCCTTCGTCATGTATAACTTTCACCACATCAGACCTGAGACAGCTGTTTTAACTATTTCATGCTCTTATTTTAGCAGAAATGTTTTGCTTTCATGCTGAAGGAAATGTACGAGAGTTGTAACTCGTAACTATGTCAGAGTTGCGTATGAGAATGTTCTGTTCCCTTGATAATTTGTATCCTTTTACGATCGAAGCGAAATGTGAATGCATAACGTTTGGTACATACAATCAGTTTCATTGCATGCCGAATGATTAATGATCCGGCATTTAAACTCGACCGTGTATCAGCTAGTGGGCAGGGAATGCTTTCATAGCTTTTCAATAAAAAACGATAAACAGACCCTTAGTGGGGACCGTTCACAAACTTCATTCTTCCCATCATCAAAAAATCATGGAAATATCAGCAGCCAACGGTGAAGTAGAGATATGTGTGTCATTAACGAGAATACGAAACAATAATTACCCATCTCTCTCTCTCTGTGGGACTCAGGAGAAGACTTAATTGAATCTAAGCTGATTATAGCAATCTCCATGCTTCTTTTTTTTTATATCGCCGATCTCTTTTTGGGTGCTCCCATCGTGAGATCATAATGAGTTCCTTTTCCTCAGCACGATAAGCAAATCTCCTGCGGTTATGTGACTCTTAAATCCCGGTGATCATAATAAGACGGAAATATGAGACATTCGATTGAAATTTTTGATTAACATCAAAATCATAATTTCACATCATTTTTTGTCTAGAACTATTCGTTATAGAAATTTTCCTCCAAAACAATGATCCTTAACCATTTTTCCCCTTTCACCATAGTTAAGGATATCATTCCTCATTCCCAACATAATATATTAAATAATACTGTAATACCGCAATTTAAAATATTGCGCAATTTTAAGACACTATTTTTATATGTGGCTCCCAATGAACTGTATTGAACGCCACAAAATAAATCAAAGCAAACTAATATTGAACAGGTTTTAGTAATTCTACAGAACATCACATTTGGCACTCATAGTTGTTCCATTCTCCCCTAAATCTCCTTAAGTCCCGTTGGGGGACTACTCGACTGGTTGAAAACTCCTACTCTAAAGAAAGTATTGGGACTCCAGCCGTCGAATAATTAAAGCCCTCTAATCCAAACAGCTATAGGCACCCCAAATCTCTGTGTGGAATGTGTGGAACTCCACAAGTGTGTGTGTGTGTGTGAAACTCAATGCAAGTGAGGAATTCCTCAAAGGAAAAATTTCGTTAGTTTTTCTCCTCTGTGGAATTCCGCACATAAATTAGATTCTTGAATTGGATTCACGTCAACTACTTTACGTGTTCGCCATAAAAATTAGTGTAGATTAACTCGATTTGTGAAAGGGAATGTTGAAATTGGGCGGTCCCTTTGGATCCTCATGGAACTACTTTTACTAGGACTCATGTAAACGTCCCTTCTAAAACTCTCCACGATGGTATGGTAGTATAACAATAAATAAAACTTTTACTTTCCACAAATTTGGTTAAGACAATTACGCACGATCCGGATTTCAATGCATGTGCATCATCATCAGGTGCTTGAATCAATTTTCTTGACCAAAATTGTGGATTTTCAAAGTTTTATTTATTGTTATAAAATGGAATTCCACATAGTGAAACCCGATCTTATTTATTTTAATGGAATTTTAGGTAATCATAATGCAAAATAGTGAAATTACGTTTAACGTGAATGAATATTTTATACGTCTTAACTCTCGCTCTTCCTCATCTGAAATATTGCTCTGTTTCAGTCGCAATTCTCCTCATTGGATTTTTGATTTAAGACTTTGAAACACCTCATGCAACCCCATTGTTCAAATTTTGTAGCAATTACCTACAAACTGTGGTACCTCCTCGTTTACCATGAGGAATATTATTCAATATATTTTTCTACGTTGATGCATGAGTCACCACCAACGTGGTCACGTCATCATTTCGTTTTAACCCGAAAGGCGGCACCAAAATCGACATTGACTATTTGGCAACGTTGTCGGAGCCCCAGAGACAGATGTAGCAAAGACATGAATGATGGAAATTTTGATGCTACGCAAGTGGCAGCCTGCAGGGTGAGATTTTGAGATGCTTGAACCCACGATCGGAAGGAGTGTGAGAAGAATATTTGCCCGCTGTCATTGTCGGATGCTCAACAATTATTCTTACAAGCAGACAACATGAGTGAGTAGATATCCCGCCTAGCTGTCTCCCCTGATGAATTGAGACAGGAAGGTATTTTTTAAAGGCTTTTGCTGGGCAGATTTTCAAGTGATAAGGTCAGAGACCGGGAGCATCTATCGCTTTTTGGTATTCATGCAAAGTGATACAACGAGCGGGATCTATTTTGAAACGTGGTAAACATCACTACCTTCCACACGAGGAAATTAAGTTAAATTTTACTTATCCAAGAGATTTTTGACTCGACTGACCAAGTAGAAGTGTAAAGTACCTTCCTTTTCGTAAACAATATGTTCATGCCATTGATTTTTCACCATTAAGTCGTTTATCTTCCACACTGTATCATTTCTTTCGGTTATTAACCTGATTAACGTAATTACGCCTCACACATAATTTGCCCTGACTCTAAGAGTGATTTTCAAACCATCTCAAACTGTTTTGCAACGGATCCTATCTACCAGAAAATTCAGGCTGCCCTCTTTAACATTCACCAAAAATATATTAAAATGTCATTTCTTTGGGTATCTGGACAGGTAGCCGGGGAATCAGATAGCTAATGTCGCAGCTAAAGATGCTCTGAGGAAGAACGATGCCGACCATAATCTGGTGTTGTGGACAGTCTTAAAGGTAGCACTTACAATTAGAGAAACTGCTGTGAAGGAATAACAGGAGTTGTGGAGGATGACGGATAAGAATAAGCTACGTTGTATTGAGCCCACAATAGCGTCTCGTTCATCATATTTTAAGAAAAAACTGAAATGGTAACTACAATGATAACAGAATGAAACACTAAGGCGCTCTGTTAACATGCAATTCACTATCGTCCTTAGTATTTAGATTTATATTTACACTCAAACTCTCCAATCAATGTGACTCCCCCCCCCCCCCTTCCCTTGTTACCCTAAAATTTTATGAAAACGTACACTTTCATACCTGTCCCCTACAAATGGAAATGCTGAAATCATGATTACGCCTGGAGATTCCTGAGCTTGTAATTGTAGGTGCTTTCCATTCGATTTAATGTGCTACTCTCTGCGCAACACATGAGCGCTTTCCCTTCCATTCGTTTCATAATCTGCGCACTAGGCCGCGCGCGGCAAAACATAGTCGTGCGCTTGAGAAGAACTTTGATAATCGAATCCGCGATTATTGTTTTTGTGATGACATCCAGAATGACATGTCAGGCATGAATAATTATAAAGTTTTTTATTACTGTATGGTCAAAAGCTTACCTTATTAAGCGAATACTGAGAATGAATTCATTCATTGAAGATTTACGGAACATTCGGCCGTGACTATTTTATACATAAAGAATGCGACCTACTGGCAGATTACTGAACGTATCGCCATCGCACATAGTTCCATTCATCGTCGTTGATGTCCGCTGATGTGTTCCGATCGTTCCGATACGCGTACTTCAACGCCTCGAGTGGAAAGCTTCCTATAACAGAAATAGTGTCCTGTAATTTCTCACTGTCAACAAGTTATTTTTCCAAATATATTAAAGCTACACGAAGTCGCTCGTGAATTCCTGCAGTTTAGTAGGTTAGAGACCGTTCACGAAGTAGTACCTCGCACCGTTGGTTGCCTCTGCTTCTGTCATACAGCGTCAAATAGGGAGGAGTTCGATGGAATAAGACTGGTGCTTCGTTATACCTCAAACCGGGGAATGGTGTCTCGGGACGATGAAATCGGGAGCCTTGAGTGCCATACCGACCGAGCGACCGTCTTTTGAACTCGCTCTTTACCTGGTGTCAGACGCGGCCTCGTCTTCGCCCAGTAATTGTGGTAAGGATAGTTAAAGTAGTTTCTGGTTTCATTCATGTGAGCTTGACGTTTTTCTATTTATTGTCAATTTAACTTTATACACTCATACATAATGAAGCTATTTAGTTAATTTTACCCTAAAAAACTTTTAATTTCTTCATTCAATATTTTTCCAAAAATTTATGTATATCATTTTGAAAAACCAATTGTTTAGATGGCCCTCACTGATGGGTTGCGAATAATATCAGCGAACTTTGATACAGCATTCCCACCCTCTCAAGCTAAAGGCAGTTACGTTGGCAGCGTTGCTTACCATGTACTATCCTCTCCCCTCCGCTCCTTAGCCAACACATTCCACACGAGCCTTCCCCTCCTGAACGTCACGCTTCGCGCAGGCGACTTCCACCAAGTTTTGATATCACTTAATCCCCCTTATAATCACTGACAACAGTTTACTGTTCTACCCTTGTTGAGTTTGACACCCTGCTTTGTGCAATCCGCAGTATTTCATGACTTTAGGAGAGTACCACTCCCGCATTTGAAAATGCTCTAATGCAAGGCCGCCTTCTCCGAGTAACCAACTCCTTCTTTCTCCTTTTAACCACTAGGACATCTTTAGGCAATGGTTCACCTTTCGACATCAGGAAAAAAATGCTACTTCCATTGTCCCGCTCATTTCCGATCCTCCATTAAAATGATGGTTGCTCAACTGAGTTTGCCATGACGAAGCTCAAAGCGAATTTTCCTTCTAGCTTTGAATCCTCCGCGCAAAAGAAAATGGAAATTTGAGAAGTGCAGCGTCACAATTTTTTTCCTCGCAGGCCCAAAGTTCATGGCAAAAAATACTTGCATTGGTGCCCATTATTACCTCTCAAATGTATGACCTCGATACAGAAATACCCTATGTACCGTTGCCTCCGCGGCAAGATGACACCTTCCCGTTTTCAGTTTCCGAGTTTCCGGCATTCATTGCATACTTCGAGTGCATTGGGAGGAGAATGGCTTGGAGTTGTGGTTAGAGTACGGGCTTCCCATGCCGTGAGCCTAGGTTTAAATCTGTGGCGGATAATTTACTGTGGAAATCACATTCACTTTTTGAGTGATGTGTTAAGAAGTTTTATAATGTCAGGTTAATGTTAGAAGGCTTAGATTTGGAGAAGCTCAATTCGGAAAGTCCACCGGGTGAGGGAATCCATTGGTGTCGACGTTTCGATGGATTCCCTCGCCCGATGGACAGCCCGAGTTGAGATTCTCAACACCTCACGCCGGGAAAGACTCAGGCGTAGATTTAACTTCGATATGATGGAAATGACTAATAATAACAATTTCTATACATTTTCAGGAGAATATAGGTGTTGGTTTAATAATACATTTTATTAACTCATTTTCCTACGTTTCGCTCATTAATCTTTGCTTCATCATAACTATAATTATTTCACAGAATTTACTAGAAATTAGTCATTTATATTTGGTATATTTCATCAAAAATATATGCCGAAGACATTGACCTCAGAGTATTAGTAGAAAGGAGTGTGCTTATTTCTTTTTGTGTAATTCCTATTGTATTCGGTGTAGATTATAACGAAGAACGTTATCCACACCGAATTAAAGAGGAAGTACACAGACATGTAAGTAATAAATATTTAATATAATCCATGCATATATGCAATTTGTAGAGCTAGAATATTTTAAGTTATAGTGCGCGGTGTCCCTTAATTAGTGACAACAAAATGAAAGCAAACTTGGTGCCGTGCATTTTTCAGCGCAGCGTCAAAAATGTCCTTCTAAAGCGAGTACTGCTAATTTGACTCATCAAGTATTACCATTTACCATAATTTTTCGACATGAATTTTCGATTGAAAGAAAAACAAATTGCGGTTAAACAATCCTATTACGGTTGATGGCGCTTTGAGTAGCTTCTTTCGCGAAGTATGCCCTCGGAGAAGAGAAGAACAGAATAAATCGCGGGTAAGAGGAACGGTGGTCTCGGAGCGAATAGTGAACTAGAGTTAAAAACCATCCCTCTCCGGGATTTGTGTGAAAACAGAGAATAGCGGAATTGTTTGATCACACGTTAGTACCCGTGTCAATGCGGGACGTCTACATTTGCGACATCGCACGAAGAGGTATTCTATATATACGTGAACACACGTCAAGTAGTCCTCAATTGGACGACCCAGACACCTAGACTGACTGACACAACGATTGAGGATCGGATGGGAATCCCTCCGCACGACGTCACGCATGTAACTCCATTCAACCCTGAGCTCTATGTAGGAAACGCGCGGCCATGCGAACGTGATTCGTCACCGACCGTTTTTAGAGTGTTACCAGACATGGGGTGCATTTGTTCGCTCCATTAAGCCATGAGCGGGTGAGTGAGTGTTTTCTTGCGCCCGGTTGCGATTGCAAGGTCGGGAGGGAGATGACAGAGCTCCGACCCACGCGCGTAATTCTCGCAGGAAGAGACACACAAGGGGGGGCGGCGGGTGTAATGAAAGGGACCCCTTGTGTCTCCAGTTCCCCCTTTTTTGGGGGAGGGGGGCTACAAGCAAGGAGGTTGGAATTCATTGAAGGCGGTGTATGCAAGAGGTTTCCACGTGGTCAAAAGTCCACCATCTTGGTTTGCCTACTTTTGTCATATGAAAGTTGGCTCCCTCATTCCGAATATAATTAATAGCATGGAATAATGTAGCATAATTAATGTTTAGACAACTTGCAGCGGACCTTCCGAAAATAAAATGCCCTTCATATGGATTTTGGTCTCTTCGAACGTCGAAAATCTCACCATAAAACCGTGTATAGCTCTCTCAAAAGTTCCTGGCGATGCGCATTGAACGATTTTTAGACATGGACTACGGAACTTTGAAAATGCTGCGAAACGGGGGAGGAAGTTCGTTTAGTGAGGAGCTTCAGTCAGAAAACTGTTCCATAATAATTGCTGCAAACACAAGCGCTTTGAGAAGTGAGATGAGTCACCAGTACCTGCCGTCCCGTTTCCACTCATCTCGCAATGAGACCTCAAGATAGAGTCCCTGGTAAAGTCATTGCGGTGCTGTAAACACTTGCCTTGCGTGTGTCTGCGCCAGGAACTTTTTCGAGAGCTATACACTATGCGCAACGGTTTTTTCTCAACGTTTTGCATCAGAACACAACATCTTGTGTTGTTTCGTGAATTATCCAAAAAATATTGAACAAATGTTTATCTTTTTTTAAGCAGGTAAATATAACATCTAACATCTTACCCGGAATCTGGCGGTCGATTTACTTTTAAATTAATTGCAATTTCGACGTTTATGAAGTAGGTGTGGCCTTCCTATCCCGAGCTCCCCCACGTTGCTTCCACGATCCCGTTCTATGCCTTGATTCCAAGTCTTTTCTGTCCGTCCTCCGCCCCTGCTTCTAACCCCCACCCCTACTGCCTCCCGCACCCCCACCAGGGTTCTCTTCGCAGCGGGGAGTGCCCTCACAGTGGTGTGCAGCAGAGATCGTGACGAGATTATCAAAGGGTTGACCGCTCTATTTCCTTTCGGGCAATCTCCTCCGTCGAATGCCTTCCCACACTCCCGGCTGGCTACTGCATTCAATTGGTGGGCTCAATGGTGGCACTTAAATTGGGTCATAATGTACAATCAGCGGCATAAATATATGTGAGGAGCTCTGCCACTCTACGACTGGATATGTTAAGTTCATATGAACACTGTACCGTTTGAAAATTACTTTAGTTTTTGTTTTGTTTTAATTTGGGAAAATTTTTAGTTTAAATGTTTTAATTTATTTTAGTGTGGAAATGTTTGATTGATTGTTGAAATGTTTTGGTTGCTTGAGGGTTGTTGACAAAAAGAGGATGGTTGGATGGGGAAGGAAAAAATGACGGGAAGCTGGAAGAGCTGCTCTGTACCAGACAGAAGCATTTCCTAATAAAAAAATGGACAATAAGTGTTGTTGATGAGTGAACACAGTCCGACGTTACAATACGTTTCGAACGTTCATTGGGGTTTGCTTGTTTCACATCTTGCTTCTTCATCATCAGTAATCATCAATCCAAATATTGGTTTGCGGCAGATCTCCACGCTAATTAACTCTTTGCCAAACGTTTCATTTCTACGTATTTATTTCCTTTGACGTATTTCATGATTTGCTTGTTGTGTTCCATTCTTGATCTTCCTTCGTAATTCTTCCCGTTAATATCTCCTTCCATAGGAGGGATTACCATTGGAAGGAGAAATTAATGGGAAGAATCACAGAGGAAAATTACACAGAGTATTATACACACATTTTTAAGTCCTTTTTACTAAAACTTTGGTCCCAATCGCCGCGCGCATAGCTTCCCGCTTTTGTTAATGCCGCTTATTGTACATGCTACCATGGCATCCCCCAATCGCAGCTTCACCGACGAGTGGTAAGTTGATATATCTTATCGCATCAATGCCCGACTCCATTTGGAATAGCCTCCTCCGGGGTTTCTCAGGCTTATTTCAACTATCACAGTACTTTTCAACTAGGACAGTAGAAGTACAACGGATATCAAGCGTAGAATAGCCCAAGCGAAGAAAGTTCTTCGAGAATATAACATGAACATAAATAACAAGAAGACCAGAATCCTTGTATGCGGAAGAGATAAGCTGAAGGCAGAAGTCACACTAAGAGGAAAGGAATTAGAGCAAGTGGATTCTTTCACCTATCACGGAAGTACCATCACGGGGGCCGGAATAAGCACAGCGAACATTAAGCGCAGAATAGCCCAAGCTAAGAAAGCATTCATGATGTAAAGGCAACTTCGTGTTCAAAGAAGATAGGAATACAAGCGAGGAAACAATACGTAAAAACATTCCTGTGGAGCGTTGCACTCCATGGATCGGAAACATGAACCATTGGAAAAGCAGACCAAAAAGATTAGGAGCTTTCGAAACCTGGTGTCGGAGGCTGATGCTGAAGATCAAATGCACAGATAAAATAAGAAATGAAAAAATATACAGAAGAGTAGAAGAGGAAAGGATCACATGGAACACAACACAGAAAAGAAGAACCAGATGGATTGGGTACCCTCGGAGACACAATGGGTTAGTGAGGAGTAAAATTGATGGGATAATAGCGGGAAAAGTCCCAAGAGGAAGGCCAAGAGATAAATTCTAAGACCAAAGAAAGAGGGAAGTACGTAAGAAGTACTGCCGAGGAGTAAGGATTTTAGTTTTAGATAGGGAAGGATGGAGGGCTACAATTAACCAGTCTAAGGATTGAGCGACTAATGGTTATATTCCCGCTTAAAGGGCTTTCAGACAAAATTTTTCCTAATCACCCCATGATATTTTAAATAAGCAATAATTTATATTCACGATGTTTACTCTATAGGATCCTTGCGCCTGATGCTTAGCTAGGAGTTCAGTGTTCGGTTTGATGTCGTTAAATATCGTTGTAATATGTATCGTAGGGAACACTGTTTGCAATCCAATGATTTTTATTGCCCTCAAAATTTGATTTTCTTCCCGTTCAGAATCTCTGAGAGTAATGTTTTTCAATGTTCACGAAATGAATAAAATTGAGAAATCAACCAATAAAATTTAATGTTTCGTGGATTTTATTTTTACTTTTTGTTGTGAAATAATCCAATATAAATAAAACAAAAAAATTAAAAGTTTGAATTCTCGAGATAAATAAGTCTTATTTATTTAAAAAAAATAAGTAATACTTATCTTTTTTTCCTCATGCGTAATCTGTTTTCCCGAAAGCATTGGAAATAGATTATCTAGGTCCGAATATTATTATCTCAGTCCTAGAAACCTCCGGAACGCCAGTTTACCAGCGAGGACTAAACACT
Source organism: Pyrrhosoma nymphula (assembly GCA_963573305.1). Lineage (NCBI taxonomy): Eukaryota > Metazoa > Arthropoda > Insecta > Odonata > Coenagrionidae > Pyrrhosoma > Pyrrhosoma nymphula. The sequence goes on from OY754329.1 coordinate 45,545,765, forward strand.
CTTTGGCTTACAGTCATGACGTGAGGAATGGCACGTTCATTCAGTCGGCTTGACGTGAAAACTAGCCAACATCGGACCACTTCACTTGCCATAACAGACCATTCCTCAAGAGTAACCGCATTTCCTTAGTAGAGTGATCCTGAATCCACGGAGCCGGAGTGCAAGGAGTATATATTGCAACGCTACTACCATGGTTATGCATACCTATGTCTTGTTGTGGATTTTAAGAAATCTGTGGTGGACAAAAAAAGCTTGGCTGTAAGAAGATTACGTTTTGATCGCACTGGCATGGATTACGTGATTAAATGTTTTTTATTAACACACGCAATATTTCTTCAGGAATACATTCCTTTGAGAGCCTGTTTCTTATTCTTTTCATGATAATTGCCACAGTCGATAATAAATCAAGTTTTTATCGTGATTAATGAAACAATGTAAACCATATTGTGTTAGCAACATACACTGAGGAAACACTTAACTTCGGTTGTCGATTGAGAAAGCATTAGACGTCATAGCATCACCTTTCATTCGGTGTTAGAAGAGCTAAACTTTTAAATGAAGCATGGAAGATACAAATGCAAATCTGTCATAGATAATATACGCGTGTTGTGAGATATGGTTCCGGGATCTAAAAGCATCAGCTTTTATTGCATTAAGACCATTAGGTGAGCAATTAATCAATCCTTCGGAGAAAAGGCGCGCGAATATACTTATGAATATACAGGTTATAATAGCGTCTTCTACGATTCTGCTGCTTTTTGACTGGTTTGAATATACTACTAGTGTACGATTTTAATGTACATATAAAATAACACTAATTTAAAAAAATAATATATCACTAGAGCCACATGTTGTAAGTTTGAGGTGACCATTCAGTTTATTTCCGGAAAAAAATCTGAATAAAGCGTATAACTAATATTATTGAGTGAAGAATACTTTATACTAACAAAATACTTTTTATAAAGTATACTAATAAAGTATTATTTACTCTATGCTAATAAATAAAGTTGACGTATTCTGATGCCCTAGAGTACCGAGACATATCTAGTTTGGAATAGACGAAAATCGGATCGATGCACAGTGGGCTGAAATCGAAAAAAAGCTGGCCAAAACCTCAAAAACGTTTTGTTTGAGCCCGGAAGTTGAAACTTAGTATTAACATTATCAAATAGTTGGTGCATTTCATATCGCATTTATTTTTTTCTTGTACTTGGACATTAACAATATATATTGGGTCAAAGTTGAACAAATTTCGCAAAAAACACCCACTTTCGATTTTCTTTGTGAATTACCAAAATAACCTCTTGCTGTACTTTAATGGATTAACATATGGAAAAAGCTATTATACCTTTTTATTATACAGTTCTTTCTCTTTAATTTGATCGTTTTCTTAAGTTTCTATTTTATTATTAACCATAGATACACAACAAAATGGCGGGTCCTATTTTTAGTCAATTTTTTACATATTTGTTGAGAAAAAAGTAGTTGGTGCCACGCCACTCAACAAAGCTTCCAGATTGTGAATCTAAAGAAAAACCTTGCGCATATTTGCGACCCCGAATATTACATCGTTTTTTCGAGCGCGCGGTCCAGTCCGGTTCCGCCCGCGCGCCGCGGCGACGAGGCGTACGGTGACGCGACAAGTGTTTGGATGCGATCGGCCACATTCACTTTTCTATTGTGATCGTCGATATATATGTCGTCGATGGTTCGATCGTCGAAGATGGAAAAGAGCCACCAAAGAGCCACGTCTTTTTCTCCCAACTGAAACGTAATTCGTAACATTCATGTCATCTTCGCCTCATTCTTGCCTTGTTTATATTTTGAATATTTCTCTTTTGTTTCTACTACTATTGTTGTTTCTTAATTTATTCTGTTTATTGAACCCAATGTAAAGGCCTTAGTTGCTGTTTTTGGAGTTTTTGATAAATAAATAAATAAATATTTTTTTAATAAACCATGCTAGAAATGATACTCATAATCATATCGCAGGACACCGCAAGAGTTAAACTGAAAGACTTCTTTCTTAGAATGCACTCCAGAAACTATCACGGGGTTTTCGCATGTATACTGCACTTCGTCTACGGAAGGAAATATGCATCTCTCGTTGACATTTTGAATTGAATATTATCATTACTTCTCACATCAAATCTTGTATTTCGATCTCCTCGCCATTTCCACTGGAGCAAACATCGAGCTTGCCGAAAGAGGTAATGGATCTGTTGTTAGCGATTGAAAAACATTTACTGAGCACAGGTAGTGAAGATGAAAAAGAATCTTCAGATAGCATATAAAAAAGAACGAAGAGAAATTTTTTTACTGCTTAAAAATAGATATAACTTGCTGTTTTTGGAGAATGGTGAAAGTGTAAATTTTGTTCTTTTGTTTAGATTAAGGTTTTTCATGTCAGGATCAAATATCATTTAATACCTTGGATTTTGAATCAGATTGATTACAGTATATTGCATGACTGATAATATTCTGAATTTTAAGAATAAATGCATTTAAATTTATGTGATGAATGTATAACTATGGTCATTGAGTAGTTCTTTTGTTCAACTCAATATACCTTATTGGAAGAAATAGATATCAAAAGAATTCTTTCACAAGAATTCTTGACGGTACTGAATACTTTGGAGGTTAAAATAAACATTTTAATTGATTTAAATAATATTGGGTATTGGGAATAAATCAGTGCATTTTATTACTATGAAAATTAATCTTGCTATTTTTAACAGATGTAATGTAGTTTCTACAGCCAGCAAAATATGATCATCCGAAACGGGCCGAAACAGACCGCACGAAGGGCTCCGCAGTGTCATAAAACGACCCTTTTCGGAAGGCCTTGAAGTACATAGTTAGGGTTAGGTTGGGAAGTTGATGCCATGCGACCCCAGGTGACTGCTGGTGCCTTCGAAAGAGAGTTTGTCTGTCAACGAGAGATGCACATTTCCTTCCGTAGACGAAGTGCAGTATACATGCGAAAACCCCGTGATAGTTTCTGGAGTGCATTCTAAGAAAGAAGTCTTTCAGTTTAACTCTTGCGGTGTCCCGCGATATGATTATGAGTATCATTTTTAGCATGGTTTATTATTTATGGTGGCTCTTTTCCATCTCTATATATCGACGATCACTATAGAAAAGTGAATGTGGCCGATCGCATCCACACACTTGTCGCGTCGCCGCGGCGCGCGGGCGGAACCGGACTGGACCGCGCGCTCGAAAAAACGATGTAATATTCGGGGTCGCAAATATGCGCAAGATGTTTCTTTAGATTCACAATATGGAAGCTTTCTAGAGTGGTGTGGTATGAGTTACTTAGCGTAACCAAGCGGCACCAACTACTTTTTTCTCAACAAATATGTAAAACATTGACTGAAAATAGGATCCGCCATTTTGTTGTGTATCTATGGTTAATAATAAAATAGAAACTTAAGAAAACGATCAAATGAAAGAGAAAGAACTGTATAATAAAAAGGGATAATAGCTTTTTCCATATGTTAATCTATTAAAGTACAGCAAGAGGTTAATTTTGGTAATTCACAAAGAAAATCGAAAGTGGGAGTTTTTTTGCGAAATTTATTCAAATTTGACCCCATATATATATTGTTAATGTCCAAGTACAAGAAAAAAATAAATGCGATATGAAATGCACCAACTATTTGAGAATGTTAATACTAAGTTTCAACTTCCGGGCTCAAACAAAACGTTTTTGAGGTTTTGGCCAGCTTTTTTCGATTTCAGCCCACTGTGCGATGTTTAGAAAAGTCTAGCTAAATGTATACTAAAATTTCATTCTACGATTTAAATTACACCAAATAAGGTTATTCGTTGCACCTGCGGCAACTTGGTTTTGTGCCATATTCTGTAGTATGGAGTTTGAACCTCGTTACTATTGGAGTGGGTGAACATACCTCCAAGCCCTTTACACAACAGGGACATTTATTGTGCCAGCATTGGTATGCAACCCTCCACCAGGCCATGTCCGACGTAATGGCAGCATTCGATGGCGAGATAAATTTCACCGCTGTATGCACGCGAAGCCACTGGCAGTGACCAAGTGGTGGAAACAATTTAGCGCGCGTGACTGCGTTGCGCAAATGGACTTTTGGATTGTATTGGCGGAAATTAGCGGTAAAAGTAAAACAATGAATTATTTATTTCACTCGAGTTAAGTGATCATCAACATTGTTATTAACATTCCTTGTTACGAGCTGGTATATTCGTTGATCATGTATCTGTCATGTTTCTTTATCTGCAACGTAGTACTAACATCATGTTTCACTTGCTTCCTGCATGACTCATGCATTTCTTTGCGTTTAGGTAGTGGTAAATTATTTTCATACAAATAGTTTCGGTAGCATTGGAAGTATTCCTATAGTATAGTGCATGTTGGTGATAACTCCCCTTCCACATACCCTTGAGGTGGCTTGCAGGGTATTGTGTAGATGTATCTTTGCATAATTACTCAGAATAATACAGGCAGTCCCCATTTTCCGACTTTGCGATTTTTGTCGTCTCAATTCAGTCATACATCGAGTGAAATATAGCTAACGCCCCAATCCATTATTCCGTCACCTTGTATATAGATCTACGTATGTGTAGAGTTATGCGTTGATCATTCCTTTTCAACAAGAATATCAACAGTGCCGAGAAAAAGAGTACATAGAGTACACACTTCAAATTTTGTGCAATGTGTATGGGATTTAGTGATCTACTTTTCGTTGCAATTTTTGAGAACCTAAACTGACGAAAAAGCGGGGACTGCCTGTAAATAATATCTCGTTAAGAAATTAAAAAAATTGATTTTTAATACTCAATGATTAGTTGGATCAATATTAAACTCTTCCTTTCCAAAATCTTCCCCTTCATTCAATTTAATTTCCCGATTCAGACGCAAATGAAGGAGGAAATGCGTACAACTTAGCTGGCAAGTCGTTAGAAAAATTTAACGTGTTATTAATCCTCACCAGAGCAAGGTGATCGCAAGCTATTCTTTTGTTTATTTGTTCACTTGGAGAAATTTACCGCAATCCACAATCCGCGTCAGTTCTGGTGACAGTAATTCTGCCGTGTACAGGGCTTAAGTGTCAGTAATAGGCATGGAAGAACTTGGTGGCCCCCTGCAGTGGATATTAGAGGTCACGGAGGGTAAATCAAGCGTTGATGAGCGGGTAAAGGAACCGATAAATTCCCGGAGGAACCTTTTGGAGGGACATTTGTCCCTTTGTCCCACCAATCTTGTATGATTGCCTACGGGCAACGATCTGTTGCGATGGAAACACCGATTCCCAATCAGTCACTGAAGCTAAGCATCTTTGGGCTCGGTTCGAATTTGAAGGGGTGATCCTCCTATTCGTCCGAGTGCTGTTGCCCCTGTCTGCAAGTGGTAGATAGTGTGTGCGAAATTACCTAAGCCGTCGGAGCACGTTAAACGAAAATATGATACACATGATTTCCTCTACTTGTCGAAATGATCAGTAGAGCTTGGTGGAAAGTTGCTGGCACTTTCGCAGAAAGCCGTATGTGACCTGAGAATGCCTTATTTTGATAAATTGCAGTTAGAATGGGGTGTGAAGGAAGGTGGAAATTCTCATGAGGTTGGGATACAGAATGGGGACTGTCCAAGAACCTACCAATCAGCTGGTAGAATACTTGAACGAATGAAATGATTTCACTCAAACCACTTACGATCGCTGCCAATCTCACTGCTTTCCTTTCTTCTTTTCATCGCATCAAAGCGCCAGGAACTTGCTACCGAGCAACTAGCTATACAAGCAAGTGCCACCAAGTTTCGCTACACCTACACTACACAGAAGACGAAATCCCATTTGCATGCGCAAGCGCATGCATCGGCTTTCTTTGTGTTTCGCTTTGCACCTTTCTGTCTCTCTCTTCCCCCTGCTCCTCGAATCTCGTCCCGTTCAAGGTCCTGCCGTCGAACACCCTTGTCCCTGATTCCACTCGCCGAAATGTGGCCCGGCCAGCCAGCCAGCAGAAGCCTCACGCCCGCAGGGGTGGACGCCCTTCCTTCCTCCATCCCATTCAGAGAGAGCGAAAGAGTTTAATTATAGTCAGTCGCAAGCGGCTCGCCCCGTGACGTGTCCCTTCCCTCCTCCTCTCAAAGGAGAGGTGGCGGTGCACCCACCTTACTATACCTGTCTGCCCGCACGAGGAGGCCATTCTAGGTCGTCGGCATCTCCGCTAGCACCGGCCGCCGCTTGCTGTTGACGCTCTTTCGCGAGCTCTCTGTCTCATCAAGCCGACTTTGAGTGGTTCAAAATCGATTTATTTAAAAAAGTGGAATTTATGTATTACATATTCTTGCAATAAATGTAAATGATTTAATCATTATTGGCCAAATGAAATTTCACCGCTCGTTGACCCGCGTCCGGTGAATACAGACGGGCATCTGGATGATCAGCGTAACCGCTTGAAAATCGTTTTCTTACGCTCGAAAAGGGAATCAAATTACAAGTCGTCGTAGATATATTTTCTGCATACAATTAGGTGATTTACTCTTTTTGAAATATGTACAATGTTTCTGAATTACCTATTCGTCTCTTCGTGTCGTCGTAAGTTATAGTGACTAGATATTCTTCAACGGGGTTACGTCACTCATTTTACCAGAATCAATTAGACGTTTTAAGAAACCTTGCATTTTATTGAGATGAGACAGCATGCCATGGCTAGTGGAAGACTTTCTTTGGGAAGGAACAAGAGTTAGGTGCTTTTAAGTGCCATTTTCTGAGCAACGTAGAATTTAGAATCTATAATAGCATTTAGAATAGATTAGAGCTTTTTAGAATAAAAGACTGTGATTTTGAGATTCCAAATTACTTTTTTAAGAAACGACCCTGGTTTCGACTTTTAACGTCATCTTCAGGTAACGACTCTACGGACATTATCTTTATATATTACACTGAGGTAGGGGCGGGGAGGTGGGTCCCTATGGGGAGGACTCTTCTCGAATTGTGAAGGAATGTCGGAGGGGGAGGGGTGGAATTAAGTTGTACATTAGCATTACCAAAGAAGACACTTTACATATTTTGAAGGTCATGGGCGAGAGTGGGGGAAGCGAAGGGATTTGTCTCATCAGGAGCCTGTCTCATCATCGAAAATATTTTCCAGTAACTTAATGGTGTCAGTGAGTAGTACGCTAGTAAAGAGAAACACCACATTTAAGCTAACCAACTTGAGATCAGGCTGGGAAAGGATAATTTTAATTGCGACGCTGGTTTTTATGTCAGAAACTTTTGGAATTCCATTTTAAAGAAAATTAGAAATAATAGAACGAATGCTCCTCCTTTCCGATGTCGTTATTTTCAAATTTCACCCTCCAACCAATCAGGAGTCACCTGATCATTGGACCCAGATTATAAACTTGCCGCACGTTAAGTCAACGACATTTGCCCTGAAGGCGATGAACGATTCGTCCGTTGAAACGTATGTACTTTTTACCAATTTAACCTGGAGGGAAATCCCGAGATGAATTTACGAGGATTGGTGATTTTATTTGAACGAAGGGCAAAAGCAGAAATATTTTTTGCAGACATCCGCTGTCAAATCAGCTATTCTAATTAGATCAATAAATCACGTGTTATTACTAGTGAATTGCTTCGTTGGTTTATTTATGTGGATGATCGTGAACCAGTACGGTTGGCGATTCAATTCATTCTATGTATGTATATAAGGCTGTAATTATTCCCGTGTAATAACTGTAATTAGAATCGTAGACTCTGCAGAAAACTCTTCGTTATTTGCTCTTTTCCGACCAATTATACATAATAGATATAATACACAACCAAAGTCTCTTTCAGGCCCATTCTGGCCCTCAGCCGATCAGCGATCAATTCAAGAATTTTCCCTGTTCGTGTGACATCGAGGCGTACACGTCGATGAAGATGAATTTAATCGACAAATGTACGAAAACATTTACCAGGGGCAAGGGCTTAAAGGCCAACGGTGGTTGTTTATGGATAGGTGCTTTAAAAACTTTATTTAATTGAGGAGTCCTCTCTGCGTCGATCTTGGAACAGCCCTGCCCTGGGCATTCCGTTTCGGGGGGTCGTTCTTGGCTTCGGAGCGCCTCTGGGTCGCTGCGTCACGTCGCGACGCGTCGGGCGATACGGCGAGGCGCGCGAGGGGAAATTCGGCGAAACCAAATTTCTTGTGGCTCTCCCGTGGCGTCGCGCGCCCAGGGCGGCGTATTAATCGGTCCGGAACGGGGACCAGGAACCCACGAGGGCGAGTGGGAGAGAGGATTTGGCCTGGATGAAGAGATGCTCGTGTACTCAATGTCCTCATCTCTTCGACATCCCGTGCGGAAGTGTGAAAGAAAAGTTGGTCACGGGGTGCAGTTATATGCCTGCACATCAACGCTGTGCGAGCAAACTGCTGGTAAGGTCGTGTGGTAGGAGGTGTCAGGACTGGAGTCGTTAAAGGGAAGGGTATGTGGAAAGTGATAAGGGGAGGAAAAGTATGATCAGTGAGATGTGTTTTCATAGAATTAGTGTCTCTGATCTTAGTAGTTATATTGCTACTACTACTTAACCCTTAGCGTACTATATACTCTCTGAATAACCTGCAGGTTTTTTTTTATGAATGCCAGCGTCGTATACAATGACTCCTGTAAATTTAGTTATTGTATTTCTAATATTTAATATGTTTAAAAAATATGATGCTACCAGTACGCTGTAAAATTTAGACTTCTCTGCTAAAAATAACTTAGTAAATTGCATAAATAAAAAGGCCGTTTTCTTAATGATAATCCCTTGGCTCTTTTCAGGTATCTTTTTTATCATTGTGCTTGTTACGAATAAGGTTCGACGGATGGGGTCAATTCACACTTTATAATTGCCTACCAGTTGCAGACAAGGGCAGCAGCGCTCGGACGATTGTGAGGATCACCCCTTCGAACTCGTGCCGGGCCCAACGATGCTTGCAATAACTTCGACGGCTGAGCGAGAACCGGTGTCTCCATCACGATAGGCCGTTGCCCTCGATCTGCGGGTGTTGTAGTCCATTGCGTTAAGGGTTGGGGGAAGAGGCAAAATACATAGAAGGGGTCATCATCGGAGGAAATTCTAAGTATTCACTTTATGGCTTTTAAACAGTTCCTACCTCTGCTTCCCTATTTAAACCGTCATCAAACCTTTCCAAGTATAACAATTTATTTGTCCACCATTTGGTCCCTCTTGAGTTGTTGGTGGATTCTGCCTCCCCTTATCCCTTCTAAAATATCCACTGTCTTACTTCCTCATCCCCGCTTACCGAGCATTATTTTCTTACACCACCCTGTTCATCCTGCCGTTACCTTAAATCTGCCGATTGCTTTTTATTAAATCATCATCATTTTGTTAACTCTCAATTAATTGATGTATTTGGACAACTCCTACCTTAAATTCCCCATTCCGGAGTCATCTTTAAACTCTTTCAGGCATAATTTTTTATTTGCCAATAATTATGTCCCTCGTAATTTCTCCATAGCATGTTTCCCATTATGTCGTTTGAAATGCCTATTATCCTCCTTTAACTTCCCCAATTATGGAGTATAACCCTTGCATCTGAATACCTCCTCCATCCACATTTTCCGCTTTCTCCGAATATCCGCCACCAACTTACTTTCTCTTCTTTCCAACCATGTCTAACTATTCTTCATACATCTTCTTCACCACCTAGAAAAAATATTACCTGAATGATTGGAGGCCATTAAGTGGAATTAAAGATCATCAAAGATATCATATTTTGGATAAAGAAAGTTGGGTGAAGATGATGAAAGGAATATGAGTTGAATGTATTTGGATGAATATGATAAGATAATCCTCGTTCATTCGTAACAGAGCCATAGATGGGCTAGAGATTTGCTGGCCTCGGTGGTGACGCTGTAAAGTCCTCGCCTAGGTGGATTTTTCATCACTGAGGGCAGGGCAGTGTATGCTCACCGCTTAAAACGTGTAAAAGTCCTTCGTAGATGTTTTCGATAGTGGTGGAAACTGAATAATTAAAATATCTTTTATGACTTAACCAGAATGAGACTAAATATATTATGTATCAAACAACATGTTTACATTGCGGTAGCCTACGATAGAAAGCGTCCAGTTTCCGACATGAAAGCCTCAGAATCGAACAGAGTTGCGCCCACTGCCGAACTGTAGTGACATTAGATTTGGCACCGGTATTTTCTCGGAAATCGCTGGCGTCAGATCGGAGGGAATTCCACTTTGCCCTAAAAGTGTGTATGTTTTAAGGTTACAATCAAGGTGAAATCGTCCTTCGTCTATCAAACGAGTGCCAAACATAAAGTGGTTTTTAAGGATCCTATTGGCAGGAGATAAGAGGTTGTGGAAGGCAGTCATTGTTGATACTCCTGAGAATGAGATGAGGTTGTTTTGACTCAGCTATTTGCTCATACTTAAAATTTTCAACCCTCTTTAATTTCCAATTTAGAGCAGTAGAGGGACGTAATATCGACTCAAGAAAATTTAGGTAATACCGACTCAGCATTAATCTCCACTATGAAGATGGAGCATCTCCTTCACCATCTATTTCTTAGGGCGGAAATATTAGTTATTTATTTTATTTTCATAATATCGATGGATTAATTTTTAAACATATTGTTGTGCAATTAGTCTCCAATATGCCTTGAGTATAAGGGATCATACGCTGAAAGCTTCAATGCGCGAAATACAGGAAGTACAAAGTAAAGCCCTATGGTGTTTTTCAATTTCAAACTCAATTTATTTAAAAACAATATAATATAATCAACACAGAATATTTCGATGAGAAAAAAAACAAAGAAAACATTTAAAATTAAAGAAGGAATATAAAAGTGAAATACAGGTGTATATACTCATGATAATTGTAAATATAAAAAGCAAGATAAATAAAAAAAAAATCATTATTAGGTATGTCATGAATTGTTTATTCACATACCTACGTCCCGCTAAGTCAGGGACTTAGATGCCTTCCTTGTCTAAGCCAAGCACATAATGCCTCCCATTTTTGAATAATCCCTATTCACAACCCAGGAGATGCCTTTTTATAGTAATTTAACCTCACTAATAGATAGAAAATTTTTAAGTCTAGTAGGTAAAGCATTAATAATTGTAGGTTCCATTACGTCTTGTTTCATCATACTAATATATAAAAATTGAATGGTGTCTGTCTGTCTGTCTGTCTGTTGCTCAATCACGCAAACACTACTGAACCGATTGAGATGAAATTTTGTATGTAGTTAGAAAATGTACCGGGATGTAACATAGGCTATATTAAAAATCTGTCAGGGCCCCCAAAGGCCCCCCTTGGGGGTCCTTGTAGTCCATGCTAAGCATTGGATTCGGAGCAGTGGTTTTATTTTTTGCTTTTAAAAATTACTTTCACTCAAGATAGAGGGCTGGAATTTTTTTTATCGGATGGCTGTATAAATGAAGTTTCTAATTCTTTCAATCGATTTTCTTTTACGCTTCGTAATTGTCTGAATATCATATTTTTTGCTGAAAACTCTCACATTTTTCTCTTTAATCAACAATAGCATATTTCCTTGACAACCAGAGATTTGAATTTCAAAGGATATTCACGCATCTGGCATTTAAGTTTACCTGCCGGCGCGGCCTATGATAGCACGTAGAAAGAAAATTTGTATAAGACGGGCCCAGAGTCCCAAGGGCCCCATGATAGAATGCATCGGGGGGTAATCGATAAGTTCAATGCATATTTACAGGTATACTCTTCAATGCCTATTCTCAAAGTAGCTCTCATAAGGGAACTGCATACGAGAGAACACTTATGTATAAAACGATACACATAAAGGAATTAAACGTGGAAGAATATTTACGTGCAGCGAATAATAATGTTAATAATGCCTCTGTTGCTACAACAAATACGGCGTCGTTTATTATAGTTTAATACTCAGATGAATTACACGTAGTGGAACCGTCTGCCTCTCATTACCATTGCGAACTGTTTTTTAGAACAATTCCCACATAAACTTTACGAGTTATTTATATAAACTTAAACGTGTTAAAATGCAGTTTACTTACATTGACTCAATCATCGAGTTGCCTATTCGAGTGAATCACTTGAATTGAATCACTTGCCTCTGTGTTTCCCCTCCTTGGACTTAAAAATATATCCATAAACATGCCTTATAGAATAAAAGGTAACCTTATTAAAAAATCTTCTAAAGCATTAGGAATGTCTTCTTTGCGAGAAAATGAGTCCTTGCATGAAAAACGACAAAGGTTAGCCTTGGATGCTCAAAGACATGCCTACCAGAAATCTCGTGATAATCTCCCCGTGGTGTTTCTCGGATTACGCTAAGAACCGCACAAATTTCATCCTAACCAAACCTACTGACGGGTAACCAGCTAAAACTCTGGTTCAAATATTGAGCCATCTGTTTCGAAACTTCAATCTGTTTTAATATGGCGGAAATTATAATTGCGTCACTACATGCTTCTTACCCATAAGAAGAACGGATATTCTGCGCAATGGACGTCATCGGTGCATGAAAATTGGCAAGTGCACTAAGACTGATCACCATAGATTTTTAATTTTGTAACCAATGATTATGATTTAGGAAACAATTAATATAGCCACCCTTTCTGCCAAAGGCATAGTCCGGGTATTGAAGGATTCATAGGACAAATAAACATCGCTGATATTGAAAATGCTCCTTTTGACGTTTTCAACCGCTGGATTATACTCTACTCTCCTATCCTGATTATGATACTCAACGCACATATCAACGTTGAATTGCGGAACTCAATTAAGTCATTGAATGCAAATATATTTATGTACACAAGGGAAGTGATCAAGCTGTTATTCACTCACAAGACGGCTCAAGAGAACTTGAGGGACGAGGTCACCATCTATCAAGCTAGGTGCTATTTATTAAATAGTAATGAGTCTTCGGGGCCCATTATTGGGTTTCCCGTGCATTAAAGAGGACAAACAATCACTCAACTCTCCGTGCACGAAATGGAAAACGAACGAATTACAACGATTACAACAAAAAAGATAGGATACGAACACCTCAAATGATCACGCTGACAGTATTCTTCAGGTTTTGTGGTTTTCTTATAAGTTCAATGTTTTTCAAATCCGTTGAAGTTCAACGGGTACCTTCAGCTAGTAAACTTATAAGACTTAAAATACCTTGGTACTTCATATCTAATCATGTCCCGTCTTTGCATTGAAGACGTAGATAACTTTTTAGTCTTGTATCTTGACTTGAAATAGTTAAAAAAATATATAATGTACTTCATGAGCTGAAGTTATGGCAGTAAGTCAGTAATCCGATATATTTCAGATATCTTTTCTGAATTCTTATTATTTTTTTGATTTATCTTATTAACCGATCTTGATTTTCCCGGAGCATACCTAAATAGCAATTACTGGTACTAACCCAAACAGCGATCCCATATCTAATGGGGGCGTTTAACATATTTTTATTTCCGAATCTGATAGAGTTTGTAAAATTAAAAGACCCGCATTTTTCCGTTTTTCGATCCGTCACCTAATTCTCGAGTTATAAGCGACAAAAAACTGATGTTCTTAACCCTTTCGCTGGAATGGGCGTGCTGAGACTTCTTACGTCATCCCTTCGTCTAATCACAACTGAGACTTCGCCCAATCAAATTCCGCTGCGCCAGGAGCTGTGTAGGCAGACCTCCTCTCCCTAACTCCATCCCCACTTCACTCCCAAAAACAGCCAAGGAGGGGAGGTGGATGACGTAGAAGGTCTCAGCGCAGCTCATTCGATGGGCGTCACCATGTGCGTATTTTAATTTTCAATTTATGAGTGAATGGCTACGGCTAGAAGATGGATTTTTTCATGAAAATTTATTTTTTGTTTCCATCTAACGATTTCGTGAATAAAATAGCAATTTCGGTTCCGAGTAAACGCCCCCATTCACTTTGTGCTAAAGTCTCGTAAGTAATTTTTAAAATATGTACCGGCAGCATATTTCTTAAATGGTACAGTTGATGCATGATTCTCCTAAGTTTTCTATTAAGTATAACAATATGTTCATTGAACCTTAAATGTTGATCTATGGTGATACGTAATTCCAAATCCAAGTATTTAATTTTATCCACCTGCTCAAGAAATTTACAATTACAGTTCTTCTAATTTCCTTCCTTATTGGTGCATCGTCGGCTGACGTCCTTTTGCAACTCTCAATATCCTATGTTCATATGATTTGATATAAGTATTCAAAATCAATGCTTAAAAGTTGACATAATTAATCAGGTGAAAGGTTTTTCTTCACAAAAGCAGAGCATTAAAACATTATTTTTGGTAATTTAATAATCAAATATGGTTCATCATATCTGCTTATTTAGAAAAAACAATAAAAATCGATCTAAGACACGCGAGTCATCACTTTCGGCAATACATGCCTACATAGTCACCTGCGCAAATTCTGATGGGAATGGGATTTGCACTGCGAGCTAAAACATTTTTCGGGCGAACAAAGAGTTTAACACAGCTGATGAAAGTCAACTATAAGGTTAAAAGCCACTAGGGACTCGGAGGCTACTTGCTAGTCTTAGATTAATTGGAAAATTGTGGGCCATCAATTACTGGATATCACGGAGGGGTAGTTTAACCCCGCACATTATCTATTAAACAGGTAGAATCGAATAAATGAAAGAGATACGCGTCGAACTGATAGGTGTGAAAATGTTTTCTTTCCATGCATCATTAACCTTTTTGCCGCGTCAAATATTTAAATTTGGAATAATAAATTCCCGCTTATCCAGGAAAAAATGAACAAAAATATTCATCAGTCACAAATGATTTATGGTTATTGTCTTTTTAATCTATTTTAATATCACCAAAGAAAAACTCAACAAGATTTATTAATTCACAATACCATGAATGTTAATAATCGATTACAATCGACTGAATCAAATAGTCGAATGGCCGTGGAATATCCCCACACGTTACACTTAATGGCCATCATTTTTTGCTGGTATCTTCGCGTGTCGCAACCAAAGGGTCAATGCTTACAAAAAAAACAGAGCGAGACACAAATCTCTCCGTTAGCGTTCGGTTCACTTTCGTCCGTACCATCATCCAATTCCTTTTTCCTCTTCCCTCCACTTGTCATGGTTGGAATCCTAACAGCCCCAGCCACACACCCATGCCACGGATTTCAGAGTAATGTGTAGGTGCAGAGTTGACGATTATGTCCTTCGATTACGGCCTGAACTTCTTCATGTGGATGGATCACTGGCTGCCTGAAGTTGACTGCCTGTTTCTTAGTCCTTTCACCATCTTCCCCGTACAACCTCCGTGGATAGCTAAAATTGCTCATTTTTCGGCATTACCCGGAAAATGAGCGCCTGCCGTAATATGACACGGTTTTGCCTCACTGGTGCAAAGGGCACTCACTGCGAACGGGGTACCGTATTTCTCTTTTCCATCGTTTTTTCCCTCTCTCTCCCTTTCTTTTGTCCTGCGGCGATTGACTCGGCAAATGACTTATTGTTAGCCGGGAGACAAATGAGGGGAGGCTGACATTGAAAGGCTTCAATTTGGCCGTCAAATCCGAAAGAAAGACTTGAATTTTCGGCGCGCCGTTCTCCTTCGCCCAGTTCCGAAATAGTTACCCGTTACGGCTCCCGTTTGGGACTCGAAATTTTCCGAGTGCTCCCTACTTAGTAGAAGTAGTAGTAGAAGCCGACCGAACAGCTAAAATGTTTTACTCGCAGGATACTGTGGATACTTAGGTACTCGATTTCTCATTAGCATTCTATGAAATGAATGGTGGGTACTTGGAAATTAGTGCATATGATTTCCCCAATCGTGGAGGATATTCCTTCACATAACTATTCATGATTTTAGCGTTTCTAACTATCGATTGTAGCATTAGTATCTTTTGTCTTCCTTCATACCACACAGAATTCCTATTCTTTCCCCTCCTATTCCGCGCTCACAAAGCTCACAATCAGTTGGGGATCCTTCCACGACATTGCCATATTAATGGTTTACTTCTGTCATTATTTTTAAATAGAATTACGTCCTGCAAATAGCGATACTCATCGAGGCATTGCTGCACTTTTCACTTCCAATATATTATTAGGGTAAACTTCCGATTAAGGTATTTTTAAATGGAAGAGAGTGCAAATTCTCTAGATTTTTCAGGCGCAGACATCTACCTACTAACACAATTACTTTCTTAATCTCAACATAGGTCCTAGCTCTCTTAATTGCGTCCATAAAACCTATTCTCATTATGCTTCCCCGGTTTTCCAGCATTCTCCCCTCTATCTCGGACTACAGCAGGCCTTCACCCCGCATTACCTGTTCCAACCACCTACTCTGCCTCTTCCTAATCCCCCACCACACCGAGCAGCTTCTCGCTTGTCTTCCTTACCGTGCACCAAACTTTCTCCGTTCTCCTCCACATCTCAAATGCCTGCCTATTCTCATCCTCTTTCCTCAAAGTCCAAGTTTCTTCACCATGTAACGCCATATTAAATCCATATTAAACCTAATGATGAAAAACACTTTGCTATTCCACATTTTTATTTTTAAAAACGACCGATTCCGTAACAGAGTTACATCCTCTCAGTTTCAACTATCAGGTGAAAATGGAGATGTCTACTTGTCTCTGTTATTTTCATAACTCTGTTATGAAACCGTTAGATCATTTTTTATAATCAAACTGGGGAAATGCAAAGTATGTTTCATTATTTAATTATGAAATTACTCCATAAAGTTGAGCCTGAGACTGTGTCTTCCATTTTAAACTCTTCATCAGCCTCTTTTTTTTGTATCCTTACCAAAGTCCCCGCCACCAACTCCCTCCTGTTGCATTAATGTGTATATTGCCGCCTGAACGGAAACAGCCTCGTTTGATAGGGGAAAAAATCGATTGACCACTAAGTGGTTGACGGTATGAAGACGGTAAGAGAAGACGTGGTAAAACCCATGAAGACGTGAAGCGAGACCTTTGGTAGTATCTCCCGGAGGAACATAAAGGTGTTTTCACTCCTTTGGATCCAAGAAAAATGTGAGCAACTCCGTATTCCTGCGTCCGATCCAGGGGGGAGAGGTCCGAAAAAAGTCACGTAACGAGGGAGATGCCAGAGGCGGAGAGGCATTGATCGGAGTTGACTGGAACATCAAGAGATTCGACCGCCATGAGAGAGCCCAAACAAACGGAACGAAATTTCTGAGGTTTATTAAATTCTTTGAGCGGTATTATCCGATCGATTGAATGTCATTATTTGATTTGATTCCGCGAAGATAAAACAAGAGCATCGCGATTTCATATTGATTTCATGCCAGCGAAATAAAAAAAGTGAGAACTGTCGAAAAACTGAGCTGTTTATTTCGTTATAGTCATGTCCAAATAACCACATATTCACAAATGGCTGATAAACTTACTCGAGTTGATTCTAAATTTGTAAGGAAGCTCAAAAGTGGCCACCTTATAAAAATGCGCATATATGTATTAAAATCGACCGAGTTCTTTCATGAACTTCCCCAGACTGAAAGTGTCGTGAAAACAACGTGAGTGTTTGTCAATAGGTGTGGTAGTATTTGGGAAATTATAAATTTGTGTGAATTAAGTATACATTTGCATAAAACGTATTGCTTTAGATTTATTAATTGTAATTCAAGAAAACAGCTGTTGCATGTCTTTATTTTAATTAATGTTTTACAGAAACAAACATCTATATATGTAAACATAATAATTCAAATTCATAAAAATTAATTCCCCCTGTGGAATATTGATTTTTTACCCAGTTCTTAGTCATGTGATCAGGATTCCACCTCTGATTTGCGATATTCATCGCAGAATTGAAAGGCCACTTAAAAGCAAAAAAGTAGGCTGTCTCTTTTCCCCAGAAGTGCGAAACTGTGGCCGATAGTGTACCAATTACCGTCCAGATTGACTCCAACTGTCATAGTGGTACGTGTCTCGTTATACATCCATTTTCCAAATTCAAACCCTTTTTAAATCTCTTATTATCTTTTTAATCCCTTCATACTGTCCAAAATTCAATTCATTGTTCATTCTCTCCTACGCCTCTCCATCACTCTTCCCACTGTCACCCTCTTCACATGTCTTATCTCCTCAATATATCCTCCTGCCACGTTTTCTTCCTCCTTATAATTTCTCCTGCCAGCTTGCGTCACACCGCTACCCTCTTCAACACTACCTCGCTTGTTCTCCTCTCTCCTTCCCTCCTTCCGCATCTTAAGCCCACACACATGCGATATTATCTCTTCCTCAAATTTAATGAAGGTTTTTCTGACGTTCGATAGAACCAGCAAGAAGAAATGATTAAAAGTTTCTCTCCATACTTTTTCGAGATTCATGGAAAGAGGCAATACGAGAAAACATTCGTTTGAAGCGTGGCACTCTATGAATCGGAAGCATAGACAATTGAAGAAGCAGACCAGAAAATATTAGAAGCATTCGAAACCTGGTGACGGAGGAGGATGCTGAAGATCAAATTGACGGATAAAATAAGAAATAAACAAGTTTTCAGAAGAGGAAAGGATCATTTGGAACATTACTCAGAAAAGGAGAACCAGATGGATTGGACACATCCTGAGGCACAATGGGTTTGTGAAGAATGTAATTGAAGGAAAAACAGAAGGAAAAGTACCCAAGAGGAAGGTTTTGGGATAAATGCATAGACCAAATAAAAAGAAAAGTACATAAGAAGAACTACCAGGGAGTAAGGGAACTAGCATTAGATAGGAAAGGATGGAGAGCTGCAGTTAACCAAACTTAGGATTGAATGGTAAAAAGTACTCCTTGAACGTCAAATAATATCATCACCCACGTGAGGAAATTTCTGCTTTAGTGTCAAGGAAAGATGAGTTAGTTTGCTACCCAGTGTACCAAACGAGCTCCATATTATAATGTTTTATCGCATTTCCCGCTTTCTTGGCACCTGTATTACCTGAATAGTCAGACTAGATAAATATTTTGTTTAATTTTAAGAAGAAGGAAAATAAAAGAAGTTTTTATATTTTTTTCCCTTCTATAAGTTATTTTCATTATTATAAATATAATGCTTGCTGATTCAGGTGCAATGTATAAAAATAGCTAGCTTTCTGCTCATCAGTGTATAAATATTTTATCTAAGTTTTCGGTCACGAGAGGTTGCCTTAGTTCAGAATAACTCAGATAATCGCAATCATTTCCAACTTTATCTTCCTAGAATAGCGCAAACTTATAGTAATGGCGTGATAGAAAACGCCAGAGGTTTAAAAATAAGAATACCATGAGATTTCATCTTAATGGTATCCGATTCTTTTTTTTGGACGGAAACCAGTAAATGCGATAGGTCCTCTGCCAGCCTTCGGTCTTTTTATGCTGTCCAAATCGCGGGCTAAATGATCTATGACGAGTTTCCTTCAATCTTGAAAATTCATGTTAATTGTTAAACCAACTGAAACTATATATGTAGCGGAATAGTTTTCCGTCTTTGACTTAGGTTGTGATTTGTCGACGAAGGTCATAACGTGGAAGAAAACTGGAGGCAATGAACGAATGAAGGCTTTCACTACATTTTTCCATCACTCTTAATTGGGCACCCTGTGGTCCCAAAAACCTTTTGAACATGAATTTATTTTCTTACCTTGGCTGTAGAAATAAATGCGTTCAACTATAACCTCCATGTTACTGACATCAAGAAGGTATAATAACTCAGTAAGGTTTCATCAATAGCTCTGCCCCGTTCTCGTTTACATGCCATTTTGGTAGTTTCAATATAAATAAATGAAGTAGAAATTTACATAACGAAATAAATTTCTGTCATTTAAATTATGTCAGCCATTACCTGGAATTGTTGTGATCATTTCAAAAGTCGCAAGAAAATACTGTCTTCTTGCACTGAAGGTGCCTCATAAAAATAAACTTTCAGTGCTTTTGCCTGGGCCTTTATAACAGACGCTCTCATGCCTAAGTCCCCTTCATCCCATACACTCTATCCAAGAAACGTCATATTTTATTTCAGGCTCAAAATCGACTTCTTAATCAGGCATGTATTTAATCGATTTTCTTATTGACAGCCAGGGCATATATGGTGGTAGGAATCTCAGCTTGCCCTATTGACCTGGATCTTCGCGGAAATTGAGATATCACTCGCCCACGTGCAGTCGACATAACCGTTTTTATTATCTCTCGCACTTTCACCCTTTACCCGTTCAATTGAAATCGCTCCAACCCGACGCCTTACTTTTTTCCTTTAGCGTTACTTTCAAATCTTCAAACCACCTTAACTGCACGATCGAATCCTCATCCAAGCTTCTTTATTTTTTACTTTCATCCGGTCCTTTCCTTTCATAGCCTGCAAAAGAAGTATTAAGGACCGTAATGCTACATGGTGGTGACTTCATCGCTCTGCTAAAAAGCTGCGTGCAACCCCGTCGGTTGCCGCAAGGGTTTGTGGTTGGGGGTGTTAGTATGCTAGCCATGAAGATAGGAGACAATTGAGAAAAGGAGTTGGAAGAAGTAAAGGAAGAAAAGTGAGTTTTGTCGTCATGGATTAGACTCTCGATCATTTTTTGTTATAAGACCGTAGGCTTTCTCGGAGGATAGTATGGAGTGGCACTCGGATATGGCACCGGGTAAGGCTTTCTTTAGCCGACGTTTCGACGAGTAACTCGCTCATCTTCCTCAGGGCAAAACTGGGTGCCTAGTTTGGTTTTGTCCATGTTTTTACTGTCTAGTATATCAATTCAGGTTGCTCTTGATTGGCCGGAATTTTTTTTCCATAAAGGATAAGAAAACGAACAAAAAATAAGCGAGTTGCCGTCGAAACTTCGGCCATAAAAAGCCTAATCCAGTTCCACACCCGAGAAGAATTTATCTATGTTTGTGTTGTAGTCAATAATGGCGCGTGGGAAGCAGGAAATCTTGAACCTACTTTTCTTTCTTGTTCGACAATGCACCTCTCGTTTTGTCATTTATTCAAATGTGATGAGGTGTTGAAATAATATCCTCCGCGTTTACCTGAAACTCCTCAGATATAAAGTTTTTCACATGGCGTTCCTCATTTAGTTGATAGCATAGGCTCTTATGGACATTAATTTCCCGTGTAAATCTCGATAAGGTTGGAGGTTCAATGTAGCCCAAATCAGCAGGAATACTTTCGTCTTGCTATACAACGCGAAAAGATGTTTCTCAAAGCAGGTAGATACGATACGCTTGATGGTGACGACGGTAAATCGATATTGTCTCAAGATTGTATGTAGATGTTTCCATTATCAATTTTGCACATCCGTGTTGCAAACGGATGTGCAAAATTTATAATGGAAAAACCATTCTGATGGACTGGGAACCCATGTATTCACCAATTTCGCGTCGAGTGCTTTTTAACCAGTTAAGCATGTTTAGTATATTAGGCTAAAGCACTCGACACGAAATCGTTGAATTGGGTTCGAACAACATTCGTTAAAATATTTGCGTTATTCATGCAGAGGACAAATGAAGTTTTAATTTTCGACTGTAAGAAGGAGTTTGGCGCTGTATAGGTCGGAAACTTGGTAAATTCAAGGAGAGAGAATGTGCGTAAATTACCAAGATGCCGAAATTACCATTGACACATTTGAGATGTGGTTTTGGAGAAGGATAGAGAGGGTGAGCTGGTAGCGAGGAAGACAAACGAAGAAGTGCTGAATAAGGTGGGAGAGGAAAGGAAGTTTGAGGCGGATATTCGGAGAAGGCAGAAAAGGTGGAGGACGTGTTGAGAGGTAGGGGCATGTTGAAGAGGTGATATATAGAGGAAAGAACGCTGGGGAACCGTGGCAGAGGAAGAAAGAGGATAGAAATTTTGGGCGACATGAGAATCTGATGCTATGAAGAACTTATGAGGATCGTATGGCGAGTTATTAGCGTGCAGGGCAGTGAAATTATGCCCAAAAATGGGGAAGTTAGGACTGTCTCAAGAACCTACCAATCAGCTGATAGAATACCCAATGATATTGACGATGATGAGAAGGTGAATTTATAGTTTTCTTACCTATTATTCTCTAAGGATACTTTTTTCGATTACTTTTCTCACTTATTTTAGTGCACTCTTCCTTGAACTACGACCTTGACGTGGTGGAAGGGCTTTTGCGTTCCAATGACCCCTAGAGCTGGACTGGCAGGAGCAAGTACTGTTGCTCCTGGTAGGACCACCCATGCCAGATAGGTCAAAGGGTAGGAGCCAGATGAAAGGTAGTTCCGTGATGGAGTCACGTTAAAGATACGTTTGGTAGCGTGGGAATACCTCTCAACTATCACTTCCTAGAATATGAAAGTCATTCTCAGATAATTGATTCCTGGTAACTACGGGACGCCGCCCACTAGGGCGGGTGTCGTGCCCGCCAGCGTGGGAGCCAAGGCCTACGCGGTCGTCATCACACGAAATTCTTGCACAGCAGCATCATCATCGGCGGATACAAAAGGTAGGAGGGAGAAGAAGAAAAAGAGAAAGAGGAGGAGGAAAACAGCTGTAAAAATAGGAACTTGGAACGTAAGGATCATGATGAGGGCCGGGAAGCTTGAAAATATTAAACAGGAAATGGAAAAAGGAAAAATAGATGCTTTGGGATTGTGCGAGGTGAGATGGAAGGATAGCGGGGAATATTGGAGTGATAACTACAGGGTAATCTATAGTGGGGGAGATGAGAGTCAACGTGGGGTAGGTATGGTATTGAACGCAAAATTGGGGCAGAGGGTAGTAAACATTGATCAGGTGAGTGACAGGATACTAGTGGTGAAAATAAAAGCACGCCCGACGAATTTCGTACTGGTCCAGGTAGACATGCCTAAAAGCAACCATAGGGAGGAAGAGGTGGAAGAGGTGTACGAGCAAGTAGAAGAAATAATTAGAGAAGTGCCGGGAAAGAAAAAACTGATAGTGATGGTTGACTGGAATGAAGTGGTGGGGGAGGGAGGGACGGATTAGAAGTGGGAGGGTTTGGGCTAGGAAGAAGAAATAATCGCGGTGAAAAGGCAGTTGAGTTTTGTAGAAAAAATAAATTAGTAGTGACAAACACTTGGTTTAAACATCACCCCAGGCGTAAGTACACATGGGAAATGCCGGGTGATACTGAGAGATACCAAATTGATTAAATAATGGTAAGGCAGAGGTTTAGGAACAGTGTCAATAACGCGCGTAGCTGTCCAGGGGCGGATGCGGACTCAGATCATAACTTAGTGATGATGAAGTGTGAGGTTAGATTCAAAAGGCTTTGTAACGGTAGGAAGATAAAGAGGTGGAACCTTGAAGCATTGAAAGGGTTGAAAAGGAGGGACTACCAAGAGCTGGTAGAAAAGGACATAGGTGAAGCAAAGCGAATGAGAAAAATAGAGAGAATATGGGAGATAATAAAAACCGGAATCGCAGGAGTGGCAGAGAAAACAATAGGATCGGTGGAAAAGAAGAGGGTTAAGAAGCAGTGGGTAACGGAAGAAATAATTAAGAAAATGGAGGAAAGATAGGTATGGAAAAACGTCCACACCGACGTAGGTAAGAGAAAGTACAAGGAATTGAATAATAAACTCCGGCGACTGACCAATCGGGCAAAAGAAAACTGGTGGAAGGGGCACTGTGAGGAAATGGAAAAGCTGCAGGAGGAGGCGGAAGTGGGCGCTTTGTATGCGAAGGTGAAAAGGTTATCGGGTGGTAAGAGGGGGCAAACGATACCAAAGGTTAAGGACAAAACTGGGAAGATAGTAATCGAACAGGAAGATATCCAGGAAAGGTGGAGAGAATACGTAGTGAACTATATGACTGCGAGAAAAGACCCTATAGCCTAGATCTAGAGGATGAAGGAACAATAGATAAGGATAACCTAGGACCAGAGTTACTTGACAGCGAAATAAAGAGGGAATTAAGAGAGATGAAGGGTAGATAAGCCGAGGGAACGGATAACCTACCTGCGGAGCTACTGAAGACTCTTGGTAGTAAGGGGAGAGAATCATTTTTCGAACTTATTCGCAGGATCTACGAGGAAGGAGTATGGCCAGAGGATTTTGTGAAAACAGTATTAATACCTATCCCGAAGAAGAAGAAAGCGTAAGAATGCGAGGAGTATAAAACAATCAGTTTAATTTCGTACGCGGCAAAAGTTTTACTTACAATTAGAATAATAAATAGAAGGTTGTAGATCAGAGCAAACTACTATTTAGGCGATGACCAATTTGGGTTCAGGATGGGGAGGGCAACCAGAGACGCGAAATCGGTAATGAGGACACTATTAGAACGAAACATAGAGTATAATCAGGATGTTTTCGCATGCTTTAGGGATTTCGAAAAGGCGTTTGACAGGGTAAACTGGGATAAAATAATGCAAATACTGGGGAAAATAGGAATAGATTGGCGTGTTAGGAGACTCATCCGAAACTTATATATGGGGCAGAGGGCTCAGGTAAGGGTAGCTGACGGTGAATCACGATGGGCAGTTATAGGTTGTGGGGTTCGGCAAGGGTGCCCGTTGTCGCCTTTACTTTTTAACATCTATGCTGAGGAAATGGTAAGATAGGCATGGGAAGAGCTAGATGTGGGAATGAAAGTAGGAGGCTGGTGGATAAAGTCGGTAAGATTCGCGGACGACCAGGCGTTGGTCAGTCGGTCATCGAAAGGATTGCAAACTTTAGTAGATGCACTGTAAAAGCAGTGCGAGAAATACGGGAATAAGGTTATTAATAAGAAAACAAAAGTAATGAGATTCTCTAGGACAAGGAAAGCGAGGCTGGTGATAAGAGTAGGAAGTCACAAACTGGAGCAAGTAGAGCAATTTAATCACTTGGGTAGTACGCTAGAAGAAACAGGAAATAGTAGAAAAGACATTAGGAGGAGAATAGCGCTAGCGAAGGAAGCGTTCAATAATAGAGAGAGCTGAGAACGGGGACCTTAAGTAAGGATGTAAAAAAGAGGGTGGTGAAGAGCTTGATATGGAGTGTGGTGTTGCATGGAGCAGAAACGTGGACCTTGAGAAAGGAAGACGAAAATAGGCTGAAGGCTTTCGAGATGTGGGTGTAGAGGAGGATGGAGAAGGTGCGTTGGACAGAAAGGGAGACAAATGAGGAAGTGCTTGGCATGGTGGGCGAGGAGAGTAAACTTTTTGGTGAGATTAGGGGAAGACAGGGTAGGTGGCCGGAAGGGGTAACGAGGGGCGATGGTTTGCTGAAGGCCGTGATAGAGGGAAGGATGTTGGGTAAGCGGGGAAGGGGAAGAAAGAGATTAGGTTTTATGGACGGGATGAAGAAAGGTAGGACTTATGCTGAGATGAAGAAAGAAATACTAGATGTAGATAGAGCACGGCACGTGTAAGAGTCCGTTGGATATTCTCTGACTTTCATCATAGCCTATCTCTAACCGGTAGATTACTATGATAAATGAATGAACTTTAGTGCGATGCTCTCTTTGGAGGGTATCAGGGCAAAGAAATTCCACTCCCTCCCCGATTTATATCTTCCAAGCCTCGCATCCCTCCTCCCTTACTTCTTTACCTTCTCCTCCCCCAACCCCTCCCCTCCTACCGTATGCCTCCCACCTACAGCATCTATTATCCCATCTTGACCACGCCTCAATGCTCAACCTCTCTCTTGCCCACAAAAGGCTCTCCTTCCCCAACCCAATATACACCCAATCATTTTCCTTTGTAAAAACCATTCATTACGCCATCTTTTCTTCACCGCCTCACTTTAATACTTGGCTTGTGCGAAAGAAAGGAAAAAATGTGGCAAAAAACTGGGAATAGTTCCACATCTTTTCCACTTGCTTACCTGGTTGTTGATGCGGTTTGATCACTCCTCTTTCGGCGAAAGAGACCTGCAAAGCGATTGTAGCCGTGTTTGAATTCCTTTAATCAGGAGGACTAAGCCATGTATTATTATCCATCTAAGTTGTGTATAAAAATATTCAATGGTTAAAAATTAAATTTTTACAGCAAGTTAACCTTAATCAAAAATGAAAAAACTCCTCATAACTATAGTGGTCGAATTTTTTTTCGAGATATCCTCCTTTCTTCCAGTGTATCATAAATGACACATATGGTTTTTACAATTTTCCTCCTCCATCCATAGTTTTTGGGTATTTTTAAAGAATTATTGCTATACTTGCTATGGTTTTTCGCACTGAGTAATTTTAGCGGAATTTTGTCATCATCGAATTTCGTTTTAAAATTTAAACTACTGTAAGAAGCATTAACATAGATAAACTTTGCCACAAGTAGGGCGGAATTAAACATAGACACAAAAGAAGGAACACTCACACAATAATTTCTGATATTTCGGACGCTGAACGCGACCTTTCTCACAGATGGAAGGATACAAAAATCATATATATATATATGTAATCAACGAAATTCACACATGGTGAAAATATATCCAATAAGGAGTCACAGGCGTAACAAGTAAACAACATAGTGGCACAAACAAAAGAAACTCACACGAATAGTTTAATTTTTGACAGCATTCAACTGTCTTCTTCCGAACTGGAGAGAGTACTCTTGGAGAGTATATATATATATATATATATAAGCTAGCAACAAGGCGTTGAGGTTGGGGAAGGATAGGAAAGTAAATCAAACCTCAACGCCTTGTTGCTTGCTTATACTTTTATATTTATTTCCTTTCCTTTTATATATATATATATATATATATATATATATATATATATATATATATATATATATATATATATTACGCAAAAACCTTGTTCGCTGTGACTGAAAATTTCAGTAGTAAGCTAAATACATACATATTTGAGGCTTTTTCATGACTTATTACTTCACGCCGTAGGCTGAAACCTCCACGACAGAGGTGGTTTTTGGAATTTTATAAACGTTACCCACTAGTGTTTGTATTAATTTTTTTAATACTTGTGAAAACATGCGAAATACACACCGTTATATTTCTGACCCGATCAGAGTATCCGAACTTCTTAATTTCATTAAATTATGTCCCTCTCTAGAGCGCTCAGACGTACCTAAATCCCATGGAAAATGGGTTCTATTTTTGTCGAATAACTAGATAAGTAGTACGATTTCGGCTGTATCCATAGTATCTTTAGAAAGATGGGATCTATTCCTATATGATGAGGCCAAGTTCATTGAGTTCTATGCGGTGATCACAAATTTCCTGAAGAATTTGCTTGAAGAAAAGGTAATCATTATGGAGACTTCCGCGGAGTGGTCTAAATGAATTAGCTGGACTTGCGGGCTTCCACGTTGTATCATCACACTGATTACAGTTTCGTCGGAGTTGTAGCTGGCGTCTTCAGGTCTGAAGACTTCAGAGCTTCATAAACTGTAGTCAGTAAGATTATGCAATGCGGGATACAACCCGGAAATTCAGCTACTTCATTGAAATAATGGTGTATGGCGTCGTTGAGGGATTAACTCATCACTCCTTTCGCTGATGGATGAAGTAGATGAATGAAGAGGAGGCTAACTGGATGCCCTCGGAGGCGAATTTGATGCATTCCGACACACTACAATATGGCTTCCTCTCTTCGAAGGTAACATTTAGGCACCTAATTAGATATTTCGGGCATGCCTTATTTACACATTCTATTATTATTGTCTATTGTTGGTTATTTGTTAATGGTTTACGTATATTTTCCTGGTTGGGTACCTACTGATATTCTTGCGTGAAACAGTTCGGCACCACCCTACGTGAAGCCTGCTTATTTGAACTAGTGATAAGTCTGAGCGACTTATCACAACATAAAGTTTTATGATTTTAACCTTACTAGGAAGAAAAATATTTCATCTTTCGAATGATACCGAAATATTAGCCACCTACTGCACTATTTTTCGAGATATTGGCCAAAAAAGTTGAAGTCGTTGTCCGAGAGATATAGTACGACTCTTGTCTACATAGGGACTTAATTTAAAAAATGAGATAAGTTCTGACTCACAAATCGTATCAAACATATTATGGTGTGTCGTTCATATATTTTCTGATTGGAGAAAACAAATATATTACTCACCGAAATACCTTCTCAAAATTGTAAAAAAACATTCCGGTACTGATTGCGTTTTCACCGAACAGCGTGAAACAAATTAATCAATTTAAAGCCTCAGATATGCATATTCAATTAATTACGGAATAGGTTAGTCATAAAAACTAAGTTTTTTGTCGTTAGTAATACTTAACTTACTTCATGCTTCATACCTCTGCTTAAATATTTAATAATATTCGGATATGGTCTTTGTTATAGCTATAGAAAATTCTCGCTCAGACTACCTAAATTCCACCGTCTTTTATTCCGAACGTGATAACGGTTCAACTTGCACGGCTACTCTCTAAGGTTCTCAATTCTCCTTATAATGGAAAAAATAACTATATCAAAAGAGTAAGTTTATTTCTCTTTCCGTAAACACTAGCCTCAAGCTAATTTTCCGTGAATATAATTGTGGTTTTTCTATCCAAAACTCGTAAAATGTGCGAGTAAACTTATATAAAACAAGAAACTGTTTCGGGCGTAACTTTGTGGGAGTCTTTCGTAGTAGGAAAGTTAGATGAATTTTCAGCACAGCTTTTTCCACATGTAGTTTTATTTTTCACGACCATGATTTCTTTACAGAGTAACATCTTCAGGTTCTGAAACTCTGTAACGAAACCATAGTCATGAAAAATAAAACTACATGTGGAAAAAGCTGTGCTGAAAATTCATCTAACTTTCCTACTTCTATAAAATCTTTCAGTCAAGAAATATTATTGGAAGAGATGATGTAGAAGTTATGATACAATAAATATAATGCTTTTACCATTCTACAGTTTAAAATTACCCATGTTTTAGGTTTCTGGAATTGAGAATGGAATAGTTTTATTCGCGACACTGGTGTGTTTCCTCAGGAATAACGCAGTAATTTCCGACCATATTGCTTTGAATTTTCTGCTATATTATGATAAAGCGCATGTATGAACATTTTCCTTTGCTCATATTGACCAGGGCATCTGAAAAATAATCTTGAGGCCGTAGAATGTTCATAACCTTGAATTTCGTGCATTACATGCTGGTTTTTGCTCGAAACCTTGGAAATGGGTGGAGAAACCATGTGCTCAGGTTCTAGGGGTGAAAGACATGAGACCTGGGAAATGACAGAATTCTTGGGTATTGCTCTGATTGAAAACGTATCCATTGAAGTGATCAGTGATGCATCAGGTGAATTTGTTATTACTCAAGAGGAACCTCGACTGTGCTTCTATTAATTTGAGTACCATTAATTTCTTTCATTAATATCACATGAAATGATAGTTAATGATATGATGACGATAATTATAGATTAATCAACTTACTTTACTAATATTCTATGTAATTTATGTTTTACTTTACTTTTTTTTTGCCAGAAGTGTCATTTCCGTTTGAATACTCATCATTGATATAGTCCTCTCCCTTGAATTAAAAAAATAAAGGAGCATCAAATCCTCTTTTGTTAACCTACATAATGCTCGATAACCCAGCAAGCATAGATCATACAGGTACTTTAAAAGCAATGTAGCATCTCTATACTTCTATGTATAGAGATGCTGTACATATGAAGCATGTATATGTATCTATCTTTCAGGTCATTTTTCAGTCAGGTCAGGCTTGAATTTCACAATATTTTGGTCATGTATAACTCAATGTGCTGTCACAAAAAATGAGTGTGAACATCTAAACAGTTTTTTTTAAATTATTGGCTTAATTTACTGATGTTTTCTGATCAACCGGGAGTGTGTATTGAAGGGTCCCTGGGATCTAGGTTCCAGGGTCTGGGGATTCTGGGATCTGGGTCCCAGAATTACGATATTTAGGAAAACATTTGCATACCGTACAAAATAATTTAAAGGCAATGGTTATCACGCCAGGGCCAATCTCAAAATATCCTGTTCATTCATGTGTCCGGCAGTGCTGTGTGCTTCTTGGTATGCTTGTAACAAGCAGATCATAATTATTCCCTGTGCATTTATCTGGGTATATATGGAAGCCACGATGATCGCTATGATTTTACGAGTAATAACTATGACTTCCAGCGGATTTGGCTATAGGTCACATTGGTCAAATTTGTTCTGAAATTTGAACACCTATATAATAGACCTGTGTCATTAAATACAAATTCCTTTTTTTGCAGGTGCAGCAGTAAATATAGCAGCTGACGCATAAAAGTTTACCCGTTCCCAAATGAGGTGATTGCTGACAACCTTGGTGCTATAAATTTTACGGTGTGGTGTAGCAGGTGGATGATGCTTGCTCAAGAATTTTGTAGCAGTTGACTTTCAAGAAAGTTTGCAGAAAAAGTAAGTCAAGTTTTGTCTGTTTGTGAAATAAGTACCACATGTTTTACTAAATTGGTTTGGATACCGATGTACAATGAAGCCTGATCGACAAACTGGCGGAATATTTGGATTGGCTACTATGTTACTTTTCATTCAATATTCTCTGTGCGTCTTATGAGGAAGCTATTCATTTCTCTACGCCTGTTAAGTCTTTTCTGTGCGCTCAATTTGCCAAAACAGCAATGTAAAAACATTTGGTTGACTCTTCGAATCTAGACCGAACTAGAATCATGCTGTACACGATAACAATTTCCCATAAACTCTCATGATGTTTTTTCTCTCGCGTCCTTCATATAATTTCAAAATTTATTCGAAACCAAATGAGCGAGGTAACTAGATATTTTGGCAATCGCTGGCTTTGACCTGTCTACTAAGGTAAAATGCCTAATAAATACAAGTCAAGGTTTTGGTATCGGCTTCAAATCTTAAATTATGCACACGAGTCTGAGAACTATGTTACATATTAAAATGAATTTAAAACGGGCGCACGTGTCAAATAGTCACGCAATTGGAAATTTGCATTAGAGCAGAAGCGTTGAACATTATCAATTCTCATACAAATTAAATTATTTGTAAGCAAATAACTAATATAAGCGGTGTGCTCATAAATATGTATTTCCTATTTATCGTAGGTAAGGCATTTTTTTATGGCATGACATGTTCTTTACCCTTCATCTACATCTGCATATTACCCTGCGAGCCACCTCTAGGGTGTTTGGCAGGGGGTGACAAGTCACCAAAATGCAGCATGCAAGCGGACCGCCGCATGCACACCGCACGGTCATGAATATTAAGGATACTAACCAATTCCATCATTAACTAAAAACCATCATGCAGCATGCAAGAGAATCCCCACATGCACGCCACACATGTACGATGACACATAATATTCTACATGCTACTTAAGAGGGCAATCTGCCTATGAAGCCTACAATCCTGAAGCCTGAGGGCAATCTGCCTCCCTTCTGTTAGCCTTTAAGTTTCCTTCTTGCTGGAAATTTTGATGATATCGCGCTTTCATTATTTTCTGAATCACCAAAAACAGTACCTTGTGTCTCAAAAACAGTATCAGTGACCTTTATGTTGGTATAAAATGTCAAGCCTCCCAAATACTGTTCGGAAATAAGTATTAATTCAAAATATGCATTGAATATACGACACAAAATGGAATACAGAATGGTAAATTATGTCTCTCCCAATTACCGATATTGGTGATCAAACTCCCTTCATTTTGCTGCGTAATAATTGCATTCATTAACGCTAGACAAGTCATTAGAATGCATGGCATGAGTAAAACCATTACAAGTGCTGGGAGTTAGAATCAGACGAATAGGTTATTGATCGACCTTGGTTCCGATTCCGGGAGTTAGGTCAGGGCGCGGATAATGATGTCAAGGCGGACCACGTGCGGCAGATAATGTGTGAATGAGTGAGGCGCCACGAGGAAGAAGGAAGTGATGCCAAAGTCCTAACACGCGTTTCTCACTTCAAATGTAAAAATGCTGAGAGGGAAAGGGGAGAGGGGGAACGAGGCTCGAATCGGATTGGGGTGGTAGCTTAGAGTACTGTCCTACCATCATGAATCGTATTTTGAGTTTGAATCCCCGAAGCAGTGTACATCTTTCCGCTGAATATTGATCTCTACCAGGGTGGTGTAGAGAGCACTTCATCTACATCTGCATTAAACCCTGCAAGCCACCTCAAGGTGGTGTGGCAAGGGGTGAATTATCACCGACATACACTGCACTATACCCAACTGAAACTACGATTATTGATGCATTAGCGAAAACCTGCAAAGCCTTGTCAGAAGGTGAAATTTCACCAGTATGCATTACAGTATAGGTATGCTACCAGTGTTAGAGAAACTATTTGTATTTAGCAATGGATTTTGCAACTACATAAATAGATACTAGAGTTTTACGAGAAACATCCAAGGCGCTACGTAGTGTCAGTGCTACGTAGCAGATAAGGATACGTGCATTAGGGAAAACATCAAGTAATTAGCTACATTACCTATTGACAAACCTAGTTAAAGTCTCATTGGCAGCTTTTATGGCCTCTTATCGTTCGCGGAAATAAAATACATTTTAAACCTGTCCGTTCTGCAGTCTCTTTCCCTAATTTTATTCTTGTGACAAAATCTACCGTAGTACGTCGGTTTTCGTAAAATGTTATTGACGTCCTCAGAAAATAAATTGGTTTGGAAATTACATAAAAGATTTAGTCTAAATTTCAATCGACGGTCTAGAAGCGATTCCCATCCCAATATTTTCAGAAGCCTTGTTGCACTAACGAAATTATAATAACAGCCCTTTACGTATCTTGCCGATCTTCGCTGCACGCGTTCGAACTCTGTTTTTAAGCGTATCTTATAAGGATCCCTAATGATAGCAGCGTATTCCAAGTGGGGTCTAACAAAGGAGAAGTAACTAATTTCCCTAACTTTATCGTCGCACTTGCCAAGTACTCTTTCTTTCGTTAACAAACAAAATTTTCAGTGCAGTGCTCCGTCCGTCGGATGAGACGTTGAACTACGGTTCCTCTGGCGCCTTTCGGCTTTCGCCTCAGGAGCAGGCTAATTACAACGCCTAGTTTCCCTCCATCCTTCCTCTACTCCTTATGCAATCATATTCAGGGTGGAATTACGATGGACCTGACGTGGAGGAAACGGGTGGTGGCGTTCACGAAGCTTGGTGATTATGACGTAGTGGAACCAATTACGATGGCCGAAAACATACGGTACCGTCAACGAACGATGAGTGATTCTTGTCAAAGTCTTATTTTTTCCTTCGCGCCATGTCAATGGCAGCCAATCATACGAGAGCTTCTTTTTCAATATTTACAAAATTTTATTTTCAGATTGTCCATCTCACTTCCTAACTTTACGAGGAAACGTCATTAACCTTCTTGAAAAATATTTGTCAGTATTTTTGCGGACTTTTATGCTTCGATTATAAAATATTTTGTTTTGATTTGAAATAGTCAGTGTGCTGCTTGATTTTACGTTCTTGCTTTCGATTACCCTGATTGTATTTTTTAATAAAGCGTGAGCTTTCGCAGACCCTTATGACAGTCATTGTTGCCTGAAGAAGCCGGCAGAAGGGTCGGCGAAAGCTCGCGCTTTATTAGAAATACAATCAGGGTAACCGAAAGCAAGGACGTAAAACTATAAAATATTTTAATAAACAGCTACTCACATCCGTGTAGAACTCCATTTGCAAAAGCCTGTCCACAATTGGCGTTGAAGCTCCCGTTAATCGTAATTCACTCTTCCTTGACGGGAATACGACGTAAAAATGAAGGCAACCGGCCGATTCCATCACGTCAGGGTACGTCGATCGTAATCCTACTCTTACCAACCCATTCTCCAGCCCTCAATGGCAAGCGTTGTAAGTAGCACACTCCCCACTCTACTATAGGTCGCCTCCTCTAATAATCAAGCATCCAACAAAGAGTGCTACTTCTCACAATCAGTTAAGGTGGTTGGAGGGGTAATCGTGGGTTATAAAATGCACTTTTTAATAATTTTTCGCTTAATTAAGTCGAAAAAAAGGCCTAGGACCACATTAATTTTAGGCGAATCTATTTACGTGGTGGAACTCACGATACGTATAGTCATGGAAATTATAAAAGTATTATATTTTACATTTTTGTTTTTATGAAAGCACGTTTTGACTTGATTTCTCGGCGAAGTATTCGAAATTGAGGCGAAATTTGTTTTTCATAATATTCGAGAAAAAAAGTTTTTTCTTGAATATCTGACTCGGCGTGACACCTTAATATGTGTTAGTAGGTAAAGGTTAGTATGTAGTATGTAGATATCACTAATAATACACTTAATGCAAAGTTTCACTCGAATCATTTCATAGACAAAAATCACATCAACTTCCTTATGTGTAGGTAATAGTGGGAGTACGATTGAATTAAGCATGCAGTTATATGTGTGCCCCAACCCATTTGGTAATTCGTAAAGGTATCGGGAATCGAAATGCGAGATTCGACATCGGAGTCGGAATCGATTTCAATTTGTAATCGACCCATTACTAATATGGAAGTTTCATATAACGGTTTTCATCGCCAACAGACTTCAGAATAAAAGCCAACATGGCGACTAGTTTTTACAGCGTAGCGTAAAAATATGCAGCATTTTCATTAACTAACTTGAAGTTTTAAATATTGTTTTTTTTTTTTTTTTTTTAATAATAATAAACACTTGGTTGTTATTCCACACTTTATTGGAAACAAAACGATGATGGCATGACATGCTGAAACCCGGGTCGTTTTGTTTCCAATAAAGTGTGGAATAACAACCAAGTGTTTATTATTATTAAAAAAAATGAAGGAGTTCCACAAAGTAACGCCGGAGATTTTTATATTAAATATTGTCATTTATAATCATCGTTTTTTCTTATATTCAACATACGCCTAAGATTAAAAGCTATTATAACATTCGTTCAAAACCCTAATGCTCCCGGGACCTGTTCTCATTCCGTCCACTCCTCGATTAGGGTTTTCGAGGCTTCCGCTTTTCATCTCCTCGTTTCATTCCCGCTAAGCGTACGTCCTGAGCCCCGACATCTTCGCCGGGAAGGACTAAACCCCCCCCCCCCAACCACCCCTCATTCTGATGGATGTGCAGCAGGTGGTCTTGTGTGCGCCCATAACCGACCTTTTTTTTCTTTTCCCCGGTCCTCTCCCTAAATCTGCCACTCCCGACCTTTCCCCTCCTAACCCCTTTTGCTCTCCCCAGTCTTCCCAAAGACCCTTTCCCAACCACATTATCTCCGCCTGCTCACTCCTCCTCTCCCTCGAACTCCCCCCCACTTCCTAGACTTATCTTCCCTTTCTCCCTTCGTCCCCCGAATATTCAATTCTAAGCGCGGTCTTTCCCACCCACCAGCCCTTGGCCCCACCTTACGTAACAGCCTTCCTTCCCTTCTCTCTGGTCCTACTCTCAACTCCAGTTCAGTGCCGATTCTTTATATTGAGGATTGGTTTTAGAGTGGAGGCTGGAGTACTGGCTTCCCATCTCGAGGGCCTGGGTTCGAATCCCGGCAGAGAGGCGGAGACTTTTCGTCGAAATCCCGATCCCTACTTGAGTGTCTTTTATAGGTCACTTCAAGTGCAGTACTCCGTCTGTCGGATGAGACGTTAAACCGTGGTCCCCTTGGCTCCTTTCGCTTAGAGCAGGCTAATACCGACGCTGGGATGCACTCCACCCTTCTTGTGATCCCTAGTCTACCCACCCACCCACCTTTGCTCAATGACGCAGGTGACCTCAGTTGTTGGTCGCTTCCTCAAGTAACCAAACAGACAACCTTGAGGACGGAATCTAGTTTTCTAAGCGGACCATTGTCGTCATTCCTAGTGCGTTTGAGATTAATGGCTATCATTTTTAATGGTATATATTTCAGTATTGGTCATTAATATGAGAAACCACCGCGTCGCATGACTCAATTATAACGTCTTTAGTGGTATAAGGGTAGCAAACCTTGATGGCATTCGCCTGTGAAGCGCATGTAATCAGGGAGGGTAACGTTTACATGAGAGGTAAGAAAAAGGGGCCGATGACTCCTTCAGAGGTACTTGCGGGAGTTATTTTGTACATCTGTCCGCCTATGAACCCTTGATTCACCTTTACTGATCTCACTCTCCCCTATGGCGAGTGCCACCAAGTTTTTTCTGCTTTTAGTAATCTTGTTTGCTACGAACACAACTTGCTCTTTAAGGTAGTTAGAGGGCGATATGAATACGCATAAATTCAATGAATTTGGTCTCATTGTAAATAAAATACCTCATCTTTGATTCCAACATGATCAGCCTTTTATTCCATTAATTTTCGTAATATTTGCCACTGTTAGAAGCCGTTTTAAATGGGATGTGGTCCGACTGTGCGCTCCAAAGTGACCAAATTACAAATCTGAACATACTGACTCACACATCTCGTCAGAAATGTTGATGTGTAGATTGTATGTTTTATCAATTAATTTTTAAATTACATTTATTTATCTCCGTAATAATTTTATAAACTCACCAAAAATTATCGCTCATGAAAACGTTTTTATTCTACGACAGAATAAAAATTAGTCAAGTTAAAGCCTCAAAAATGTATATTTAATTAATGACGGAGAAGGCCAGTCGCATAAAACAAAATTATTGCGTAATAAATATTACAATACTAGCTGTGCCCGGCATGCGTCGCAATGCATATTTTTCTTTCTAAGTAGGCACACCTATACCAAGCAGATGTGCAAAATAAATTAAGGACAATACTTTTTGGTGTATTTTCAAAATAAAATACTCTATCCTGAAGTCCCCATGGGTTTCCATACTTTTCATGGCTTGGCCCAGAAATTTTTTCTGGGTTCAAAATCTGTCCCTAAACGAATTTGAAACCTTGTCCAATGAATTCCTCGTACCTACACAGGAATTCGTAACGCACAAATGATGGCATGAGTTTCCATTCCATGCCTATGCTGCGGTTTCGAAGTAAATAAAATATTCTATAGTTGAAGTAGTGCAAATATTTAATATTTTCGAGCTTAAAAATCCAATTTTAGGAAAAAGCGAAGCGCATGCGAAAAATCGAATGCAAGAATTTATAACCTTGTTCTTTAAATTACCAAATGATAAGAATTTAAAATCTATATCATGAGTGTTTGCAATTAAAAACAATGGACCAAATCTTATTCTACGTACAAATCAATTAATCATTTTTTAACAAAAATTATGTCTCACTGTCATGATTCTGATGCACGCGATATAATGTATTACTGATACGATTCTGATGCGCGTGATTGGGTAACTCGTAAACGATCTGCTTTGTTGCTTACTTCTTGTTCCTCGCTTGTTTGAGAAGCCAACACCAACGTGCCAACACTCATTTGTTGAAACGACTCGCGCTCCACCGATTGCACAATGGATTTAATAACTCAGAAACTTAGGAAGGCGTGCGCACAACAACTCTCCTAAGTTTCCCCGGCATGCGTTGCAATTCCTCTTTTTCTTTCTAAGTAGGCACGCATTTACAAAGCAGACACATATACATGTACAAAATAAAAGAAAGAAAATGATTTTTGGTGTATAAAATTAAAATTGAAAAAATGTATTAAAATGATTTGGGATATACAATATTTTTGACCTTACCGCCCTCTGCAAAAACAAATAAATATTGTGGCTGTCCCGCTCTTGTACATATGTAAAGCATGGATTTTCCAAATTTAATTCACACACTTGAGACGATTGACCTTGTGCCTTGTTTATGGTCATTGAGAAGGCAAGGCGAATGGGGAACTGTATTCGTGCGGCTACAACAGTCAAATTAGTCACTGAATATGGCCTTTAAATGCAGCAGGAGTGAATAACCATTCAATAAATCGCTATTAAATTGATATCCACGCCTGGTTGCCAAGGAAATTTTGTAATGTTGAAATGGAAGAAAAATTGATGAATTTCGAGATAAAAACGCAATTCTTGGACAAAAACGAAGCGTACTATAAGAAAATTGAATGGGAGAATTAAATGCTGAATTCTTTTATTCGTTCTATGATACATTGATTGCAAGTAATTAAAAAAAAACAATTGTAGAAAAACCTGCACCAAATTCAATGCTTTTCTTATGGGAGTAAATGTTAACAATATTGGGGTAAAAACAACCCCAAAAATTGCCATTTTTATAATTCAGAAACCTTTATGGGCACGCGCGCAACAACTCACCAAAGTTTCATCGCAATCGGATGCATGGTATTGGCGTGCATAAAACACGAACAAAACAAACATTCTTTTTTATACATAAGATTTGCTTCACACTCCATACTACTGCTTAAAATAAAACAAACAGGGGTTAAACAGCGCCCGGTAGATATTTTATTCCTAGAGGAAACAGGTCTTAGGCATGTTACTGATGAATGAGTAAAAAATTTGATATTTACACCTTACTACAGAAGGATACAAGTTAAAAGAAAAAAAAATGTTATTTACACCTTACTACAGGAGGATACAAGTTAAAAGCAATTAAAGTGACGGCAGAAAGCTGCTCCTACTTCTCTTAACGACGTTGTTTGTGGACCATGTCATCTCTTTTACAACTTTCGTTAATGGCCTCAGAAGAAATGCGTGCAAGCGAATGAGAGGCTTGCTGCCGTTTTTTTTTACAAATTTTCATCTACTAATCCGTGGGGACAATCACCATCCTACTGACTCTCC
Source organism: Pyrrhosoma nymphula (assembly GCA_963573305.1). Classification (NCBI taxonomy): domain Eukaryota; kingdom Metazoa; phylum Arthropoda; class Insecta; order Odonata; family Coenagrionidae; genus Pyrrhosoma; species Pyrrhosoma nymphula. The sequence goes on from OY754329.1 coordinate 45,584,269, forward strand.
TTTATTAATTTTCTCCATAATATCCTATCCTTGGATACCTATTTAGCTTTTTTTATATTCTCGCATTGCTTCATGCACGCTCTCCTATTCTTAAAAACTACTGATATTCCTCCTTTTCAGTGCACTCCCACCACATTCACCCTTGGCTTTCTCAGTCTACCCCTTTATCTCTCACCATTCAATCCTCGATCATGAATCTGTTCCGTTATTCGACTCTCATCCATTCTCTCAACATGATCGAACCAACGAAGCACGCTCCTTTCATATATGTCCATCCTTGCAGCATCTAATCCACATTTTTTCACGACCCACTTATTCCTAACCCTAACCATCTTACTTTTACGGCATTGCTTCATAAGTATGCATTCCCTCTGCATTTAGCGTACATTAATGGAAGCCCAGTTTTTGCTGCCATATAATCGAGTCGGGAGGCATACATTTTGAACACGACGATTTTCGCTTACTAGATAACTGAACTTTTTTTTCGGCAGTCTAATTTCCCAATTGGCTCATCATCTAATCGACCGTAGTATGTCGGGATTAGCAGTCAGAAAATAGAACCAGGAGTCTTCGAACCAACTTAAAGACTTTTAACGTGCGATCTGATTGTGGTTCTCATTCAGATGTCCCAATAGGGCTGTTACTCCAATTTAATTACAGAAACGACCTTTAAAATATCAAGCCAATCTTCGCTCTGCACGCGTAGCGGCAACGACCTTTAAAGTAAGATATAGAGCGATTGTAAGGGAAGGCATGTTATGAGGGGGTAATGATGTGGCCATCGCTTACACAGCCAGAGGCGATTTTTCCACGAACTCACCCTCCTCAGCGTTTGCTCATCCGTATTGGAAGGGGCAAGGAGCAGGAGCATTTCTTATCGCACCACCCGTTATGTAAATCAATACGCTCCGTTTCAAAACGTCCGAAGTCCTATCTCGGACAGTGTCGGTTCCTTATCACGGTTTCCCTTCGAGGTTGCACACGTGGCTTCTGTGTTCCATGCATCTTCCTGTCACGAGCTGACGCAGTCCACCACCAACCCTCGGAAAACTTTAAATCACCACCGATTGCGAGAACTATATGACGAGCGAAAGGTTTCGGGGAGGCCAAAGTTACATCCTGTTTGCTGAGCTGCTATGATTTGTAGCTCTCAGCTGCACTTGGGTAAAGAGCAAAAAATATTTTTTCTCAGGGAGTGGTTTAAATAGCCCATTTTTTCTTCTGAAATCGGGCCACAGAAATGTTCACTTTATCTCAGAAAACCGTATTTTGCTTTATCGCGTGGCACCATACCTATCTAAATCATTTGATTGTTTTGAAGGATAATTATCCTTTCGTTATTATATATCTTCTTCGCTGTTCATTTTAGGATGGAAGTCGTTTAAATCACGTCGAACATAAGCGATAATAAGATCCAAGGTACAGGAGACCCAAGTTCACTTCTGATTCCGACGAACTGTATCTTTGGAGTAGGGGATATGGTCTCCCAGAAAAAAATAAGGGAGATGAACTTCGGGCTGATAGCCTGGAATCCTCCTATTTAAATACACTTGCTAACATTTTTGATTCATATGAGTTTTGGAAGAAGTTATTTATGAAATATGTAATTGGTAAAATAGTGCATATATTTTGTCTGAAGTTCGTATCCTTGATATGGCTTAATTTTTCTCCCATTCTTCGGGGTATGTTCGGCAAAGAGCAGCCAAGCAGGATGCCCTTAAAACGGCGTTTCAACATAGTCAAAGTGATCGTATTAAGTCTACCGGATTACTAATGCTGAGTGTTTTTATTCAATACAATTTCAATTATCGAGAAATATTTTCTTTGTGCTAATGCATTTTAAAGCCCCGGAATTGAAACTTTAACCTCCGGCAGTGTACATACTATAAGTGAGAATTAAGCAATGCCAGTGTTATAAAGGAATGCGGTAATCATACGAAATAAAATATTTTCTGAATGGAGCACGAGCCTATGTCATCAACCCTATTGTCATCAATCCTATTTTCATCAACCCTATTGCCATCCCTCAGATTATTCAACTCGATAACGCCTTCATCGTCTTTCCCAATATAGATTCTTCCGAAAAATAAACGGCATCGTAATAAAACAAGGTATTTCGTTGTTATCCCTGCGCAGTAGGAAATGATTTATTTCTTTCGTTTCCTCTGAAGAGGATTACCTGACCATCATCCCTGAAAACCTTTGAATGGGCAGCGTGAGTGGCTGGCTGCACACTTGTTGACGTTTTCCCGCTCCATTTGTCCGCTGTCTCTGGCGCGACCCACATTCGACACGTTGCACGCGTTCAACGCCGATTGAGCGAAACCATTGTGGTGGGGTTTGATTCCAACCAACCCTCCCCATCCTACTTTTCTTTTTTCTGCCTCTCAACCCCACGACGGATGTAATGTCTTCCTCTCTGAATGCGGCTACACATGTAAGCTGCTTCTATGACAGTAGCCTTATAAGTTGCTTGCGAGTGGTACGTCGATGTGCAAGCACGTATTTCTACGGCAGTAGGGGTCGATAGCGGTATTATCGACCCCGGTTCGCACTTGCACGGAAAATAGACTGGTTTCTAATTTTTCCGGCAAGAAACACTTCGATTCTACGACAAAATCACATCGCACCCGGTGGAATACTGATCATGTGACAACGATCCGGGGATCGAAAATTTAAACTATAGGTAAATTTGCCGAATGAGGACTTATTGCTGCATTGTTAACATTTATTTGTTCCTGGAAATGCTTTTGATGCAAGAGATTACTTAGTGACTTATTACTGCTCTAGGATTGAATAATAAGAAATATAATATTTCTCAGACTAAGTATGCGTTATAGATGCACATATATCGAATGCAATAAACATATTCTACGAATGCCTGTGGAACTCAAACAGTGCTATGTACAAACTCACTGATTGTTGAAATTAGGCCATTTTCGGAATAGCCGTATTCATTGCTTACTCCTGCCATTCATTTCTTTGGAAAAACAGAAGTAACGTGTAAGCAGAGCGATGCAAGTAGCGATACCAAACGAGACACCGCTATGTACCCTCGCTACTTCCATAGTCGTCAGCTGTCATTTGTAAAGTTACATCAAGGGATAGAAAGTTTAAAATGTAAAATATTCGGTATATTTTTCCGATGTATCGATATATATCGATATTTTTTTGAGCTGATCTTCCTTGAACTACGACCTTGACGTGGTGGAAGGGCTTGTGCGTTCCAATGACCCCTAGAGCTGGACTGGCAGGAGTAAGTAGTACATTACTCCTGGTAGGGCCACCCATGCCAGATAGGTCGAAGGGCAGGAGCCAGACGAAAGGTAGTTCCGTGATGGTGTCACGTTAAAAATACCGTTGAGTGGCGTGGGAATACCTCTCAACTATCACTTCCCAGAACATGAAAGTCATTCAAAGAGATCTGATTCCTGGCAACTACGGGACGCCGCCCACTAGGGCGGGTGTCGTGCCCGGCAGCGGGGGAGGCAAGGCCTCCGCGGTCGTCATCACACGCAATCCTTGCACAGAATCATAATCAGAAGATACAAGGGAAAGGAGGGAGAAGAAGAAGAAAAAGAGGAAGAGGAGGAGGAAAACAGCGCTAAAAATAGGAACTTGGAACGTAAGGACCATGATGAGGGCCTGGAAGCTGGAAAATATAAAGCAGGAAATGGAAAAAGGAAAAATAGATGCTTTGGGATTGTGCGAGGTTAGATGGAAGGATAATAATAATATTTATTTGCTCTGGGTACAATAACCCTAAGAGCACCAATTTTACAATGGTGGTGAGCTTAAGGTACTTAACCTGCTATTGAACATATATAAATATATACATTACATGCCAGTTTTATATCTCTAATCACAGAAAAGACACACAATCAAAAATAATTCATATAAAAATAAAATAAACCTAAACGAAGAATACAATTAAGAAAAAAGTGACATAATCCTTTTAGTGTAAACATAAGCAAAAACAGAATCTGAACTGGATAACTGAAGAATAATTTTTTAACACATTTCTAAATCAGAATTTACAATCAAAGACATTTTAGTGAATAATAAACCAATGATAAAACCGTAAAGAAAGTCGTTGCAGCTTCTTTTTGGTATAAAATCAAACGAAAAACTAATACCTCGATAGCGGATAAAGGATAGCAGGGACTATTGGAGTGATAACTACAGGGTGATCTATAGTGGGGGAGATGAGAGTCAACGGGGGTAGGCATAGTACTGAACACAAAGTTGGGACTGAGGGTGGTAAACATTGAACAGGTGAACGACAGGATACTAGTGGTAGAAATAAAAGCACGTCCGACGAATTTCGTACTGGTCCAGGTATACATGCCTACGAGCAACCATAGGGAGGAAGAGGTGGAAGAGTTGTACGAGCAAGTAGAAGAAATAATTAGAGAAGTGCCGGGGAAGAAAAACCTGATAGTCATGGGTGACTGGAATGCAGTGGTGGGAGAAGGGAGGGACGGATTAGAAGTAGGAGGGCTTGGGCTAGGAAGAAGAAATGATCGCGGGGAAAAGGCAGTTGAATTTTGTAGAAGAAATAAATTAGTAGTGACAAACACTTGGTTTGAACATCACCCCAGGCGTAGGTACACATGGAAAATACCGGGTGATACTGGGAGATACCAAATTGATTATATAATGGCGAGGCAGAGATTTAGGAACAGTGTAAAAAACTCTCGTAGCTATCCAGGGGCGGATGCGGACTCGGATCATAACTTGGTGATGATGAAGTGTGAATTTAGATTCAAAAGGCTTTGTAAAGGTAGGAAGTTAAAAAGGTGGAACCTTGAATCATTGAAAGGGTTGAAAAGGAGGGAATACCAAGAGCTAGTAGAAAAGATCATAGGTGAAGAGAAGCGAATGGGAACCATAGAGAAGAGATGGGAGGTTATAAAAACAGGCATCGCAGGAGCGGCCGAGAAAACAATAGGAACGGTGGAAAAGAAGAGGGTTAAGAAGCAGTGGGTTACAGAAAAAATGATAAAGAAAATGGAGGAGAGAAGGATATGGAAAAACGTGAACACCGACGTAGGGAAGAGGAAGTACAAGGAATTGAATAAAAAACTCAGGCGAGTGACCAATCGGGCAAAAGAAAACTGGTGGAAGGGACAATGTGAGCAAATGGAAGAGATGCAGGAGGAGGGGGAAGTGGGCGCTTTGTACGCCAAGGTGAAAATGTTATCGGGTGGTAGGAGAGGTCAAACGATACCAAAGGTTAAGGACATAACAGGGAAGATATTAATCGAACAGGAAGACATCAAAGAAAGATGTAGGGAATACGTAGAGGAGTTGTATGACAGCGAGAATAGACCCCTTAGCCTAGATCTAGAGGATGACGGAACAATAGATAAGGATAACCTCGGACCAGAGTTGCTTGAGAGTGAAATAGAAAGGGCATTAAGAGAGATGAAGGGTAGAAAAGCCGTGGGAACCGATAACCTACCTTCGGAGCTACTGAAGAATCTAGGTAGTAAGGGGATAAAATCGTTTTTCGAACTTATTCGCAGGATCTACGAGGAAGAAGTATGGCCAGAGGATTTCGTGAAAACAGTATTAATACCTATCCCGAAGAAGAAGAAAGCGTCAGAATGCGAGGAGTATAGAACAATCAGTTTAATTTCGCACGCATCAAAAGTGTTGCTTAGAATACTAAATCGAAGGTTGGAGAGCAGAGCAAAGTGCTATTTAGGCGATGACCAATTTGGGTTTAGGAAGGGGAGGGGAACCAGAGATGCGATTGCGGTAATGAGGGCACTTATAGATAGAAACATAGAGCATAATCAGGATGTTTTCGCTTGTTTTGTAAATTTCGAAAAGGCGTTTGACAGAGTAAACTGGGAGAAACTGATGCAGATTCTGGGGAAAATAGGAATAGATTGGCGTGATAGGAGACTCATCCGAAACTTATATATGGGGCAGAGGGCTCAGGTAAGGGTAGCGGACGGTGAATCAGGGTGGGCAGTTATAGGTCGCGGGGTGCGGCAAGGGTGACCGTTGTCGCCTTTACTTTTTAACATCTATGCTGAGGAAATGGTAAGAGAGGCATGGGATGAGCTAGATGTGGGAATGAAAGTAGGAGGCCAGTGGGTAAAGTCGGTTAGATTCGCAGACGACCAGGCGTTGGTGAGTCGGTCATCGAAAGGACTGCAAACTTTAGTAGATGCACTGGAAAAGCAGTGTGAGAAATACGGAATGAAGATAAATAATAGGAAAACAAAAGTAATGAGATTCTGTAGGACAAAGAAAGCGAAGCTGGTGATAAGAGTAGGAAGTCACAAACTGGAGCAAGTAGAACAATTTAATTACTTGGGTAGTACGCTTGAAGAAAGAGGACATAGTAGCAAAGACATTAGGAGGAGAATAGCGCTAGCGAAGGAAGCGTTCAATAATAGAAGGGAGCTGATGACGGGGACCTTAAGTAAGGATGTAAAAAAGAGGCTAGTGAAGAGCTTGATATGGAGTGTGGCGTTGTATGGGGCAGAAACGTGGACCTTGAGAAAGGAAGACGAAAATAGGCTGAAGGCTTTCGAGATGTGGGTGTGGAGGAGGATGGAGAAGGTGCGTTGGACGGAAAGGAAGACAAATGAGGAAGTGCTTGATATGGTGGGCGAGGAGAGGAAACTTATAGATGCGATTAGGGAAAGACAGGGTAGGTGGCTGGAAGGGGTAATGAGGGACGATGGTTTGCTGAAGGCCGTGATAGAGGGAAGGATATTGGGTAAGCGGGGAAGGGAAAGGAAGAGAATAGGTTTTATGGACGGGATGAAGAAAGGTAGGACTTATGCTGAGATGAAGAAAGAAATATAAGAGGTAGAAAGGGCACAGCACGTGTAAGAGTTCGTTGGATATTCTCTGACATTCATCACAACCTACCTCTAACCGGTAGATTACTGTAATGAATGAATATCGGTATAATTGCTGTATTTTTTAACATTGGTATCCTCCTCTAATGGGGATGGATGGCATATGATGTACTTGGAAATTCGGTCTATTTTTCCGGCATATAGATACATAACTTTCGATGTACATACATATTTGTGAAAGCAATATACCGCTTTCTATCTTCTTACTGTCTACCACTCAACCCCGCAACGGACGTAATATTTTGATCTCCGAGGAATGGAAAGTATACATGTGGGTTAAAAACATATGGTGAAACGACGTCTGAGATAATTTAGCAGCTCAAATTTTAATTTATATTATGTTCTAAATATGATAAAAATCAAAGAAAAGGAAACTATCGGTTCAATTACGATATTTAGGCGGTCCGATGTCTCATGTACTCAAGCGTGAGCACAGGAATGAGTTTCCCAGGTATTTATCTGCCTATTTTCCCGATAGATAGGTTTTTTTTTGCCAATACATCGGTAAAATCGGCGTTAGTTCCTTAACACCGGTGCTCCACACAGTTTTCCTGCCAATTAAAAAAAAGGTATTTACAAATAAAATTATTAAAAAACTAGTTTCTTGGCTAATATAAATAAATTAAAATCCGTCACCTCCGAAAAAAATTATTACAGAAGAACCAGTTATGCTTCCATTACGGAATTATTTAATTACTTATCTTTATATATTTAATTTTCGGATATATCGATATATTTTTTATGCCTCCCTCTTCTAACCGCTATGTTGGTAATTCACCACGCAAGCTAAAGCCTATTGCCCTTTCTTTCCCTCCTCTCTCCATTTCTGAGTCCACTGCTCCTCCCTTCCACCTATCCCCCCACCCCCGCCTCCACCCCACTAAACATCCTAGCATCGAGGTCGCGGCTAGCCACGGCCGCAGAATCATACCCGTGCAACTCGCTCGGGGGCGGTTGCCTCCGCGGGCGACGCGACGCTCTGGTCAGCTTCGTGGCCAGTTATTCGTGGCCGCCCGCTCAGAGGTGAAATCGGGGTGATCGACTTGGGTAATGCCTACAGAAGTGCGTTTCTTTCCATAATAACCTGCCTTAAATCAAGTTATTGGCGTAAATCGAGGATAGAGTGAGACTGAAGCAATCGGTTCGGTGGATGCACTGTGTAAACTGGTACCTCGAGTTGTGAACTTTATTCGTTCTTGTCTGAAGTTTCTGTATCTCGATAAGTTTGTATCTCAAAAAGTTAGTGTCTCGAAAAGTTGTACGAATAGTTAGCATCTCAAACCTAATTTTTCACTGAACTCACGGGAAAACAATCCGTTACCAGATTCAGAAATTAATGAAAAAATAATTAATGTATTTGAGGTGCTGGAGGTGAGCATCTTTGAGCAAAGTTTACCATAACTTTGCTCGTACTAAGTAGGTGATGATTACAATAAAACATTTGGAATATTTTCACGTCAATGTTTGATTAAAAACCAACACCTCCCATCTTATGCCGGAGGCTTCTTCAAAAGTATGGTTGCCTCACAATGCGAATATCAAGCATTTCTATTTAGTTAAGCCTGAGAAAACGGTGTGGATGTCGCGGGACGGCCGACAGAAGTGGAACGCTGAGTATCTATATGGCTAGCAGTGGGGAGTACACAGTATGATTTATAAATAATTAGAGACAGTTAAATGAATCACAATTATTAATGGAAATAGTGTTTCGTTTAATTAGATGAATCTTTCTGAAATTATGAAAATTATACTTATGAAGCGCTTGTATATACGTAACCATTCAACCGTCGGATTGGTGAGTGCGTTGTTCTGTGGCGCCTCTTCTCACTTGGTATAGGTAATAGGTAGGTGTGTACTACCTATGCATAAGCGCACTGAGGTATAGCGCGCACAAGCACATACAAGCAGGCTCTCTCGTCTCTGTTTTTCGTATCCGTAGGGGAGTCGAGTGTCGCGTGACGCTAGGCTTTCGCGCGATTACCCATCCAAAATAAGTGCTCCTCTTCAAAAATGCCTCCTATGTACCTATTCCGCTGCGCATATGAGTGAAAACTCAAGTAAAGGTTGATTTAAAATTAAATAAATATACAACAAAAATAATTTTTTTTAAATACCAAACCTAGAGGAATTTTGGATAGAAATCAAACGAGCATGGAAAATAATTGGAAATGCTTAATTTTAGGCATAGGTATTTAGTTTGCAATCATATTCCGACGCAGAATGGAAAACCACCGTCGGGATGCTAGGTTAAAAAGTGCATCGGAATCAGCTGTATTCGTCTCTAGGGTTTTGTCTACGAATTCAGATTCTCCTGGGGAGAGAGAGAGGGAGGTACCCGATTCCAAATCGTCTGGCGGCCTAAAAATGAACCCACGGGGGAGGACACCCGCGAAGTGAACAAGGGGGGTGGAGGGGTTGTCGCCCGGAGAAGAGGGAGGGATGAATACCCCTCCCCCCCGTGGAGGGAAACCCTAAATAGGAGAAAGACCGAAAACAGGTTTTACAGTGCGGCCACACACAAACGGTTGTGCCCACGTTCTGATGCGAGAGATCGATGAGAAGGGCTCTCTCGCTCACTTCATGTGTCGGCACCACTTCCGTGCAATGCGTGAATGGTTGAATTGCGTGACGAGATGCACGCAGGGCATTGCGGAGTGGTGGGAGGGACAAGCGCATGAAAGAAAGTCGCCCCTTGGCCGAGGTTAAGATGTGTTACGAAACAAAATGATTCACTTTGCATTTTGCATAAAATATTTCACAATCTTCTCTATCAGTTTGAATTTCTGTGGGCACCTCTTCCGTTGGCATTAAATGTCCAGTCAACAGCATAAGTGAATGTGGGGAGCTCAGGCACGCCACGATTTGGACGAAAGTCCATGGTAAAAAGGACTGAAAAAATAAAATTAATGATACTCTTTTGTGTAGCAATCAGAAGCAACATAATGAAACAAGCAAATTTCTGGAGATATATTAGATGCATTATAATGACATTGTTGAAATTGTTTCCTCTTAGCGTGTTAGAACTTCCCCATTTACTTTTGCATGTGACTGTACAGTGTACACTGTAAAAAGTATCGCGGAAAAATGCACTAACGGCTCAAACATGTCAACGCTCAATAATTGGAATTATTTATACCACCTTGAGGTGATCATGAGAATTTTTGGGTGTACTTCACAATATTCTTTGGACTTAATAGTACAGTACAGTCAAGTTGGAGTGCCTCAGTCAAGTAATGCTCTCGACTTTCTTTCCTTTTGAACCCAGGTTTTCAATGTCCCAACAGTGGAGAGCTCCTCTTTGTGGGACAGGTGCAGTCCATCTTCCTCCAATATAAACCGTCCAATCCTACATCGTGCTCCAATTAACGAGCGGTCAGCGTCCAAAATCGTCGCCGATTAAGGCAGTTTGAGGTATATTTTTCTCTAGTCTTGGTAGAGACCTGATATTATAAAACTTATTACGGTTCGTGCAATAAATTTTGTTAAGAAATGAGTAAATATAAAACCACACACGCAACAATTCTGAAGCCACCCCTTCAACAGAACTATCAAACTCATTTTTTTGTAATGGGTATCCATTTCGCACAGCCGTATCACATCCCATAGAAAACGGCTTCTATTATTTTGGCAGTCATCCCTCGAATTGCAGTGAAATAACTAGCTGATATTTTGATATTAATCAGGTGAGATATTTTTCTTTATAATAAGGCCATACTCACTGAATTATATGTGTAGTGATATTTTACTCAAACGACCCTAAAACTAGCCATTAAAAATTGTAGCAATCATATCGAGTTTTGTTATAGTCAATTATTATAAGCTCAGTGAGTGAGATGAATGTGACGAAGAGGTAAAGCTCCACGGAGGGAATTATTTGGAGAAAAGTCTCATATTTAGAAGGTGAAATCTCTCATGGGCCTTTTCTTCCTACTGTATAGTTTTCTGCAGCCTGAATAGTTTAATATAGCAAGTTTAAACGCAAGTTAAATGTGCAAAACTCTCCATTAAACTATAGTCAATTGGATATCCATGACAAACTATCCCTTGAATTACTTGCTCTCTCTACATAGCCATCCAATGCAAACTAACTCGCCATTAAAAAAATATATTTTAACACTTTTGAGCGGAATAAAACGAACTGTACCGAAGTTAAACAATCGAAGAAAATATAACTCCTCTTCACTTCTATTTTAAAAGGCTATAATGAAATAATGCTTCTTTGATGTGCAAAAATATTCCAAAAGTGGCTTATTGTTGACTTATGAGTAGATATATTTTCGTATCTACATTAATGTTGACTACCTATCTTCATGAACAACTAAACCTCAATTTGTGAACCTTCTGGCACCAAAGTTCACCTCAATGGTATACTTTTCTTCTAGGAGGCCACGCAATATCCGATTCATTTTCCACCTTCCCTCGACCTCCAGGATTTCTCTTTTCTCCTGATACATATATTCAACGCATCCTCATTTGGATGGCTCTGAGCCAAAAGTGACTAAGCTCCACGTGGCTCATTTCGAGAAGGTGTAATGAGCCGACAAGGCTCCTCCGTGCCAAACATGACTCGTATCTTTGCTGGGGCTGCAACCTTTCTTGATAAACCCGTTTCCAAGTCATCACTTAATTCATTCTGGACTTAAATCTTTGTTGTTCGTTTCTTGGTTGAATGATACCAAGTCACCCATTAGTGCTTTCAATTTCTAACTATATACGTCGGCTAGATATGTTTATCGATTCTCCTCTGTAACTGCATAATCAAATTCTCACTTCCACTTCGTCAGATATCGTAATTGCATGCATTACCAGCATAGCTGGTGGCAATTGGAACAGTTGCCCAGTAAAATAACTGAATTATTTTCATTAGATTCACCCAGGAACAACGCGTTAGACTTGGTAGTCTAGTTTTTAGCGACTTATATCAAGTTCATGTTGCACTAAAACCACTACTAACCTAACCTTTCGCATGCGACCTTCCTTCCCGGGCAGCAGATTTTGAAACTTCGAAAGGTATAGCAGTGAATGTATAGTTAATGCGGTAAATTTCGTTGCTAGAATTATTTAACACGGCAATAATCGTTTTAGTAAAATACATTGGAGTTAATTACGCAAGCCTATCAATGATATGAGGTGTACAATATTATTCTGTAAATAATCTCCTCACATAATTACCTGGGTATTACTTTTGACCCCAACCTGTCTTTCGTCCCGCACCTCAATAAAATACAATCATTAATCATCATCAATACAAGGCCATGTCATTCGTGGGTGTGCTCTATAGATTCACCAATGTCACAAACCCCATAGTCCTGAAAACCATATTCACTGGCGTTCTCCCAATTCTCGAATACTGCTCCGTTATCTACTCCACTGTCTGTCCCTCCAACTAGAAAATTCTTGAACGCCCCGTTAATTTATTCATTTCCGTAGTCCGTCACCATGTACCGCACCTCCGTAATTCTTCTCGTACTGAAATCATGTCTGCTCTTTCATTGACCCTACTGGCCACCCGTAGGAATAGCACTGACCTTTCATTTATTTACACTGCCTTAAATGGTCAGTACAGATCCACTGAATTACTCCCATACTTTTCACTTCACATCCCCGCCCGTGCCTTGCGCAACAATCACCTTATACTCCAACCTAAATTCCGTCTTTCTTTCTCCCAGCGATCCCTTTTTTTACAGGCTTCCTGCCTTATACAACACCATTTCTTCTGCCTACCCTTCTCTACTCTCTACTCCCATCTCTCTACTCCCTTCGGAAAATTCAAGCGCCAGCTTGGAAAAGCGTTTTAATCCTGATTCCCGAATTCTCCATGTTGTTGTAGTTTATTGATTTATTTTATTGTCTCTTTGTTTTTATTTTGATACTATTTCCCAACCCATTTTTTTATTTTTTATTTTGTTAATGCTGCATATTGTAGGTTGAAAGTGTACAATGTTAAAGACCGAGATCGGCTGTTTTTGAATATTTAAAATAAATCAAATCATATCGTATCGTAGTTTATTGTCACTTATTTGCTAAGGCAGCGGTGTATGGTGCACCATTACAAGACATAACAGTAGTTGTTCTCTTGGCGACAACATTGTAAAATCTGCTCAATCAACGCTGATTCTGGCTAACATGAGGGTGTTGGTTTTTTTCTGACGAGAGGCAGAGGCATATCAAACATCCATGATGCTAATATTGCCTCTCGATTTCATGCAGCCTTAGCATAAAAATATTTTAATATGTCAGAAAATCGGTATTTTGGATGCATCGAAATCCATCCAGCTGGCTCAGGTTACTTGTTACACTAAGCAGGATGGATGAAGCCAAATCGAGTCACGACATAACTATGGCCTCTGGAGGATCCGCGTAAGCGGTCATTGTGTTAGCTGGCGAGATAATTATCCGCTATAATGACTCGGGCGAACGATACAGGAAAAAATAGAGAAAAAAGAGTAGATTTTATAATTTAGTATCCATGGTCACCGTTAACGCCCTTTAATCTCGGATCAGTCATAGTAGTAGAACCGAAGCAAGCGCTGCAACCTAATCTCTCTAGACAGTATCTACCATTAAACCAACAAGTGACTTGATCACTGAGTATAATAATACATTTAGCCAATATTTACTTTCCTTTTAAGAATATAATTAATTGTACATAAGTTTAGAAATTTATCATGATTACGAACACCTCGCACCGCTTGAAATGTCCCACATGTATTGTTTTCTGCATAAATTAATTTCTCGTACTCTTCCTTGAACTACGAACTTGACTTGGTGGAGGGGCTTGTGCGTTCCAATGACCCCTAGAGCTTGACTGGCAAGAGCAAGTACTGTTGCTCCTGGTAGGGCCACCCATGCCAGATAAGTCGAAGGGTAGGAGCCAGACGAAAGGTAGTTCCCTGATGGTGCCACGTTAAAAATACCGTTGAGTGGCGTGGGAATACCTCTCAACTATCACTTCCCAGATTATGAAAGTTATGCAAAGAGAATTGATTCCTGGCAACTACTGGAAGCCGCCCACTAGGGCGGGTGTCGTGCCCGGCAGCGGAGGAGGCAAGGCCTCCGCGGTCGAAATCAAACAAATTCCTTGCACAGCATCATCATCGACGGAAACAAGGGATAGGAGGGAGAAGAAGAAGAAAAAGAGAAAGAGGAAGAGGAAAACAGCGGTAAAAATAGGAACTTGGAACGTAAGGACCATGATGATGGCCGGGAAGCTTAAAAATATAAAACGGGAAATGGAAAAAGGAAAAATAGATGCTTTGGGATTGTGCGAGGTGGGATGGAAGGGTAGCGGGGACTATTGGAGTGATAGCTACAGGGTAATCTATAGTGGGGGAGATGAGAGTCAACGTGGGGTAGATATGGTACTGAACACAAAATTGGGGCTTAGGGTGATGAGCATTGAACAGGTGAGCGACAGGATACAAGTAGTAGAAATAAAAGCACGCCCGACGAATTTCGTACTGGTCCAGGTAGACATGTCGACAAGCAACCATAAGGAGGAAGAGGTAGAAGAGGTGTACGAGCAAGTAGATGAAATAATTAGAGAAGTACCGGGAAAAAAATCCTGATAGTGATGGGTGACTAGAATGCAGTGGTGGGGGAAGGGAAGGACGCATTAGAAGTGGGAGGGTTTGGTCCAGGAAGAAGAAATGACCGCGGTGAAAAGCTAGTTGAATTTTGTAGAAGAAATAAATCAGTAGTGACAAATACTTGGTTTAAACATCACCCCAGGCGTAAGTACACATGGAAAATACCGGGTGATGCTGGGAGATACCAAATTGATTGTATAATTGTAAGGCAGAGATTTAGGAACTGTGTAAAGAACTCGCGTAGCTATCCAGGGGTAGATGCAGATGTGAAATCATAAAAGCTACACTTCCTTGCATTTATGACACGTGTTTTGATAAGGAACTTCTTAATTTTTTAAAATAATCTCTCTCTGGAGTACATAGCCGTAACATTTCCCATGGAAACGGCTTCTATTTTTGGTAATTTTCTTCAAAAGCAGTGCGGCAACCTTCGATTCGATTCGTTTTATTCGATTTTTTAATGCCATTGATTACAAGAATCGTTTAGGTCTTCACGAAATCAGATATAATATCACATGGCAAGTATTTTATGATTCCACTTAAAAAAAATATATTTTTAGTAGATTGTATAACAATAGATTTATCTTTAAAAAACCATTTGTTTACTAATTGTTTAGAAGGTCCATTTATTTAAAATATTAAAACATTGGTAATTTTTTTGGGGTCATCACCTAAGATAATGCCCATGTGTCCTCTAATATTGAGCTTTTCTCGTACTAACCTATCGCACTCCGTAGGTACTAATATTCTTTAATTATAGAAAGATGAAATTCTTTTTACTCACGCTGAGACCAAATTCATTGAATTTTGTGTGAAGTGATATCTCACTTTAACTCCCTTATTTACATCACTCGCCTCGTTCATGCCCCTGACGTTATTCTTACCTTCTCTTCTTCCGGCCAGCTTCGCCAAAAATTTTATCGCGCGTATGTACGCGCTTACTCATTCACTTGGAGTCATGGTGTCCGGCCAAGATTTTCTTCAACGCCAAGGGAAAACATGGGAATCGTTCTCCTTTTGGCCACTATCTGTGGCTTCCCTCAACCCGAGGAAGCGCATAGCATACCGCGGAACCGCTGACGCCAACTTTCTGCTTGTTATCTACGTATCTAAAATGTGGCTTTGCTCCGAGGGCAAAAATATTTGACACGGAAAAATCCAACCCGGATGTTGATAGTAATATCTAAACTTGTATCTCCTCAAGGCTGGCTTACGGTAAACATTAGAACATAAGAGCGTAGTTTAAGACAATTAACTTTGAGTATGTGAATCAGAGAGCGTTGATAACTCGCCACGAGACGTTTACGCAGATGATGCCTCCCATTAATCTAATTAAGTTATGTCGTTTATTTTTAAAATAACAAAGAAGAGCTAGGTACATACATTAAGCGACTACCGGTGACAGCAACATGCGCCACCTGTGACGAGAGTGTGAAACGATGAAATAAATGCTAATCATTCAGGATTGAGTATTTTTTCGTCGAAATGGTTCGCTAGCGACCACACTTGTGTGACAAAATGGATTTTAAAAATGAAAGCCGATTATCGGCTCGGAATTAGAACCATTCTTCTACAATATAGAAGAAAAATCCCATTGTTCCACTCAGGGAAGAAAGACGTGTTCTCATTGGCTGGCTTTAAAATATGGGCGATTTGCCCCTGAGCGTAAGTTCTTTTGTTGTTTGTAAGTAATTTTTCCGTACTCAATCCGAAGTGGTCCATAGTAGCTTGAACTCGAAAAAAACACCGAAACTAATGGTAGACAATTCTCAAATGTGTAGATATCGTTGTGGCATCTTTCAGTGTGCCAATGCATTTTAATTCTCTCAAATTCTTTGGATTTCGTATACGTCCCTGGAAGTATTAGAAGGTTTCTTGCCAGTCTCTACATTACTCCTACCCAGACTACACATTAAACAGACTTCCATTATATATTTACCACAATATATATTTACTCTATGCTATGGTGCAGTGCATGTTGGTGAAATGTCACCTCCTAACAAAGTATTTGCAGGTTTAATAGCCGTATTCTCGCTAACCGTAACAGGGTGTAGTGTAGTGCATGCTGGTAATAACTCATCCTCTGCCACACACCCATGACTAGTCTTGCAGAGTATTATGTAGATGCTGATGCTGGGATGAAGGAATAGTCGTAGTTTCATTAGATTCAGCAGGGTATACTTAAAGAGTATATTGGTAAAAAAAACTCACCCCTTGCCACACATTCTTGAGGTGGCCTGCAGGGTATTATATAGATGTAGATACCATTTGTATCTCTTTCGCAACGAAAATGATTATGGAAGGTTTTTTTTCTCTCCATGTTCATCCCCTCGTGGGAAGTGCGCGATGTTAGCACTGAGTGCCGGGGGTGGGAGGACTGTGAGTGTGACGTCATCTAGAACCGGTTTCTTACTCACTCCACCCCTCCTCGCCCCCTCACCTCCCCCTTTCTCCCCTGTCTCACTCCTTCCCTTCCTTCCCCTTTGCAAGAAGGAGGTGCGTGCGTGAAGACTTGGGATCCTCGGTCGAAGACACGAGAGGAAGAGAAGGAATCCATTCTTTTTTTCTGTTGCTGTGAAACAGGATTTAATGGGTGAACTTTCCTCCCTTTTAGAAAAAAAACACTTCACTTATATTTTTAGACCGTGGAGAGCGTGCGCTAAATTTGCGGTTTCCGAATAGTCGAAACGTGTTATTGTTCCGAGTCGTAAAGTGTCATTCAAAAAGTCTTGTTGGGAAAAAATGAGGGATGGGTGGAAAAAGAAGTCATTATTTTCCTCCGTGGCAGCCGCCTTCGCAGAACAACACGCTCTCATCCTTCACGCCTCCCATTCCCCGCCCACATCGGTCGCGAGCCACCTAAAAGTGACTCCTCCATCCGTTTATCGCTTCTATTTCCGAGTACTACCGAATAATTGGCGGCCGAGGAGTCCATAGGGCGTTCCACATTCGATTGAGGGTCTTGGCTCTCATGAAGATTTCGTCCCATATCCCATATGTAACTATCCATAAGGCCGAAGATGCGATGCAGAAGGGCATTAATTTAGTAACTGCCTCGCAGTTTACTAACTGTTCATCTAGGAGTCTTCTAATATGCAAATATTATTTCGTAAATAATTTCGTACGTCCAGGTTGAGAAGGAGTAGTTTGGTATTTATCACTCAGAACACTTCCGGATTATGCTTTTATTGAAACGAATAATTTATTATCGTTCCTCGTTATATCGTTCTTATTTTTGTTTTATTGTGGCGTGGTGTTTGTGGGTGGCTTGGGTGTTTTCGAGAAGCGTAGCGAACTATGGAAAAACCACAGTCAGTTGTTCGTTGGTGAGTTGTGTTGGAGGTCGGTGATTGTTGTTGTTTTGTTTAGAAATCGATTTGAAGAAAGAAAGACATTTTTGTCACTTTCGGTCAAAATAAAAGAAGTGTTAACTATGATGTCGTAATTAATCAATTCTTATCTTCGGATAATGGAAATAACATACATAACAAGTGTTGGAGGTGGTTGCCTGCGTGGCCTTGAGGTGCATGGAGCCTAAGTTTGGCAACATCGTTCACCATACTGTTTGCATTCAGGATTAAGTAAAATACTTAGTACTTTTCTAAAATTTTATGTGTACGCGTTTCACCGATTTACGGCATCATCAGGTACATAAATGTGGATTCCACCTCACTTTTTGCTTAACACCTACTTGAAAACAACCATATGAGCAATTTTACACCCGAAATTTTACACGTTGTTCCCAAAGGTCTAAAAATGGACGCACTGAAGCAAATAGCAATTATAAGACAATTCAATAAACTTTGGAATGAATTATTATATCCGCATCCCTCCCCGCTCCTTTCCGATAAAATTAACCTTTCCCGCCTCACCAGCCCTTGACTTAAGGAGTATTCCTCAACCCTGCCCGAATAGTTGTATTTTTCTCCTTATCCCCGTAACTACAGCAAAAATTAACAAATAAAACAAACTTTCTGTACCTGACGATGCCGTAAATCGGTGAAACGCGTCGTACAAATTTTGAAGAAAAGGCTTAAGTGTTTACTTAATCATGAATACAAAAATAAGCGAAGTGATGACTGCCACTGTCAAGTTTGCCCATACTGTCAACTAATTGTGAATGTAGAACGCTCTAAACTGCGGCAACGCATCTTCTGATCACCTTTAAGGATAGGGGGCATATGGTGAATTATCACCTAAGACCAACTAAGGAACATCCTACGAATATTTTAGGAACTATATTGTCATGAGTGCACACCAGTGGGTCAAGCACACATAAACATGAAGGTATAGAGATATTATAATTTGGAAAAGTAATAGATCTACATGATGCCTTGAAAGACACCTCAGGGGTGTGTGACAGGGAGTGAATTGCACACAAACCTCGAAAAACAAAGCAATTTGGTAAAACATGCTCAAAGTAGCGCATAGCTCATTAAGACAAATTTTGTACAGATATTTCGCTAGCTAGTCAACCTGTTGAACTAAGTACCGATTCATCCTGTCATAAAGACAGCTTATTGTGATCTCAATTGTTTACGGAAAATATAAATTTTACACTTGTCTATTCGCCAGTCAAGTTTCTTAATTTTTTCCTTTCGACCTTATCAACCGTAGCAAGGCAGGGATCGCAAAATGTTTTCTACGGAATAAGAAAAAAACATCGTTTTCGAGCTTCAAATGTCCCTTCTCACTTGTCGGCCAATGAAAAAATCTAAAATAGCACCGCAAGACCTTCCCCTCCTGCATCTTTGTTACTTTCATCAGTCACTTTGTCTCTTGCTTCGTCCGCGGTAAAAAAACAATCGGTGGCAGTGGCTACGCTTGAGGAGGTTATTTATGCAGTTTCGAGAAATCTCCCGGGGTGAACGCAAACGCGTCGGATGTGCCGCAAGGTGTTTCTGAACGACGACGACAAAAAATGAAATAAACGCCTCGCTATATACTTCTCATCGAATTTCAACCGCAATTTACATCAGCGGACGGCCTAAAGAAATGGTGCCAGGCGTCGTATTAAGGCTAAAGGTAATGTAGCCATATTCTGGTATCTTAGAACTGGGGAATATCTAGTTTTGAAAAGACTAAAACCGGGAAGAAATCGAGTCGTTTTTCATACAAAATTATCTAATGATGTTCAAATGTTTTATTATTTGATTGCAGTTTTAAAAAAATAAAACTTTTACTTGTAGCTGCGGCGAGTTCGAATCACGTTCCTAGTGGGGCGGCTGAACCCTTAAGGCCCCCGCCGAGTTATTCTTCTGTGCTCCACGGTAAAAATTTAAAAAAATTCGTATCTCAGTTCGGCTTCTATCACAGGTGATCTTCCTTCAACCAATTGATAAACAATCAACAGTCAGTCAAGAGCCTTCAACGATGTGTGATACATTTTGATACAATTTTTTCGAGTGACACATTTCTCACCATGTATTTTTTGCTGATCATTTCCTGGGATGAAGGAATAGTCGTAGTTTTATTAACTTCAGCAGGGTATAAGTACTTAAGAGCATATTGGTAAAAAAACGCACCCCTTGCCACACATTCTTGAGGTGGCTTGAAGGGTATTATTATGAAGATGTAGGTACCATTTGTATCTCTTTCGCAACGAAAGTGATTATCGAAGGTTTTTTTTTCTCTCGATGTTCATCCCCTCATGGGAAGTGCGTGATCTTTAAAGTTTTCATCAGAACCCGAGCCATCGTTCTCAGATATGTCAGGAGAATCTAGTTTCTGAGGGTGAGGATACTATAGGTATACCTGGTCCATGAGTTACAGGGTGTATGGCTGGGTTAAAACTTATTTTTAAGATTGAAGCTACAAACATTAAGCGAGCAAAAATAACAGTCATCACTGTGATTTTTAGGTTGTCTCCAACTCACTGGTGTCCCTAAACGGAAATATGGTTTCTTATCTTGAAACCACTGTCAGAGCTATTCTACACAAATAGAACACACTTTATGTGGGCCCAGGAACGATTTTGGTCGTCAAAGTTTATATCAAAACATGCAAAAAACATTTACTTAACAAATTCTACGAAGTTACCGCTAATTTTGCAAAAGTTGTAAGATGAATTACGGCAACCCCTTGGAGCTATACCCGCTCACACAAATAAATGGATCACTTATAACGTTATAACGACTACCTAAGAAATATATATGAAAAGTTTGAGAAAAATTTAGAAGAAGTCACAGATTCTGAACTCATTTATATACGAACATCCTAAAAAAAAGTTCTAGCTAGAACTGAATTCACTGGGGACAGCAATGAAGCAATTTCTGTAATTCAGCAGTGCATCATGCCGAGTCAAAAACACATAGAACCATTTTTCCATTGTTCAGAAGAAGTAGAAATAATACATTTTATAACTTCATTAATATTGTATCATTTTTCTGTACACTACTAGTACAAATTTTGTGATAAATTGGTGGGTGATGGAATTTTTCTGCAAGTTTTACTTAAATCAGCATCCAAAAATATACAAGAATCACTTATTACTTTACGAACAATTTGCCATTGCAGATCTGTGTTGCTGGGATTAAAATGTCACAACTGAATCATAGTATCTGCGTACATTATGGAAGCAGTGTATCCCGATACACACATTGACGGTGTGTAAATGCTTCCCAGTGCTCCCTTTGTTGGAACCAAGGAGTAAAGAAAAGCATATTTGTAAGTTTTACACAAACAGTTGAGTCGCATGATCACATATATTATAGAATATTCTACACTCCTTGCGCATGACAAGGGTTAAAATTCATTGCGATAGCCAATTGCACTTCGGTAATGCTTGTTGCGTAGTGGTATCCAATTCAATGGCCTGAATCACTAATTCAGATTTTCTATTTTCAATCTCATATTCCAGAGCCTCCGTGGCGCAATCGGCTAGCGCGTTCGGCTGTTAACCGAAAGGTTGGTGGTTCGAGCCCACTCGGGGGCGATATTTTTAAAGTCGAATTGGGATACCTGTTTCCTGCTAGGCGATTAATTATTTTCGATAGGTAACTATTGTAAATCTCTACCCATTACGCAACTCAGTGTGATAGTGAATGATACTTATTTAAACACGGATATATTTTATTTTTTTAAATAGTGAGCATTAGATTTGAATAATCATACGGCCAAATGCTCGGCTTTGAAATGAATTTTTCCCAGCAGTAATGGAGCTAAATTTCATTAAAAATGGAAATATAGTTAAGCTGCTCCTCCGATAACACATGCAGTTGTACGGATCTGTTTATAGAGCATTTATTGCGTTGCTAGCAGCTGCCAACGGCACAGCTGCTCTACGATTGGATATTATTTATGTGAAATGTATGTGCTTAACCCACGTCAATTCACGTTGACTACGTTATAGATTATAATATTTTTAATGCATATGACGTAATAGCGTTGAACATCCACCCCATGCCACCCACCATTCTCGAGAAAAACATATCATAAAGATATTCATCCCGGACGAAATCGATGATCGGCGTTAGGGTCGCCCGCCCACTGACAATCCCAAATTAGGGCCGAATCACTCATGATCTCTTCGATTGAGTCTCGTGAGATCGAAGACCCACCTACTGATCACACCGGGACATTGCGATCCACCTGGAACTCTGTAGGTGCTCCGTGTCTGCTGGACGGAAATAGGCGAATATATTCACAAATTTATTTGCCACTCAAGTATTTTTTGACGTTCAACAGGGTGATTTAATTTTGTTGGCTCTCATGCATCTATATTTCGTCGGATAAACGCAAATGTATACATGTACCATCACTTTCAACATACAGAAATGTACCATCACTATCAACTCCTCCTCGTTCATGGGAATGACATCCTTAGGAAATGCCTTATCTTGAGAAGTAATTATAAACTTATCTTGAGAAAATAACCCACTTTTATAATATTGGATGCCTATTTATGATAATACTTTATTCTTGCACTATATTATGAAATTTCTCATTGAAAAGCGTTAACTATTTTTCTAATCTATCCATTGTATGCATAATTCATGATTTTTATTCATTACTCCGGAGTATTTTCGGCACCGGACTGCAAACTTTGGAGTGTTGCTATAACCCTTTCAAAACGTATTCAGTGATTAGTGTCTGGAGAGCAAATATTACCCTATATTAGAGACAAGTAATCCAAAACAGTTTTTCAAGCAGTACAATATGTTACAACTTGCAAGTACATATAAATGTTGAGAAATACAGGATTAGAAATGATGGGGGTATCATTTTAGGCAACTACATTTCTGCATTACTATATTTTGCATTCAATTTAGAGCTTCAAATATGTATATTTAGGATTATATACTTTCGGGCGTTCCTTCGCGTGGTGTCTTTTATCGACAAGAGTTTCGCCAGCCATCCTGCTGACGTATTCAGGTCTAAAGTCACTTCAGCTTTCTGCTTCTTACGACTGCTAACATTTTAAAGAAAAAATCGTATATTGTCTTTATTTTTACGATGGGATATTCCAAATTTAGTTGATAGTATATGGGTTCTTATCGAGATTCGTATCCTGTGCAAATCATCACAAGGCCGGAGGTCGATGTTGCCAATAGCAGCAGGAATATAAAGAAAATGCTATGTAATATACTAACTCCACATGTATGAGTCCTCCAACATGAAAATATTTTTCCTTGAATGAAATTGCTTAGATGTAGCCCTGTGTTGGAAATAGTTACCTACGTGGCCTAGAGATGAGCGCACGGAGCGTAATTTTGGCCATAGCGCTCTCCATAAGGCTCATACCGTCAAGTGTAAACTAAAAGCCCTGTAAAGAATAATATAGCTCAGACTACCTTAAATCTCCTCCATTTTTTGCTACGGATGAGATGTAAAAGATAAAGTTAGGGAAATCAGCTACTTCTCTCTTGTTAGACCTCACTTGGAATACGCTGCCAGTATTTGGGATCCTAATGATGTAGGCTTAAAAACCGAGTCAGAACGCGTGCAGCAAAGATCGGAAAGATACGTTAAAGGCTGCTATGATAATCTCGTTAGTGTTGCTGACCTTTTGCAACAACTGGGATGGGAATCTCTTTCTGACCGTCGATTAAAATTTAGTTTTATTGACAAAAATATAAATAAAATTTATTTTCTGATGACTATAATAACATTTTGTGAAATCTGACATAATACGGTGGATTACGAGAATCAAATTAAGGAACTAGACTGCACAGTGCACAACGGACAGATTTAAAATATCATTTTTCACGCGAACGATAAGAGACCATAACAGCTGCCAATGAGACTTTTCACTACGTTTGTCGATAAGTAGTGTAGCTAGTAAGTTGATTTTCTCCCCAATACTTGAATCCTTATCTGATATCTAGTACTTACAGCATACAGTGCATGTTTTGTGTATAAGTCTTGTATCTCTGTCCATTTATGTAGTTGCAAAATACAATAATGCAAACGGTCCCTCTAATATTGGTAGCGTACCTACAGTGCAGTGCGTGCTTGTGAGGCTTCGCCTCATGACATGCATTAGTGATTTATGCTACTGCATCAATAGTCGAATTTACATTAACTTTAATAGGGTACAGTGCATGATATTTTGTAGAAGTAGATGTAAATTGTCGGATAGATAAATAATTAATTTTATTTATATTCTTTACAATAACACTCATTTTGTTATAAGCATAAATTACCACTTATATATTCCAAAAATAGAAAAAAGAGAAATTAATAGATCTTATCAAACAAAGATGATAGACTGAAAATTATAACAAATACAATCTCAGTGTTTGATCCCACATCTTCTCTATTTAATTTTTCAATAAATTGAGCATCAACAATATTATGTATAATCTTAATACCAATTCATATGGCTCAACCTGTGTTCAGCAGTGAGAGCCTTGTTTTCGTCATCCCACGCTCCGTCTTTTCGTCGTGTCTCCTGTGTACATCTTCCTTCCCTCCGCTATAACTTATAGCCTATAAGGGAGCCCTATATACGAGTCGCACGACCCGCCTTTTTGTCCCCTCATCTCTTCCTCCACCTCCTTGGAGGGATGCAGTGATTGGGGCCTCGCTCATCTTCCCGGCTATTCTACTTCTCACGCCTCCTCATTCCCCCTCTGTCTTTTAATCCACACCCCTTTCCACCGCGATGTAAGAAAGAAAGCCTTCTCTCTTCCCTCCCCTTTTCCTTCAATCCCATCCACTCGTATCATCGTCAGGATCCTCCTCCCTTTCTCGTCCCTTCGCCCGCAACTAATCCTTTCCTCAGCGTGGCGTTGAACATTAGAAAGAACTCCCGGTGGGCATTGCTCGTATCTACGTTCGATGCTCTGGCCACATCGATGGAATTCTGGGAAATGCTCGTATCGCTTAGCCATTGTTTTTATCAGAGTCAATTCAATGGGCCATCGCCAGATGAAAAATAAAATAACTGATGGGTTAGTAGCCGATGATTGATAAAGCTGAAGAGGCGATGTTTTTGATAGCGTAGTAAAAGCATACGATTAGAATGTTTTTGACGGAAGATATTTGGCTCTTTCAAAAGAGAATAAAGTTAATTAAGATATATACTTTCATGGAGAATTTATTTCTTTTCTCACATGGAAGAAGTATTTTCTTCGTCAGGATATTATATATGGATCTCTTCGTCCACTACCAATCTCTTTCCTGCTAGGCGTCGAACTGAGGATGTTGATCAATGCTATGGCTGTTGTTGTATGTTGGTGTATGGTTGTTATATGTTGATCGAAACTTCGAGTGTATCGAAAGGATGCAGGGCAACGCTCCATACCATTATTTTTATCAGGATCAATGCCATGGGCCATCGTTAATAAGAAATCAAATGGTCGATAAGTTTGAGGACGATGATTGATAGGAAAGTTATTTGAGAATAGTCACCCGCTGAGGAGAACCCGAGTGCGAGGAAAGCCGCCGAAAAAAATATCAAGCGTACCATAGCATGAGGTACTCTGCGTCTTGAGAGGATAATTTACATCAGATTAAAAAATAAAAGGAATTACTGCCCTTTGTGGTTCAGTTAGGGAATTTAATGCATGATATTTTGCTGTTTCAATTAAGGACCCACACTAAAGCGCCATATCGCTCTACATATATGGGACATATATGTAGAGCGATAACTTTCACATATATGTGAATATGTGGAGATATATATGGATTCTATTAAAAATTGGCCCCAGAGCATATATTTAACATATGGGAAATATATGGACTCCATATATTTTCCATATATGGTAGTGATGGGAAAAAATAATCGATTCTTCGTCATAATCGATTATTTACTTCCGATTCTTTCGATTATTGAATCGATTATGTGCATCCGATATTATTGTACAATCGATTATTTGAATGGAATTGGCGGGAGAAGAAACAAATCAAAAGTTGGCGTACTCATACACTAGGCGTTAGGGGATATATATGGTGTCTGAAAAACTATTCTTATTAGTAATGGGAAGGATTAAAAAATATGAGAAAATATATATAATTAAAAGTATAATTAATGAAGAATCAGCGTGATCGGCGTCCATTCAATTCTTTGAGGAAAGGGTTTATGAAAGACAACTTTTTGCCGACTCTGTCGACGAATCTTTATGATGGCCGACAAAGAACTAAATCGACTGCTCAATTGCCATCCAATAATTTCTCGAACACTGTGGATCCCGGGACATTGTTCGTGATATTTCTTCGCAAATAAATGTTTAGAAAAAACTGTCAGATTGGTATGGCTCCATGTATTGTCCGTTTGTGGAAGTATTACCATTATAATTGCAAATACAAGATTGCATTATGACTGAGTTACGGAGTCATAATTTTTTTTACTCTTTATAGAAAGTTAATCGCAAACAATTACTATCCATAAATTACTTCTCAACACTTGATCTCTGGATTATATTGTTGGCAAGATACTCATATTATAATATTTAGTGAGACTCAAAGTGACATGCCTCCTATAAAAAGCCATTTGTGGAAGTATTTTCAGAGAAATTCGAACGAGGGGACTGCATCCTGTCGAATATGTTTTAAAAGGATTAAGACATGTGGAAACACCTTGTTTTTACCACTGTGACCAATAGAAATAAAATAACTCATGTAATAATTAAGATCAATCAACCCCACAAGCGTCGATTATATACAGGAATAGACGCGCATCGCTTGACGTTTCGCACCAACCACGATTATTTAAATCCCTGCTATTCAGCTCAACGAATCATACGGTTATTTACGGATTCTTTTCACATATTCTATGTACTCCATGACCCACGAGCGTCGATTATTGCCGAGAATCAACTTACGCCGATTTCTGTTGCGCATTCTCCACAATATGTACCCATAGCTATTAGAAAAACTATGAAAACGTATACGGAACCCGAAAAATCGGAGTGAGCATATTTATCTGCGATTTCTTATGGACTAAACCTAAACAGACTTAAATATATTACCACAGAACTGAGACCTATGTACGATGATTAACATATATGGAAAAATATTTTTTTTTCTTCTTTCAACTCGTGTATTATGAGCCAGTATACCTGCCTGTTTACCATTTGGTTAGAATATACGCCAAACTTGATACCAAAGGCATCTGGTTCGTTCTACGCGGCTGTGTCACTTCGAGAGGCAATTTATCATAGTCATTAATCGTTCATTATGAATGATACGATGGCAGAAATTACGCCTCGTGATAATATTGCTTTTGGACAACTAATAACACGGAGTTAAACTATCCCTTATAGCCTGCCAGTTGGCGCGATAACAATCTATAGTTCATCTGCGACATCAACGGTGGTCATCGCCATCTATTAACCGACTCTACAACCCTATATATACAAATTAATACGTAACTATACAAATCTATATGGTTTAAAAGAAACCTATTCATATCTATATAAATCTATCCATTTCCATAGAAGAAAAACTACGAACGTACAGGCATTTTCATCTATAACAGTGAAAAATATGGTTAAAAATTTATTTTAAATGCCATATATAAAACATATATGGAAAATATATTGATCAAACATACATGTCTAACCCACATATTCCCCCATATATGTAACATATATCGGCTGTGCGACATATCATGAGCAAAGATACCCCTTATTGCCTGCCAGTTGGCGCGGCAACAATCTATGGTTAATCTGCGACAACAACGGTGGTCAACGCCATCTATTAACCGGTAGTGCCACCCTATATATGCAAATTTATTCGTAACTATAAAAATCTATGCGTTTTTAAAGAAATCTATTCATATATATATATGTATATTAATCTTTCCATTTCCATGTAAAGAAAATACGTACGTATAGAAGTTTTCATCTAAAACAGTGAAAAATATGGATAAAATTTCTTTGAAATGTCATATATAAAACATATATGGAAAACATATTGATGAAACATACAGGTCAAACCCACATATTCCCCCATATATGTAACATATATTGGCAGTTCAACAAATCTTGAGCAAATATATGGGTCATATATGGCGAATATATGTCCACATATATCCATTATATCTCCCATATATGGGGCTTCAGTGTGGGGAGCAAGACGGTGTGTGTGCACAGTGTAGATAAATACTATTTGAAGTTTCTTCTTTCTTTAATTGTGAAAGAGTTCCACAAGTTCAAGCCTGGAACTATTTATTTAAGGAGCAAGACGCTGCATCTGGTGAGAATCGCACCACAATTTGGCTCATTTGCTCCACTGAATCACTCCGTAAGTCCCACATAATGGAATTGCGGATATTCATTGGTTATTATTGCATTAACTCATCTTATTCATTTTGTCATACATGCATATATACCCATCGTTCCATTCCCTTTCGGGGTAGACATAGTCAAAGAACGTATTAATTGCCATTAGGCCTAGAAAACTGGCTCTCTTTCAATAATTTCCTCCATAACGCCTTATCCTTGCAAACCACTTTCGCTACTCATACACTCCTGTATTTCTTCATACATGCTCTCCATTTCTCAAGACTCCTAATATTTCACCTCTTTAGAGTCTCCCCTACTACTTTCACCCATGACTTTCTCGGTCTACATTTCCTCTCACGTCATTCACTCTACTATGATATACCTATTTTGTTTTTTGACTCTCTTCCATTCTCTCTAAATGGTCAAACAACGAAACACACTCCTTTCATATGTAACATTTATACTTTCAAATGTTTATTAGAGCATCTAACCCACATTATTTCATCACTCAATGACATAGTTGGGATTAACGATTTAAAAAATTAATGATTAAAATTAATCGTTAAAAGAAGGTAGTTTACTTTTTAACTTAATCGTTACTTTTTATAAGAGTAAACTATTCACTTTTTATCGTTAAAATTCTGCATTAAATGATACAAAACTAACTTCAGTTAATTATTTTCGTTAATTTTGGCGAATGTCGACCTGTTCGTATTTTATTTTCTTCTTTTTTCAGACGGGAGAGGACCGATATCCGAGGTACAAATTTTTAAATAAGAATGTTATTAAAGTTTAATGACTTTTTAAGTAAAAGTTAAATAAATGTTTCTTAAATTTGTAGTTTGTATGCATTTATTTTATCCCAATTGCGAAAAATAGCTTTTAAAAGTTGCTTTTTAAATGTTTCTTAAAAGTAACTGAAAAAGAGACTTTAAACGTAAAAGTTACTTTTTTTGAACTTTAACTTTAATCAGTTACTTTTTCAGAAAACTTTTAACTTCAGCTAGTTACTTTTTACAGAGATTAACTTCTTCTTTAATCAGTTAATTTTTTTGTAACTTTCCAAACTATGCTCACTCCATCCTACTTTTGCCTCGATCATTTCTCAGTTACCCGATTCCCACTTCATTTAGCCTACTCCTATGCTGATTCGGGCATGCCTATGTTTCGCTGCCATGCAATAACGTCGGGAGGAGAACACTTTTGTACACTGTGATTATCGCTTCCCTAGACAAACACTCATGCCTAGATATTCTCCACATACTACCCAAAACTTTCTCTCCGGCATTAGCACGCATAATAATCTCTTCATTTATCCTTCCATCTTTTTCAAACATTTGGCCAAGGTAAAAAAAATCGTCCACTTAACATCACTCAACCCGATTCAACCCGAAGGTTGGTTTGGATAGCTGAGGGTAGAGCTCACCCCGGACTAAGCCATAGGCATGTGAATTTCACACATTCAGGGTAGGAGGGGCCAGTGCCTTTCCCTGGGCCACCTCGCACTCCAAGGATTTTCTTTATTCAGTAACATAGGGGTTGAAATTTTGACGCTAAGTTACCCGCCACAGGAGATACTTTGCATGATATTAATAAAATCAATAAAGATATTTTCAACAAAATTAACCTTATCGATGTGCTTTTGTTATTTTTAACTATGTCAACGAATGCATTTTATTTCGAAGCGCTAGCCCGTGAATTTTTCACATTCTTTTCGTTCAAAAAACTTCGAAAATAATGTTTAGTAGCTTTCGCATTTATTATATTTATTCTCGCCGTCGAGATCAGAGATTCGGGTAGTAGATGGCTAATACTTACAAAGCTGACCGTGCTGTCGTGTAATCACATTTTTAGATCACGTGGTCATTCGGATTGATTTGTTAAAGTATTTATTGAAGTAGAATCGGTTATCTGCTTTTCCTTGGCTTTTGCATTGAATAGCAAGGGAAGGCACGCAACGGTAATCGGTTGATCGTGATCACACTTCGCAGGGTGAAAGATAAATAAAAATTCCTTATCCACGAATTTTCGGGAAAGTGTCCATTAGGACTTCGTTTTCCACAATTTTGCAATCGAAAAAGTTTACAACACCTTTGCACGATGCAACCCGCTGTACATCTATTCACGCTGTACATCACTGTACACATATTCACTCTGTGCACCACTGTACACAGGCTCAGATTCTAGCCGGAAATTACTCCGGCTAGAATTAATTATTTTAGATTCCAAATGAGCAATTTATTTTAAAACATTTACCATGGGGAAGGTTCGAATCGGAGTCAAAATATTATTAATCCAGTACGCTCTTCCGCAGCCGCTTTAACTGCCTGGCCATTAAAATTAGGATATTTACATCTACATATTGACCTGCAAGCCACCGCAGAGGTGTGTGGCAGGGGGTGTTAGGACACTAGTCATGGAAACGGGGGAAAAGGGAGGGGGGGGGGGGAGACTGACGTGGATTGTATGTTAACTTTGTGTCTTAAGATAGTGCCACGCTGTTTTTGTATGATCACTAATGGTGCAAAGAAAGTAGGAATTTTTGCATCAGTCTATTCGGCCTTGTATCTCTCTTCTTTTGTCACTCCTATCAGATTTAGAGATATAGCACAGGCACGGATACTATTATCCGTGAGGACAGGGCAGCCATTCCATTGGTTCCGGGTGTGACTTATGAGCGTTTAATTTTAAATTTTCACATCAAATACTTCAACTTAAATATACCGGAGTAAATATTTAGTTAGCCATAGAAGAAGGTAATTTACAACTTAAATTGCAATTTAAAAAAATTACTAGCACCGTAGTAATTGGAATAAAACTGTGGTTCCGGGTGTGACTCACACAAATGACAGTCAATAACATAGACTTTTTTAACCTGTAAACTCTGCGAATAGCTTAAACATTAAATATTGATATTAATATCAGTAAGGTAAGAGTAATTGTTATTTAGTTTAAACTAATAGAGAAGTATCCAAAAGCATTATTTTTCTAGTTATGAATTTTTGAATAAGTTCCGGCTGTGACATGGTAAATTTCTGGGTGTGACCTAATTACTCTTTCTGCTTTCCATTATGAGTAAAATTCATATTTTCTTTCAAATTTTGGTAATAGATCAGTATATTTGATTAATTAAGCTCAATTTAAACTGGCTAAGTTGAATTTTAAAATTGTAGAACAAAAAAACATTTTTTATTTTTTCCATATTTGGGTTCACTTTAAATGGAATGGCTGAGGGATAAAATAATATTCTCCGTGTCGTACTGAAACTCTCTGGTTCGGAGTTTTTCAAGTAATCTAAGCCTTGCGTGTAGCCTCATAACCTAATCCCAACCTAATCCTTCCATCAGCTGTTTAGCACTTTCTGTACGCTTGTAGCAGTGTTTAATGAATTGTATGGCTTACCTTTGTATTTTATTTACCTCGCGCATTAAATTTTTCTGTGCAGGGTCCCAAAATTTTGCGACGCATTCGATATGTAGCCTAATCAGATTAATGTATTCGACTTCGTATGGCACCCTAATATTTACCCCTTCCATTTTGTAGATATAATTTCAGTGTGATTTCTTTTGAATAAAAAGTGTATGAGATATACAATGAGTGCCAATGTCTGTACAGCGGATTGCATCATGTAAGAATGATTTAAACGTTTTCGATTGCAAATATGTGGAAAATAAGAGTCGCTGATGGACGCTTTTCCAAAAATACGTGCCTATTGAATTTTTGTTTTTTTTTTCACCCCACAAAGTTCGAACGCGATCCGCCGATTTTATCGTTGGGTGTCTTCTCTTGTAAGTTGGGAAGATTATTGAAGAAAGAAAAGTGTTTGTGTGAATGGTGAAAATTGTTGTGGGTCGTTCTAGTTCGTCATAGAGGGAAATATGATTCGTAGGTGGAGAGGAAACGGAGTAGGCTTGGGCCTTAGGGGGGAAACCGAAGGAGTTGAAGGTGTAACCTTGTGGGACGAACTGTTTTATATGGTTGGTTCAGAGGACTTGCGGAAGTCCTCAAGGTTGTGTGAGAGACTCATGAGAATTGTTAACTAACCACATGCACGTGTTAGTGGAATCGTTGTTGGCAATAAAAATTACCGTCTAGTGACTCTTCGTTTCACGCGGTTCCTTCCTGGGAAATATTTTTATATGAGAAAAACATGAAGGCCTTCTTAGGCCTAGAAAGATGGCTCTGTATCACTAATGGCGAGTATGCGCAATTTTTGAAAGCTATTTGTATGCGGAAATCGAAGTTTTAGATACACGGGATTGTAATTTTGTCGACAAGCAATGTCGTTTTGTGAAAATATTTCATGCTAAGCATTTCTGGCGCTTGGTGGCTTCAAAATACTACGTCATCGATAACCTGGCAGATTACCTCACGGAACGGTATCGCTTCCCGTAATATGATGTATTTCGCGTAAATATCAGCCGATTAACCAAATTAGCCGAAAAAAACGTTTTTATTTCCTAGATGGAATGCAAAAAACTAGTAAGATTATATCGTTCCTGTTAATATATACGTAGATGAGAGAAGGGCTACAGTGCGGTAATGTTAGACAATTGAGATGCCGTTTGGGTCACGTGGCTTTCCAAATTTTTACTTATTTTCAAAGCTAATTATTAACATAACTGATTGACGCATGCATATGTGGGATATATATTTCAATTCGTTGGAAAATCTTCTATCTTGTACACTTCTTAAATGTGAGAAGTTAATTTATTGCATGCTCCCCATTTTGTGTTCGTATCATCTTACCCATGCACCTTTCAATTTCACTCAATCATGCATTGAAAACACATGCTTTCTTGTTACTCATGCTCTTTTTACCTCGAAGGTCTTGTAGACCACATGAATCTCGGATTTTTTGACCTCATACAACTCACTCTTCCATCCAATTCCAATTCATCCATTCCGTCAAATTGGCATAACTAGCGAAGAACCCATTCCCTCTTGCCCATTGCCGGGTAATAATAGAATGCACATTTTTTCCTAACCAACCCTCTCCCACATTTACCCCCAGAACTTCTCAAGAGCTTCGTGCCTTCCACATTCAGCATTTACGCTTGTTTTCGTTTCCAAAGTTTCGTTTCCAACAAGTGACGATGCTTTTCCGATCGTTGTTTATCGACGGGAAATGACATTTTTTAAAGCATTTTTTCATGGCCTACTCATTCTTTGCCGTGTCATTATTACATTTACCCCGGATAATTAATTAACTACCACATACCCAGCGGATTTAGCCGATACCTGCGCTTGTTCCGGCGTAGGTACCAACGTTTTAATCTTAAAAAGTAACCTTGCGGTCTTTTTTTTCGTTTTGTGCATGAATATACATTTTTTCTTCTCATTATTTACCATTTCTCTCTTACATTAACCTCCAGTTTTTCTTAACTAACCAATGCCCAAAATGATTAGGCCAAATACAATGTCCATGCTGAAATTTTGAATTTTCTCTTCCAAATTGTGCCAACTATTTTGTCTCATATTTTTTTACGCACAAGAAAATTCCATTAGGAGTTGAAGTGTCGGTGAGGTTTTCTTTGAAGAGCTACTTTTCCTGTCAAGTCGAAGATATGATCGTATTTGATGCGGTAAATGGTCAGCGGAGTCGGAACCAGTCTAAATTAATTACTCACGAGTCGGAAAATTCTCCTCCGACAGTACATGCAACCGTCCACGGAAGGGTAGCTTCTCTCTCAATCACTCGTCTTCACTTCCCCATGCCCATCATACTTACCCGACATGTAGGCTTATGCTAACATATCGATTTTTTTCTTTCACCTCGAGGCATTTTTGCCGATCGTTGCACATGTGTACGTAACGACCTTCGGTGTATTATGTCCCAGTTCATTCTACTTTTATCATATACTTTACTCGTCGTGCCGAAGATAGGATATCATTCGATGCTGCTAATAATAAACGGCGTTGGAGCGGCTAATTTGGAACAATTTTTTTGTCATGTGTGTGTGAAAGTTTACGTTCGTTTAAGTTAAGCTGATATTATAATATTACTTTTTCATTACATGGAGAAATACACTTGTATGACCTGAAAGAAATACTCTTCAAATATGATCTAATACTCCTTACAGGTCTGAAACCTTTGAGGCTACCTAAAGAAGGCCACAGAGTAGTATACGTACATAAAACTGTTTTTTTTTGTGATAGAGTAATTGACGCTACTATTTTATTACTATTCTTCATTAATTGTTATGAAGTTAGACAATTCCTATCCGACTGCACATACAACCTTGCTAACTTCACCCTATTTCCTTACCGTATCTCTCTCACATTTACCCCAAATCTCCCTATCCCTCGCATACTGGACGTATTTACGCTTATTTTCGCATGCCTAAGTTCCACGACCAACCATTTTACAATTTTTCGATCGTTTTTCATGCATGCAAAATTACATTTGGAGTTGAAACTACTGTTTCGTTTTTATTTGGCTGGCTACTTTCCTCGTCATGCTGAAGATAGTATCGCATTCGACAGGGTTAATGATTCATGGAGCCTGAATCATTCAAAAGCTAATTACTCAATGGTCAGGAAATGCTTCTCCGAGTGTACTCATGCAACTGTGCTCGGAAGGAATGCTTCCTTCCCCACTACTCATCCGACTCAACTTCGGCCTCCACCACCCCTTTGTCGCTTGCCGACTCAGTCACTCTCTCACTCACACAAGGCGGGCATTCAAAAACTCGCCCTCCGTCAATTTATTTTCTACCTCCGCCCGCCCTTCTCGCTCGCCTCCTAATCCTCTTTATTCTTACCGTCCCCTTCTCCTCTCCTCTCTTTCTCTCTCATATCTGCCCCCTTTCCCCACCAGTCTCCAATAATTTCCCCCTTCACCCTCCCACCCTCCCTCCCACTCCCACTACTCCCATCAAAAACTGCTCCTCAAGATTGTGATGGGAAGTTTCGTTCCTTTTTCGGACTCGTTCCTTTCGATCTCGCCTGCAGCAAAGGAACTTGTTTAAAGATTCGTTCCTTTCGTTGGTTACAGAGCTCACCTCTAAAACTGCTCCTCATGTTTGTGATGGAAAGTTTCGTTCCTTCCTCGGACTCGTTCCTTTCAATCTTGTGCGCAACAAAGGAACGAGTTTAAAGATTCGTTCCGTCGTTCCTTTCGTTGGATATACAGCGTTCCACAGTTACGGATCATTTGAGTATTTCGTAAGACAATTTTCGACACTTTTTAACCGTCTCCTTCCCCTCCAAATCTTGTGTGAGTTAACATAGATTTTTGGACGGATTTCCATGGATTACATTTTCGATGAACGTTATTTTGCGCATTTTATTGAAACTATACGCAATCAGAAGATAATGAAAATTGATCAGGTAATATTGTGGGATAATGTTGGTGCTCACTATGTAAATAATATTGGAATATTTTGGCCTTGAGGGTTGAAACACTCAAATCCCCAGTTGGCACGCCAGTATTTATGGTAAGCTTTAAACATGATCTTCTAACCACCGCTGGTTGTTTTATATTTCGGTAATTTCACTGATTACATACTTACACCTTCAGAAACTCTTCTTAAAGGGAAATTTCGCGATGTTTGCGGTTATTAAAACTTGTTTTTTTCGTCCAACGATTATAAAAAATGTGATACAAGTATGAATATTTGGTTTAAATCATGAGTACTGAGAACTTATACGAAGTGAAGCCTATAGCAGTAGAGTTCACTCAAGCTGTTAACCCACCCTTTGGGGATAATCCGTTGTCTCATGCCTAACGTTATGGAACTTACTATTTATGTTGAAATCCCAGTAGGGAGAGTCCATGCACAAGACATTCGTGAACTAAATCAAATGTAGTCCACCACTGAATTATCCTGAGCAAACAACCATAGAACGTTCATTGAATGTTCAAGTGTGAACTATTCATTTGAGACTGTTCATAGATAGTTCATTTCCAGTCCACGAAGTATTATTAAAAAATGCTTCTTGGTTGAACATTTTAAGAACATCTTTAAACCTTTCAAACAAACCTTGTCAACTTCAAAATCTTGTTTATTCACAGTAATATTGCATGTATATTCGTACAATGTGGCATGATATGTTTCAATTAATTGATGCCAAATAACTGTTATCGAGATGTTATGGCATTTTCTCAGACTACCAAGGAATATACATTTAATAATTATAGTTCTCGAAGTTACATTTATCCACGGAAATGACTAGGTACATACGACTTTATGTAAGTCGATACTTCAATATCGGGCGCTAGAAAATGCGCGTAGAGTCGTAGAGTGCCTAGTAATGCGACATCGGTACAATGACATTAAGAAGATACAAGATAGGATGTTATGACGTACTAAAATTACGTACCGCAATTGCATATTCATAGTAATTAATTGCAAATTATCATATTTTTATTTGAAAGAGCAGGGAAGACAGTGGCGAGGTAATACGATATGAATCGAGAATCATTTCACGGGAACTATTGTTTTAAACATAACTTCATGGTTCGTATTTAATTAATTAAAAAACAGTTCAGCCGAAATTTACCTACGTAGAACATTCTTTGAACATTCTATGAAGTATTCCAATGAACGTTCTTTGCACTATCTTTGAGTGCCAGTTGAACGTTCATTAAATGTCCTTCTTGAATGATCTTTGAACGTTTAAATAGTCTTCACTGAATGTTCTTTGAACATATTTTGGACCATTAATTCCCCACTGGGATGAGAAAAATTACTTTGTAATTCCACATACATTTATTGAATACACGCCTCAGGTTTTGACGTTGGACGTCATTATCAGGTACATTTTTTCTGGAAGACATGAGTACATGTACATAACCAGCAGGATGGGGGGTAGGAAAAGTTTCTGGGGGCTGCTGGTTATAGTATATACCCTTATCTTCTGGAAAAAGGTATCTGAAGATGACGTCCAGCGTCAAAACTTACGGTGTATTCAATGAATTTATGTGGAGTTACATAATTATTTTTCTCATTTCTTCATTGGAGAATAACTTATAGGTAATAGCGTTAATCCTGCAACACGAATTTAGTAATGAGGTCCATAACTTAACGGATACTATAACTATAGATCCCTGAGCTAAATATTTGTGCAACTGTCCATAAAGGTGGGTTTACACTGGCAAGTTTATTGGGAAATTTACTTGCGGCAAGCGATTTTCTGCATAAATTGCAGGAGTAAACGGCTCTGCAAGTACACATGCAGAACTTTTAGAAGTTTCGGAAAGTCGTTTACAGAAGTGTATTGTTGTCAGAGTAAACCCACCTTAAGGATTTACACTGGCAAGTTACTTCCGCAAGTTTCTTCTACAAGAGCTTGCAGAGGATTTCACTGTAACGATGTTCCCCATATTGGTTGCTCTTTCGATGACATGAGGGTATATTGGAAGTATTATTAGGGGAGTGGAGGAAATGTGGAGAGAAACCTGGCGTCGGACAGCTCTTAATGATAGGCACCAAGGAGTCCACAGTTCAACATCCGCTGCGGAAATTCCGTAGTTCTTAGAATTTGTCTAAAAGTAAACACCTTTGTGTTTAAAGTTGGGCCTTACCTCGTGGACTGTAGCACCTAGCGCCCAAATATGGGTACTGCATGACATCAATTGTACGGTGTCTATGAGGAGACCTCGCTCCTTAAAGCCTCCATGAAATTCTCTGTGGAAGAGAACGCCTGGGTAGCTTTACTGATTAGAGCACGCGGCGCGTAAACAAGGGGTCTGTGTTCGAAACCCAGAACAAGCGAGTGATTTTTTCACTCTGAATTTCACTCAACTGTGTGACCCTTGTGTGTATTTTGAAAAATGCATACTCCCGAGCCATGTGTCAGTTAGTGAAGAATGTATATGGGAGCTCGCTTACCATCTGTTGGCGCATATCTGAATCACTACGCCTAGCAACTGAATCGTACGAACTAACTTGTAGCCTGTGGTACCAGCAGAAATTAAAGTAAATCCTTGCATTTAAAGTTATCCCCTATCGGCCCTTTCATTTCTTTCGTTCCCGACTGATAGTTTATTGGAACGATTTTTTTTCAAATCCCGATTTGATTCCGTCAAGTTCTGTCCATGGGTTCGCTTCTTTGGAAAGTACGGTTCCGAGATGACCTAACTCTTCCTCAAGCTGAACGCAATGCCAGTCCTTCGCGGCGGCGGAAGTGTCTCTCTCTCTCTCTCCTTCTCTCTCTCAATCTCTCAATGCCGATGATCTCATCAGCCCCGCATCTGCTTCAAATCCACGACACCATTATTCACTGAAATCACGCGATCAGTGTCTTCGCAGTGAGTTTCATCTACATTTACGAAATACCGTTCAAGCTACTTAAAGGGTGTGGCAGGGGGATAGACCACTTTAACTCCATGACCTCGCACCTCAAGTCTTTTTTTAGTTTTATTTTATTTTATGATAAAATGCTTTTGTGGAATATGTAGAATAATTATTTCAAGTAGGAACAAGATACACCTCTTTTTACCGATTAATTCACGACATAGACGAACAAAATTTGGCATATTGTTCCAATCTGCGGCGCGGTTCTCAAAGCTAAAACTTAACCACGACTCTGCTGACCTAAAATGAAAGGAATTCAGCAGATGCCCTGGAAAATATTTTTCTTTTTTAACCCATGCGATGAAAAAATATCCAACGCCTGCTACAATGACCTACCTACATGTTGGCGATCATTCTATCCGCTTAATTCGTTACCACAGCACAAACAGACTCTAACTAGCGTGGATGTAAAGATTGGATGAAATTAAAAAAAGCTCATGACGTTCCTTTTATCTATTCAAAGTTTAATCTCAGATGACGGGGAAACTTATTTTACGTTCATTGCATTTTTCTTGCACTGCTTCACTTTTTAACCTTTTACATGAAAGAGTAATTTTTTGCATTTGATCGCCTCTCATTTTTCTTAACGAAACACTCAATTCAACTTCGAATCAGTCCGATTTATTTTAAATCGCAAATCAGGGATCGACGTAGGGCATTATGATTACGTGCGACGTCGAAACCCAGGTTGAAATTGAAAACTGCGAAACCATAACATTAAAGGTAGTTTGAGCGAGATTTTTCTCTATTCGTAATAGAGATCATACTAAAATTTTATTTTTTAATTTAAGCAACTGTAAGAAGCATGAAGTAAATATTGTATCATTAATGAAGCAAAAACTTTGTTTTTAATTACTGAAATTCTCCGTAATTAACAAACATATACGCATAAAAGGTTTTAACTTGACTCATTTTCTGCATTCCCTACGTTGAAAACGCCTTAACAACCGAAGATTTTATTGAGATTCTGTAAACATTAACGCGGTGTGTAAATGATATATTTTTGAAAATAGTTAACAAATTTTACAAACTATACACTGTTAAATTTCTGACGAGATGTATCCGATAAAAATCTATCATTTTTTAAATAAAGTCTTTCTTTAGTGCATATCCGTACCATTAAGTAAGCGGCTGATATTTTGTTGTCATTGGATAGATGACATTTTTTTCTTATTAATGAGGTGACGTTCATCGAATTTTATTTACAAGTACCTTTAGTGCTTTATTTAATTTATGACTAGATTCCGCAAGTTACACCTCAGACTATTAATTCATAATTATTACCTCCTCCACCTTTTCTGACAAAGATCACACAAATTCTTTTTATTAATATTCGCTTTAGCCATACATGCTGTACTTAAACAACTTTAGAAAACCATTTGTCTTTTCTTCATCACGGTCGAGATATTCTCAATCATATTATTTCACATAGTTAAATATTTTTTCATACCACCTAAACTGTTTACTTACTTTCTTATGTGACAATCCAAGTACACGACTTCCCGGAAAAAAATGAGTTATATTTTTAGCGCCTGGGTATGTATGTATGTATGTTTATTCCACCATAACAACCGAACGGCCCAACCGATTATTATGTATGACCCCTCGATTCAATCCTCGTCGTCACACAGTGGGCTGAAATTGAAAAAAGCTGGCCAAAAGTCAAAAAGTGTTTTTTTTTCAAGCCAGGAAGCTGAAACTTTGCATACATATTTTCAAAAGACATGTGCATGGGATGACGCAAATTTTTCCTAGTACTCTACAATTAACAATTTGTATGAGGTCAAAGTTGCAAAAATTTCGCAAAAATGGTCTACACTAAATTTTCTCACGAAATCTTCAAAATCAAGCCCTTGCTAAGTCTTTATGGGTAAAGAATTGGAATGAAAAGTGATGCAGTAAAATGAAACTGTTTTTCATCTTTGTCTTAATGTAGTCTACTTACTTTTTTGTAATTATTTACCAAGGATATTAAATAAAATGGCGGACCCTCATTTTTGGTCATTTTTAAAAAATACATGGAGAGAAATAGTTATTTGCATCGCCGAGCATCGCAAAGTAACGAATATGGAGAAACTCTACATAACTTCCACATTACGAATCCGATGAGTTATGCTGCGACCGTTTGCGATGCCGAATTTCACATCAGTTTTTCGATCGCGCAGTCGAGTCTAGTCCAACCCGCCTGCAACGGGGAGTAAGGTGGCGCGGCAAGTGTGTGGAATGGATTGTAGCCGCATCCACTCCACAGTGGAGATTTTCGAGATACAAACCTTGAAAGAACCTTCATCTATTATATTTTGGAGAAATCGCGGAAAAAATTACGCATTTTGTCATATGGGGTAAAGGTTTTAACAACTTGACATCGCCTACTTACGAATAATTACACTTTTAACGGAGACAGCATGCATATCACACAGGATTATTGTCTCTTCGAGGCCACCAACCCACAGCTGGTGTTGCATGGGTGCAAATCCCCCGCCCCCTGCACTGCGGTTGGGCGGACGGCGAAGGGCACCGCGGAGCCCTTTTATCGGTTATTTGCGGATATTTTTGACAGAACGTTTTCTAGTCCCCAAAGAAATGAACTAAAGCATTCTGTTTCATTTTTCAGTGGTGTGAAGCAGTAGTTTATTGAAACTTTAGGATTGAAAATATGTCACTTTCATTCTGCCGTTGTATACATTATTATCGTACTCATTATTTAAATATGTAGCGTAAAATATGACAGCTAGATGATAGGAATGTGATCAGCATTGTTTACATTCTCAGAAGGAGAGGTTACAGCGACCAGTGGTGACACAATGGAAAAGGTTAGTCCTGACCATCGCTCGCCAAATTGTTTTGACCTCTCACTAGAGATACACACGTTCGCCCAGACCTTTTTCCACCGAAGTGTCGGCACACTACTTCTGAAAGCCACCTAGAGGATGTGCCGTGCTCAAGTTGTAAATCATTACCGAATCCCCTATTCTTTAGCTTTAGGGAAATCACTCCGTGGGAAGCAAAAGAGAGGAGGAAAGAGTTTTTGCTCTTATGAGAGCAGAAAAGCGTATTGTTTTTGTCCCTCCTAGGTATTAGATTAGTGGG
Organism: Pyrrhosoma nymphula; assembly: GCA_963573305.1. Classification (NCBI taxonomy): domain Eukaryota; kingdom Metazoa; phylum Arthropoda; class Insecta; order Odonata; family Coenagrionidae; genus Pyrrhosoma; species Pyrrhosoma nymphula. The sequence goes on from OY754329.1 coordinate 45,625,803, forward strand.
TACATTTTCCGACGACGAAAAACTCGCCAAACCTTCCGTTTGCTTTCTTTCTGTCGTCGGCTCCTTTTATCGCAGGTGGTCGTGTACTAGATCCCTACCGTTGTGGCTGGCGGTGAGCGTCATTCACGTACTCCTAGGACCGGAGGGTTTTCCCGACTAGGAATTTGGATACCAGGCGGATAGTAGAAGTGACGAATAGCAAGTAAAAAATAGCAAGATAGAAGTGACAAAAAGCAAAATTAGTAGAAATAAGTATATTCAGAGACTGGTTGAAGAAGTGGTGGGGTCCCCAGTCGGAAAGAAACCCTCGTCTTACCTGGAAACGCACGCTACTACCCCAAAGGGTCAGAAAAGAAGACGTCAAATTTTGAAAAATTGCACATAGAAATCTGCCAATGTATGTCTTCATTGCAATAGAAGTGTTAGTGGAAACTGTGCTGAAAAAATTACTATATGCGTAAGTTGTGAAAAAAGTGCTCTTACACCCTTCCAAATATATGTATCTACATGTGTATAGATGTGACTTTACTATATATTTTTTATTTTTAAATGTTATGTAAAATTAACATTTATCAAGTAAAAGGATATATATCTAAATATGCATGATTTTCTGCCAGGTGTCATTATTTTCAAACTGTTATGCTTGACAATAGCCTAAGATGAGCACTGCTGAAGAGGATCAACTGAAATAATTTTCACTATAAACAATTAATCAGTCAAAATAATTTTTATTGCTAATAATTTGTAGATAAAGCCTTATAAATGTCATTTGTGGAAAAGAATAAGGCACCGGAAGAAAAAAGTAGTTATTAATGCTGAAAAACTTTATGGGTCAAAATGGCTCCGGCCCCTCCTTCTAGGTAGTGCGAAACTCCCGTCGTCCTAGTGTTAAATACCTCGTTTTCATATTTTTAGTCCGATTTTATTTATTAGAAGTCGCATTTATTATTATTATTTTTTATTTTTCTTTCGTACGAATGTATTTCGTCTGGTGAATGTCAAAACGTTTTTAGCTCGTAGAAATCGAGTACTCCGGCTTATTTTGTGACTGCTAGCGGAACAAGGCGGAATGGAAATAAATTTAAGGTGTTTGCGGCCCGTGGCCTCTTTAGAGTCGGGCGGTAAGGATGTCGTGACCTAGGAGTTGAGTGAGATCGTCGAATTCGCCGAAAATCGTCTCGCTTACTCCGCCAGGTAGAGTCGGCCAAATTGGGATTCTATCGAGTCTCGTTAGTGCCTGAGAAATATAATAATAATAATAATAATAATAAATTATAGCGGGTAAAAAGCCTAATTTTCAAAAGCCAAGTAATTTAATTACGGTTTTGTATTAAACGATGTGCTCCTCATGTACTAGGATGCCTCCAAAATTGCCAAATTAAACGGAGTTAACTAATATACTGATTCATTTGCAAGAGATAGCAGTTCGCCGACGGATTGTTGCCCTTGTATTGGCGAAATTGACGATTTAAAAATTGATTTTTATGTCAGTGTGTAAGTCACAAGCACGCTAAGTTACAGTTATTCATTTTCGTAGAATCATTTTACGAATTCTAACATACTACGGTGAAATAGAATTTGAGCATAAGATTAAGGAAACAATCTGCGAAACGGACAGGTTCCAAATGTAATTTTGCCCATCCGATAATAGCTGCCATTAAGACTTAATAATTGGGGTTGTTTGACAGTGTTGCAAATTTTATAATTTGCCATCAAATGGCTCTGTAGTAGGGATGGGCAAAAGCGTGTATTGCAGTAAACGTGTACACACTATTTATTCAGGCGTGTACACGTCTTACCATATCCCGGCGCATACAATAGTTAGTCGTTGGCAGTGAGCCTATAGGTATGTAGGCCTAGAGTGTTGGAGTCCAGCACCGATGCTTGCAAAAACGGCTGCCTGCTAAGGTCAAACTGTGTCACAGGGAGTAAGATGTGACTGCAGGCGGTGACAGTAACTGCAGGTGATGACAGTAGTCACCGACTGCGATCCAGATCCCAGGAAGTACCGTACACACTGATTCATAACGATTCACCTTGACACAAGTCATATTAAGTGACCGGGGGAGGGGGGGGATGTGGCGGTAATTCATTATCAAAAGCGGACAATGCTAACGTGTATTGTTTTGCAAAAAATAGAAAACGTGTACACGCCTCCAGACGTGTACACGTTTACACGCAGTGGAGCACCCACGGGGGGGGGGGGGGGGCAAAGGGGCCCTCCCCCCCTTTGCTCTATACAAAACCCAAATTAATCTTTAATTGACAAGTCACAGTCACATGGTAGCAGCAATTGGAAAATTAGGAAAAACATATCGACAGCACTGCAAAATAGGGAAATTTTACGAACAATGATTGGAACAATAATTTTGTGTAGCAGACAAAATCTACCCTTACGTGGCCATAGGGACCACGGTGAATTTGATATTTTATCCAAGCCTTCTGACAATGAAGGAAATTTTAAAACACTGATAAGATTCAAATTTCAGTCAGGAGATCATGTTTTACAGAATAATTTGAATTCTTTTGCAAAAAATGCTACTTCAAGCTGGAATGTTCAAAATCAAATTCTTCAAACTTGTCACGAAAATATTCTAAAGCAAGTAGTTAGTGAGGTTAATGAAGCTAAGTGCTTATCAATATTGGCAGATGAGATGTATCTAATGTGGAACAACTTACACTCTGTATTTGATATTTAAAGAAAATAAAGGGAGATGGTTATAAAATATATGAACAGTTTCTGCAGTTTATGCCCTTACAAGCAACAACAGGAAAGACTATAGGCGAAGCAATCCTACAGGGCCTTGCTGCTTGAAACATAAACATGGATTATTTATGTGGCCAAGGATATGACGGTGCTGGCGCTATTAGTGGGTTATACAGTGGTGCACAGTCTTATATCAAAAGTCTATATCCAAAAGCATTGTACGTCCACTGTGCGTCACACAATCAAAATCCTGCGATTTCCAATTCTTGTGCTACCCAGGCTGAGGCACTGTTTCACCACAGTTCAAAAAATGTACTGCTTTTTTTTAACACGCCCAAAAGACAAATCGTATGGACAAAACACATTGATGAGTCCAACATGGATGCAAATAAAAAGAAGAAACTTAAAAAACTGTGTCTAACTCGTTGGGTTAAACGGCACAATACCTTTTTTGTTGTGTTTTTTGAACCTGTATTCGAGTCAATTATGGAAATACAGGAATGGAAACATTCTGACACGTCATTAAATGCTAAAATGCTGCTTCTCGCAATTTTGCAGTAGGATTTCATCATTGCCCTACTGTCAGCGGAAAAGGTACTTAGTTACAGCCTACCTTTAAGCAAGAAGCTTCAAAAGTAAACAATGGACCTACCGTCGGCCATCGAGTTTGTCAACACCATAACTACTGCAGTGGAAAGTATAAGACAGAATGCAAAAGAAGAATCTGACAAGATTTTTGAAGAGGGTGTTAATGTTTTGGACAAATATGGAGAAGTGGTAAAAATGCCTCGAATAAGAAAAAGCCAAACACAAAGGTCTAATTTTACCTCAGGATCAGACATGACTGCCAATGACTATTACAGATTATTTCAATACTCATACCTCGGATTGACTCGTTCCTAAGCTCTGTGCGTAAAAGATCGCACTGGTATTCAACAAAGAGTTCTGCTTGCAAAAACGCCTCTTGAGGACTTATTGGTGTGTGGTAAAGATTTGTTCCCTAATATCCACAAAATCCTTAGTTTTTGCAACACTTACGGTGTCCATTAGTACTGCAGAAAGGTCGTTCTCTACACTTAATTGAATTAAAACCTACCTCAGAAACACGATGGGTAAAAACAGGATCAATGGTGTAGCAGCTTTAAATATACATAGAGAAGTCAAAGTGAATGTGGACGATGTAATTGATCTAATGGCTAAGGAAAAATTCAGACGGCTTGATTTGATTTTGTAGTTCAGGGCGTAATATCTGGATATTACGTACATACGTAACGTATACGCTATAACACATTATAAACTTGTATTTAGGTAAACATGGCATTTGAAAATTTTTAAAACTAGCGCCACAGCCAACCTGGAGGGTCTTATTGAATTTGCATAAAAGTACTAAATTATTAGGATTTTTATAAATTATAAGTACTGTTCATGATTAGAACACCATAGCAAAGGCCTAAATGATTTTGACTATTTTTGTCTGTAAATCAGATATGGCTACTTACAGGATGCATACATGTTGGTAATAACTAATGTGGCCAACTATAACATTCAAAATATACTGATTAAAATAACATTATGATTAAACTACTTTGCAAAAAATCGGGCAGATGGCAGTAGTCACACACACACCCCCCCCTCCCATAAAAAATTTCTGGGTGCGCCACTGTTTACTCGTCCCATCCCTACTCTGTAGTAATATGCTAAGGAGTACTAATGCCTTGTCTGTAATGCCTCCTTACTCATGCATCTCTGTGCAATAATGTAGTTGAAACATGCATCAATGTGTATAGCTTATATAGCATTGTAGCACATTGTGTAGTGAATGTTGATGAAAATTTACCCCGTGCCACATACTTTTAGGTATGTGCTATTGTCTTAATACTTGTAGTTGGTATAACATTCCTGGCATATTGTGTAGTGCAGGTTGGTGAAAATTCAGTCGGACACACACCCTTGAGGTGGCTTATATAGTACTCTGTAAATGTATTCCATGTTGCAGTTTCTCTATAGATGACTGATTAACTTCGAGTGCCGACGAAAATGCTAAACGTGTCGAGTGTATCGGAAACTCAAGGCGGATAATTAATTTCTAACCGTGTACATTGTTCAAGGTCGAGTCACGTTTAAGTTCGTTTATTTTCATGGGAGTTCTGCGGTGCAATTAGTCAAAGTCCTTCCCCTGTCAATACTTCATTCTTCTCTCCCAGGGGAGTAGTTGGCTGATCGTCGGCTTGGACGGCGTGCGGTAGCTTCCCGTCTTGTCCGCATTCATTCTCAACCCTCTCACGCTTTCTTTATCTCCTCCTTCCTTTCAGCCGACTCAGCTTCCTTTAGTCGTGTAAAGGGATGCATGACTGATTCTTCATCTCTCCATCTCCTTGCGGGTGGTACGTCTGCGCGGTTTTTCTTTATACGGTTATCGCAGGGTAGATCCATCCGCGTTTTTAGCGTACGCCTGTTTTACCTATCGATCCGACGATAAAGTTGTGGAACTTCGCTACTTCTGCCTTGATAGACCTCTCTAGGAATGTGCAGCTTTGGGATCCCTATGAGGTAGGCTTAAATACCGAGGAGTTACACGTGCAGAGAGGAATGGCAAGACATGTACACGGTAGTGACGGTAATTTCATTATTATTACAATCCTGCTGCAATAAATAGGATGGGAATCGGTATCTGGCCGTCAGTTAAAATGTAGACTGATTCTGAGTCGTTTGGGCAAGTTTCAAGCCGATCTCTTATGACGTCAAAAACCTTCTATAAAACCTGCAATTTACGGTATATTAGATCATGAGAATAAAATTAGGGAAATAGACTGCATAACGGACAGGTAGAGAATGTAATTTTCCCGCCGAATGATAAGAGATCATAGTAGCTGCTACTAAGACTTTACAGTCAGCTTTGTCAATAAGATTTGCAGGGTATCTAATTATTAAATTTTTCTCTAATTAATCTTTATTAACCTGCTACGTAGTACCAGGAACTTGCTAGTGCATTAACAATCGTAGTTTCATCATATTTAGTGGTAAATAGTGTAGTGCACGTTGGTTAAAACTTACCCCCTGTCACACTCCCTTGAGGAGGCTTTCAGTACGTGTACATGAATTTTTATTTTTCTGTATTTTTATCGTCTTTTTTATTTTATATTTTTGTGCATCACCGTAACAAGTGCACCTTGGTATGAAATTATTAAAGTGTGTGAGCATTTAACACTAGAAAAAATAGTAATTACCACCTTCCCAAGAGAAACAAGGCATCATCACATTGCTGACTCTTTTATGCTGAATTATTATTACGTAACTCAAAAGCCGCTGAATTAAAAATAGGTATAACTGAAAACATTTTGTTATAAATTAAAGGAGATTACTAGCTGCTATTTCCTGAGACTTGATTAAATTTTCATTTTGTAAAATATGGTCACTCAGGGCATAAGAAGCTGTGGCAATAAAATGTGGACTGGAATCGCCACAATGGATTTCTGTAGACTTCGCAGCATTTTTTGCTACTTAATATTAAATTTTTTTAATTTCTTTGTAATTCAATAATTATTGCTTTATTAAATAGCTTCTGCTAAATATTAGTATTGCTCGGGCCAGATTCGCGGGTGGAAATTCTTTTCCGCCCACTTCTCGGGAATTTTCACGTTTGTCGCTCCCGAATCTCTAGAAAAAGTTGGTGGGGAAACTGGGAAGATTGCACCTTGAACCAAATAATAATAATATTGCTTACATCTTAAGAAATACATCAAACATAAGAGAAACCAAGCAAAAATGGTTCTGTTAGTCAGAACCGAAGTGACATTGTGTAACATCCAGGATCGCGCAATACACATAAGGCATCAAATTCCGGTCGACCTCTATTTAGGGTTCTTCTACCTCGTGAGCAAAAGCAAGCTTCATTTTGCGTCAGCTTTTAATGGAAGCGTTCTCCTCCCCACTGCAAGCTCCCCACTTGCCTCGGTAAATACGCCCTCAGCACGGCTTTGCAGTGAATTAACCGTTGCTGTTTAAGTTATTGCTACTAATGATCTATGTAAATTAAACAATTTGATTTCGATGAAATGATGATTTAAGGAATTCTACTCGTAGATGATTCTTGGGAAATGCGATTTCCTCCTCTCTATTCCCTAAGGATACAAAATGTTGAGAATTTGGAAACTTTATGGTTAGGGCTAACATAAGATTAGAGCACACGTTACTCATGTAAAGCGATACATAACCGATACTTCATTTTCATATTTCAATTCGGGTGGTATGTGCACCTATTTTTTTCTCTAAGCCGTTGTCACTGGGTAGATCCATCCACGTTTCACCTCGCGCTTTTCTCTCCTATCTTGTGTTCGTTTGAGAGTTTTCAAATATTGTTCTCTCATAACCATCACGTGTTCGTATAGCTATCGAGATACTATGAGTGTACGAGGCAGTTTTGGGGGAAACTATTAGATTAGATCTGAGTTTGCCTTGCATAAACAGATGCATGGCTGACTACCCCCTTGAATATGTGGTTGAAATGCACATTTTCTTTAAACAGTTATCATTACATGGCGGTGAATTAATAGCAAGCTGTTTTCCACACTGGCAATTTAATTTTATGACTCGTGTACATAGATGGTTGTACATCATTTTAAAGTGACTGCATTGCTGGTATGTACACGCATCATCTGATAATGATGTACAATATTCGACGTTTGTCGTAGAATTAATTTTTTAAAGTGGGAAACTGCTAACTATGCATTTATCATCACGGAACAGTTCCGCCATACCGGCCTGGATACTGTATCAGTTTATATTAGTGTGGATCCATCCAGGTTTCAGCATGCGCCTTTATTCTTATCTTTCCTGTTTTTTGTGGTTCATCTATTTTTTTACGCATCATCGTTTGTAGAAAGAGGTAAGATGTAATTATTCGAGTTTGTGAGCTTGTATTAGGGCAAAAAATTATATTTGAGCACACCTAACTCGTGTTCAGGGATGCATGACTGATTCTTCTTTTTTAGAATCTCCGTACGAGTAGTATGCCTACAAACACTTTTCTTTATTTAAACAGTTACTTTAGGTAGGATGCATACAGTTCTCAACATGCACCTTCTTCAAACCTATCCTCTGTTTCTTTCTTGTTCATATTTTGTTTTTTTTTATGCGTCACCGTTACGCCGAGGTACGGCTTGTATAAAACTGTTTAAGTGTGCGAGGCTCACACTGCGAGCCATGAACGATGGGGTAAAAAATTGGATGGGAGCTCGCCTTGCACAAATAGAAGAATGCTTGAATGATGCTTCACCTCCCCATCTCCCCACGGGTGGTACTTTAAGTGGTTTCTCTTTTAACATTTGTCAGAGAGTTGATCCATCCAGGTTTTAACATGCACTATTCCTACCGAACATGTTTTTGCGAGATATTTAAATTTTATTTTTGTTTTTTTTTCAATGCATCACCGTCAAAATGAGCCTTTATACTAAATCCTTCGAGTGTGAATTTGTTGGACAAAAAATTAGATTGGAGCTCCCCTCAACCAATTAACACGAGGAAGAAATGAGTGCGGGTGCAATTAGCCTTTGCGAGATCGATTTGGTGGAGTCGACGCAGCGCTCAGCATCTGAGCAATTATTGGGAACGCCGTGCAATCTCTCAAGGGCGCAAGAATCGTGAATCAAGGATGTAATGATGGAAAGCGTGGAATGCCTCCCCGTTAGCTCAGCGCAAAAAATCTTTTGATTCTTTCTAGGTACAAAAAGTGTTGGAGCACCGATGGCGTTCGACTGTGCTCCCGTGGATTTACAACAGCCGCCTTGGCCCAGTAATTATCCTACCTGCCTCTAGCGATTGCTTGGATGAAAAATTATAGGCACTCTTCATGCAAATTTGCCTTTGTCTTCATTTGCCTTGAAAGGTCTGTCTGTCTGTCTTTCACTCTTCTATTGTGCATGTCTCTGCACAAAAGGTTAAAAGAGAAGGACTTCGAAGTATTTCGTATTGCTTTTCTTAGCATGGATAATGTGTACATTTCCTTCTGTCCTCAAGTTAAACCAACGCAACCAGCCCTTCATCATTCCTCTCAATAACGCATCTTTCCAAATGCCTTGTTTTCCTTCCATTTAAGTAGCTCGTGAAGGAATTATCAATGAAATTTCCTAGGAAATACTAAGAGGACAAAGGGGAGGGGGGAAAAGCTTTGAGAATTTCTTAGTCCGTCACCCACAATAACCCCTTCCCTCCTCCCGGTTTCTTTAACTCTCCCCCCCACCCCTTCCTCACTTGGCTATGTCATGTATATAAGGCTTGCGCTTCTCTTATATTTTGCCTGATGATGATGTGAACCCACGTCGAAACCCAGGTCGAGTTTTAAATGAAATTAAGTTGTATTTGTAAAAGTTGTCTTTTTCTCCGTTATGATGGAATACCACACAGTTAACCTTGAGAAAGTAATTGCTCTGAAAAATATAGGTCAGGCTATTGAAGCCAACAAAATACTTCTTACAGAAAAAAACTTTTTTGCAGTTGAACAATTTCGGCGACACAGTTATATGCACTACGAGGACTATAGGACTCATTCAGCCCTTCCAATTTTGAAGTCAAGTAAAAAAGTGTTATAAAATTTATGTTTTAAACGGTGTTGCTCGTCTTAAAAGTAAATAAAGGCCACATATATTATGAGGCAAAAGTTTCCATTTCGATGAATTTGCTCTCTCAATCCAATATTAGGATGTAGAGTAGCTTTGATTAAAAAGGCAAATCAAAGACTTGAACCGAAATCAGGACGAACCCGTACAAACCAGTCGTGCAATATCACGGCGACGAGACTTTCTTAAACTACATAATATACACCATATTTTGAGACTGTTTTCATCCGATTTCAATCGCGGTGCATCATTTTCAAAATTTACTTTTTCCGAAATTTACGAGTGAACACTTCCCTCTCCAAGAATAATAAAGTAGTGCAGATATCATCTCCATGGTTTTAAAGTAGGAGAACAGTAACACCTTGGATGTGCACACCAAATATAATGACAAAAGCTCAAATACTTTCTCCGTAAATGAACATTTTACAAATCTTCATATCTGAAAATATTCACCATTTATACTGCTCCTCCAGTTTCACTAGAAATCCCCCTTCCGTGGCATATCTCTTTGTTCCTACACGTTAAAGTCCTCGTTTATAGCCCGAAGCAGTCAGAGGTTTGGACTCATCTAGGAGATAATTAAGTTTTTATACTCATGCTCGCGTTAACTGAGATTGGGTGGTTTCCAATGACTCTTTCCTCACAAATTGACTAATGCGTCGGAAAATGTGAGAGATTCCTCGCCTCAGAAGCGTGTGCTAGGAAAAGTCATCTCAAAGAGTCCAGGAAATCCTTTCCAGTCCTCCTTTGACCTTCTCTTTTCAACACTGAGGGGCAAATCCATTTCCTTTACTGGAATAATTGTCCTCGTTTCCTGCAAAGCGGCACGCTCAAAGACACTAGCTGCACCTTATACATGAGACGCCTAGGTTAGTCTATGCGGAGGTACGAATGGACACCCATTGCGAATTACAAAGAAGAAAAACGTTAGCTGATCTCATATTTTGGAGTGAACTTTTTAATATTTAAAATATTGTTTTAAATTAAATAAAAAAACCACTTGAAGTGCTCTCCACATTGCGTTTTAGTAAGGATCGTGATTCTATTGAAAAATCTCCGGCACTGCCGGGATGCGAATCCTGGACCCCCGAGAAGTTTAGCTAATACTATTCCACCACATTGACAGTCAACTTATTCGTCATCAGCGGGGAAAAAAGTAAGCAGTGTGGAGAGAAAAATGTCAGAATGGTTGGCGATGGATTGGATTTTTTTTGTTTAGAATTTATTGCTAACCCTCTAGCTGCGATGGCCATCCATTCCCGTTTGCGATGAGGTTTCAGGAATACCTTCCAAATGATAAAAAATTAAATGTCAATCCAGCCAGTGAAATAATCTCCACTCTTGAAAAAAAATTAATGCTTATTTCATACTATATCGCATTGCTACATGCAACGAAATCAATAAAAGACCCACATATATGATCAACGCAAATAAAACCATGACGAGACAATTTCGGCCATCGCAATGTAAGGTGACGGCAACCCATGACTACACTTCCTTGCGATGCGCAGTGAAAGGGTTTACTTAATATCATGTGTTACAATTATAATATAATATATATTATAAGGGTTATGCATTGTTTTGTTTTTTTGAAAATGTATGTATTAGTTTACTGTTAGATTTCCGCTCAGGTATTGGGTGATTGTGGGTTTTAACGAGCTATTACTTTGATAGCATTAATTCTATGTAACGGTGTGTTTCAACGACTAAGATAATTTCCAACAAACTTTCCACCATTTGCAGATAGGGGCAACTATAATCGAAACGCATTGAAAAATCAACCCTCCGGATTCGACCCAAACCGAACCTCGGTTATCGACCGTGAACTCATCTATCGAGGCAGGCAGTTGCCAGATTGCCTTTTCAATGTGCTCAGTCACTTCATGCCTACTAGTTCCCATCAATTAAAACATTAAAAACTCCCGCAATATAGGCACAAACGTTATGGATATGCTAACTCCTACTAACGTATTCGAGAGTAAAAAATTATTATCCAATGCAGATTTAGAAAAGCTATGGGTTTTTTAGTGCATCCATACATATTCTATACCTAGGGGTTAAAACGCTAGCACATGATGTCAAGATATCTTGTGACCCTTTGCAAGGCAGGGGAAGTGAATTGCGATAATCCCGGACCTAAAGAGCAGGAAGAATTTTCGTCACAAGCTTCAATTTCAACATGTTTGAAGTTCAAACAACCCATTTGGCGTCAAAACACCATTTTTTTCGTCTGATTCGCAAGCTATTTCTATTTACGGCCTTTCTCGTCCTCGCAACTCTTGAAAAACTTATTTCCTACTCGCCTGTCCTCCATGACTCGCATGTTAATGGGTCGAGTTTTTTTTTAATGCGTGTAGATAATTCCTTCAACCCTGTGGTGTGCGTTCCTATTGCTGTCTCGCGGCCGGGCGCAAACCTGTTCCATTACCCTCGTGGTTCGCTGACGTGGCGAGGTCATTTTTCCATCCGCCGGGCAAAGGGGTGAATTGCCCCTCTCCCCTAACTACACCCCTCCCCACAACCCCATTCTCTCCCCTCCCCACACCCAACGTCCCCCGTTTCCTATGCAGGTTTCTCTCTTTCCCTCCTCGCTCTTCGGGTGTTCAACCTCTTCTCATGTTTCCATCCCCATGTTTACAAACTCCTGTTTCTCCTATGCGTGATCCACGCCATTGATGAAGCTTCCTACCGCCGTGCGCGATGCTGCTATGATGGGCTAATGAACAAAATTTCAGAAACAGCGTTGAAATTCTTTTCGCCATGTATGAGAATTAAGATCACCTGCGATGGAAGAAACAAGAAAGACATTGTGAGCAGAATAGCCTAAGCAAAGAAGGAATTCTACCAGGATAGGAGTCTGCTGACAGCTAGTAATACAAGTCTAGAAATAAGGAAGCACTTTACCATTACATACATTTGAGGCATACTCTTATATGGCAGCGAAGCGTGAACAAAAACAGCTGCACAGCAAAAGAGATTGGAAGCATAGGAGAAGTGGTGTTACCGATGTATGATGCAGATCAAATGGAGGGATTGAATCGCCGACTAAGAAGTCCTACGAAGAGTTAGAGAGAAAAGTTGTATATAATGAAAACCCTGCGAAGGAGAGACAAACTTCTTGGACACATTTTGCGGCACAATAGCCCAATGAAAGAAACATTAGAAGGAGAAATGAATGGAAAGAATAACGGAGGAATACCAAGAATGGAATCCATCAGGAAAATCATGAAGGACGTCAAAGTGAATAATTACGTAGGAATGAAGCGGTTGGCAGAGAGGAGAGTGGAGTGGAGAGCTGCAGTAAACCTATCTTCGGATTGACGACTACTGATGATGATGATGTGTGGCTTCTTGTTTTTTTAAATAAACTGTATTTATAACGAAAACATAAAAACAAAGCTGATGATTTCGAACTGGAGGAAAAAACGCCAGGAACAAGGAGTAATGGGAAATGACGTCACTGGTCATACCGGCCGAGCTGGTGCCTTGGTGTAGTTGTTCGTTGCTCTCTGAGCCATTGCTGCGTATGTAACGCTTATACTACCAACGCACGAGCTATAACTTCTACTGCTCAGAATAATGGTCTTTTGTATGGATGCGCAATAATGTATCAAAAAACTATCCTAAACTCATACTATTCTTAGTTCCGAAGGAGAACTTTGTTGCGCTTCGCGATACGAGTGTCTCAAAGTATGTGACTGCCCCTGCCGTGCGATATGTGAACTACCTTGCATTGACATACGTAGATTTATAAATCATGACTCCCATCCTAAATTTAATGCCTACAGAAAAACTAAATAGCTATTGATATTGCTTTGGTTCTCAGTTCTCCGAAATTGCCACGGTAAAATACGCTGCACTCATTCTGAGACGTAAGCTTCCTGAAAAAAATTCACGGAAGGAAGAATGAATGGGGAAAATTATCAATGAAGACCTAGGATGGACTGAGTGAAATATATTAAGAGGGTTGTTAATATAAGAAGTTATGAATGGCTGTAGTGGTTAGATGTAAAATAGTGGATAATAGAGTGGGCAGCTGCAGCAAACCATAATTCGAATTGATGACTGCTGATGGTGGTGAAATACATTGGTGTAACAATGCCAGGTGATCAGGCAAAGATTCGACTGTTTTTTAAAATGAAATTTCCCTTCAATATTTTGAATCGTGGTTTTCTTTCATATTCGTATCTTTAAAGTAACTTTTTAATTACAACCAACATTTATCAGCACTTCAAGAGTTTAAGTTCGACCATTTTGTGGGTATTAAAAATGACGAGTGGCCTGGACGACGTGGAATTTTAACAAGGAATCGTTTTATATTTCCACTGTTTTGAAATGCATGATCATTTTCACTGGTAGATAGCTTCTCCTTGCCACAATCTCTTGACTTGGCTTGATGGAAACTATGTTGAGTTGGATGTGAATTAGAATCCTTCAATAAAACCGAATCATTAGCTAAAAAAGAGGAGCCAAAAGTGCTAAGTCGATGTTAATAACATAGCACTTCTATTTTATTACGAGTAATAGGGTGACACCTCAATTTTCTTAAGCTCGTTTTTTCCTGTGTTGATTAATATTAAACTTAGAACCTATTAATTTCTTTATCTAACACAATGTCTTATTTAAAACTGCATATCACCGCAGTTCAGCGTATAAAGGATAAACTTATCCGTGCCTCGGTCAAATATGTTGGCATGCGTCGTCAACCATTTGAGTTATTGAGATCTCAAGGTTTTCCTATCAGTAACTAATGCGTACTGTTTTACATAGCCATAGTAGATAATTTAATTAATATTAAAATGACTTATTTTCAACAAAAAACTGAAATAGCTATTTCAATAATTTGGCTCACTTGAAAACCACTTATAATCACCGTAGATTGGTGGTGCGCGTAAAATACTTCCATTTCAACGTGATCTATCATTCAATATTGGTAGGTTCAAGAACAGTTCCTAACCAAACTTCTAACCTCGGATTTACAGGTCCATTTTCATCCAATTACGTTACCAATAATGGCATGCTACTTCCATGTCTACTACATATTTTCCCACATTGTCACTATCCTAAATTCTTCATAACTTTTACCCTTCCCGTCATGCCAAATATACTCCTTCCCGCAACTCTTTTCAACAGCCCCCTTCATTATAACCTCCGAACTCTCCTGCCTCTTTCGAATTTTCTCCTCCAACCTCTTTTCTTCGCCACTGAGAGTTTAACTCTCCCAGTACCTCGAGCCAACCTTCAGTTTGTCAAGCGAGTACACCTTCAGTTTGTCTACCGATAAACGCCGAGGGCCGATAAACGCCGGGATTCGGGACATGCATATTACATTAATACAATATTTATAACTATTTATACTTTGTTACATGTTGTTCCTGTGATAAAAGTTACGAGCATATTTCACAGTTACTCAATAATAAAGCAGTTAAAGTTGACTACAGGTTTATAATTTTTGAGGATTACAACCTAATGTTTTTATTTCCTAAAAGGTGACCTCGTATTAAAAAGTACCCCTCAACGTTTCTCCAAGGTGCTGCCGAAAACAGATGGTGGTAAGAGAGTTAAAACATAAAAAATCAACGATTTTAAGGACGGAAAAGAACTTCGCTCCATGCATCAAAAGAATATACTTACGGTCTTAGAATAGAATATATTAACGGTCCCTCTCCATTGTGATAATATCTGTAGTGTAGTGCATGCTTGTGAGGCTTCGTCTCGTGACAAGCATAAGCGAGTTATGATAATGCATTAGTCGTAGATAATGCATTAATTAGTCGTAGTTACACTAACTTTAGGGTATAGTGTAATGCATGTTGGTGAATACTCACCCCCTGCCACACACCCCTGAGGTGGCTTGTAGGGTATTTTGTAGATGTAGATGAATATCCCCAGCGTCTAGCATCAATAGAGGAAACGGCAGTTTTATGCCAATGTTTCATGTGAGAATACCATCGAATTATTACATACGTTCTAAAGTTTCAACGATAACTTTTGTGGGTTAAGTATTTTGTTATATTACTTTGGGGTAAAGCACTCTCATTAAAAGCACAGAATTGCCTCCTCTCAGTACATGTGGAAACTGGTCAATTCTTCCATGAAGACGTCCTTTGAGATCCGGTTTCTTTACCCGGTACCGTTGCTCCGGAAATGACGCTTTCACGGAATGCTGCTCTTGGGTGGTATAATATTTATTTGGCTCGTTCTCGGCCGCAATCGTTTGCCCATCTACATTTCAATTCGGAGGGTTTTGTGCGTGATGCGTGACCAAAAGTGGCTTGCTCCAGTTCCTTACTCTGGTATTAGCATCCGTAACTTAGTGGACTCCCTGCTAACTACCTTACAGGACTAATTTCATGAATTTTAAAGTATTCCCTGTAATGTTAGTTGTTGCCATTGCATTGTATACGGTACTACATATTTTTATTACGATGTAAGCTTCATAAAAATATATGTACGCATCGATCATGCTCTTATATGGCAGTGAAACTTGGACAAAATCAAGAGGAGAGCAAAGGAGATTTAAAGTAATGGGAATTTGGTGATATCGAAGAATGATAACAATCGAACGAACAGAGAGAATCACCAATGAAGATGTTCTGCGAACAAATGGGGAGAAAATATGCTACATCGTTATATTAGAGTAATATTCTGGCTAAGATAGGTTTAAATGGAAGAGAGTAAAAGTCCTCTAGATTTCTACATAACTCTGTAAAGTTCAGTATTTGAAATGTTCATCTATCTTTCGAACTTGATTCACTGGGAAACTGTTCAATTTATGGATTTTCCCGTCACCTAGAATTGAATTCCATCATCGTAGAATGCTATTTAAAGCTAGGCCGTGCCTTATAATTTTAAGTCCTCGGGCTAACCCTATTCTCACCAATGATAGCCTCTGGAACAACCTGTGCAGGTATAGAGCCGAATTATTATTATTACCCCTAATTGTAACAATAATAATAATTTAGAAATTAAATGGAAGAAAGTAAAATCCTCTAGAAGTCAACAGTGGCTGGCGAGATGTGGTGGAACTGTATTAACAAAAATGAAAAGTAATCGATATAGTACTGTCCACTGTATCTAAAATTTACAACACGGCCATAGCCATCTTCAGGTACGAATTCGTACCTGAAGATGGCCAAGTAAAAAAGCAGAAACACGTGTTGTAAATTTAAAATAAGGTGGATAGTAGATACTATATCCATTACTTTTAATTTTTTAAATCCTCTAGACTGGAGCGCAAGCCGCTACATCGTCACACGATTTCTTACTTCATCTCAGCGTACGCCCTACCTCTCTTTATCCTATCCATAAAGTATATTCTCTTTCTTCCCCCTCCCCGTTTACCTGAATCCCAACACCCCCCCTCTAAATAGGGGAGGATGTTGTGACTCATGTAAATGCTAAACGGTAAACTCAGATATATCAAGGACTTCAACATCCCTTCGCCTGACAGTTTTCCAATCATCGCGATTGGACAGATAATGTGTTACGCAGTCACACGCACGGGTGCAGAGATTCACACCAAAGATGATTCCGGTCAAGTCAATTGATTTTTACACGGCGAATTTCACCCTCTTTAATTGTTATACCTTCACCTTTCAATACCTGTTTCAACGACCTACTCTGCCTTTTCCTAGTTTCCTCAAATAATTTCTCCTCCTCATCCAACATACCGAATACTTCCTCGTTTGTCTTTCTTTCCGTCCACCATTTGTTCTCCATTCCCCTCCACACCCACAACTCAAAATCCTGCAGCCTATTCGCTCCTCTTCTCTCAGAGTCCACCCAGATGCTAGATATGTACTTTATTTAATTTCAAATTTCCCGAACCCATCGGATCAAGCCTTAAACATCATGTACCATTAAGTGTAGCAAGAGACGGCCAAACACATGCAACAATGTACTGGGTGATGAAGGTTGTCCAGGCGGGACTCGAACCCGCGGCCCTCGGGTAGAAGGCGAGGACTCGACAACCTCCTTTCCCCCTCATCCACCGGAAACTGTGAAGGAATGGAAGAGAGAAACTAATTGGCCACATTTTGAGATAAAACAACCTCCTGAAAACCTTTAATGGAAGGAGCTACGAATGGGAAGAATTACTAAATAAGGCCATAAATAGAAATTCTCAAAGTATGTAGGTAATGGAAGATGTCAAAGTAAGGAATTATGGGTTTTACTGAAAATGGAATGGAGAGCTGCAGCAAACCAATCTTCGGGTTAATGGTCGCTGATGCTGCTGATGATGATGTGAGCTCTTAGAATGGTTGTACTTATAAGTGCAGCGATGGCAAACAAGTACGTATTTTCGCTGTTTGAATCATTGCACCGATACCAATGCGTTGCAATAGAACTTGTGCATCGGTGTGCCTTAAAATAGCATACTCAATTAACTTTTTATAAGTATTAACGATTTCACTAAATTATTTTTTACCGAGGGATGTCTTTCTATTAGTTATCATCTATTAGCCTAGATTTTCGAAGTAATGTTCTTCAAAGATCCCTCTATGGAAGCAGATAGAACCAGGATGTATTGGGGATCCTCGATCAAGTGGCTTTGCCTTGAGGTAATTCAACCCCAGATATTGTTCAATTTTCTTTTAAATGTTTCCAATTTGAGCATTATATATTTCAATTAAATATAAATTCCATTTCCTCTATTTGTCTTCGCACAATGCGGCAATACTATCTTGATATTTCCAGTAAAAAAAACATGATTTGATGTACAAAAGAAAACTCATTTCTTCAAATTTCTGAAATTCAGGAGAAATATTGTGCATTTTTTCTTCTTATGAATAAATGGGTTTATATCCATTTTTTTAATACTTGGAGATACCTGTATCAAATTTAGTTTATGGTATTTCCTTGTTACCCACTAAGAAGGAGATCTCCCTTCTTAAGACATGGTACGGTAAAGAGTCTTTGTTGAAGACTAATGTGATCCGTAAATTGAAAACATAGGGCACACTTCTTCACGACATTTAGTCCTAATTCAATATTTCAATTTAATACGCATTACGCCATGAAAAGAACTATAGATATTCATTGAGTCGCGCCATACTGGACTGAGTCACGACCTAACTGCATCACCTGAGGAGCGTGGTGTAATCTCTTTCCGACGGAAGGCATTTAACAACTTATCGATGGAAATATTCTGAGCTAGATTAAAGCTTTCTCCTCCATCCATATCCATAAAATCCACTCATTCATGAACTTAAGCCAGTACTCAATTATTGTTTCGCGGTGGAAATTGGATTAAAATTCTTTGTTTCCATAAAAGTAACCTGATGCCAATAATTTAACTTTCCTAGTCTCTCAAATGCCTCTTTCAATCTACTCAGTTAGTGAGTTAACTCTATTAGTGAGGATCAATGCATAGATACACCTTTGGTCCTTCCAATCTTTCCTGAGAGAGAAATAAACATTCCGAACAAAAGGAAGCCCCTTCCATCACCCTCGCTATATGAAAGGCCCTAAACTGCCAAAAAGTGACAATGGAAGGAGGCAGCGGCTTCTTATTCGACTGGGTGTGAAGAAGCAGAGGTGTGGTCCTCCGAGCTGCTTCTGCACATTATGTGCATGAGTGGAAGCATGCGAATCAAGGCGAAGATTTGGACTACTTTCGGTATAAGGGCCGTAGACTGAGCTCTTATAGAGTTATCTCGTTCCAACATCAATATCTAACAGTCACTTCTTGTTACTCATAATCCTAGCGTGAATAATATAAATTAGATTTTTGTCTTTTTATAAATTCGGCCGCCCCTACTGAAGTTGATTCTTTTTTATTTGAATTGCAGCTCTTATAACGTGCTAAATATTACGTGGTATTATGTAAGAAGTATTGCGCATATTTATGCATTCATATTCCTTTCGCTACGAGTCCCAAGGAGAAATTCAAGGTCATGGCAGTTTTCTTCAAGTTTGGCAACCCAAATGGCGCAAACCGAGGGAAATTACATCAAGCAATCCAGTGAAATTCTCTTGGGCTTCCCACCGGGTCAGGATCTCTGTTTCCGCTGACGTTTCGATGGAAGACCTTTCCCTGATGTTGATCAACAGCCCTGAGGACCTTGGAAAAGTCTTCCGTCGAAACGTCGGCGGAGATGGAGATTCTGACCCGGTCGGAAGCCCAAGAGTATTTTACTGGAATAATTCGCCGGAAGAGCTTCAAATCCTACATAACATCTTGTAATAAATGTGAGGAAGTTCGTTGTCGGTGCTTAAAAGCACACCTGGGTAAAGTGAAATATAATGAAAATAGGACAAAGCCCAATAAAAGGATGGCATTCTCAATCGTCTCAGGCTCAACTTTGTGGAAATTCATTTTATAAATGAAAAGGAAAACTTTGTCTTACTCCACAAATTTATTTTACGGTACGATATCCGATTTTACGGATACGACTAGTTTCGACGCAGCGGCGTCTGGTACCTGAAGATGACACCGCTACGTCGAAACTAGTCGTATCGTAAAATAAATTGGTGGGATAAGACCAAGTTTTCCTTTTCATTTATAAAAGGTTGGCATTTTGCCTCCGTAAAATCGCAAGAACTGACTGCTTATGTATCCTTATCATTAGTAGTGGATTTGAAGGTTTGCTGAAACCTCTAGCACCGAAGTATTCAAGAGAAATATGCAGTTGAGTAACGGCCTGTCATGATAGAAACCCCGGTTATCGCTCAATCACCGAAGTTAACCATTTCGATTCGGGTGATTCCAGTTGAAATCATTAACTTCCGTGGATGCTATAGCTAATGTTATGGCGAATTACGCCAATTGTCTTGTAGGTATCTACATATTTCGTAGCGAAGGGCGAAATATATTTTTGTAAACTTTTTTGATATTGCTTTCCTAGTTTAAAAGGAAAAATAATCGGAAGAGAAATCGTGTTAACTTGCAAAATAATTCAACCCAGAAAGAGCATGGATCTATCTATGCTCTTTCTGGGTTCTAAAGAGCATAATCTACTATGCATCGTTGGGATTGGCTCGAATTCGGATGGGTATGGTCCGTCGGACGGACTCCGTCCTATTCTACACGGGTGTTGTTGTTCCTTTCGCCAAGTGGCCGACAGAAGGAAACGGCCTATGTTGTCGAAGGGTAGAAGATAATAACCAAATAACAAAATTACTAATAAATAGGCGCCTCAGAATAATACTACTATCAAAATTCCAACACGCATATGAGCGAGCATTTCTAAGGGAGGAGGGTTCGTCACTGATAAGGTTTCATTATTGACTGTTTGAATTCGGTGAGCTGCACGATCCATTGGCCCGAGGAACAGTTATGAGGAGTGTGTCCTTGAATAATTTCTCCCCCCCCCCACTCTACATCACGAATTCCATTTAGCTGAAGGCAAAACTTTGTGTCTCCCGGTCGTAAAAATTCCATCAGTAATATGACGGGGCAGATGCTTTCATTTAACCCGTAGAGGTCAAGCCAGTGGACTCCAAGTAGAGTAATACAACCAAGCCGCCGGAGAAATCATTTTTAACATTTTTCAAATGAAACATTTGAATGAATTGGAAGTAAAAGTTTTATTTTTTGTCAATCAATCGACAAACACCGATTTATTAAGCATAAAGTATAGAATGAGGTTGTGATAGGCAGGCTAAACAGCTTGCAAGTCCATATCGAAAAAAAATTCCGTTTTTTAGAATCGAGGCTAACCTTTTTATAAAGTTGACACCAAATATTTCAGAAAAGAAAACCGCAAACTTATAAATAGACCATTTTCAGCGAAGCAGCTCTCGATAATGGGAGGTTATAAGGAGACCAGTTAGCATTTACGTCATGCAATGATCCTTCACCTTTGAATTCAGTAATTTATCGAGAATTTAAGTTTTATAGACTGTTTATTATTATTAAATTTATCTACCGCGTAAGGTAGGTTTAAATCGAAGTCGGTAAATACTCTTGAGTTTTACATGTGAAGGGCCCTATCTACCTATAATATTTCTTTCTTCATATCTGCATACGTCCTAGCCTTCTTCAATCTGTCCATAAAGCCTATTCTCTTTCTTCCCCTTTCCCAATTGCCTAGCATCCTTCCCTCTATCACAGGCTCGAGCAACCCTCATTACCTCCTCCAACCACCTCCTCTACACCCCGGTAATTTCATCCAGAAGTTTCCTTTCCTAAGCAACCATACCAAGTACTTCCTCGTTTGTCTTCCTCGCCATCCAAAGCATCTTCTCCATTCTTTCCACACCCGCATCTCGAAAGCCTACAGCCTATTCACATATTAATATCTAAGTCCACGTTTCTGCCCCATACAACGCTGCACTCCACATTAAACTCTTTGCCTACCTCTTCTTCATATTCTTACCCAAGGTACCCGTCATCAGCTCCCTTCGATAGCTGAATGCTTCTTTCGCTAGCGCTATTATCCTCCTAATGTCTTTGCTACTATGCCCATTTTCTTCTAGCGTTTCAACAAAGTAATTTAATTCTACATCTACATCGACAAAATACCCTGCAAGCCACCTCAGGGGTGTGTGGCAGGGGGTGAGTATTCACCAACATGCATTACACTATACCCTAAAGTTAGTGTAACTACGACTAATTATGCACTAGCATAGATCGCTAATGTTTGTCACGAGGCGAAGCCTCACAAGCATGCACGACTACACTACAGATATTATCACAATGGAGAGGGCCCGCTATTACCACTATATACCGCTAATTATTCCAGTTGCTATAGTTTTAGCCCTCCTACTTTAATGACCCGCGTCGCTTCCTTTGTGCTAGAAAATCTCATTACTTTTGCTTTCTTATGATTTATCCTCACTCCGTATTTCTGAAACTGAATGTCTAATGCATCTAGTAAAGCTTGCGATCCCTTCGATGATTAGCTAACCAGCGCCTGGTCGTCCGCGAATCTGACATAACAGACTTGATGAGCTGCCCTCCTACTTTGATTTCCACATCTAGCTCTTCCCATATCTCTCTTACCATTTCCTCAGCTTAAATGTCAAAAAGCAAATGCAGCAATGGGCAGCACTGCCTCACCCCGTGACGTACAACTGCCCACCCTGATTGTCCGTTAGCCACCTTAACCCGTTCCGTCTGAGCCATCTGTTTCGGATGAGTCTCCTAACTCGCAAAATTATTCCTATTTCCTCGAGTATGAACTTACATTAATAACTAACTAATAATTAACTAAGTAGAACTTTTGCCGCATGTGACGTTAGACTTATTGTTCTATATTCTTATTTTGACGCTTTTTTCATGTTATGTACCGCATTAGGACTGTTTTAACGAAGTCGTAATCGTGAAAACTGGTGAGGATGCCATGCGCCTACATCGGCGGGCTGCCTTGCATGCAGCGCCGTTTTCCCGGCAGGGCCCCGCAGTCCGCCCGATAGCCTCCCCTCCACAACTCTTTTGCAAAATTCTTTTACATTTTGGCTAATTTCCATGGGCATTTTCAAGAAAGGTCCACTCCCCTTTTTTTACGACTTTCCCGCCGGCGCGGCGTCGACTCCCAGACAGACGAGCAAAGAGCGTGAGGCGGATGGTGAGGGGAGGTGAAGGGTGAGGAGTGATGCTGATAGTGTGGCTGGCGGACGAGGGCGCCGGGCATCTCGATAGCGGCGGGGGCGGCGGGCGAGGGCGGACAGCGTCGCCCATCGAGTTCAAAGATCCACCCGAACGGTTTAGACACACTCATATCATATCCTATTGCCATTCGAGGCTGTTCGAATTGCACGACTTCTCTTAATCGGGTTCGTAAACCACACGAGGAGATCTTGTTTGCGACGTATGCGGAATACTCAATTGCGTCGAAGGCAATAAATCGTTTCAATGGCTGAGATAATGAGACTGAATAGATTTCGATAGATCCACAGAAATTTTAAGCGAAGCTAATTGGTAGGGTGGACATAATTATTGTGGAAATCAAGAGACGTAATAATGATTATAACTATGTTTGCAAATCGCCATACATGCTTCATTCATTGAACGAGCAAATTATGCCTAATACAATAAGCACAGGTGATGAAGGAGCCTTTATCATGGCGTTTGCAACGGTCATGGTATTTAAAACCATGAAGATATGATCATTTCGTTGCAGTCGAGAGTTACTGAGCATGATTATCATATCGGGAATCTTGTATTCTGAAAGAATGTATTCGTTGGAAATATTGTCGCTGTAATTTCTACTTTATTTCATTAAATGCACCTAAATACATTCATTTCAAAGAAACAGTCCTTATATGTTTACATTTATACTCACAATCAACCATACACGGCCATTTTAATGTCCTTTGAGTGAAATGTCTTATTGCGAATTGAAGCTGTTACGGTTCCAGATTCATCGGAGAGACTTAGTTCATTCAACAGAGTCTCTAACACAGTACTGTACCCTCGTATTTGTGACAGTACTACCAATATCTTCGCGGTAATTACAATTCCCATTAACCTACTTTTCATTCCTAAAAAAGCAAGCAGAAACAGCGCGTGATCAAATTTTCAGACCCCCCAACGTTGTGTAAAATTATTTACGCATATTTTTTCGTTTGATAAATGTGTGGCCGATGGGAAATTTATGAGTATTTCCTGATAATTTCAGCATTAATGAATATTTTTATCGTAAAAAAATTAATTCAGTTTTATGGCCGAGAATACCTAGGAGTATTTTATTTGGTCAAAGCCGATTAAGGCGATACGCTTGCAAGGAATTACCGTCGACTCTCACCTTCGCACCCAAATCAGTGCCATGAAATGTTCGAATCGGAAAACTCAAAGTGTTCCTCCGCATTCGGGCAGCCTCGCGTCTTTCGATCTTTCCCTTGCCCTTTTTAAGGACGAAGGAGAGAGTTCTCGTGATTTTAGTGGCTATGCTAATTTTAAATTGGTTTATAATAATAAAAGTTTTTGAACGTGAAGGCGTTACCCCACAAATTGGATATGCAAAACAGAATCACAAATCACATTCGCAGACTGACCTGTTAAGACTTTCTTTTTCTCTTCACTCAGATTGAATTAGACCCTGATCCAGGTCCTGAAACATACTCAGACCTACTGGTGTATTATGAAATCCACGTAACCGAGTCTTTACTCCTGTACACTAATTGCATTGTCAAAGGCCATGATGTCTCCAATGGGTAAATCCCGAATATCCTTGTGATCTGCAGAAGCACCTGAGTCAGATATGCCCCATTTATAGGGCAAATCTCTGCCCGATGCCTCCTTTAGACTGGACTCTTTAGAGTCCGTTGTATCTTCATCATTTTCTCCCAAGGGATACAAGGAGATGATGTCCCTGATGAGGTTTCCATAGACTGGGTAGGGGTTTTGAAAGGATGGTCCGTCCTGGAAGTCCCAGGGTTACTCTCTAGAAATGAAATTTCCTCCTGGGAAGGTGTCGTCCTGGAGAAATCTATTGTGAGAGGGCAACTTTCGGCATCCTGCATATTATTTTTGATAATTGGTCCTCTAGTGACTAGGGAGATAAGGTTTCCCTACACACTAAGACCTCTGGTATGCAGATATTCCCAGTTAAGAGTTCTTACCCTCAGCCCCGCAGACGCGGTCACCACGGCACTGGGAACCACCACACAATCACAGTGAGAGGAGATCTCAATCGATTAGCCAGGTTTAGAGCTCATTCACGCTTAGAAAAACTTGGGGCATGAAACTTTCTGAATTTCATTTCGCCTCGTCATAACGAAAACAGTTCATTTGTTTGACCTTTCCTTCGGCTCGCGTTAGTGGCTGAGTAATTTCGGCCCTTCATAGTTGGTGGGCACTCGCTGGCTTATCGGGACTATCTCGGGAGAGTTCCGCGTCGCCCGGAAGTTGAAAGAAAACAAACAACCTTCTTGGCCTTGGTGGCACCACTCATGAGCCTATTTACAGTCGTTTATCTCCTTTTATCGAGGGTTTTCGGGAAATCTTCTTAGAATTTCGGTCCTAGTGAGCTATTCTGGTGTATTTGCCGGGAAGGTATGACTCGAGTGACTGTTTCACTCCTATCCAATATTTACGACAAATATTTATGCGGCTATTGCTAAGGAAAACTCTCCCACGTCAGATCAACATGAGCTTCTTTGACTAATCGATTAATTTACGCGTCAGCGAGCATTTGTGGGTGACGCGATTGTCAGAAAGACCACGTGTGACTCATGACGGAGTTCAATAGAAAAGCGTGCTTTGTACCCTCTTTATCAAGCGTTCCAGGCCTGATGTTTAGCCGGTGTCCCTCGGTTGAAATTTTCCTCGATAGAATTTTGTGAAATTAGCTGTTTTGCCAAAGCATTTTGAACGTAAGCCACTCGCGGAGCGTTTTAGTCAAATATTTGAGTAAATTATGCGCAGCTGTGGAATCTGTCACCAGCTGTCGCTGTAATGCACATTTTATTGTTTATGGGATGAATAGCAAACTTCAAATATAGGAATAATTACAACAAACTTCAAATATTGGATAATTAGAAGAAGCTGCAGTAGGATTTGCACATCCTCCTTTAATTTATTTACTAAGTGACAACATAAGAAATGCCGAAGATACAGACACAAAAATTCCTTATTTCCACGTAACATTAGCGATTGTAGCAAAAACAGCGTAACACTAACATAAGACACATCTTTAACATACATTTCACCTCTGTCCTCTCTCCCTTCCTTTTCCCTATTTCCTCTCCATTCATGACTGGTGTCTTATCACCCCCTGCCCAACGCCTCTGCGGCGACTCGCAGGGTAGTATGTAGATTTAAAAGTATTTCAAGAATCACCTCTGGTTTTTCTTTTAAATATTTATGTGAATAGCCGAGTTCGGCGCAAAATATGATCTAAACGACCCAAAGCAACAGTTTTTGCCAATTAGGGTGGAGAGTGAAAATTTTCTTTTATTTAAGTTTTTTAGATCTTCTCTGGATTGCTTCTTCGGCAAATTAATCAGAACCGTCTCCCGTTTCACGTCATGTCTTCTCAAATTTTTGATGAAATTGACATAAAGTCTTACCTGTCACAAGGTACTGTAAACACATTTGGTCAAATGTTTTTCAAATATTTTGACCGTGAGACATCAGTTTTAATGCATACTTGTTGAGTATTTGAAGTGACAACTGAGGTCATTTTCGGCATTAAGGATAGTTTTGTAAGGTTAGGATTTAGTAGACATTACAGCGAGAAAATATATCCTCCTGGACCGGGAATCGAGCCACGGACCTTTGGCTTGCCTATAAAGCCCTGGTAGTGTGGTCGTCTGCGCATTTTCCCGGAAAGCCTAAGGCCCGCGGTTAGATTTCCGGGCCGGGTGGATAATTGTTCTCGCGGCAGTTTCTACGAATTTCTTCGCCATAATTCCCGCAAGAGTTGAATGTATTCTTAAGTAGCTAAGCACGGCTTATGTGTCGTTGTTGTTTTTTTCAGTGTTTCTCAAACTTTTTCGAGTCACCGCCCCCGTGGTTCCACAAAACGCCCCCCAACGCTCCCCAACCGTGGGCTCTAAAATCATACTAGACTACCTGACCAAATCAGGAATTTTATCAAAATAAATTTTAAACAATTGTGATTAAATTAATGCTTATTTTAAATACAATAGATTGATTTTTTATTGATCCCAGGACATGTATGGGACCAATCGGTCAGCATCCTGCCTCCAGTGCCCCCATGCCGCCTTTTGTTACTTATCGCCCCCCTAGATTATGGCACCGCCCCCTAGGGGGCGGTAGCGCCCACTGTGGGAACCACTGGTTTATATGGTATAACCATACGATGAAGATCGAACTTCGTGGAATCTTTCCATAATTAAAAGAAGGCACAGCTTTGTGTTTTCCACAGACTTATTTTACTCGAGATGACCGATTTCGGCTGTTACGCCATCATCAGGTGCTATATTCATAGTTTTTATGTATTTGATTTTTATGGTAGTTAACTCTAGAACCGATATACTAAATAAGACAGTTACACCGCTGAACTGATAGGTAGAAAAATTCCTTCTTTTCACGAACCAATTGTGACTGTAGCAAACAGAGGGTGATGCTAAAATCCTCCGTTAACATTTAAATTCACTTTTGTCCTCACCGCCTTCCTTTTCCTTTTCTCTATTACGTCCTCTTTCTTGGCTGGTGTCCTAACGCCCCCTGCCACACGCCCCTTCGGAGAGTCTTAGTTTAGTATGTATTTGCAGATCTATTAGATTAAACCTCACGGGTTGTAGGTTCTTAGAAATTCTCTTTTCCCTTCCATACTTGATGGACCGCAAGGGCATAACATCCAGTTCTCTTGAATCCTCAAATGTTGCCTCAAGAATAAGGAAACCTGGGAGCGTGCTGTGCCGGATTACCAATAAGGCAAAGTAGGCAGTTGCCTATGGCCCCCGAGGCTTTGGGGGCCCCGGAGGGGCCTTGAGTATTGTTTTCCCCATTCTTCTCTCGCGAATTGTTTATTGACGTTACTTGTATTGCCTACAGGCCCCCAAGTGTGTTAATCCGTCACTGATAGCGTGGCAGTCTGCTCATTTGCGTGGTGAGCCCAATTTTGTTGGTTAGATTCCCGACGCAGGTGGTTTTTTTTCTCGCCGCAATGTCTTCGTATTCCGTCGCCGTCTTTCCGACAGGAGTGGGCAGGGGAACTTCCCGTTCCCCTCCCCTATAGAAGCCTGCAGGATTCAATACGAAATAATGTCCATGAAATGGAAACACGTGGCGGAAAGTTCTGAAATAAGACTTTACATCCTTAGCCCCGCGGAAAAGTACGTAATAATGGGAAGAAAAATATTTTATGAATGCTTATTTTCACTTGAAGCAGTAAGAAGGAAGCCTCAGTTCGGTAGGCGGGAGATAGTATACATTTTTGCCCAATTCCGGGAGTCTGCTGGGGGGTTGGCAGCCCTGGTCGTGGAAGGAGAGTCCTGTAGGGGTGGAGGGAGAGGACTGGGTGGAGAGGTGGGGTGAGGGGGTGATGATGGTGTTGTTTAGCCCGCGACATCCGTCTGCAACATAGATTAAAGAGGAGAAAACAGATGTTGTCTTGGCGCAGGAGAGTGAGGACTTCTGTTGGGGAAAAAATGACCTATCGCGCGAAATCTATCCATTAGCGTTGCTTTGTATTGTACAGTTTATCGGTTCTCGCATGCTCTGATGAATCATCGTGGCTTTGCTACAGTTTTTCCTAAAATGTCTCCGTTGGTCGGTTATTTGTGGAGAAGACCGGCAACTGATGCCATACACACATCCACATCGCGCCATTGCCCTTCGGGTTAGAAATAGTCAAAGAGCATATTTATTATAATACCTATTTTTCTTTCATTACATTCATACAGTTTCGCACACGCGCTCTCATTTTTAAGACTCATGATATTCATTCACTTAAGAGTCTCTTCCACTGCATTCACCCTTGACTCTCTCGGTCTTCCTCTTCCTCACACACCATTCACTCCTCTATCATAAATTTGTTTTGTCAGTCGACCTTCATCCGTGTTCTCAACGTGGCCAAATCAACAAAGCACGCTCCTTTCATACATGTCAATTATTGGAGCATCCATTCCACATTCTATGTTCACCCATTCATTCCTAACCCTATCCACCCTACTTTGACTACAAAAACTTCTCAGGTACCCCATTCTGACAGCATTTAGCCTATTTATGATTATTTTTGCATACACGAGAAAGTATTCAGCCTGGCCTGAGGACGCCTACAGCACAGTAGGTAAAAAGTCGCCATCAAGAATGACGCCAACGCGGACGGAACCCGAAAACCTGCCAAACTCCGAACCTGGACGCCGCGAAAACCTACGTCAGACACTAGAGCGATTTTCGCTTATTTAAACTAATACTTATATCTTGGCATGCTCCACAGGGTGCCTACGACTTCTTACCAGAATTTACGTGTCTCTTAATCTCCTCATCAATCCCTCCATCTCTCGCAACATTCGTCTAAAATCGTCCACTAGCTCAATTAATTCACCATTACAATTGCAATCATTTTTCCCATTCTCCTTGTCAAATACAATTACTTTCTCCGTTACTTCACAAAGGTTATCCAGTGTACAGAGGCTAGTGGATAAATGATACCATGAAGGACATTAAGGTTATATGGGTGGGTTAGGAAGGATAGTGTTTCTTTGGGAATGGAGAAAAGTTGATAGAAGTATGTGCAACGTCAGCAATAGTACTCTCACCAAAAAGGGGTTCACAGTTTGAAGTCTCTTCGGACGCTTCCGAGGGACGAAGTGATGAATATATAGTATGTACTCTCTTTACATCAGCCGAGTTTGGATCGAGATTATGCTGAGAAATCTCCACCATTGCAGGTATTCGAACTCGAGCCTCAGAGATGGTAGACAGTAGTATCCAAGCCAACGCACCAACCCTATCCTAAAGCGCCTCCGTCTTCGACATATTAAGTTAGTTTAAGCAAGATTTACTACAGAGAATATTCAATGAATTCAGCCTCATAGTAAAGAAATAGATCTTATCTTCCTAATGATGTCAGTGTATCAGCCAATTATCGCACTACTTATCGAGATATTTGCAAAAACTGTAAGCTGTTTTTCATGGGATTTGTTACGGCTGTGCGCATCAGAGTTTCGAATTATTTGATGAAAAATGAAGTAGTGTAGTTTGTATATTTTCTCAAATTTTTAAATAAACATTTATTAAATACAGATTTTATTTTGTCCTGACACTAACAAAATCCTTCGGTGCTGAAGGCATTTTCAGTGTGCAGTGTGGAGCAAATATATTAAAGTAATAAGCTACAATAATATTAATTTAGTTAATTACAGAGTGATAAAAACCAATTATTTACGCCTTTAATCTTCAAGTATTTAGATACTTCGAGCTCCTTTCAACTGTATATAATTTAAAAATAAAATTCGAATATGTTCACCGTTATTGGAAAACAATTTCCTAAAAACTACCTTAAATGCAAAACTGATCCATTGAATTTTGGCCGAATTTTATGGGTTTAGTATTTCCCTGTTCTCTCGTGTCATATGGCTCCATCTATTCTCTCCTTTTAATCTCCGGTCTGCAGCATCCGCCGCTCCAACACCACCCGAAACGTAAAGATAACGAAAGTTGCGCAGGGACGCCCTCTGTCAGTCTCGCCGCCCCCCCCCCCCCCGCACCCACGATATCCTTCTCCGTCGCCTCCCCATCTCTGTCTCACCCCCCCCTCCGCCCCCATCGCCTTCTGAGTGGTCGGGAAGCGCGGAAAAATTTCCACTCGACCTTTGGCTTTGTTATTGTGGAGCGCTGCTCCCTCGCGCCCCCTCGTCATCCGGGAATAGCACCCGTTGCACACCCTCGAGGCGCCGCGGAGGAGTGGTGCGGCTTTCCCCCCAGTGCGTGGAGGCGAGAGAGAGAACGATAGGAAAGTGGGGAAGTGGTCATCTTTTTGTTGTTCTCTTTTTTTCTTTCTTTTGTGACACTCCTCTCTCCACTGGGATTTCACTTTCTATCGAAAGGTTATGGGGGAGAGGAGATGGGAGGGGGTGGGGAAGAGACGTTCGTGGAGGAGTAGGAAGGAAAGAGCGAGAAATAGGGCATCGTCGCCCGAACGGAGCCAAAGAATATTTCGCGCGAAGGGAGAAGGGGGACGACCCAGGGAGGCGAGAGGAATTCGCGCTCCGAGGCGGGAGGGATTTGGCAAGTTGGGGATAACGATGAGGAGGGGAAGGCGGTGGTTTTCGGCAACTTGTCGCCCTCCCTGAGTGAGGATTTGGAAATCGAAATAAAAATACTGTTGAGGCGGGGATTGGGTTGGTGTGGTGAGGCATCAAATTCTGAAGTCCAGTGTTCAAACTTCTCATTATCGCTGGGAGCTTTCCATTCGCTGCTCGCTTCTCAACACAACAGCGCACTTGCTTTCCATTCGTTTTAAACACTGCGCATAAGGCAGCGCACTTCGAAATAGATTGAGAGCAGTGTTGTGTGCGCTAAACAAAAAAAACCTCAATAGTTGCATCTGCTATATTTTTGATATCCAGTGCAAGGCGTCAAACATGGATAATTGAAGTTTTTAATTTATCGGGGGTAAAATAAAGTGCAGAATTTTCTGGCTGGGTTTCGAAGAAGTCGTTAGTGAGGGATATTTTCACTGTCGCTTGTGTCGTTTATAGAAACCCCCTTACCTGGGAGATTTCTCAGGGTGGATATTTTGGTGAGATTTTTAGAAGGTCATGCAGAGCATCGCAAGGCATGTTCCGGGTCGGTGGCGTTAGCTCTCACGGCGTGGTAAGAACACTATCTTGCCACGCCGTGGGAGTGAGTTCGATTCCAAGATGTTGCGGTCGCTGTAGTGGTTTCCGGTGCCTGCACAAGGGGTCATGCTTAGAGCACATGCGGTTACATGCTTCAGCCTTCTGGCTGGGCGCTGGTCTCACTTTCCTGTCGACTAAAACTCGCCCCATGCTGATCCGCCGTCTTCCCAATAATATCTGTCCTCCTCTCTCTAATTCCAACCTTGCACTAATCACCGACTCGCAGTAAATGGGACAAAAGACCTCGGAAGGTCTTCGCCTTGGATATCATTACCGCTAAATAAGCTGGACACGAATGGATTCTGAGAATTTTCGATGATAACGATAGTTGGAACACTTAGATGACGACGCGGAGTGGCATGTACTCTCTCTTTTACACCCGCAGACCCTTGTCTTTGCGTGGTTTAATTTTCAGCTCAGCATACGTCCTATTTCTCATCATCCCGTTCATGAAGCCAATTTTATTTCTTCCCCTTGCCCGCCTATCCAAAATCTTCCCCTTTCTTATGCTCTTAAGTATCCCTTCGCCCCTCATTTCCTGTTTCAACCACCTACTCTGCCTCCTTCTAATCTTCTATGCGGCAGTTTCCTCTTCTCACCCACCATGCGGACCGAATTATCGTTCGTTTTCCTTTTATCCATCGCACCACCTATTTTTCTCCTCCACATTCACATTTCAAACGCATGCCTATTTCCATCCTCTTTCCTTAGATTAATTAATAAGTAAAGCACTTGCAATTGGAAGGGTGGTTGTAATTATGTCTGCTTGAAGCAATTAGGCGGCTTTCAGAGAATGTAATTTAGTTTACAAATTATTTGGGTAAAATGGAGGAGCAATTTGTCTCATTTATCCTATTTATTATTTATTCCGGATGCATGGCTAGCGCTTTGAAGACAGTGTTCCATTCCGTTCTTTTCTAGCTATTCAAGGGGAATATTTTACTGCCCCTGAAGATAAGCACACATGGTTTTGAAATCCTTAAATACGTTCTCTGAGGAGAATCATTTTTGTCGCTTCAATTATTTTTTCTTCTCTCCATACTTTCTTGCGATGGTCCTTCTTAATGCCTTCTTTTATCTTCAACCTCTTCCTCTCTTGTATGTTATTCTCCACGTCATCCAGATTCCCTTTAGTATCCCCTCTTATCTTATT
This sequence comes from Pyrrhosoma nymphula, assembly GCA_963573305.1. Lineage (NCBI taxonomy): Eukaryota > Metazoa > Arthropoda > Insecta > Odonata > Coenagrionidae > Pyrrhosoma > Pyrrhosoma nymphula. Next base: position 45,658,483 of record OY754329.1, read on the forward strand.
TTTTTGCCTTTTTCCCTTGAACTGAGGAAAGGCAGAAAAGTAAGATGGAAGTGATGAGATTGCCCCTGAAGATTTCATCTCTTCCTAACCTTCTCAATGACTGATTCGCTTCTGGCAGTGAAATTTATCGCGCCAGGCATATTGAGAAGACGAATTCTTCTGCATTTTCGGGTTTCCACCGCGTAGGTTGCTTTTTAGGACAACAGTTTCGCCCGTATTCCAACAGGCGTCTTCAGGTCGAAGACGTCAGTTGGAATACGGGCGAAACTATTGTCCTAAAAAGCAACCTACGCGGTGTAAACCCGAAAATGCAGAAGAATTCATCTGAACGCCGCGGAAACCTACGATGGAATATTGAGAAGACTTCATCGCACTTTAAGAACGAGACTACGCTGTTTTCCACCCTATTGCGATGATCTCGAGGAAATTCTTAATCAAATCATTTGTACATCCTTTTGTATCTCCTATTGAAAGTGCTGAGCGCGGTTGAATTGAAATGCCTGAGCAAGCAAATGTACGCCGAATCTCGTCATCCTCCTACTCGTAATTTTTAAACCGGAGTTTGAATATCGGCTAGGCTTTATTTACGTTCCAAATCAGTGAATCCAGGAAATATCTGACGATTTATTTTGTCATGTCTAAAAATTGATTAATTTCCCGGTGAAAGCATTGTAAGGTCATTCCATATCCTTGAATCCTCCCCAATAAACTATGGTTAAATCAGAAGGTTTTTTAAATCGTGGATATTCTATATTTCAGCTGATTTTCAGTATTTACAACCTCTAAAATATTATTTTAGGAGGTGACTTGTTAAGGTTTTATTTATAACTGAGGCTATTTATTAATTTCGTGAATTTCCAATACATATGAAATAGGTAACGTGTTCGTGCATCAAAATGTGTATCTATATTATGAAAATAGTTGTATTGAGAGTGCCAAAATATTTCGTCGACGTAGAATATCCCCATGGCCTATGGGTGCCTCTCCTTGTCGAAAATTGAAATTCTCGAGTTTGGCTTGCCAGCTATCTTTGAATTCTATTTAGTGCCCGCTAAACCGGATGTCATATTTTCAAAAACCTTGATAGCTGCGAAATCAGCTAAGAACTGCTCTCTTAGATCGTCTTGATAGTAATTTTCTCCGTCATCGAAAGTCTGTCCTGTTTGAAATGGATCCTTAATCGCACTCCAGAACAAAACATGTAAGTTCCGGCAAAGTGGAAAAGCCTCATAACTTTTCCTGTAGAAAGCAACAATTCCTTTCCCTGATAATGTGTTCTTTCGAGGAAAATATGTTGATAATGTTCAGGCTTTTTCCTTTCGTGTAGCACTTTCGCAGTATATTCTATAGTAGCTCCGACATATAGCCTATTTATTGACGTTTAAGTTTTTAAACCTGGATCTAAATTAAGTGACTCCACAGCTTACCTACCTCTATTTTTGGATCCGTCTGTCGCCTTTTTCAGTTTTATGCATTCTGGTTACTTTTTCTCTTGTTTCTGTGACTCCGCAGTTATCGCCAGTATAAGAGTTTCCTTGTTCGCATTTTATTGTGATTTTCTTCTAACTGCCTCTTTCTTTCACAGAACCAACCGTTGTGTACGCTATTTCTACCTTTATTCACTCCCCTGACTTGACCTAACCCTCAGAAACGAACTCCTTTAAAGCCTTTACCCATTCATTGCGAAATGCACAAATGATGTTGTTCGCTGTCACGCGCACGGCTGCAAAGATGTAGAGCCAAGGTATGAACTTCCCCTTGAAAAAAATTATTTGACTTGGTCGGAATTCGAACTCGGATCTCCCAGTTTCCGGTCATGTGTTAGAGCATGCTGCACGTTCCAAGTTAGTGTAACTGAGTTTCACCTGACCAGCCGGGCTTGAGTCTTGGTCAAGTAAAAATGATTTTGTCATAGGTATCTAATTTCATTCCTTTGGTGTATATTTGGTGTATATTCAAAAACATTCTTTATAGAAGCGTAGAATCTGCATTCATCATCTAATTTCTCGACCTACCTTGTTCGTTATAACCGAAAACTCATCCCAAAAGAATCTTATATCCACTACACTTCGAAATATTCATGCTTGCACACCTATGCTTCCGTATTAGATCGATTGATAAACTTATGATTTTAATGAAATATGGTGGAGAGTAATGAAATTTCTTTGCAGCTTTCCACTTTTTTATGAAATATAGGTTTGTGCGACCGGTTTCGATACTTCATTGACAATCCATTGTTTTTCATCGAAACCGGTCGCACAAACCTATATTTAATGAAAAAGTGGAAAGCTGCTAAGAAATTTCATGACTATGAATGAATGCCACCACATCTGCCCTAATATAACTTTATTTAAGGTGGAGAGAACTACATTTGTACTCACTGCTTTATATAATTCTTAGAAAAACAGTTTTTGCATACCTACGTTGTTTGCCTTATTTGGAATTTCTTTCAGTATTGGTGTGCCTTTTAATTCACTCATTTATCTCAGAACACTTCAAATGACCACAGCATGCGTTATCACCTACTTTCAGTTGTTTCTCAGTTCACCTTCGTCATGCCGTGACTTAAGGATGCTAATAATCGTTATCGTATCGTAAAGTCATACTGGAACTCACATGTTCGAAGTTTTTCAAGTAGTCTAATCCTAGCGTATAATCTCCGAGTCTCTAACGATTCCCAACCTAATTCTTCAATCAGCTGTGTGGCACTTTCTGTACGCTCGTAGAAGTTTTTGACAAATTATGCAGCTTTCCTTTCATTTAAATCTTTTTGTACATCCCGAATGTTCGCGGTGCATTCGAGATGTGGCCTAACCAGGGCAAAGTATCATATCTCTTTCACTTTTCCATGAGAAAACCTTCCTACTATTCGCTTGATAAAGCCTAGTTTCTTTAGTGCAACGCCGAAAATGTTTCGTATTAACTATATGTATATGTGTTTCCCCCACGTTAGGTCGGAAGTCAAGATGATTCCCAGGTATTTGAATTCGTCTGGCTCCTTTATATTTACCCCTCCCACTTCATATAAATAGCGTAACTGTGATTTCTTTCGTAAGAAGTGTAATGCAGTGAATTTACTATGATTAAGTTCGAGCCTCCACTCAAGACACAGTTAACGTTGTCGAGGTCCGATGCGAGAGCTTCTAAGTCAGCATGGCATGTGGCAATATCTCGGTAGATGACGGCATCTCTTGCAAACTATCTAATTTTACCGCTTATTCAAGAGTTATTGCGGTTTAAAAAAAATGAGGAATTAGAGGGGACCGATCACGATTCCTTGAGGGACGCCGGTAGGGATGGGCGGTACTCAAAAAAGTACCGGTATTTTTTACAAAAGCAATAATACTACTCGTCCGGTAGTACCGACGAAAAAATACCAGTACACCGGTATTTATGTGATTCATTAAATATTTTAGCTAATTACAAATAACATATTTTTCCCTAATTTTCCGGTATTTCGGAAAAATAGATTATCAGTCCAAAAAGATACGCAGAAATTTCCATCCATCGGCATTTTTGATGAACATTCATCGCGAATGAAAGATCTAAGGCTTTCCCGGCGTATAGCGATGTTGGTAGGGTTACCATAGGTCCATCATAAAAAAAGAGTACACTTCCTATAAAAAAGAGGACACTTCTTATTTTGTTATGTTTCCCACCATTTTTATCATAATCATTACATACGCGTATCTCATCACTGTCTTTTTCACATTTATGCCAAGAATATTTGGAGGATGAATAAATCTATGTTAGCAGTTTTCGGTTTCCCAGCCAGTATTTATAAAAGCTTAAGAGTGGAAGTGCTTAAAATTGTACTGCACACAAACTACACCTTTCATGTTTTTTATTTTAAATATGTTCCTGTCTTTGGCCCACAGTGCGTCCACAAGAGAGGAAACACGTTCTATATTAGCATTATGACTGGTATAGAAAAAAACTCAGAAATTTTTATCATTTCAGAACGGTATGCATAATTATACGACTGATTGAAATATGCACACCACACTTCACCTGCTGGTTGGTTTTGTTTTCTTTCACAGTTCCTAAGAAAATTTTGAGAAAAAACAAAATTGATCAAAATTGTCGTTTATTCGTACATTTGTTTTTTCATTAAGATATGTGATTCAGTTTTCAACATCCTCCAATGTAGGAGTTCTTTTAAGTTGCATCCATTTAAATGGTTCTAACTGTTGATACTGAGCCTAACACTTCTTAAGATACTCAGTAGCAGTTATATATACTCAACTGTCATATCCTCTTATGAACCAAAGCTATCAGACTCTTGTGAGTAACCTTCCTCTCTTTTGTCTGTAGTTATTTCCTATATTTTTAAGGACATATAATTAATTTTGTATCTTCCCTCAAGAGTCTCTTAAATGGATTCCAAAATAGAAACTTTCAGTGACAGAATTTGATTATTCCTCTCAGTTTAATATATTATTATTGAAAACTGACATCAACGAGTGAACAAACTATAATCTTGAACTTATTCGTGCCTGCCACAAATACGACGGTAGAAATTGCCTCGATAAAATAATCGGAATCGGCGGACCACGGACTTTTGGCTTGCCGGGCCAATGCGCTGAGAACTAGTCTACCCTGGCTTCCTAACTCCCGTGGCAATTTAGGAGGATACAAGGGAGTAAGATGTTAACTCAAGGGCGTAACCAGGGAAAGCTCTGGGGGGAGGAAGGGGGGGGGGCGATTAGTATTTGTATGCCTATGGGCATGTAAAATAACAGAAAAATTGGCAGAATTTATAACCGTTTTATTTTAAAATTTAACGTTAATTAAACCGTTAAATTTTCTTGGTTTTGACATTTAGAAACGTTCTGTAAATTTTGAACCACGAAACAAAAAAAACTCCTCATTAGTCTTAAAAATATTAAAATAATTGACTCTTTGGGCTCCGATTACTCGATCCAATCGATTAGGGATTTCCCGATTACATTACTTAAGTAATCAAATATTGAGGAAAAAGTTGGCATTCCTTCCGTTATTCTTCCTAATTATGTCATAAAATGCGAATAGTAATTTGGTTTTGGACCTATTTCCCTCAATTGTACTCCCTTGATTACCTAGTAATATATATCTACAGGATCCTGCGATTCCTACGGACTCTCGTCTGACAATTACCTGGCTGCCCGGCAGTTTCAATTATTTTACCGTTCACTCCTATAATGCAATCGTCCTTCTCCATTCTGTATCCTTATCCCATAAAAAAGCAGCAGTTTTGTGGTGCTGGAAAGTAATTGGATTTGTTCAACCCCTTGGTGGTTTGGGGTCATAACACTTCATAAACCTATCCAGAGGAAATCATTTATGTGACTGCACGGTATGCATGCCCTTGGCGGGATTCCAACCTGCGACCTCCGGTATAGCGAGTTGACTGCGGAGCTGAGGTGCAACAGTTAGGTGACCTGCAACCAAGAGGCCAGCTTTATCTCGGCTTAAGAGTTTGATTTGACGACGGAATGGAGGAGCAGAAAACGCTAGGCGTAGACAGAAGGTTCCCTCCCATTCGCTCTTCCTTGTGCGATGCTCACTAAGCAACTAATTTGCTCTCAATGAGCTTCAGATTATGAGCACCAGGTAGTGTACATCAAAACAGAGGCGAAGGAGTATTTGGGAGCTTTCAATTTGAGGTAGTTTGAGCATTTTCAAGTTTAAGCAACTGTAAGAAGTATAAAGCAAATATTGTAGCATTAATAACGCAAAATATTCGTTTCAAATTATTGTAATTTCAGGTAATTAATTACATATACTTATATGTATAAGGCTTTAACTTGAATTTTTTAACGCCGCACGCTGAATACGCCTTCACAACCGAATTTCTTTTCGATTCCATGAAAATTATTGCTGTGAGTAATAAATTTATTTATTTTTGAGAGTTTAGAATTAATAAAAGTACATATTTAAATTTCTATCTAGATCTATACGTTATAAATTTCATACTTTTTAAATAGTCTCTCAGGAGTGCATGACCGACCATTTCCCATAGAAAATTGTTGGTATTGTTTGGCAAATATCTCGAAACGTATAGTTGTTAGTGGGTGATATTTTGTTATTATTATTATTATTATACACAAATCGTTACAAGTTGGCTACTTTCCAGGTGGTAACAGTGAAAGAATGAAAGTACATCACTAAATCAGTCATCGAAAATTTAAAATAAACATTGAAATTAGTTTTCCAAAATAAATTTTTTGAACCTATTCTTAAAAATCTTTAAGTTTCTAGGAAAGGGCTGAAACAGTTCTGCAGGGAGTCTATTCCAATCATCAATCGTCCTGTTAAGATATGAAAACTTTTTTACGTTGGTCCTTTGTGACCGACATTTCATCTTGTATTGGTGATCATTCCTACCAGATATAGTTGGGGTTTTCTATCTTATGTCGCAGTTCCCCCCATGCTTTTCCCCCCGCAAGTGTACGGAAGAGTGCGCAAAGCCTATTTATTTTTCTTCTCCGTGCTAGTGAGTCCCATCCCAATACTTGCAGCATTTTAGTGACACTCTCGGTCTTTCTAGTTGGGGTTTTCTATCTTATGTCGCAGTTCCCCCCATGCTTTTCCCCCCGCAAGTGTACGGAAGAGTGCGCAAAGCCTATTTATTTTTCTTCTCCGTGCTAGTGAGTCCCATCCCAATACTTGCAGCATTTTAGTGACACTCTCGGTCTTTCTATGCTTCCCCATTACATACCTTGCTGCCTTTCTTTGTACCTTCTCAATGGATTTTGTTTGTCCCTTTTCATACGGGTCCCACACTAGTGACGCGTATTCTAAAATCGGTCTGATTAGGGTCTTATACGCCTTTTCCTTTGTAGTTCGACCGCTTTTTTTTAAGGTTTCTCATCACCCAATGTAACATTTTATATGCCTTTTTTGTAACCTGTTCCACATTTGCCTCCCACCCTAAATCTTTCGTTAAATACACCCCTAAGTATTTACACCGGTCACTTTTTGGAATGACCATACCTGAATAAGAATAGTCTCTCCCAGCTGAACTTAGTTTCCTGCTAAAAGTAACAAATTCATTGTAAAGATGAGATATTTTGCTTTATAGTGAGGAAAATTTCATCAAATTTTATGTGAAACTTCGGTAACCCTCGGGTACATATACATACTACCCTGCGAGCCGCCGCAGAGGTGTGTTGCTGGGGATAGTGGGACAGCAGAAATGAAATGGGAGGGAATAGGGAAAAGGAGGGGGGTGAGGACAGACATGAAATGTATGCTAACGGTTAGTCTTGTGTAAGCGCCACGCTGTTTTTGTTACAGTCATTCATGTTGCGAGGAAAGAAAGAATATTTGAACCTGTCAATTCGGCATTTTTTTCTCGCTTTTATCAGTTTAGAGATATATTGCGCGGGGTCAAAATAATATCCTCCGTTTCGTACTGAAACTCATTTGAACTGGATTTATCAAGTAACATTCTCTGTGCGCGGAATAGTCACCGCCTAATGGTTTGTGAATATTGAACGAATTTGATCAAAACACATACTGAAAGCGGCTAGCTTTTTACCACCATTAAATTTGCATGATTAACTTTGCGCTTGACCGCTTATTCAGAAAGTTATCGAAAAAACAACAATCACGGGTGAGGTGATCGAAGTCGTTTTCCCTTTGAGTGCACATCAACTCCGTTCCTGTGCTATCTGGTGCGTATGGTCAGAAACAAATGAAAAGCAACTGCTTCCTAGTGTTGCGAAATGAGCTGCGCAATTAAAGCGAATGGAAAACATGTTATATGTGCGCTGACGATCGCCATTATTATTATTAATATAAGAAGCAAATTTTCTTTTCCTGTCTGTCATTTTGTCCGCATATTCGTACAAGGAAATATACGTATATACGTCTTTTTTTATTTTGCATAAATAAATTAGCAATAAAAAGTTGAGGTGAACGCCAAAATAAAGGAAATATTATTATTAAGATTCTTATACCTTCATAAAAATTCCGTTTACTGTTTGAAATAGAGAAAACATTGATAAAAAATTGATAAAATTACTCAATATGTAGCGTTTTAAGGAAAGCATATCCTGAGCAATGGAAAATTAATTTAGGACGCTCCCAAGAAAGACAGAGACATGGAATGTGGCTATATGAATGGGAATCATACAGGCAATTGGACAGTAGTATTATGATTGTCTACAATATTCAATTTTTTATTTAAGACGACTTGGAATCGTAATTTTTACACCTGAAATTATGAACAGATCGATTTACTGCTGAGGCAGAAAATTAGTGTTTTGAACGTGTGCACGGAATGAATTGTCTGTACCAATGTTGAGCAACTTTATAAAAATACACTATAGTGAAAAAATAATTCATTTTTTATCGACAAAGAGTTCAATTGAAATAAATTTTCTTGATGCTTGACGGGGGTTTTTACTAATAGAATTAATAAAAGAAGTTCTCCACTTGCCTCTCCGACTGTTGTTGCGGCGATCATTTTTATTACTGGCTGTGTCGGAGTACTGAGATTCTTGGTTCATTTTGTCATGAACAGTATGCAAGGCTTCAAACATTGATTTTTTTTAGTTTTAGTTGCATGGAAACAATGAAACGACTGCTGTTTCCATGGATCAAAATTAATTTTTTTATATTTATACCAATCTTCTGGAAGTTTGTTATACTTTTTCTTATGGGCAAGTATCTGTAGCATCAAATACGAACTCCCGGCGAAGTATTTAAGTAGTATAATACGTAAAGCAAAAAAATTATAAAGTCTTTAGAAAAGTTATTTTTACACTGCCAGTAACTATCCGTTTAGATAAAATATCGTAAGGTTACTGGACAATTTTTTACTCTTCATTTACGTAGCTTTTTGCGTCATTTTTGCGCTGATTCCAACATTCCGATTGAAAAGCTCGCCTTCGGAAGACGGAACTTCGTCTGTTGATTCATTACCGGCAGATGGGCACATTAGCGAGAACATATTGTCATTTGTTTTGAGCACGTAGGTACCTATTTGCGTATGCATATGCAAACCGATCGACTCTCCTCGCTGTGTTGGTAATCAACGGTCTTGAATTGCGGCCAGATATAAATAGAGGAATCCTTCACCGTTGAGCATGCTCTTATTGGGCTCATACGGTTTACGGAGAGTTTTCCGGCAGCAGGCGAATGTGTTTCAACACCCAATGGCGCGCTTTAGTTTCCAAATGCCGGGCAGTGCTATGGCGAAGGGGCGATAATAGCCAAAGGCCGTTTCTTTAGCCTCCTCCACTCCCATCTTCATCCAATGGCTTAGCATTCCTTCGGAACTGCTGTTCGCACATAGCCGGTGGAATAACCCATCGAGACCAGTGTACGCAGTGGGAGAATAAACATCTAACCGACAATTATTGCGATTTCCAAATGCACAGAGGGAGTCTTTGCATCCGCGGTTGAAAAATCAACAGCTATCACATCGAGATATGGCTCAGATTATAAAAAATGCAAAGTCTAGACTAATACATTAATGAAAATTTTCATTCAAATATTTGTTATTTACATTTATTTTCTTCATTAAATGGGGAATTAAACTTCCACAACGCCTGGACAGCATTTCCATTATCGTACATGTTGCTTTTTTTATTTTTCAATTGTTTTCCGCATAGGAGCCTCTCCTATAAGTGATGTCGGGATATTTTATGAAGCATCTATGACACTAAAATCTTCTGACAGCAGACTTCAGCCTCCAGTGGTAATGCATAATGACCAGCACCTGCGGATGAGGTCATTCTGTTCCATAAAACCCTCTCGTTTCACATCGTTACGTCACCTCGCAGCTTCCCTACCTAAGGCGACTGCTTCTACAGATTTATTTATGCGTCACTTCTCTTCACCGCGCACCTCTATGGTTCTTGATGGCTTTCCTACGAGTCGGGACTATGACTAAATCTATATCATATTTCCAAAAGAAGTAGGATTCGGTGGACCGAGCATATATATGTGGCTAGGTAACGTTTAATCAAAGGCTTGAACGAATTAAGAGGTAGGCATGAAAAAATTCACGCAGTAATCTGTGGGTTAAATTCTTTGAATATGTAGAAAATGCAAAGCCACAATATTGCCACAATAGTGCCAATTTTTCCTGTAATAATTGCCAATAATAGTTCAAATAATGCCAATTGTGCCACAATATTGAATCGATAGATACTCTCTTATGAATTTTAATATGCAAAATACACTCGATGGAGCTCTGGGTAACTTAATAGGTAAATGTAATTAGACTCGCATCGCGTATGTGTTCATTACTAATGAGAAGCTACTGAAGGAAAAGTGGAGCAACTTAAAGTTAAAATCGGTGACTCATTTGGAAATTACCTACTTCGCTGGGCACGATGTTCCTGTGCACAGCGGCGGCGTTTAGACGTAGATTTTTTCGTGTGTGATTCTTTTACATGTGCTTCAAGACTATGGATATCGTATCACCAAAGCAATCCTGAGGAAAGGTTTCGGGGAATCATCACCATAAAAACGCTATAGCCCTCGCTATAAAACGAAATCCCACGATGTATTTTGCGCTACCATAAAAGATAAAGCCATTTTATTTTTGAAACCTTACTATATAGTACTAATTGTAAGCCGGCAGTTATTTCCCCGGTCATGACGTAAAGCCTCACGCAATCTGCTCCTGACCTGCCTGTCTGCAGTGGCGCCCTTGCCGAACTATTTTTCTCATAAAATATAAGCTTTTTTACATGGGTTAGACTACAGCTGTGCGCTCCAGAGGGAGAATATAGAAAGAAAATTAGGAATTACAAACGTATTTTTTATTATTTTTAAAATAAAAACTGTGGAAAATTGCTAGTTTGATTAATTATTTATAAAAATTAATCAATCACTCTCCGCAGTAATTTATTCAACATTGAAAAAAAAATCTTCGGATGTGAAGGTGTTTTCACCGTACGGCGTGAAAAAAAAGAGTCAAGTGAGAGACTTATATGGATATAATCATTTAGTTAGTGAAATTTTTTTGTCATATATAAATACATTTTGCGCCATTAATATTACAATATTTACTTCATAATTATTACAGACGCTGGTAATATACGCATAATTATTACAGACTAGTGAAATATATCGGCCAAACTAGCTTAAATAGCAAAGGTCTTACAGAGGACGAGGGCACGGATAGAAAGGAGAGGAGGAAACTTATCAAAGACAGTGACCCCTTATGAAAATGGGAAAAACTGACGAAGAAGAATACTCCGGGACTACGCGTAACAGTTATTTCAACGGAGTGGCCCTCTGCGCGTAATTCAACATGACTGCCCTGACCTTATTTCCTTCATTAATTTCAGAATACCTACCCAACCAACATATACCCACTCATTGCTCCATATCCCTACTCCTAGATAATCACTCACCAAGCGCTCCCTTATTGTTCGCCTTTCTTCTCTCCTGAATTCCCTTCCTGGCAACATTGAGCCTTTCTCATTATCTTCCAACTCCTTCGCTAACCAAGCCATATCTAAATCCCAAATAAAATAATCTTTTCTGGCTTTCCATTTTGTTTTATTATTTGTTTGTCTTCTTCTTGCTAATGTTTTGCGTATGTTGTTACTTGTAACACTATAAAATGGCATCATGCTGTATGTGGTTTATTTTTGAATAAATAAATGAACACCAGCCTGTTATGAGATTCGAACCCAGTTCGAATATGTAGAGTAAAAAACATATTTCTTGCAAAAACAAAATAAATGCATGCAGTGTGTTCATTGTATAATGTGGTTGTTAAATTTCTCAAAGCGAATTTCGGAGATCTGAGGTTATATCCTAGAGCAGAATGATTTGCATGATTTCATTTTAATTTCGTACATTGCTTCGAGTTAATCGTTAAGTCTTAAGCAAGTGCTACACGCTAGGCAAAGGACATTACTTTATCATTAGAATCTACAATTATAGGCGATATACTAGTCAAGGTAGATTTGGATGGAATAACCTAAAAACGTTCCTAATATTTTACAGGTGCAGGCTTTTGTCTCAATATATATCATTTTCCAGGTCGTCACACGTCCTACCTCTCTTCATTCCATCCATAAAGCCGATTCTCTTTCTTTCCCTTCCCCGACTACCCAAAATCCTCCCATGTGTTCTGGACTCCAGAATCCCCTCGTCCCTCATTACCCGTTACAGCCACCTACCCTACCTCCTCCTAATCTCCTCCTAATCTCTCCTCACCTATCATGCCGAGCATTTCCTTGTTTGTCTTCCTTTCCACCTACAGCACTTTATCCATTCTCCTCCACGCCCACACATCAGACGGTTGCAGCCTATTCTCGTCCTCTTTCCTCAGAGTTCATGTGTCTGCACTATTTAAATGTTACACTCCACGTTACACTTTTAGTCAGTCATTTCTTTGCATTTTTAAGGTGGTGGGTGCGGTAATCGTGGGTCATTTTTAATTTTATAATTTTTCAAATAATTCATAAAAATATTCTAGTACCACATTTCACTTAAGTGTATCTGCTCTGCGTTGGAATTCACCATATATGCAGTTATTGAAATGATACAAGAATCATATTTTAAAATTTTGCCTTGATTTATGTATATTGTGACTTGAGTTCTGGGCGCGGTATTCAAAATTGAGACGAAAATAATTATTTTAAGTGTTTTTTCGAATCTTTGACTAGGTGTGACACCTTGATTTTTGTTAGCAACTATTATAATAATATGGAATGCATTATTTCACGTTTTGAAGAAAATCCGTTCATATGTAATCGAATTATTACGAAATATATCTCATGTGCTATAAAACTACATGCTAAAATAGTATCGAATTGCCAGAAAAACCAAATCGGTAAAATTCAATTTTTTCACTTTTATCTAAAGATATCACAAATAAGAACGCGTACGTCAATTTTCGCGAAAATCTGAGCATAGGAGATAATCGCTCCAACCACCTTAATCATAGTCCCTGTCATCAGCTCTCTCCTATTAATGAACGTCTCTTTCGCTAGCGTTATTTCCTATTTTATTCCCTTCTATGCAAATCCAAACACATCTCAGAGTACATTCCTCCTAAGCATTACCTATCCAAAGTGCATTCCTCCAAAGCACTACTACCCAAGTATAAAGCTGTATAGTGATCATAAATTCTTGATGGGAAATGGGAAGGTAATTACTCAATTACCTCTTTGAATTCGCACGAGGTCTTCAGATGTGTTTCATTTCACGCACGCGTGGACCGAGGAGTAACCGCACAGCCTCCCCATGCGACTATTGGATCAGATCTCCTTCAACATTTTTTCCCATGAAGACTTGGGTCGGATGCGAAACTTTGTGTGTTTATTTTATTTTTTTATTCGCCGCCAAAGACCGAGCGGGAATTTGTTTATTTTTTTCACCGGTTTGGGGATCGGATTCTGTCGCTCTGGCTTCGAGCGACGCACTGGTGTGCTGGCCGGGTCCGGACGGTGATGCAATGGGGGCGACGCGACAGGGAAGTTGACCGTGGTATGAACGAGAAAGAGTCTTATGCAAATTTTGTGCGATTGGGAACGGCCATCAAGGTGACGAGTACCTACTACTGGAAGTTAGGGATCGTTTTGATGGAATGGAAAAGTAATTTTATTGAGTTTATTACTCCTTGTAGAATTAAACTGCTTCTGAAATATCAATGATTTCTGAGCATCACTACACCAAAAAATTTAAAAATTAGCTAATAAAGCATTTTGGCATATGCTCTTTTCTGTGAAAATACTAGTCTCTCTCTCTCTTTATAACGAAATATTATTTGCCTATAACATTTTTATATCCAGCATAATTCTTAGTCCCACATTACCTATTAAACATTAGAGTTACAGTTGAGACGGCGAGAGTTGTCCGATGACAGGCAGAAGGGTCTAGTTAGGGGTAGGGGGCAAGGTTGCCAGGTCAAAAAAGGAAACGCCCCCACCATAGGTAAACAAAAGTCTTCCGGGAGGAAAGGAGTCGGGAAAGGCGACGGGAGGTAAGGGTGAACGGAAGGAACGTGGTCATCATTACCTTTTTAAGCTATTCTTTCCTGCATCTCTGTCCTCTCTGAAAAAATTGTAAACACGCAAAAATTTCGAATTGCAATCCAACGAATTGGTTATTAAAGCAAATATACAAATATGCTGCAAATTTAAATGCCAGAGGAGGAAGAAAAACATTAGGAAAATCATAGAAATGACTCTGGTTAACCAATTGCTGTTTCTTATTTGATATTTACTATTTCGAACAATTTTACTTCTAGCTATTCTATTCCTTTTTTCAAAACAACATAAGGGTAATTCCTTCCTTCGGGTTTATAAAATTTTCTAGGGATATTTTCCTTGACTCCTTGATTTATTAACTCTGGCGCAAGCAACATACACATCACAATGATGGAAATACGCCGACGAATTCCGTTGGTGTGAACTCTCGCGCTGATCTGAAGTTTCTAAAAGGAGAGCGATATGGTGATCGCGCAGTTTTCTGACTTCTCCTGGGCCTTTTCCTACCGGGTCTCCTTAAAACAGCAGCTTGTGTTTTCTCATCATTGCGGTCACCATATTCTTCTTTCAGGATTCTCTCAACTGATTTATAATTTATTCCGCAAGCCTCAGCAGCTCTTTACATCACCCTCGTCAATGGAATTATGGGACTGCCGTGGAGCCTTTCCTTCTCAAAGTATTCGTAGACACGATCAATTCACGAGTTTGTGAATTCAATGTCACAGCGTGACCACGTTTCTTCCCACTCATCCTAAAAGACAAAGCGAACAGAGAAAAATACTTCGATAAACGAAGCAACAGCAGCAGAACAGCATAAAACAGTCTCGGAAGCTTTCTATAAGCACTTTAGTAAAATACTCCCGTTGAAAGCACCCTGAAGTTTTAATGAAAGCGTAGGAAAAGGCACCAGAAAGTTTCAAAACACCACTGCAGCTGAACGAGCTCACGCAAGAGAACTAAAAGAGATGAATGAAAAGGGTTGTTTTGGTGGTTCATATGCATGTGACAACGTTGTATGACAAGGCGAGGGTGTGGGGTGCATTTGGGGGACAGCTATTGGCTGCGTGGCAGGGTTTTCCGCCCCTCCCAACATTCTCTTTCTCGCTGTCATCGGACAACTCTCGCCGGCTCAACTGTAGGTGAAGTAAATTTTGATGTTTTACCGGCGTATAGCGTCATGGAAGGATATTCGGGATTGCCACCGGGTCACACTCAGCCCTGATGATGGATCTCGACCCGAGTTCCGAAACGTCGCACAGTGGGCTGAAATCAAAAAAAGCTGGCCAAAAATGATTTTTTTCACTTTTTATTTCGAATAAGGAAATAAAATATAATGATTGTATACTATTCAAACTACAACACCTTAAAACCATTTCAGCTTTAAGTGCTTTATAATTTTTTCAGACATCTTTGAAGTTTAGGAAAAATGGCCACAAATTTCAGATCCCTTTTTTTCCCAAATATTCTAAAATACTTCTTGCTCTTTATGCGTTTTGTAGTAACATATAAATTTTTTAAACACATTATATGAAAGTATGCAGTTTATATAAGAGGATGATGAATACATTTGTAAAATTGTATATTGTTTGTATAACTTTTTATTTAACATAAAAATGCACTGTTTTTCACGTGTTTTTCGCATTAAGTGGAGAAAAACATTATGTTATCCCCATTTATCCCCGGAAATGTTTATACCAAAATAAGAAGTGAAGTCTCTTCTACCGTCTGAGAAAAAAAAATCCTGCCCCAACTTGCCTCCCGTCCAATACAGGCCACTTGAGTGTTTAACCAAGAGGCCGCCGTCCGGCGCGGAGTTGAGATGCGGAAATTTCGGATTTGGTTGTACGTAATGTGAACTAGAATAAAACTTAACAACAAACTGATTTTTTTCATATTCAGCCGCAGTGAAGTCTATTTAATATTCTACATTCAACTTTTTTCTTATAAGCACTTTACAACCATTGCCTAGAACGATTTAAAAACCAAGGTTCATCGCCCCGTCGCGGCGCGCCGGATCATCGGTTGCAGGCTGAACCGCGAGTTAACGACTGCTGAGGAATATTTTCACTCTCTCGGGAAACGCAAATTGCCAACTACATATTCACAAATGCATATTTTGGTTTGCGAACATTCAACAGATCTCTGACCTTCAGCCCATTGAAAATAGGAAAGGTTGAGTGGTGGACGCGGACGCGGTCACAACCCGACAGACCGTCATAATCCTTTTTGTGCCCGCAAACCCCCAACCTTTTGTCAAAGGTATATCTCACCAGTATTGTTCAATGTCTCCTTAACGACTGAGTGTCGGTTACTGTGATGTTTTACACTTTGTTGTGCATTTATATAAATGCCGTTTATTGCTTTACTACCCCGTCGCGTATGAAGCTGTTAATACGCCTAGAATGGCCGCTTCTCTTGGACACGTGCATGTTCGAGTTCCATGAAATAGCTATAGTGGGTTTTTCAGAAAATACACAGTCCCCATTGGCTCAAAACATATCTATCTTTCGCGATCTTCCGGAGCGGTTCAGTCATATATCGCTTGTGAGTGTAGAAGGATCTCCGCGCTTGTTTCCAAAGTAACAAGAAAACGGAGTTTTCTGAAGTTCAACCACCAGCAGTGTGAAAGTAGACGCGCATACGCGCAGACCAAAGGGAGGACATCAGGGATTGATAATAAATATTCTCTCCAGGACAAGATACGCACGTTATAAGACAGTGTCGATTAATCAACATTACATTCTATTCTAATTACATTTGCTGTTGCCGTTTTTTAGATTCATTCCGTCCGGGAAACTATAAATGGACCCCACGAAAGTGACTCGCAAAAAAAATTCATCGAGATATTCTCAATGGAATGGGGAAGTCATTAGAGTAAAAAAAAAACTATTTGCCTTGCAATATCTACGTGATAAATTTAACATAGAAGAAAATTCAGATGTAGAGGAAATGTTGGCAGAGGTGATGGTCAGAATTTATTTTAATAACTACTTCCTTAAATGGGAAGAATGTAAGAGGACTAACGAGAGGTTTGAAACAAAATTTCGGAATTGGCTAGAGGATATTATATTTCCAATGGATAGAAATAATATCTTCCTGGAACATCCGTCACAGGTTAGTACCAGTTATTAGATACCACGTTTCGATTGAATTAATTTTTATAGGTCTATTTTAATACAACTGCCAACTAGTTTTAGGTTCCTCTAAGTATAGAAGTAAGGGAAGACCGGAAAAAGATTTTGAGAGATCTAGTACTAGATCTAAAAGAAGGAAAGTTTTGGATTTAAGAGAGAAAGCGTCAGCATCGGAGCTATTGCTTGCAACATCAATGACATTGCGCACCGAAGGGGATAGTGCGGCAGCAAAGATCATTTTGGAAGTGACTAAAACCACCCCCAAAAGAGGAAAGCGGATGCTGACAAAGTGGAGGTCAACAGCGAAGTTCGATGTAGGTACTTATTGTTAGTATAATCTATTCTTATAATGCCCCATTTATTATTTCTCTATATCTATAATTAGCCACATTTTCACCTGAATTCTGTGATATCTCTTAGACCAAAGCTACCAATGGGAACAAAGATGCATTAGAAAAGAGGAAAATAGAAATCCAAGAGGCATTCAGAAAAATAATGGGACTTTTAATAGACATACCAAAGCCTGGTCAAGGAACAACTAATGATGGAAACACTGCTCGACGCTTTTTTTCCAGTCCTAAGCTTTTGTCGGAGATTTGCGGTATGTTAACAATCTATTGCTTTAAGAATATTTCCAAAATTGAATTTCTATGATCAGGATATTACTTATAGATTACCAAATAATTAAAACGTATTTCTGTTCCAATTCTAGGTATTGATTAAGAATTTATTGTAAGATTTTCCACAATTTTGAAAGCCTTATCATCTGGGCTTCAAATAAATCATACCGCGTTCTCTGACTACTGCTCTAGCACTGCTTCTCATTATGTAAAGTTGTACCCATGGTATCGTATGCCTCCTACTGTCCACAAAGTGCTCCTTTATGGTGCGTCTATTGCAAAGGCGGCAGTGCTCCCGATAGGCCAGCTATCAGTGGAAGCCCTAGAATCGAGGCACAAGGACCAGCAAAGATACCTGGTGCATCACACGCAAAAAATTTCGCGATCTGCTGAATTCGATGATCTTTTTCGAAGGCTTCTTCTTATTTCCGATCCGCTGATTTCAGCATATGATGTTCCAAAAAAATTAAAAAAGAAATACCAAAAGAAGCTCGGGACCTCCTTCTGAATGAAATGCCCACCAGTTCCGATGAGGATAGTGACGACTCGGATAACTAATATTTTTTGTGCATTCATACCCATCATTTATAATTATTTTTTGTTATTAACTTTAAATTTTACGTATTCAACAATTAAATTTATTGTTTTTTAACTCATCCTGCTTTTGAATCACTACCCTTTAAGTTAAATTAGCTTTTGATACCCTAACGGTTGAAAGAATCGATTTTCAGATTTTGCCGTCTCCGCCATTTTGTTTAAAACTAGGTTTTCGTATGATCAATTGGCTCAATATTTCGGAGTCTATATTAGGAGCCTAGAAATATTCAACTGTGAAGAAATCATATTTCTAGTTTTAAAAATGTGGAAGATATGATTTTTGGCCAGCTTTTTCTGATTTCAGCCCACTGTGCGTCGGAAGCAATGAAAGGAGTGCCCCGGTGGCTAACCCGAATAGCCTTCCATTAGAGCCAGGTCCTAAATTATTATGTGGGTTTCATTAGAAATAAATCTCTCGTAATATTTAACAAAATAATTAATAATAAGAGCTAAGTGTAAGTGGATCCAATCTAAAATATTTGTCTTCATTGGAGACAAGAATCTATATGCAATTATCTGTAAACTAAATGATCCAGTTTCGTAATATTAGGTTAATTTTATCCGTAAGTAGATGCGAAGTTAGTGTGATGTTTACCTCAACATGGGTCTGAGAAGTGGGCCACTCTCTACGTTATTTGTTTAAAGCCTTAATGATGGGAGAGAGAATTTACAACCGTTATCGTTTGTCGGTTACCATTGCGTTAACTTAAACTACCTGTATCCTAGCGGTTAACGTTAATCAAACATAATAAGACCGGAGTTCGATGTTACAACCATTAGCATCTCCAAGCATGGCCCTAATGTCTGTTGCTCACGGTAAAATTTTCGGTAAAACGTTTTATAAAACCGACTAATTTTATAAAAATGAGCATGCTAACGATAAAACCGTTTTATAAAACCGAGTTTTATAAAACGTTTTACGGAATAGGACAGGTTCTATTTCCATAAAACCGTTTTATGCAACAACCAATCAGATGTTCCGCTCATCGCGAAGGTGAGCTTTCCTCTCGCACTTTTTTTCACGATTTTCACCCACTTTAAACAGAGATATCGGAACCAAATTCACCTCACTTATTATGCAAACTTTGCAAATTTGTTTAACACTTTCAACACAACAATGCATCAACTACTTTAGAAATGGGAAACTTTCAAACCTGAGAAGTGCGATTTTTCCTCTCCGCCATCTTGTGAAAAAATGCCGTTTCCTCTTATCCACTGTACGTGGCGCAGCGATCGAGCAGTTGCTTCTCTAGCATATACACACCTCTCCTACACAGTTTCTTCCCTCCTTCCACTCCACAGATATATACACATATATTGTATATATCTGTGTTCCACTCAAACTCGCCCCTCAACAGCCATTTAACACAATCATTTTAAGACTAGAAATGCTTGGCCTCCCACGGGGTTGCAGCCCCTCTAGCGGCCTAAGTTGGAACTTGATTTCTTTCGCGACCGTTGATAACACGATCGAAGTAGGAGATAAACGTCCTCTTAAGGCCGCTTTACACGATGAAAGATTTTGTATAAACGAATGTACGTGAGAATGTACGTTTGTCTCAACGAAATTAGAACAGGTTCTATTTCCCGTGCAGGCATTGAGACATTCGCACAAGCGTTCATACAATTTGCCGCTTTACACGATACATTTTGCCTCATGCAAGAGTTCACGGAAGAGTTTGTACAAACAAATGTACCGTGTAAAACGGCCTTTATAAGGTTCTTGAGTTTTACCGTGAGCAAACTTGTACGTTTTACGTACGATTCATAAAACTTTCAATAAAAAATTTTATAAAACTGTTTTATGGAAAATTTTACCGTGAGCAACAGGCATAAGGTTAAAATTAGGACTGAAATTTTCATGGCTAATAAGATAATTTGATCAGCTTCGTTGGTCAATATTTTTATCCATTCAATATCTTTTTCGATTTGTTGTCGGAATATTCTCATGTAAAATATTTTCTTGCGGCCTTTCATTGAGAGCGATGAATTTAAGATCGATGATTCGTTAACATCGACTTAGTTTCCTCGATGCTCTTTCCATGACAACTAAATAAGTACGGTTCTCTTTCGATTGTCACCCATAGACGTGGACTAATGGGAGAAGAAGAAGAGTGATGTGGAGGAGAGGAGAGATTGGTATGGGGGAGGAGGTTAGGGAGAAGGGGGGGATGGAGGAGTTTAAAAAGATCACGTGAGCTTGAGCGCGCTTGTGAAACCCGTGGTGGGGACACTCACTCGGGTCGGGTATGCGGGACACCGCTCTGAGCCACGAGGAGGATGCCCCGTCTTGTAGTATGTCTCATGGGAGGGGAACGGTCATGAAGAGACGAGACTAATTAAAAGGGCGCCCTCTTATCACTTGCCATTGCACCCCCTCCTACACCGCTTCCTCACCACCATCTCTCCACCCTACCCCCTCCCCCCCACACCCTCCCCGGCTCTCAATGCGCGCTCAAATCTCCCAACACCCCCCTCTCCATTCACCCGGGTCAACAACACACTCCCACCCTACCCCCGAAGCCATTTGCTCCATCTTCCCTCCCTCCCATGTCTCCGTCACTGCCTCAAGCCAATCTTCTCCCAAGGACACGATCTTTTCGGTTGCCGACTGTCTCATCTTCCTTTAGGCCGATCAAGGAGGCTGAAATACATTGGACCAAGGAGCATAGAGAATAGTAGTCCTTGCATGGGACCCTCACAAGTTGAACACGATGCGTTCCTCGAACTAGTTCGACTTTTGAATCGAATTCCTTCACATGAATCATCGGCAACTGAATACATCCGTCCCTGATCCCAAAATAGTACTCATTATATGACATTTTTAGAGCAAATATCGGTTAGTTTATCAAGCACAGCAATACTAAATTGTATAACTGTATGATATAAAGTATGCGTGCTCAAAAAAAAAACTGAAGTGTGCTTCACTTTTGCCGAGTGGTTATGATGCATTGCGAAAGTAGAGAGGGAGATGGAAAATGAGAAGGTATTTATTGATTGGATTCTCTTCTCCACATTAATCCACTAGTTGAGGGTTGTCACTACCTATCACCGGCATTTCTATGAGCACTGAATCTTCCTTTGGAGTAGAATCTTTCCAGCTCTAGAAGTTGGGATGTAGTGGTTAGGGGACTTAAATTAGATTTCTCTGCTTTCTGATGGCTGCGTTCACCTGAATCGCAAACCGCACATTAGTTCGATATTTAAATCTGATTTTCATGGAGTTATTCGTTCGAGATTCAAACTGATCGAGTATCAAACGGTTTGACTTTCGAAGGTCTTCTTTACTCTCGAGGCTGTACCCTGGTAACGAACTAAAATAATTTCTTGTGGTCAAACGTCCTTCATCTTGGTTTGTCAACTAATTGCACGTTGAAGTGGCCTTCCTTTCTTCGAACGTATTCGTAATCGAGGAATAATATACTATAACTGCCATTTGGACAACTTGCAGCAAGAACTCTGAGAGGAAACATTCTAATTATACCGAATAAACATTCTATCCCCGAAAAATTCTACGTATTCGTGATGAATGGCAGCAGTTTTCCTCATTGCTTGACATCAGGACACATGATTCAGTGGAATTCCGTGATTTACAAGCAATAGACGAATTGATGATTACATTTTGTTCAACAGTAAAATTAAAGTTCTCGCAAGAAATTTTCTCCGTACTGAGTACTTCAGATTACTCTGAAACCTATTGTGATTACAATTTTTTGATAAAATTTTGTTATCCATATCAAGCACCCTTATTCCGGCGTAGAGGGCTGAAAAGGACGTGGTTCGCCTACGGGCCCACAACTCATAAGATTGCGGAGCGGGCAGGGGCGGGACGAATCTTGGCATGGCTCGGACCACTTCAGATTTTCCTTATTGCGAGGATGCTGAAGAAGCTATAATGATACTGCAACTCGACTGAAATATAATGCCACGTAATCGGTACATGCATGTACTAATCGTGAGTTTTCCTTTCCATATCATACACCGCATTGATATGTTCTATTTTTATGTGTGTGCTATTGCTAATGCAAGCCTCGGGCGCGGGTGAGCCGAACGTGCCAATTTACATGGTGTGCGGCCCACGGGCTGAACAAAAGAGGTCCGTACAACCCTCTGTTACTCTCTCCCTTCCATTCCAACCGTCCTGTTCTCTCTCTGTGTCTCTTCTCTGCCTTAGCTCCATAGACAGTAGGGTGGTTCGAAAAAAATACATTATTTTATTCAGAATTCTGTAGCGCGCAAAAAACTGCCATTGGTATGCACATAAAAAATAATATTAAAAAAATATTTATATATCTCCCGGCCGCGCATTGCCGTTAAAGTTCGATAAAAATCGTTAAAAACCACAAACTTTCAATATTTTCTTAAAGTATGTAAGGGTGGTATGACTACAGTTCTATATCGCGTAAACAACTTTACAAGTATTTAAAAAAACAAAGATTAAAGGGAGTCTCCATTAGTCGTAAACAATTGCATTTAATCTTTGTATTTTTCTAGCCGTAAGAGCTCACCCCATTATTGTTATTTAAAAATGACTTAAAATTATATCAATTATATTTATATCCTATATTTTGGTCGCGAATCGCTACAAAATATGTGACACATTCATTCATCATTCATTCATTACAGTAATATACCGGTTATAGGTAGGTTGTGATGAAAGTCAGAGAATATACAACGAACTCTTACACGTACCGTAAGAAGTAACGCCCCTTTCTACCTCTAGTATTTCTTTCTTCATCTCAGCATAAGTTCAACCTTTCTTCATCCCGTCCATAAAACCTAAACTCTTTCTTCCCCTTCCCCGCTTACCCAATATCCTTCCCTCTATCACGGCCTTCAGCAAACCATCGTCCCTCATTACCCCTTTCAGCCACCTACCCTGCCTTCCCTTAATCTCATCTATAAGTTTCCTCTCCTCGCCCACCATGTCAAGCACTTCCTCATTTGTCTTCCTTTCCGTCCAACCTTCTCCATCCTCCTCCACACCCACATCTCGAAAGTCTATATTCCTCTTCCTTTCTCAAGGTCCACGTTTCTGCCCCGTACAACGCCACACTCCTAATCAAGCTCTTCACCAGCCTCTTTTTTACATCCTTACTTAAGTAATCCCCGTCATCGGCTCCCTTCTATTATTGAACGCTTCCTTCGCTAGCGCTATTCTCCTCCTAATGTCTTTCTACTATTTCCTGTTTCTTATAGCGTACTACCCAAGTAATTAAATTGTTCTACTTGCTCCAGTTTGTGACTTCGTACTCTTATCACCAGGCTCGCTTTCTTTGTCCTACAGAATCTCATTACTTTTGTTTTCTTATGATTGAACTTCATCCCATATTTCTCGCACTGCTTTTTCAGTGCATCTACTAACGTTTGCAATCCTTTCGATGACCGACTGACCAACGCTTGGTCGTCTGCGAATCTAACCGACTTTATCCGCTGGCCTCCTACTTTCATTCCCACATCTAGCTTATCCCATGCCTCTTACCATTTCCTCAGCATATATGTTAAAAAGCAAAGGCGACAACGGGCACCCTTGCTGCACTCCGCGACCTATAACTGCCCACCCTGATTCACCGTCAGCTACCCTCACCTGAGCCCTCTTCCCCATGTATAAGTTTTGGTTGAGTCTCCTATTTCGCCAATCTATTCCTATTTTTCCCAATATCTGCATTAGTGTCTCCCAATTTACTCTGACAAACGCTTTTTCGAAATCCACAAAGCAAGCGAAAACATCCTGATTTTACTTTAAGTTTATGTCAATTCTTTGATTCCTTTCTTTTGGCATTTCCTCGTAACAATTCAGTCTAGATAAATGAACGTTATCTGTTGTGCAGTATCAAATCGACATGTCCATGGCATTTTTCCTCACGTACTCATATTTACTCGTGACTAAATCCTTGTAATTGAAAAACAAGATGTCGGTTTATGACATCTCGTAATGTGAATTTGTGATAAACATATCTAGTGCCACGGCAACGTAAATTTTTGTTAAATAAAAATTCATAATGATGAAGTTTCATCAGAGGCAACTCACTTAACATTAAAAAGACACGAAACTTCATCTCATTCAGCGTCTAATTTTATGGTGTCATGATTGTAGAAAGAATGTAGGTAACTTATACTTTTATGGCAAGCATTCATTAAAATCAACAAATCAGATAAAACAAATTACATTTATTTAATACATGAACGTTATTTAAGAAAAACAACAAGCTGGTTCGTAACTCACGTTACAATCTATCCTCCTGATATCAAAATGAAGCATGAGTCTATAAACGTTACGAACACAATTAAAATCGTTTAATGCAGGTTTTTATATTGAAGCTTTGAAAAATTAACAATATAACCTTTAAGGAGGGGTAAATAACACAAAAAGCCAAACATTGAACTTAAATAAATTTAAAAAAACATTTATGTTTGGTAATAAAGATCAAATACTTTAAATGAGAAGATATTTTCGTGGGTATCAAACAAAGAATATTTTTATCGTCCTTATTATGTTATACTTCACGTTCAATATCCTACTAATTTTTGCCTCACAAAAACTGAATCTGATTCATTTCACTCATTTTTTCATTTAAGTTATGTTCTGTTTTTCTTGGGTATTATAGGTTATTACTTTCTTTGAACGCAACAGTTGTTTTCTCATCATGAATTTTTTCTTGGCTTGAGCTATTCTTTGCTCAGACCACAATCGGCCGACAATCAATCTCTTTTGTTCTTTCGTGCCTTTCCTCTTACCCGATCTTATTCTTTATTTGTATACCTTGCTATTTTTTTAATTAATAATGTAAGGTTCCTTTATTTTTCCTCCCGGTTTTTATTATGAAATGGATTCGAGAGATTCAAATACCTTTATGGATTCGGATTTGAAGTCGAGGAAATATATAATTCATCATGTTCACCTCTATACAGCGTTCCACATTTAGTTGACAACATAATCTTAATGGAGAATACTCTTGCCAAACTTACGCTGCGTGTGCTCAGCTCTTGGCTACGTAAACATTTGGCGAAGAGTCTAGTATGGAGTGTAGTGTTGTATGGGGCAGAAACGTGGACTCGGAGAAAAGAGGACGGGGATAGGCTGCAGGCATTTGAGATGTGATTGTGGAGAAGGATGTAGAAAGTGCAGTGGACGGAAAGGAAGACAAAGGAATAAGTGATTGGTATGGTGGATGAGGAGAGGAAACTTCTGGAGGAGACTAGGAGGAGGCAAAATTGGTGGTTGGAACGGGTAATGAGGGGCGAAGAGTTGCTGAAGGCCGTAATAGAGGGGAGGGTGTATGATAAGCGGGGAAGGGGAAGAAAAAGAATGGGCTCATTGGATGGGTTGAAAAGAAGCAGGACGTACGCTGAGATGAAGAAATAAATTGTATGAGGAGATAGTGCCTTAAACATTTAACAATCTAGAGGATTTGTACCCACTTCCATTTGAACCTACCTTCACTACCCTAGCAATAATATTAGTAAGACTCCTAAATGTGCAGTTAGTATCCTGCATAGCACTATGCTAATTTTCCTGCTACTATTGGTAACATTGCACTTTCGGTCTTGTAGATTTACACAGGATACACATCTTCATATGAGCCCTGCAACGTATCATTCAATATTTCAATTCATAAGTATTGTCCTGATTTTCATTGGTAGGTTGCCAAAATACAGAGGCGTTTGAATTCGACTGTGCGAATCAGAGGACGAAGCAATGACGTATACCTTGGAGGAGGAGGTCCTTCACTGGTCCCAGAGGTTTTCCCATTTAAAGGATAAATTGGGAAATACGATACAATAAAAAAATTAAGAGCTCAAAAAAATCAATATTCAGTGCGGATGATTCTAATTTCCACTATTTGATAGCTTAGGGTCATTTTCACTGTCAGTGCTTGAGGAAATAGAATATTTTATTCTATTGAAGTCTATTGGGAATTTGGTGTGGCAATGGTATGGCTATTGGTGTGTAATTAAAGTAAAAGTAATAAAAAATGGCGAAGCCAATAGCGAAGCCAATTGCAAATGTAACACTTATTGTTAAAATCATTCATGAAAGCAGGACTTACTAACAATAAGCTCCAAATGGCAAACTGACGCCTTTCCTCCGCTGAGCTGGTGATCTGTCAACAATGTCAACATAGCAAGTGGGACGGTTTCTACATGCGTCAACATCGAATGCGCGAGGCGACACAGTGCTACTCATGCAGTCGTTTTTAGAATTACTCTCGTTACGATTCTCTCCTATAAGAATAGCTCCAGAGGAGTATTTTAATTGAATCGAACCAGAATCTAAAAATATTTCTGACTCTCTTCGTATTTCTTGGCGTTTGAGCCAAATGCTTGTTGTATGAATTGCATTGACACTATTTAGAAAGAAGTAGAAATGATCAGGAAAGTTTCCAGAGATTAATTTGTATATCCGCCACTTCCAAGTATCAATTTATCGCACCAAATGATTTGTCATTATTTCGTTCAATCCTCGTGATTCATTGAAACAAATAAGATATCTGAAGGATTTTAAATCTTTTCAGACGAATAGATTGAATGGATGAATGTAGTTTTCTTGGGTTTCACATCGGTTTAGTCTATCAAAAACATCTAAAATTTAAGCGTATGTGAGAGAGACAGGACGGACCAATTGGGAAAAGGATAAATGAATATGTACTGAGCATAAGGTTTTTACAGCCTGAAAGATCTGCATCGGCGGAGCACAGCCTCACTCATGGGCGTCATAGAGATTTCCTAAATATAGAGATGCCCTGCCGCACGTATGAATAATGTGACAGAAACGCTATATTAGCCATTGAAATCAGAATTGAGGAAGATAACATCAAACAAGACCATGAGTTAGCTTAAGCCACACATAAAACTAGTCAGCTACATCATTCGACTGACGCGCAACGGCTCCGTCAACAATCCACCCACTGCTGATTGATCAAGTTTTTTATTAAATGTATTATTGAATATTGCTTTTATGCTCACTGGTAAACTTTTTCGTGTTATTAAGAATAATCTCGGAATTTTAGAATTGTAGATAGGCATGATTAAAGTGGAGGAGAGCCACATTCAATGTGAACCGTCAATTTCATCGCTCTATCAACCTTTACCCTGATGTCGATGGCCGACTTAACTGTTGAAACGTTAGTTAATAATTATCTAACCCAGTGCTAAACCCGTGAAAACTATACTCAAATCGCTTATGTTTATAAGAGATAACTGCGAAGCATCAGAGCCTTCTATCCATTTATAAGGCAAAAATATGTTTTAAAGTTCATGCAATTCATTCAATTAACAATTTTATGACTGCCTATTGCTTACGAATACCATTCTTTTTCACGTGTTTCTGCGGAAGAGGAAATTCTTTCGATTATTAAAATTATGTCATGAAGCGATAAGTTTCTTTCATCTTCATGCCACGTTGCCTAATCCTGTATCCCTGGCCTGACTTGTGTAACATTCTTCTCGAATCAGGCGATAACCACTTAATGTGCTCATGGAAATATCTCCACTACCATATAAATCGTCAAACGTTTCATATATCCGGGTCTTCGGGGTCTTTCCCGGTCACTTTGCCTGCCATAAAAGCTTGAATGTTATCGCGTCTTGATAAGTGTCCTATGAGTTAATCCCTTCTCTTTGATATTCTTGGACATAACTTGGACTTTTTTCCCCATCATTTCTTCCATCTAGCTAAGTTGACTTTTTCTCTTTAGTGAACGCGGCTACGCTAATGTTAATCGTGATTCTCTTTCTTCATTCCCTCTAGATGTTTTTCTGAATGAGTCATTTCATGCCATTTGAGATTTTGCATGTAGCGTCATATGATTAAACTTTTTTTAGCAATGCATAGGGAATCTAAAAGCCTGTAACTAACTTTAGCGATTCGGAGGGAACCTCCCAAAATGTAATCTTACGCATCTGAAACCATTGATAGTAATGCTTACCAAGCCACTACAATGAAACGTAAGTGGTATCTATAGCCTCTTTTATGTATATTAAACTGCACCAAGTCAGTAAGTTTACCATATCACCGCGGGATTTTAAAGTAGGCCTCCTAAAGTGCGATATCTCATACAGAAAACTCTATCGATTGTGTTTTGCATAATCCATAGTGGTCATGTCAATCAATCGATAGTGGTCAAGGGGATAAAAACACAGAGCCGCTGTTGCAGTCTATTTCTGTGGCGCATATACAATACCAAATAACTTTGTGTTGAGTGCGCTGATGTGTTCTGATGCACGCTAACTTCAACACCTTGAAAGGAAAGCCCCCATTGATCCGTGGAACAAAACATATGAATGAAATGAGTGTTGTCAGTCACCGTAGTTAAGCATCTCTGGGCTCGGCTCGAATTCGGAGGGGTGATCCCCCTATTCGTCCGAGTGCTGTTGCCCCTGTCTGCAAGTGGCAGACAGTATATGCGAAATGACCTAAGCCGTCGAAGCGCGTGAATCTAAAACAATAGAGTTGTCAGTCGCCAGTCAACTCTGTTGCTCCATTTCTCTCGATCAATGGAAGGCAGCCGAATAAATCTCCATAGTCACAACAACGGGGAGCCGGAAGGACCAAATTTGCGTCCCCATTTTTCTTTGACAGGATCTGAGGATTGAAAAAAAAATCAGGCACTGTGAGGTAACTACCTAGACGATGGGGCTCCGCTAGTGACTATCAGTCACTCCCTTCACGTCCTTGCCAGGAATAACACAACCCATCATCGCCCATCACTTACACTTGTTCCAGCCGATGGTTTTTCCGTTCAAACATCTGAGGAGCTCTGTCTAGTAAACGAGCACCTGCTTGGAATGTCCCATTGTGTTCTGGAATTGATGTGTTGGCTAACTCATTGAGCGACTGGCTGATGGAAACAAATTTTTAAAAATGAAGAGAAACAGGTGTGCTACTAAACCTCATATGCATCCTAAAGGTGTATCACAGGCAGCATCTGTCTGCTGTTGTCTGCAAATGTCTGCTGTTAAGGCAGTCTTTTCATAAGGGATTCTTGATTGACTAGAACGTTTATAGGTGTTCAGAATAGGGATTGGAAAATCGATTTCGATTGTAATCGAAAATCGATTATCACACTCCGATTTTCGATTTAATTGAAGTCGACTTTTTGTTTTGAATAATCGATCAAAATCGATTCTAGCCGATCAATTTTAGATTTTTAGCTTGCTATAGCATTTTAATTTTGCCAATCGAGCTGCGCCAGTTCGTAAACCGCCCTCCAGTCGACCGCAAGTCCAACCCCAATCCACTGCAAGCCTGGAAGAAGATTAAGGGAGAATATCCCCACGTATACAAACTAGCCAGTAGGATTTTATCTATAGTTGCCTCTTCCGTGTCGTGTGAGCGACTATTTTCTCACGTCGGGTTTATTGCAACTCAGGTGTGAAATCGATTATCCGGAGAACATTTAAATATGTTAGTTTTCTTAAGGTCCATCCTTGAGGAACACTGGTTCCACGGCTTTGCAAACAGTAAATAAAAAAATTCTGTTTTTCATTTTGTGGTATGCCCACTTTTCAATATACAATTCATTACTACTAAACTATATGTAATTATCTGGTATGGATTATTACTTCCCTGCATACCTTATTAATATCTTTAAAATAATATATTGTGTTAATAAATTTAACCGTATTCAGTTCTTACCCCTATTGTTTCCACTAACCCATATTTTGCATTTTGTTACAACAGCGCATCCGTATTTCAGCAGACATTTACTATTTTAAAATATCGATTTTGATTTTTCGATTATTTTAGACAAAAAATCGAATTTATAGAAAATAGATTTTAAAAACCAAAATCGAAAGTCGATTAATCGAAAATCGAATCTGGATTTAAATTTCCAATCCCTAGTTCAGAAATGCTAGGATTTGGTTTTCCATGTGACATACTGGCGATAATGTGCCAAAACTGATCAGAAGTGTACAGTAACTGTTAGGAAGGAATTCTGGTCGTAGAACAGGTAGAGCAAGGACTAGCCTCGCACATTCAAAATTACGCTTAAGATCGGATTTCACCAATAACAATTAATTCGCAATTTCTGATCACCTCCTAATGTGGCCATTGTTTAAGATTAAGGTCGATTATTCTGACGAACAGTTAGTAAATATATTGTAAACACAAAATCAGTTAAAACTGTTTTTCACTATTATCTGTGGCAATAATTCACTAACTCTGCAAAATGACTGCATCACGTCGACATCAAAGAGTTGAAAAGCAGTGAGCCGCGTGAGTATAAGAAAAAGTGCAAGAAAACAAAAATGAAAACTGTTCAATCATACATATAAATACTTAAGTAGACTGTAAATTGTTGGTTTATTAATTTCAATTATAAAATATTTTAATTAACTTATATTTCAATTTAACATTACATATTTAATTTACTTTAAAATCAGGTGTGAAATGGGATCATTAAGGGAGAAAGTGACTCGGATTCCCCGGAGAAGAAATCAAGGAATGCATCCAAAGCTCATCAACACGTGGTCTTGCTTCAAGCGTCGGCGCGGCAAAGGTTGGTAGTTGTCGTCCTTGCTGCGTACGTGCTCGTCTGCCCACAATTGCTGGAACGACGGACCCTCTTCACGTTCGCCCGGTGCAATTTTCACGCTTTCGGAGCTCTCTTTGAGCGTGAGAATGCGGCAATTACGCGGGGAATGCAAGGGGCTCGTGGCGGACGGCCGCAGCTCATGAACCGGAAAGAGATGCGTCAAGGGTGGACAATGTGGGTAAGTTAACTCTTTCATTGTTCGGGTCTTGAGTTTTTTAAAGAAAAAAATGTTACAATGTAATCACACGGAGAAGATTTAAATCTGCGGTATATTTCCATAGTTAAGGTGGTTTGAGCGAGATAGTTCCCTAGTCATAATTGGGACCATATTTAAATTTTATTTTTTTATTACAGCGTCTGTAAGAATTATGAAAAATATTGTAGTATTAATGGCGCAAAGATGTAGTTATACCAAATGACCAAATATGATATGACCAAAAGTGTCAGTAATTAAATAAATAAACCTACATAACTCTCTAACGTGACTCATTTTTTTTTTACGCCGTACGGCTGAAAACCATTCAAAACAGCATGTGTTTTTGCGATTCTGTAAAACGAACTTCGGTGAGCAATAGATTAACTTTGTTAATAGTTGAGAAAACATGCAAACTATACACGGTTAGTTTTTTTTGACGAAATCTAGGTGCTAGAAGTTCCGAATATTTTAAATATTTTCCCTCTGGAGCGCATAGCCGTAATCTATCACATGTAAAACAGCTTGTGTTTGCATGCAAATTGCGCAAAAAGTAGTCCGGCAAGGGGTTAGTATTTTAGTATTATTGGAAAGATGAGAGTTTTTTCTTTAAAATGAGACCAAGCTCATCAAATTCTAGGTGAAATGATTTTTCGCTTAAACTACCTTAAATGACACACACGTTATTTTCCTCTGAAAAAAATCAATGGAAAGCAGTAAGTTGTGTTCATTTTAAAACATCACTATCTGCGCGAAAGAAAATGGTGGTTAAAATTTATTATGGCATTCGCATAAATCTGCAAGTCGTCGCCTTTTAAAGATCTACCTTCTTACTTGCATAGTATAAGGATACTTACCTTATTGATATATTGTGTGACAATAGTAACGGTTTCTTTTCCTGGTAACTTATGATAAAGTAATGGGGTTTGACATGTACACCTGGCGCGTGTTGAGAGCGACCCTCTTTTCATCAGCTCAAGAATTTGCACAAGGTTCTTTCTTGCGCAGTGACGTACAGAAATTGCGAGCACAGAATTAGAGCGAGGGTTATTTTCCAAACTCACGTTTATGAATTTGCCCAGGCACTCGAGAAATTCTCTGCTTTTCATGGCGAAATTTTTACTGCAAATACATCCGTGCATAAGACTTTGCAGTGTATTACCTCGTGTAAAACAGCCTTAAAATATTTCTCCTTCATATTGCTTCACTTATGAGAACGTGAGCTTTATTTCCCTCGCACACTTTGCTGACTGGCCCTAAAGACGCCGGAATCAGTCTAGAGAAGCTAGTTTGGGGGCGGTGGGCCGTGACGAATACCCCTAGGGGGTCACAAGTGTTTGTTCCCTGCTACATCTAACACTCCACTTAACATAATTATTTTTGTATCGTACTATTTTTGTACATAGAATGATAAGTAACCCTTACCCAAACTAAGATTCATCGTTTAGCACAAAACTTTGGAAAGACGACTTTGATTGTCGACATATAAAAGCGTACCTATTTTTATTTGAGTTGTGATTGTTTACACAATTTTGGCTAAAAGTTTTAGTAACTCTTGATTCAAATAAGTTGAGTTTTTAAATTTATTCCTTAATTCGTGGTTCATTGAACAAATATTTCAAATTTTGGTTTAATTCATCCTGTCATTCAATCCTAAGATCGGTTGACTGTAGCTATCCATTCTGCCCGGTCCCCTGCTAAATCCATGATGCTCTTGTTGCTCTTCTGTCACATCCCGTATTAGTTGACCTATGCATTTGTCCGTCGGTATTTCTCTTCTATAAGTTTCTTATAAATTCGTTGTATCTCAAAGTGTGACCTATCTCTCTGGACCTTGCCTACTTGGTGGTGCTACACATGGTTTTCTCCTCTTCAATACTTCTGTGCACTTTCTCGTTTATGACCTATTCGTGCATTTGATATTCAGCATCAGCCTTACATCACCCAGTTTCGGCAGCCTCCATTCTCTTATGTTAAGACTTTTCAGTGGTCCATGTCTCTGAGCCCTATAGCGCAAAACTCTACGCTCAAATTTGTTGGTACTCCATCCTTATTGGTTAGGTACCTAATCCTATTTTCTTTGAATTCTACAGCCGCTTTTTCATCATGAATTCTTTCCTGGCCAGAGATATTCTTCGCTTGATGCCCGTTGGCCGTCAGTCTCTTATATTCTTCAGTACACTTACTCTTATATGATCATATCTTTTAATTACATCTATTGTTACTGTTTTTTAGCAATGTATTTGTTCAAAATTTTTCCTACCCATTGTCATTAACAAATGAAGAGACACAAATAGACTATGATAATACCTCGAACTATCCGCGGTATTACTTTTACGGCGTCACTCGCAAGTGTGCATAAGTGCAAAAATTCCAGAGAAAAAATCATTCATCTTGACCCAGGACTCGAACCCGGTTCTCTCGATATCGTGTCCAGTTCATTATCCAGTAAAGCCACCTTCTCCACCAATCCGCTCGGGAGGACACCTCGGTAGCTTGAGATAGTTTGAGCGAGATAACACTTCACACAAAATTCGATGAATTTGGCTCAATTATAAAGAAATAGATCTCATCTCTCCAATGAGAACAAAATATCAGCCATTTACCTCTATACCTTTACAGATATTTGCCAAAAAATACCAGCCATTTTCCATGGGAAATGATAAGGGTACACAATTCAGAGAGAATTTGTTTAAAAAAATGAGGAATTTTGAATGCATAAATCTCGTTAGAAATTTAACAGTATCTACGGTATGTACTTGGTATTAGTTTTTTTTATTTAGCTGTTGCTCACCGCAGTAATTTTCATAGAATCGAAAAAAAGCCTTCGGTTGTGAAGGCGTTTTCGTCCTATGGCGAGAAAAAATGAACCAAGACAAAGACTTATGTGTGCATATTTAGTTAATTACTGAGAATTTGTCGAAAAAAACAAAATTTTTGCGCAATTAATATTACAATATTATTTCATGCTTCTTACAGCTGTCGAAAAAAATAAAAAAATTCGAATAAGGTCTCCGGGATGACTCGGGAAAAATTCTCGCTCAAGCCTACTCAACAGGCTGAATCACTCGGCACGATATCGAAATTCAAATACCTTTAGGGATTCGGATTCGAATCGAGAAAATATACATTTCGTCCCACTCACCTCTAGTCTAATCCCTCCCAAAAAATCCGTTCCCAATTCCCCTCCCCTCCGCCTCCCCCCCCCCCAAAACTTCCCCTCTCGCCACGATCCTACTCCGACCACCAGCATTTACTGTTTAGTAGTCTCCTCTCTATCAGTCGTCCGTTCCCTCCCACCACTCACCTCCCCTCCCTCTTGAATTCATTCCCCCCCCCCTCTTCATCCGCCGGGTTCGTTGCCCTCCCCTTTGCTCCTCCCAAACCCACTCCTTCCCTCCCTCCTTCCTTACCCCCACATCCCACCCCCTCCTCCCTCCCTAAGGCCGATCCAACCGCCTTTAACAAAAATAGCCTCTACTACTTCGTCTTCGCCATCCCTCCCCTACTTCTTCTCCTCCCCAGCCACGCTTTCATGTTTCATCTCTCTCTCTCCCTCTTTCTCACTACACCCTCGTCCCGTTATTCTCCTACGGTGCCGCCATCTTTGGAGGAGAGTCGGAAAGAGGAGGTGAAGGAATAGCTCCCGCTCCAATCTCGTCGTCTCCCTCCCTCGCGTCTTCTTCGTGCGAGTCCTTCCTATTCTTTGCCAAGGTCTAGCCGAAGAAGTACGAGAGCTGGCCACGGAGGGGAGTCTGCGCACGACATGGGATGGGAAATCCAATCTAGAGATGAGTGGAACTGTGACATGCCGGTCACTTCCTTACCTGTGACTGATACTCGTCAGTATATGTGATTCTTAACTGTGATTGCAATCACAGGTAAGAATCACTGATGAAAATCAGGGGTATGTTATTATTGGCCCTCCTAATCACGATTACACGCTCGAAATGTCAGTTTTTTCGTATTTTTGCACTTGAACCGAGCTAATTCAGACAAATAACCCTCGGAAATCAATCTCTGCAAAATTAACCTTAGGACTATGTACATTATAAACCTGAACAAATTT
This sequence comes from Pyrrhosoma nymphula, assembly GCA_963573305.1. Classification (NCBI taxonomy): domain Eukaryota; kingdom Metazoa; phylum Arthropoda; class Insecta; order Odonata; family Coenagrionidae; genus Pyrrhosoma; species Pyrrhosoma nymphula. Next base: position 45,693,584 of record OY754329.1, read on the forward strand.
TCTCTTCTATGTCAATTTACCCCCTAATTCAATATGCAAAACATTTCTTCGGGGTGAGCAATTCTGACGCGGAGTGGCTTAAATGTGAATTAGGTTAATGTTTTGAAATAGAAATGGAATTGAACTGGAAATAATTTGTATCCCGAGTATATTTTGAAATATTATTCGAATTCTTTCTTTTTGGCTCTAAATAACAAAGGAATTACTCTTATTTTCATTAATTTTTTTTTATAAAAATAATATTTTCCCTTAGATAAAATCAATAAATACCACAAGGACAGATATGCTCCAGAATGATGTGAATTTTAAGAAATAATTTTCTGAAAAATGAACAAAATACTCTATTTGATCCGTACACGTTATCTCCTCAGGTTTTACTTTTTTCCATATAGGTACGTAAAATTTTATTTAAGACAAGAATTCGTTCAGCTTATCGTCACCTAAGCGCGTGCAACGATCGCCGAGGACAAGCTCGGATGTCAGAAAATAATCTGAACAATCTTTCACGAGGCACGGAACTAGCTAAAGCGCAAGGTGCTGCTGTAGCCATTGTAGCGTACGTCGATCACATTCCATCACAGTTAATGCACAGTAGCAGTGGTAGCATTGTAGCAGTAGGTATCAGTGTCGGCAGTGTGACCATAATCACAGTGATTTCAAATATTAAGTCACAGGTTGTGACTGCTACCTGTCAGTATCTGTGATTCAATCGCATTAAGCGATATATCGCTCATCACTTATCCAATAAAAATCATCGATATAGGTCAATTATATCGATATCAATGAAGGTGGCTTCATTAGCGGAAGTTGACTTCTCTGGAAGTGGTGAGTGGACCGATGTCTCGATATGTGTCGCTACTTACAAGATAATTCTGCGTTACAAATTACTTCCGTTTTTTCCCACACAAATTAATGACGAAAATAAACAATGATGATAACTATTTCAAAATTCGCCTCATTTCGGCAATCAATGCGTTTTACACCGCAATCTTCGAGTTCCACAGGCATCAGTGGAATTTATAAGTGATTATAAGTGTTTGTGTGCATCTGTAAAGCATATTAAGTATGAGAGTTATTTTATTTATTATTATTTAATACGAAAACAGCTATCTGCTTTTTTTGTGTATCCACTACATTGTATTTTTGTATTTGTATTTTTGTGCATTAACTGGGTCAATGAAGAAGAAGTATCGAGAGAAGGTGGATGAGATTCTGGGTGAGGATCATGGTGTTAGATCAGTGGAAGATGAATGGGGAAGTTTGAAAAATGGGATTGTAGAAGCGGCGAAAGCAACTGTAAGCGTAGTGAGTGCTACTAAAATAAGAAAACCGTGGATCACGAAGGAGATGATAATGAAGGTGCAGGAGAGAAGGAAATGGAAGAGCGTAAACTCAGAGCTAGGTAAAAGAAAATACCGAGAATAAAGTAACAGGCTTAGAAGAGAAACAAAGAAAGCGAAAGAGGCGTGGTGGAGAGAACAGATCGACTCGTTAGAGAAATACCAAAAAGAGGGAAGATCAGATGCATTATATAGGAAAGTGAAGGAACTGACGGGTGGTAATAAGAGAGTGGGAATTACAACGATAACAGACAAGACGGGAAAGGTGATCGTAGAACCGAAAGAGATCCAGGAGAGTTGGAAGAAGTATGTTGAAGAAAAAGTTGCTGTATGGTAAAGAAATAAGGCCCAATATGTTAGATATAGAAAGAGAAGACGACATAGACAGAGATGGCATCGGACCAGGTATCCTAGATAGTGAAATCGAAAGAGATCTACGAGACATGAAAAGGAATAAGGCAGTGGGAATAGATGACATACCTGCAGAGTTTTTAAAGAGCATGGGGAAGAACGGAAGGGGAAAACTTTTGGCGCTTATTCGTAGGATTTATGAGGATGGAGTGTGGCCGGGAGACATCGCAAAGACCGTACTAATTCCTTTACCGAAGAAGAGCAAAGCAAAAACATGCTAAGACTATAGGACAATAAGCTTAATATCCCACGGGGCCAAAGTAGTTATGAGAATAATAAACAGAAGGCTAGAGAAGAAGGCAAATGAATACCTGGGTGACGGCCAGTTCGGTTTTAGGAGAGAGACGGGAAGGTGAGACGCTCTACCGGTGATGAGGACGCTAATAGAAAGAAACCTAGAGTATGGGCAGGATGTTTTTGCATGCTTCGTAGATTTCGAGAAGGCGTTTGATCGGGTGGACTGGACGAAATTAATGGGAGTGTTGAAGAAATTAGGGGTTTATTGGAGGGACAGGCGTCTGATTCGGAATTTGTATATGAACCATTTGTATATGTCTGGTTCATATACAAATTCCGTCAAATACAAATGCAAGTCTGCTTGCAGAACTTTTAAAATTTTTGGCATGTCTCTTACAGAAGCGCATTGTTGCCAATGTCTTTGCACGAACATGTGAAAATGTTTACGTGCTTTAGAGTAAAATTCCCCGCAAGCTCTTGCAGAATAAAATTGAGAAAGTAAAGTGTAAAGTCCTAGTGTAAATTCACCCTAACAATTAGACTTCCTCGGGAAAATCAATTTGTTTTCACATTCAATCCCTGCTAGCAGTTATATGAAATGGACTTCACCGCTGATGAGGTTTTCTCGGGTTTCCGAGTGTCCGGGTTCGCATCCCGAAAATTTAGAAATAAAAATCCCGAACCCTATTTGGATGTCTTGTGGAGGGATTTCAAGTTTAGTACTCCGTCCTTCGGATGGAACGTTCAAATGTAGTTGTCTTGGTGCCTTACGTAAAGATAAGGCTTACTCCGAAGCCGGGTTTCAACGGCGCAAATGACCTCAGCTGCGGGCTTCCTCACCCAAATTACCAAAGAAGCAATGAAATAATTCACCTTAAGTGACTTGGTTCTATGAAATTGACCTTCCCAAAATCACGATTGTGGTATGTATCTTCTGTGATACTAGCTTCATTTACTTCCTACTCCTTGGTCACACTTTGTTGACTACCAATACAGTAATCATAAAATTAAGAAAAATTGGTACGGTGACTCACTTACCAATGTTTGCACTGCGTATATGTTCCTTTTTAAAAGGAAGTGGTTTTGAACCTGATTCGCTCTTGCAACTCAGTCAGAAATGCTTTCCTTATCAACGTTCTAGTTGCTTATTGCGGTCCCGCGTGCTTTATCTAAACCCATATCAAGGTAGTTGGAGCTGACTCGACAGACTTCGTGGATGAGTAATAACTACATTAGCCGAGGGCTGGCTATTTAAAGAGAAAGTCACGGATAGACCGGAATTCGCTGGTGACTACACTTGAACTTATCTGCATAAACTGGTTGACTCAGCCTTCTTCAATTGTCATTTTTCCATGTTGCTCACCTAAAAGAATTTAGATGGACAGATAGGAGAGGTTATGATGCTTACAGTTTAATGACGCTGCATTTTGATTTTATGATGGAATATTGTTTTATTATTTACTGTTTGCGTGATAGTTATATAATTTGAAATTACTTTCGCTTTCTTATGGTGAACATTTCTATTAATATTTATAGGGTGTTGCGCTCATAATGCTATGTTAAATTTTATGAAATGTAAATTAATAATTCGTGACTAGAAATAGTTTAAGGCATTATTCGTTGCAGATGACCCTTTAATTAGTATTTATGATGTGGTTACATCTATATTTTTAATGGGATCATTAGTGCGATCACATTAAGGAATATGGTTACGGAAAAAGATTTTACAATTAGCAGTCGTGCAGTGGAATAAAAAGTACTTTTTATCATTTATGGAAGACACGAGAAAACATTTTTTTTCTTCAGAATTTGAGGTACAGTGATAGAGTAATGAATGAACCGACTCTTGCATTATATATATGGTTGAAAGTTATTCTATAACTTGAAATTTTTCTTACATACATATATATAATGTATCAAATCATCACTAAATTGAAACGATTCATGCTGCGATATTTCTTTTTTTGTGTTTACATGGGTGTTACGTATATGCTCCTGAAATTTAGCCCAGTAAAAAAACCAGGTTCTTTTGTGACATCAGTATTAGAAGGCCGAACGGGCTCGGCCGCAAGCCGAAATCGTATTCCAAGATTTCGAGGTGGTTTGGGGCGACTCATAATTTACCTTGCTCCAAATTTGACATCAAATACTTGGCCCAGCGATCTGTCCGTGCCTTGAAACTCATTATTTGGGGATCTCACCTGAACTTCAGGAATTGCATACAGCCAGGCGTAGCAAATGAGGCCCGCGTGTTAGAGGAATAGCAGTCTCGTAGCGTCGAGTTTGATGAGGCTAGAACTCTGTCATTTCAGGGAAACTTATCTATTTAACGGAGAATAGCAAAATTTCCCGGTCACACGCTACCCGTGACAATCATCTAGATCATGATTGAATAAAGCATAACTTTGTTGCAGTAAGTTATACTAACTATTATGGCGAGATATATTTACTTTGTGCGGTTCTTCATTTATATTTATTTCACCGATCGATTTCAACGGTTAAAGATTATTTTCACCGAAAATCGTCTTGAAAATGACTTTTTAACCGTTCAAAATTGATCGGTGAAATATATTTGTGTGGAACAGTGTAAAGTTTATTTTTTTCACCTCTATTGTTAACGGGATAATGTCTGCTGTGGAGATATCCCATATGGAGCATGCATGAAAAAACATCAAATAGAGCATATATATATGCATGAAAATACATCATTTAGTCCTTAAGAATTAGGCGTCCCAAGGGGGCGAACAAAGTATTTCTTGATCGGATAGGTATCCCTACGCTCGATGCCACGTATGGAACTCCATTCAACCCCTTAGCTCCAATATACACGCTCAGCCAAACAGAAAATTGGTGCGGATGTTGTATGCTGCTGATGCAACTGTCTCGAATTTCCTGAGAAAAATATATATCTTGTTCGGTGTCTTGATGAGAAGAATACTCATAAAATGCTACTCAATGAAAACCCTTTATAAATAGTGTCATCAATACGGGTTTTGCGTGTTTCTAAGGAGTCCTCGATTTTTTCCAGATAGGAATATGAACGTAATATCTTTTGCAAATGCCTTTCTTGCTTGAAGCATAAATAAAGAAGATAATTCAATCATTATGTATGAATATAAAGCAGTTAAACTAGTGTAAGAATTTCGGTATCAAGAAAACAGGATTGTCAGTAATGGAAGAATAAAATTGATGCAGTGAGGCCAGAAGTGGAAGCCTAGAGGGCTTTCTGTCAGAAGACGTCTTTCAACGGACAGCAACTCAAGCTTGGAAGCAAGGAAGCACTTCATTATTATTCAAAATATTTGCAGGATGCTATTTTATGGCAATGAAGCTTGGATTATAACTGCTGTAAAATAATGAGAGTTGGAAGCACTGAGGTGGTTTTATCGAAGAATGATGATCAAATGCAGCGAGAGAATCTTAAATGAAGAAGTCCTGAAAGAGCTTGGGGGAAGGAACTCTTGATAAAACTCTGCGAAGTAGAAGATGCAGATTTTTGGGATACACTCTCGTGGATAGGCTACTCAAATAATGTATCTCATATGTAACAGCATTTTGAAAGCAAATAGAAGGAACAAGGAATGGAAAGGATTACTGAGACAGACCAAGCACGGAATGCATCAGCTAAATAAAGTGTTTTCAAAATAAGGTATAATCAAGTAATTATCAAGTAAGGTATAATCAAAAAATTCAAATATTCATAATTATGTTACCAGAGGTAATGGTAATTCCCATACACCACATGTTAGAACCAAAGGGGTTTCCTTGGGTCCTGAATATATGGGTATAAAATTGTACAATAGATTGCCCTCTGTGTTGAAGGAAATCCAATCTAATATTGTTTTCAGAAGAAAAGTAAAGGATTTTCTTCTTGAAAACCTCTTTTATTCTGTAAATGAGTACTTAGGAGTGGAATGAGTGATTAATTTTATTTATATTTTATTATTTTATAAATATGTATTTTTATATTATGTAATTTAATGGATATATCTTGTGTGAAATTTTTTGACGTGCCTTATATCGATGCACAATGCTGTAATTGGTCTTTGGGCAAATAAAAATAATAAAATAAAATAAAAATAAATGAAGCAATTACATGGAATTGTGGAGTAGGGTGAAGTGCTAGAATAAACCGATCCTCGGATTGATGACGGGTGATGATAATGATGGCCTGTCTTCTTTGCAGTGTATGTGCTTTTAATTACGTATGTTTGGCATTTTCTAACTTTCTAGTCCCACTGTTCCGCGACAGTATGCGTTTGTTTTGCCATCCCGATACCGCAAATCATTAATCAGCTCTTTTGAGTAATCTTTGGGTGGGTGTTGTCTTCCGATTTTATTTGTCAAATGAGTCAAATCAGAAAAAAGGCATTCATTTTAAACTCTAATGAGAGACTTATTACTCTCTCTTCAGAGATTAACATCGTCATCCTTATGCTTTTCTATCTAGAATAATGATCTTAGGTAGGATGGGTTCCATACGATAAAGAGATGATCCGCTTTTTTGTTTGTATTTTATTGCATGCGAAAATAAGTATTAAGGAGTACATTAAGTTGTGCGATATGACATTAACCGTCATAATGTAATTCTCGTAAAACCAGCTGTATTTTTCCCGCCATTTTCTGAAAAAATATTTGAAGTGAGGAAACTTGATCAAATGAAAAAATTTACTTCGAGATTGTATTAATGTTCACCTATGCACAGTGCCAGCTCAAAGTGTGGACAACGTGGACGAAGGCCACAGGTTCTGCGAATAATACAATTTTGTAAAAAGGGGAGAGAAATTATAAAAATTGGAAAATGTTAGTAACTTCTATCTAAAATGTCCGTTTTTAATGCATTATAAAAGTGACTGACCTCATAACTAACTTTCAATGTTTTCTCAGACAGACGTGGAATCTTTTTCGGTAAACCTTATGTAAAAAAATTAACAAAAGGGGCAAAAACCCCAGAGTATCCCTCAAATGAACGCGCGGATTAAGAAATCAGCAATCGTCCAATACGTTTTTTGGTTGGGGTGGCTAAATAAAATGTTGCCCACACTTGAAAAATAGCTTGGGCCGGCACTGCGCTAAAAACAGTGTTTAATGTTTCAAAAGGTTTTCTTTTTTAATAGAGAATGCTTTCCTATCTCTATTGGGCTTTATTAGAAACAGCATCAATATTTCATCTTAAAGGTATGCCTCGACGTGTATTCACTGTATAACGTCGAGAATTTTCCGTAGAGAAATACTTCATAAGCAGAAGAGCAAACGATTGACTCGCGCTCAACTTTTTTATTTCAAAATTTCCACGCGACTCGATCGATCCGAGCTCATGTGCACTCACTGCAGTTTTTGGGTTTAGCTGCTCGAAGCTGCGCGTGTTCAAAGGAGAGCGCGATGAGATAAATATTTCACCCTTCTCTCAACTCCACTCATGACTCCACGTCTCATTGGCCTTGGGACCGTTTGATAAGGAACCAGCCGCCGGCAGCGGTGTTATACCAGTGAGCCTCACGCAATTTTATACTATGCCTTTCACTCTGCCCTTCTTTCGTCCGGCCAGTTTCATTGCTTATCTTCTTGAAACTTGCCGTGAGTATTCAGGTCTCGCTAGGCGGAATTTGCTCTTGGTAAATGAATGTGTAGACATAAGTATTATCATTACCTACAATTCTCTAAATAACAATTACCTAGTTAAGAATAATGTTGATACATAAGTTTTCTAATTTCTCTGACTAGTATAAGGATATTGTATTACCTGTGTTCTGTACGTTATCGATGGTTTCGTGCAATTCCCATACAGGTAATATCATACGCCGTGATATGGGGGGAAATTACTGTGAGAAAGAGAAATATCTATTGTAATTAAATGGGAAACATTTACTGTATTAGTGAGATTACAATACTCTTACAGTTGTGGTTGATGCAGCAAAAGTATCTTTTTCTGAATAGTGAAATTTAAAAACCTGTTATGTTTATTATTTTCCGGACGCGACTAAGTGAATAGTAGTTGAAATTTGTTAAATATAATACCTCTATAACTGATATTAGGTAAAAAGTATCAATTGTAGTTTTTTCTTTTGTCTTTCACGCATATATTTTCTGCAGCACTCTAATTTATTCCTTCTCATTATAGCGAAGTTCAGAAGTTGTTTACATAATAATCTTCATCGTCTAAAATTTATTTTAGACTACAAACATTATCAAAAATTTCTTTACACTTTCTTTCAAATGTACAAGCTTTTCAATGGTTTGATGAATTGGTTTGAGGAAGTTTGGGTCTGTCTAAAACCAAGCCCTTTTCAGCGCTGGTCAAGAATAACGCTGCAGGGCTGTATGGTGTTAAACTACTTATAGTTTGTGTTTAGGGACATAGATTTTTGTTCACAGTTTGCGAGATTATCTCGAGAGACTTCGAGTGACGATGCTTCTTTAGTGTGAGATTGACATAATCAGGTCAAAGTTGCCGTCAATGTCATCGCAATTATGCTTGCTGAAAAAACTGATTCACGTTACGCATTAACTGTTGCGCCAGCGCTCATTTTGGAATTATTTTAGTTCTATATGCATAAATTAGACTCAGGGAATTTCTTTCCTCCAACGGTTAAAGTACCTGGTACTTTCATGCTAATATTTTCATCAACTCTTATGTCCTTAGGGGGTGAGTAATAAAAAAACCTCAACCTAGAAAATAATTGTCAATATGTGATATAATCGAAAATAATACTTGATAAATCACAATAAAATGTTTCCTCCCACTCTAAATGAACTTTAGCAGTAAATTTGTAATCATAGAGACAGTGAAATATGCCAAAATAAACTGGGTGAATGCTTCAAATGAGCATTCAACGACAATCACATATGTCACGAGTAAATGGAAGGAGCACATCGCCTCTCACTTGACGCGATGAAACGGTTTGTTCGTCTGCCGACAACTGATGATTATTTTATGATTTATGTGCGAGAGTCCCACAGAATGATAAAAGTTATGTGTATGAGTAATAAAATTTAAAAATCAATCAATCGAGGTAATTATCTCATAAATCCATAAATAATGGTGGTTAACATATGTATGTATGTATTTTCTTCTCACGAGCACCAGAAACTCTAATTGTTTTCACAAGAAAAGCTAGTTGTATGTGAAGGCTATATTCCATGATTTCCATCGGGTGTGTGGTTTATTACTGACAGCAGTTTCGCCAGAGTTTTCGTCTTTGCGAGTTTGGTCGAAGTGATGATTTCGAATTTTGATCATCCTCATGTATGGCGGCTAAAATGGTCTCTGGTTTCTAATTGGTTGCTTTTTTTGTGAAAAATTCTTTTCCACGTGTTATGGAGCTGATCTTCTCAATTGAAATTGTCGGGATTCTTGGCTATTTCAACGGCCTCTCGTATAATCCTGGGAAAAACGACACTCTTTTGAGATTACCTTTTCCTCCTCGAAGTAAGTTTCGTGTCCTGGTCCGGACCAAGCATCTTTACGACGAATAGGGGGCATTTCAGGTTCCTCAGTCCCTCTGGTGTTCCTCTACGTGGAATGTGAGGGCTCTGCTGGTGTCAAATTTATGACTTGATGATGGCTATAATTCGGCACCGTCACTTCTATCGGAATGCACCAAGAAGAAAAGACGTGTATTGCGCCTGGAAAACTAGTGTGTATGTTCCTACAGACCACTTAACCCCATTACTCCCATTGGAATGGGGTAGGTTGGAAAAGGGAAAAGGATGTGTTTGGCACCCTGACATAAATTACAATGACTGGGTGCACTAACGGAAACCTGTAATTCACTCAGTTAAGGTAGATTGAGCGAGATATCACTTCACATGAAGTTCGACGAATTTGGTTTCCCTCCTTCCTCAGACTTAGCTTCGAATATAAACAACTTCGAATTATAAACAGCTTCGCAAAATATGTAAATTTTCACGATTCTTTCCGTAAATCCGATGCGGAACTCACATTATTTTTTCCCTCTTTGTATATGATTCTCAGGACAAAGCTAATTTCTATCTCTCTAGACAGACTTATCTTCATTCAAAGCGTGTACCTGAGCAGTTCCACCAGCTCTAATTTATGTCCTCATCGCTTCAATACTTATTCCAACCTTTTTCTTGCTAGAGAAACTTATTGTCTTTTATTCTCGTAGTTCATCTTCATCGCAACGCTCTCACTGGTCCTGTAACGCTCTAAATTGTGACTACGGTTCCCTTCCTAGCTATTCAACTAAAGTTTTTATATACTATTATTTTTTATTTATCATTTCCTCGCAGTATTTCGCTTTAAATGTATATACGCATATTTAAAAAGGAATATAACAAAGTTTTCTTTTTCATTTACGATTTAAAAAGGAGGTAATAATACAGAACAACTTCGCCTAACTCTTCAAATAATGAAGACACCGGGATCAGAAGGAAATATCCGGTCATAGTAGATGATGCCATGTATGAGGCTCCCAAATTTACGTTCCATTTTCTACAAGTCTTCGACATCTGTTGACTGCCATAGCGTCCACTTTTGAAAAACTCACTATAAAATTGATCTAAGGGCTAATGTCAATAAAATGGCTGTACCTTAACAATTGGGGATGATCTTTATCATTGATAAGCATTATATTGTTTTTTCCACCTTGGCAAAATGAAACTATGGCCCACCCTGCCTGCCCAAGTTCCACCATTTCAACTCTCTGTCTACTAAACATGGTCTATCCCATCGTGTCTACCCTGATTTGTTTTTACCTTAGAGATGAATCTATACGTTTCCACATGGTATGAAAGTTCTTATTTTGCACTAAGCTGAGACAAGGGGACTGAAGTACAGTTACATTCGCCACGGTTGTAGGCCACACACAAATCTCAAATGCATGGCTGGTTGCATCACAGGTGAGAAGTTTCGCATCTAATTGTGACCACACCGAAAAAAAAATTTTTAATCCCTGGAGCTCTTGCCGCTCACATACTTTCGGTATAAACAATTCATGTTTTCATTGTGTGAGCAAGCATTCAAGTTCACTGATATTTTGAGTATTACTTAATAGATATCACGATATTTGCGAGAACTGTTATCTCCAAATGCCACTGAGTGTATCGAAGATTCTTACCTCATTTTGAACCCATTTCGTATTTACTAACGTGAATAATGCTCTGCCTTTCCAAGGGGGTGTCCACACACGTGGGGAAGATCAAGCATTGGGTCTTCGATTGGGTGCCTCGTGCCTTACGAAAAGTATTCCGTAGTTGGGTTGATTATTTGAGATGGCGACCGATAACTGAAGTCGTTTGTGGCATTAAGGTGGGTGAGAGATGGATAATTTGGGGAATGAAGGAAGAGTGGATGGAGTGAAACACGACGTCCGCATTGCCCTACTGTTAACGAAAGGTTCTAAGGGTTCCTCAGTTTAACTTACGGACACGTTTTAAGGACTCAACCGACGGACGACTGCACTTGAAATGCTCTCCGCAAAGCAAGAAGGTATAGGGAGTCCGCTGAGAAATATTCGTACATACAGAGATTTGAACCCGGACCCTTCGTGATTGGAAGCCAGTACTCTAGCCGAACTCCCCTTCTCAATTTTAACACTAGATAGTAAAGTCTTCCCGGGTCTTCCACCAGGTCAGGTATTTGGTTGCCGACGTTTCGATGACTACCTCCGTCATCGTCTTCAGGGCCGTCTTTCAACCGCATTGCTAATCACTGCATCTATCGATTCTGCTATCCCTGACAGACAGGGCTGTTCCTGAATACGATGGTGGAGGCAGTCATCGAAACATCGCTAACCAAATACCTGACCTGACTCGAGAAGACTTCACTAACAGCATAAGCCGGGAAAGAACCAAACACTATTTTATTTAGTTGCCGAGTACGATTTTCAATTGGAATGGGAGAACATTTATTGTTTGCATTAGCTTGCTGAGGGAATAAGATCTTGTGGCAAAAATATAACCCTTAAGTTGTGACTAAAACCTTTAAAGCACGAAATAATCAACGTGATATGATTTCCCATTTTGATTGGAGAGAGCCTTTGGCTGAGTTTAGGAGGAAAAGTAAAGGAATACATAAAGTGGAGGGACACTTTCTATTTGAAAGTTTAGCATGGCACATTGTGCTTTAGATAGGATAACATAATCGTTAGATGCAGTGAATAGAAATGGGAATGAGAGAGAAAGAGAGAAAGCACTGCCCAACACCCACGAAAATAATGATGGGGTCACCCTAGAAAGCCAGTTGAAATCCATCGGGAAGATTAAAAGATGAAAACTGCTCCATGGAATTGAAATAATCGAAATAAATGGTGTTACGGGCAAAATGCATATGTCATTTAGGACTCCATACACCACTTATTAAGCAACCATGAAGAAGATGGATGAAAAATACCTCTACTAAAATCTCCTTATGATTCTCATATTGATCACATCACCTAAAAGGCCTCAGGTAAAAGTCCCCAGTTTAAGGCCCATACTGAGATAAGGGTCATTACATGTAAAGTGTTCTAGGGTTCCCCGCTCGACAAACTCGGATTTTGATGACATTTTTTGTGTTGAGTTCCACATGTGTCAAACAAAATTGAGTACATATTAAGGTCCACTGGTGGAATGCTTTTGGAGATATAGCCGTTTCTGTGGCCCCATTTCACGACCACGTGCAAGAATGCTTTTACATTTAGGCGACTTTGAGACATAATATCTCCGTTGATTGTATTTCAAAACAAATTTTAAACAGATATATTGTACAAATTTTGATTCTCTATTTATTCAAAAAATAATAGGCTATTGCAACAAAATGGACAAGCTGAAAAGAAATCGGTCAAAAAAGTTAGTTCTTCAAAATAGTTCAAATTTTAGCATGCTATAGAATTATTTTTAATAAATAGAGCACAAAAAGCTAAAAAATACAGCTTAGTTTCATTTTCTTTGAAATAAAGTCAAGGAGATATTATATCTCAAATTTGCGAAATTTCATAGTTATCTTACCCACGGTCGTGCCATGGGGTTTGTGGTGGCAGATCATCGGAGGCCAGCAGTGTACGAAGTAAATTTAAAAGAGAACAATGGCAATGAAAATCCTGATTCAAAGACATATTCATGCCTATGATGGTAGGCGCCCGTGAGATATTCTGTAAGTTGATATTTTCGATCACATCCGCTACCTGTTGCTATTTGAATCATACATGTTTTAACCCGCTTGATACACGTCGAGGAACTTGATCGGCCTCCACTAGTCGTGTCAAGTATGTACATTTTGACAGCTCTCCTATTATTAATGTGCTGTTAAGCATTTTAAGGCAGCATTTAACATTGGGTTCTGTGATCCATCTTGAAGTACCAAGCGCGGGAGAATGGTCACTGAAGGGAATAGCATGATCCAGAAAGTGCTCTGCTACCAATGCGATCGGTCTCAATGTCGATGTAGTAATTATTATCTCCAACTCTAGGAGATTTTTTCCATCGCAAATGAGCTCATAAAACAGTATGATGATAATTCTGTGTTATAATTAAGCTACTGGAAATCAAATCATCAAATATTTATTAATCAAAATATAGTTGCTCGAAAAGAATACTATAATATTTCATTAAATAATGAAGACGGATTACCCCATTTACTCTCATCTGAATCCGCTATGCATCAATATTGACTCTCTACCCTTTTTTATTCCGCTAGCCGTCTCAATTACACATGAGAGATATGATCTCAGCCGTCGTATGCTGTTCACAACTATTGACCGGTGCCTCGCCGTAAAAAATCATTTTATTTTAGCTTTCAGAAGTCCTGTCTTCACTTTCACTCTTTAATGAGGATAGTATGGGAAAATACAGGTTTTAACTTGGACGCAAATACTTTTTATCGTATCTGAAACCTGCTGTTGAAACCTTGATCTTATGGTGTTAGGTTGGTTCATAAAGATGCGCAGCTAGGTTCAATATATCTTTATCAAGTCTTAAAGGTCATGATACTGACTGAGTCTTATTTCTAAATAGTCATAAATTATTTTCCTACTGATGCAATGTCGTTAGCTGCTCGCTCTGAATGATTTCAACTGAAAAACCGTGCTCACCTCGTAAAAAAAGTATCTTATTGAGTGTTAGTAAACTTTGCTGCGCATAAGATATCAATGCTTACTACAATGCTTTCCTGTGACTCGCCTTTCTTTCAGCACGTGTGCATTTTTCAGCAGAGGTACTTGTTAAATGCAGTCGACTCTTTGCGTATAGCGTGGATTCAAAAATGAAGTAAACGGCTGGGTAAACGCAAAGTTGAGGAAAATAAAAACAAATAACGTTTGACGTAACATCTCCTCGGAAACTTTCAGTGTATAAATTGTATAATTACCTCAATAATCCGTCTGTATTACAAAATGTAGATTTGAACGCCTAAACTGTATAAAAAGGCATATTTTCTGTTAACAGTTTGGTTTCAATCCTCGTCTAAAATACCTAAAACAATTTGTGCATAACATAATCTCTGGTTTACTCATTCAATTATTTTGAACGCGTTCTTCTTAATCCTTACGTATGAAATTTATAGTAAAGGTTTGGATTCTCTTCACGAAATCTGGAGTTTGGCACACGAAATGAATCAGCCCAATTAGTTAGGAGCTGGAAGAGCATCTGTAAAATTTCTCAGTAAAAAAGGACTAAGCATGGATGTAACTGTAACTGCCCGTAAAGGAGCGGCATCATCGATTATACATTTATGTTTCGGAATATAAATATTTCAATGGTGAATTGAGTTGCTTGTCCCGCTTTTAACAGTCTGAATACATATGTCTATTATTATATCTTAACTTTGAACTTTAACACATCTGATAAATTACGTTTTGCTTACACTCTTTGAAATGGATATCAGACACTTCAACGTAGTTGAGCCTGAAACATCAACGTATTCATTGTTAACTGCTTCAGGACCTAATCATTTGTCATAAGACAAAAGTGTGCCGAGAAAAGGAAACGGATAGGGGTGAGGATTAAATTCATGACTTTTAATTTAAAGTGATAAAGAGAGCTACTCTTGAAGGAATGATTGAGTGATGAGACCCAAGAGTTGGATGTGTGATCCAATTTTTATGTAAGAGAGTCTGGTGTATTTCAAGTTACCGCGTGGTCTGCTTTAGGCTCATGCGACTATTCACGAGTCGAAATCGGTCGAAAAGATTGTGAGCATTTATACATGGTAGCATTTAGTATTTATATTGTATTGTAAATTAATCATCCCTGTAAAATGTTTAGTAAATCTAATGTTTCAACCAGTTGACATCTGGTTTCCCGGTAATTGAAAATGGCAGCATAATCTGGGGAGCTATCCAATAAATTGAGTGAGGATGCCAGTTGACTTTATCTAACATATCCAATTGTTCATCCAACAATTCCAATTCCACATCCAACTAAATTGGATCCTTCCACTTTGATTTACAGGCTTCGTTTACGTTGCCTTTACGTTCCCTTTTTAACTTGGAACTCCCTAGACTAGGGAAAGTTTTTAAGGGCGAGGGTTGCGTGCGTGTAATTTTTAAATTTAGGTATTTGTGGAAATCAAATTACTTTTGCTTTTCTTTTCTTTTTTTTCATCATGCTCGGGATTTTATGTATAATTTTTTATTTTTTATTTCTTTTGTAATGCAAGGAATAACTTATTAATTTCTTTAGTTATTTATTTATTATTTCCTTTTTATTTTTTATCATTTTTTAATATATTTATATTTATTTATTCATATATATTTATTCCTTTTATTCTTTTTTCTCAAAAAAAGACTGTTGTGGTAGTGTGTTTGGATTTATCGAGGTTATCATGAACTAGTTTGTTTTTCTAATCAGGCAGGGGGTAGGAGATATCTTGGAGGCTGAATGGCTTTAAGTCGATTTGTCGGTGATTGGGTGGTATTGGTCAAGAGGTTGGGAGGGTCTAGGTGAATGATTGAAGGATGGATTTTTACTTTTTTGCGCTTTGAAGGAAAGTGGGCTGTGGAAGAGAGGATTTTTTGGGGGAGATATAAGTGGGGGTCAATGTTAAGGTTCCAGAGTATGTTAAATAAAGGGTTAGGATACTTTTTGAGGGATTCTTTAAAGGTTTTTGAATTTTGGATGAGGAGTTCGGTTACATATTGAATTCCTAGTTCGTCGTGGAGGCATGCGTTGGAGTGGAACTATCTGGCCTTGGTGATCATGCGGATTATTTTGTTTTGTGAAATTTGAAGTTTGCTGATTTGGGAATAGGAGAGTGAAGCTGCCCAGATTTGATTGCCATACATAGTTGATGGTTTGACTATTTCGGTGTAAATAAGTTTTTTCAAATGAAGAGGTAATTTACTTTTTCTATTGAGAATGGGATAAAGAGAACTATGTGCGGCGTGGAAGGTAGTTTGACTTTATTAAAATTTGGATGAAAATGGAGGGAAGAATCAATAATTAAGCCAAGGAATTTAGTATTGCTTGACTGTGGGAATTGCGATTTCGTTGAGGGTCAGAGGAGGGCCTGAATGTCTGACGGATTTTATTTTGCGGCAATGAAAAAATGTGACTTCTGTACATTTAGTGGGATTGACAGTGATTTTCCATTTTACTGCCCAGGTGTGATAATTATTTAGGTGGTTTTGTACATTCCGTCGGGCTGCGACAAGCCATCTATGGGAAGAAGTAATGGTTGTGTCCTCGGTAAAGAGATATTAGTTAGTGTTGGGGGAGGTAGGGAGGTCATTGGTGTAGATGTTATATAGGGTGGGGGACAGGACGGCTCCTTGTGGCACTCCAGCAAGGTTAGGATATGACGGGGAACGATTATTTTCTAGGGTTACTGAGAAGGTACGATTTTGCAAGAATGAGTTTATTAATTTGATGAGGTAGGATGGGCAATTGAGGGTTAACAGTTTGAATATTAGGCCTTGATGCCAGGCCTTGTCGAACGCTTTATCGACGTCAAGAAAGACTGCAGTGGTGTGTCTTCCATAGTGTTGATCATTTAAGACATTATCGGTGAGTCGGGCAATTTGGTGGATTGTGGAAGTGTGGGGAGTGACGCCAGCCTGTTTGGGAATCTGAAGAGGAAGAAATTTTTTTTAATTTAATAAGGAGGAGTTTTTCAAATATTTTTGAGAAGCAGCACATTAAAGAAATGGAACGGTGGTTGCTAGGGTTTGTTAAGTTTTTATTAGGTTTCGGGAGTACAATGATTTTGCTGCTTTTCCAAATTTAGGGGAAGTAATTTAGGTATATACAAGTGTTTAGAAGATGCAGGAAGGAGGGGAGAAACTCGGAGGGTAGTAGTTTAATGGCTTTCAAAGGAATTTCATCGGGGCCTAGTGCTTTGTTAATCGGGAGGGTATTTATTATGGATTTTAATTCTTTTAAAGTGCATAGATTTGGTGGATAGGACGGTGAGTTGATGAAGGAAGTGACGGTATCAGTTACTACCTTATCAAAGGCTGTGTTTAAGTTATTGTTGTTTAATTGAAATCTTTCGCCCAATACTTTTGCAAAGAGAATAAAATAAAGGCCGAAATATCGGGGAAAATATCCGACCGTTGTGAGACATGATCCTGTGATCTTCAGTAACTTAGTTCATCACAACCCTGTATGCCAACTGCTACTGTGTTGTTACTGGGAAATCTGAGAAATTAAATATGAACTAAAATTATTAACAATTGCTATGTACGAGAGGGTAACGGAGAGTTTGGTCAATTCCAAATACACTTCATTTTCACGATTTTTTTCTTCATTTTTCTTACAAGTGATGCTCATCTTTTGGTATGATTTTATTTGAAAAAAGTCCATTAAAAATTGCGCTAAAAATGATTATATCCCGTAGCAGTGCTTTCCGCCGATTGTTATTTGCCGGAAAGCTCTCCAGCTATCAAACGAGTTGGACGTTTGATCCAACTAAATATCCCAATGATCTTCGCGAGTGCTTAAAATACCACGGCGTTTGATCAAAAAATACGCGGACTTTCCTATTTTCTCAAAAACTCTTATTTAGTCGTCAATATTAATTTTTCCCTCTCAACGTAGTCCCTATAAGATATAATGCATTTGTCCCAGCGCCTTTTTCAATCTTCAAAGCTCTTCTGGAACGCAATTTTCGGTATGGCCTTTAGCTCCTTCAGCAATTCTGTCATTATTTCCTCAATATTGGCAAAAAGTCATCCTTTCATGTTTTTTTATCTTAAAGAATACGAAGAAGTCGCAGCGGGCCATTTCCGGCGAATACGGAGGGTGGGGCATCATAATGATGTTGTTTTTCGACAAACGTTCACGAACTAGCTGTGAAATGTGAGCATTCGTACAAAATAACTTTTTCCAGAAATTTCTCTTCCATTAATGTCCAAAAAAATCCACTCAAATGTTACCAGCTGACAATTTAGTCTTGGGTATATCTGGCAGAAAAAGAGAAGCCATTTTGTTCACCCCCTCACCCTTCCATCTCGCCCCTTGCCGCCGGTTATGCGTCTCTGCGCAGCATCCCCCTGGACCTCTCTCCCCGTTTGCCAATCGAGCGGAGGGGAAGGTGTGGCCATGGACCCCCCGCAGCAGTGCCAAAATGGCCCTGGAAAAGCCTATGATCCACCCCGAGAAGCAACTCAGAACGTACGCGAAGTATGGTGATGTGTGCGGAGAGTAAGATGGCGTCGCAAGATATATTATTTTCCTTAACACTCGTCATTTAGAGAAAGTTATTGTTGATTTATAGTTTCAAGGATATGGATTCAAGGGACCTCAGACGTAGATATACTAAGGAAAGCAAACGAAATTATTTGATATTTTGGTATCTGATGTGATTGAAAAAAATATTAATTATTCGTATAAATTTTAAACACTTTTTAGTTGAGTGACCTGCCAAGTTCGTCGCTAGTGTGATTCCATTATCTGCGTTTTGAGACCAGATCCATGCAACGCCATACAAAAAAACGCTGTGTCCATAAAGGATATTCTTATTCCCAACAATTACGTAGGAATTGATAAGGTAAAATCCGTGGTTTGGTTCTTGGCTCGGTAGATCGATCTCGGTCAGCGCGTGGATTGATTCCGAGACCAGGTAGGATATTTTTTACTAAACATTGTACTCAATAGACGGGCGTCAGTAGAATTAATATCAAATATTTGTCATAAGTCTTTGAATTAAAATCAAACCTGGCATTATATCAGTAGCAGAATTAAGACTAGTGAATTGTAAATTTACAAATTATCATGCTTCATTGAGCGTGCGATATCGTAAGTTTTTGTTGATTTCGTTTTTAATGTAGGAACTGACACTGTATTTAGCGAAAAAAGGGCTACCGTCGCCTTCTAGCTGAATTTTCATAGTTCAGTTAATGAGAGTAGGATTTACATTCTTACGAGTAAGCCGCTGATAAGTATTAGTAACTACTTCGTATTTTTCAAATTAATTCTGATGCTAATTAATGATATCCATTATAAAGCGAGAACGAAAATCATCCTGTGAATCTAATTTTTATTTCACTCTGATAATTTCAGCATTTTTTTTTCTTTTTTTGTCTCACCATATGTTGTCTTACCTAAGTGCAGCATTCTTTCCTTTTTTGCTTACTTGTGTCACAATATTTAATGTCTTAACATAATGAGACGTGCGGCATTCTTTTTTATTATTTTTTATCCCACAGTATTTTATGTCTTACCATACTGAGAAGTGATGCATTCTCGTGTGTCATAAGCTCAGTCACGCTCCGTGTATCACGGAAAAATATATTTTTTCCGAGTGTAAGAAAGATCTCGTATCAGGTCGTATAAATATAGATGGGAAAACACGAAAATAAAACTCGTCAAGAAAGATAAAGACTTGAACGACGGTTGACCTTCGTTATATTTAACCGCGGAAGGATGGGGTGTGTATAACGAGGGCTTGCTCGGCAGTTCGCTGACATGTGAGAGGTGACGGAGGATGAGAGGGTCGCGGGAAGGGTTATCCTCTCAGAGGCGACAGCGGCGACTCTTATCGACGGCGAAGCGATTGCGCGAAAGAGAGGGCAACGCTCGTCGTTGAGGGGTTGGCTAACTTAAGGCGGGGAGAGTGAAGGGTCGAATGTGGCTGGCCGGGGAGAGGAGGGAGGAGGCTTCGATTGCACACAACAGTGGTCCGGAGACGGCCACGATCGAAGACCGATTGCGATAAGCCAACTGACGGCGTGGTACAGTGCACTGATACGCGAGCCAGTGTACATATACATCGTCCAGTGTACTGTTACTCTGTTCATTGTTCTGATACGTGGTCCAGTATACACGATCCAGTGTACTCTTACTAGGTTCGCTGCTCTGATACGTGTTCCAGAGTGCTAGTACGCGGTTCATTGCTTTGATACGCGGTCCAGTGTTCTGGTAGACGGTCCAGTGTATTGCTACATGGTTCATTGCTTTGGTGCATGGTCAAGTGTGCTAGTACAAGGTTCAACCCTCTGTTATACTGTCCAGTGTGCTGGTATACATTGCTGTGTACTTTGACGCGATTCATTGCTCTGGTACGTAGTCCAGTGTGCCAGTAAGCGTTTATTGCTCTGATAACCGGTACAGTGTATAGTAAGCGATCCAGTGTACTGTTACTCGATCCTGTACACTCTACCAGTACGGTGTACCCGCAATAAAATGTGAATAAAACAGTGGAATCATCTATATTTTATGTTTGTAAATAATTGCGCTATTAGGATAGTCGAATAAGCGTTTCACCAAAAACTATAAATATGATTGAATTCCAAAAATGTTGGAAGCTAAGAAGATCACAATTTTTGGGTTTGGTTAATTAGGCTTAACTAAGTAGAAGGTCGTTTCCTTGCTCTGCCTTATCATCACACAATCAGCCGGTGACTTCTCAATAACTCCAGGCATTTGGGTATCTCCTTCAACAGCTCGACAGAAATCAAAGTACATTCACGAGGCAAATTTGAGGTTGGAAGAACCACTTACATTTTGGGTACTCTTGAGTTTATCCTTAGACTTTTTTGGAGTTTCCAGGTTTATAATTAAAGCTGGTCAAAAATTCAACGGGTACTTTCTTCATCAGATCATGCAGAAATCTTGCTGTGCATAGACGTAAATCGTTTTAGATGTGGTTACGGAGAAGAATGGAGAGGTTAAGCCGAGTAGCAATGAAGATACATGAAGGAATGTTGGATATGGCAGGGAAGAGAAGGAAATCGGTGGAAAATATTCAGAGGAGGCAGAAAAAGAGAATGGATGATGTCCTCAGGGAATTTAATGTTGAAAGAGGCAAGTAGATGAAGTTGTTGGGTGACTGTGGAGTTGGAAAAAGAATAAAACTTTGTGAACGACATAATGGGGCCATTCAAGTATTACGTAAGAAGGTTTGGAGGAGGTTGTGGTTGGGCAGTATTGTCCTACATGGGGATCATAGTGTTTAAGATTATCTTAATAAATATTTCATTCATATTCATGAGTAGGTACGTATTTGTATCACTTTTGGAAATATCGTGGGACGAAAAATCTTAGCATTACTGCGAACAGCGAGAATTTTACCTCCACGGCGGTTCAAACATTCAATACCTTAAGCTCAACATTTCCCGTGGGGAAAATCAATCAAAACATTGCTCATGTAAAATTTTTTTACCAAAGATCTATAAACACTTTCGTATGATTGTTACGAGAATAGAATGGCTTTGGGAATAAAGTGGCGTAATCTTGCATGGGAGGAGGAGGAAAGTGAAAAAGTACCCAAAATCGCCTTACGTAATATTTGAATGGTCCCTTAGGGAAGCTGAACGAGTATCCTAATACAAAGCAGATAGAGATATGTTGCGAGGCAAATAGATTGCATTATCAGGGCAGTTGAGTTATGAGCTGTAAATGTAAAAAATTAAGATAGGGCCCGTCGAAAATTGACACCGGGTCAGTTTGCTGGCTTGAGTTGCTGGTTGCCGGGTCAGTTTGTTGGTTTGCTTACTTGGCTAATCCAGTGGGCCCGGATATAGTGGTGTAGATTTTTTCATTGTAATTCCTACCTCTAATTGTGTACTATGAAGAGAGAACTTCAAGGGCATTAATTCCGTTATACTATGGACACTTTGGACCCTTTTGTCACGTGTAGGATGATGTCAACGCCAGGTTTTTCTCCATTCTTTCCCCTTTCCCCGAATAATCATATCGATGTAGGTACCCACCTGTACATTACGGTAACAATGACTCAGCTGTCGGTACTCTGCCACAACAACAAAAATTCCATAAAAACTACCCTGCCACTGGCTGAACTCGGATAGGATTTTATAACCCGAAATAATTGTTCGAAGTTAGCTGTTCCTGTCTTCGACTAGCAAATAATAATTGAGCCAATAAGAGCAAAAGTGGTGTAAGTCAGTATTTTTCCATCTGCTAGTTAGGAGCGCAAAAGTATTATTTTTATATACTGTTTTATACATGAGTGGAGTGAGTCTAGCCTCTGGGATTTTCCACTTGATGACAGAAATTTGTGTTTCATTTTTTATTTATTCCACAATTAGCCTTATTTTCCGAAAGTGGGATTCTTGACCTACACAATTCATGTTCTCAACGGTACATTTATCCACGAAGTATCTTATTGGTTCTACCTCTTTGCCTTGACTTCCTGTCTCAGTTGCCAATCACCTCCCTGAGTAACCAACCAATAAGCCGGCTCCAAAACTTTAAGATCAATCGCTAGAACAAAAATGATGATCATGTGTCATACATGAGCGCCTTTATGGACCCGTGCGTAAGTAGCGGAGCCGCATATCATTTCGATGTCGTCGTCTGTGTTAGTGCGAATCAATGATTAAAGAAGAGAGAGCATCTTGAGGTGCGAAAGTGATGCCTATTTTTTCACGAGAAATGATCCTCCTCACATGGCTATTGCACGTAAGTTTTCCGTAAATTCTATACATGCAGTGCAATTCGCATTTTTCCAGATAAATCATTGCGGTACCGTGACTATTCCACTACGAATACCTTTATTTGCGGCGTATTAACCACGAAACTTATTCATTAAATGTGGCAAACTGCTCTTCTTAATGGCTGCAATATTCCCCCGGGCTATTTTCTACATTTCCATAGTATCTCAAGCAAGGTGCAAGCTACCTTAAGGGTGTAAGTCAGAGGGTGACTCTACAGCAGGCATGCACTAACCGTCAAACAAACGGTAACAGTGTTATATGTATAAGCTATGTTACCAACTATATTGCTAAATATCGTATATGTAAGGAAATTCCCCATGCAAAACAACTTCCTGCTATCATTCTATTCGTGCGGGTTGGACTCTGCTCTCAAACATATCGGGGACCATTATTTAGAGTTCAATCATGCTAACATGCAAAAGGATTCCAAAATTATAGACACTTAATACATACATTACAATATTAGAATACCTTGTGCATCTTGGCCGAATGATTCTGAAAGATGAAAGGATAAATGAAGAGGTTATAAGACATGCGAACGCCGGCCGGAAAGTCGTAGGTAGTATGTGGAGCATATCTAGGAATGTGTGTTTGTCTAGGGAAGCGCAAATCGTAATATACGAAATTATTCTCCTCCTAACGTTATTATATGGTAGTGAAACCTGAGTATGTCAAGATAAACATAATAGTAGGTGAAATGCAGTGGGATTAGGGTATTTACCTATCAGAGAAGTGTTTGCGGCAAAAATAGGATGGATAGGGTTAGGAATGAGTGGGTGGTGAAAGAATGTGGGTTGAGTGCTCCAGTAATGGACATATATGATAGTAGTATATTTCGCTGGATTGACCATGTCGAGAGAAAGGAAGACAGTCGAATAGCGATATGATAGTAAAGTGGATGGTGTGAGAGGAAGAGGCAGTTCGCGAAAGTCATGGGTGAATGTGCTAGAATTGACTCTAAATAGGAGGAATATTAGTAGTCGAAAAAATAGGAGAGCGTGTATGAAGCAATGCATGAGTGAAGAAAAGCGAGTGGAAAAGGGACCCAGTTTTCTAGGGCTAAGAGCAATGACTTAATTTTTTGACTTTTCCTATCTCGAAAGAGAATGGCGTGATGGGTATGTATGTATTTATGTATGAATAAATGAAATAAATAATAAAATAGAGCATGAAAATAACGCTCTCCCTATCATTACAATTTACATGATTGATGGATTGCAATATTGTCACACAGTATGGTCCCATCTATTTTCTTCTTCATCTACGTTGCGAGTGGATCTCTCAAGTCCGGTGGAAGGGCGATGGAGGAGGGGGGCGGAGGAGCGGCCTGTGGGTGGGGGGGGGGCGAAGGGGGTGGTGAACGGCTCGATAGAGCGGCGCTGCGTATGCTGCACCCCACCCCCTCTCCCCGGGAGGGGTGGCGACGCAAAGGGGCTGATAAGGGTGAGCGGCGGGGACAGTGGGAATGGGTTGAAGAGAAGAAGAGGAGGTTGAGGCAGGGGGGCAATGTGGGGGCAGCGGCGACAAGAGGCGTTGCGAAAAGGGTGCGGTGGGATGAGGCAGATAATAATGGAGGGGTCTCGAAGGGAACAGGGTCAGAAAAAGTCAGATAAAAGGATTGCGTTACGTGCGCGACCGGTTGAAACTATTCGGTCGCCACTTCGGACGAGCCAAATCCAAATTGGGTGCCTAGTTTCCGTCCCCTACTCGAGTTTTGTGACTTTAAACTTAGAATAATGAGTAAAAGGAACGCGGTAGAGTGGCCATACTTACTGTGATTCTTAATTTCTTTCAAAAGAAACTAACAATGAGCACTAAATCGGTGAAAAAACCAAGTGAAAGAAAAGGCCACATATTACTATAAATTCTCTATGCTGAACACGAATCTGTTCGTCATTCATCTAAATATTGAGTTATTTCTGAGATGAACGTTGTTGAAGTTGAGAATATAAATTTTTAAGTATTTTATTGCGCTAAGATTTTACATGCCGATAGAAGTGGACCGTTATTCTTTTATTAGTCAATTTTTATTACTGGATCGTAAATTATGTTAGAAATATTCTCCGGTTGGTGGTGTGAGTCCGATCCCAATTTATCGATTGATTTCCACATTAAGAGTTAATTAGCATGTGGCATGTTCCCAAACCCTCCTTATCACGAGGTTTCTTCAGTTGGACCATTTGATTCAATAGAAGTTCTTATAATATCTGGGCTTCTATAATGATACCACTTACGACGACTAAATTTACATATTTCATTCATAGCAGTCTTTTCTTCTAGGATTATTGCTAGTATTATTGAAATATAATTTAATGTGAGTAAATTGTTTTTCGCGCATTATTTCATTTTATATACGTGCAGTGATAGCGGTAGGCATCTTAAAAATTAATTGCTCAATACGAGTGGATAATCGAGTGTTAAAAAGAGGTCGCTCGTTTTTTATGTGGAGCTTAAGGGGAGCGTCGTAAAGGTGTCTGTGAAGATGATCAAGACTCACGTCGCCGTGGTATCTCAATCGTCGCAGTGTCTGTGATAGCTTTCCATCCAATGAGTAGAAATGAGCGCAGATCGGAACACATCAGCGCACTTTAGCGCACACGAACGACGTTGAATGGAACGATGAGCGCTGGCGAAGTGTTAAGTAACCTGCCGGTAGGTAGCATTCTGTGGGTGAACAACAGTCACGACCGAATGATTTGTGTATAGTCAACAAATTTGTTCAAAATAATTATTTAAAAAGGGTAAGATATTTATCACAGAGAAATTAAAAAGTTTACAATATTCATGCTGGAAACTTTTAAAGAAAATCAACTCGAATGATACACACGTATATTGCGGATACAATTATCGACGTCATCTGTTGTTTAGCGCACATCAACTCTGTCCCCGGTCTGTTTTGAATAGCGCTACCTCGTGCACAGGGTCTGAAACGAATGGAAAGCAAGAGCGTTGTTGTGTTTTGCAAAGTGATCAGCGCGCTTGAGCAAATGCAAAGCTCCCTGTGACGATGGTCACAGACACTCCGACGACGTGAACCTCGTGATAGCAAGGATGCAGCCAAGTTGAGTTTGTGTGAGGTTTGATGGAAGTCTCCATTCAAGTGTCGATTTTAAGCAAGGCGCTCCGTGTCGAAGTGTCAACATTCGTGACCGATGTCCCGAAATCTTAACCCCATTCATAGCCTCTTCCCACTTCCCCTCTTCCCACTCCTCACCCTCGGTTACTCTTCCGTGTTTCCCCGAAATTTCGGGCGACGCTTTTTAAAAGAAGACTTTATGACCTGCGGCCCTCGATGCAGTTCAATTACTTCAGATGGTGATGTGAAATTAAAAAAATAGAAGAAAACTTTTATTTCCATGAATTTCTTTTCGAGGTCGTGGAGGGGAGATGGGGGGTCCTTGGCCCCTCGGGGCGCCTGGCAGGCCGTGGCCCGGCGTTTTGAACACGCAACTGAGATATAAAGATCTCGACCGTATACATTACGCGGGGAAAATAAAAGATGGCTGAAAAAGGCACGTGACAATATGAGAGTGCGCGTGCCGTTGAAGTTATTGCCTCGCTGTGCGTCGTGTAAAAGACTAGTGCCCATGTCTTAAACTTGCCCCAAGCATTGTGGCTTCCACGATCAAAAACATGAAAACTTGCTCGTTACGTACTCATTGCGGATTATTTAACAATTGGGCATTATAATTGAACATTTAAATATCTCATTATTTTTTTATTTTTTCAGAAACATTTGGAAAAGCATATTAAGAATGCTGAGTTATGAATGAATGACATCTTATGCAACTCAAAACGGGCATTGCTAGAGATTTTTATGTTTGATGCAATACCTCGGAAAATTTTTGAAAAATTGAATGACATATAGGTATTTAGACAGAATGAGTTAAACGCATATGCTAATTGAAAATTAACTTTTTGAAACCCCTTCTGTATGAAATAGAAATAAACTTATTGTTAGTGTATTTCCGTAAGTTCCTGATGATGTTGTACAACAACGAAAATGATGTCATAAATAATAAATCTTATTCATCCATATGGATATTTTAAGTTATTTACTGTTATTTTATTCTTTTGGCAGTTCTCATAGTCTTCATATCTGATTCATTTTGAAGGGTAATCCTTGAAATTGACTGTCAAGCCAGAGGTTTAAAAAAATAAATAACTAAAAGATGAAAGTCATAGTTTCACAAATGAATTTAAAAATTAAATTTTATCAAAGAGCTTCGAGTAGATCAAAGTAGTGCAAAAATGTTTTATTTTATGGCTGGGGTTTGGGGACCGCGGCTAGAATCAGTGCCAGTCCTAAAAAAATTGCAGAAGAAGAACATATTAAAACTATGATAATCACCATGCTCCAATTCCCAGAGGTATTTCTGTTTTGGTAGTGAACTGTTAACCTGCGAAAGAAAGGTAATCCCTGACTTTTTGATTTCTCGACAGTTGACATCAGAGTCGCATGGTTAAGAAGAATTGATGAAAACTATAGTACTTTCCCCGAGAGGAATATGAAGCAGCAGACTTTCATTTTGTGATGAAGCGTTTTTCCTTTAGCTAAACTTGGCCCATTGGAAGTTGAATGATCGTAAGGTTGGGATTACGGATAAAAGATTTCCTTGGCATAGAGGCGGAAGAAATGATGCCTTTGTCTCAGAATGAGTGCCAAATTCTTCTCGAAGTTCCAACAGGCGACGCGTCGAAAGGAACTGGGTCAGGCGGTAGCCACTTCAACGTTTTACTTAAATGGATCAATTTAGAGGCTGGCAAAATAACTAACATTTCGTTTTGAATTAATTCAATGAGCTGGTAAACAAGAGCATAATCAATGACGTCTCCTAGGAAGAGGCATCGGAACACTTATGTCCACTTTTTGGGAAATACCGTTTGTCTTACACGATTCCGTTGGGTGGGTCACTCTCCTTGCCGAGCACTTCCTCATTAGTCTTCCTTTCCGTTCACCGCAATTTCTCTCTTCTCCTCCACAACCACGTCTCGAAGGCATCAAGCGTATTATCATTGTTTTCCTCGGACTCCACGTTTCTGCACCATGCAACGCTACATTCCATTTTTGACTCGTAACCAATCTTTTTTATATTTTTACGCATGATATGTAAAAAATAATAATTGGCATAATAAAAAAAATATTTAAAAGATGTATAAAATTTTTCATTGAAGCAGTGTTATTATCTTTAATTTATTTTCTATGAAGGCCTTTAAGCCTCGTAAACCCTTTCAGTGACCGCAATAACGACCGATAACCGTTTCGCTTACGGTGCATGGCCGTTACTCTTTTTACTGCTCATATTTTGCGCCTCAGTCGCGTTTTGTGTCGCCATCGGGAAGCGAAATCTTCTAAGTCATTGCGGCTAATGGGTCTTCTACATTGTGAGTGCTTTCCATTCATTGGCATTGGAACAATGTCGCGCATTGTTTCAGCGGCTGCAATCACCAATGAGACACATCGATAGTTCCATACACTTCGATGTAAGGGCATGTGATAACGGGAGTGAGGTCAGTTGAAACATTTTCATCTATAAAGCCATAAAAATTCCGAAAAAATCTCTTATTCTTTTCAAAGAGCCTTTTTTTTTGTTTTTCAAGCGTAAATACTTTTTTTGTTCAGTCGAAAAAATGTACTCTCTTGCTAAGTCTTCTCTGTTTATTTTTATGTGTGCGAAATACATTTTTTCATTTGAACTGATTGGATGGCTCAGTTCCTATGGAGACTAATCCCTATTGCGGCTCATGAGTGGGATGATAAGAAAATATCGTATTCTATTCTATTTCAAGAATTAGTAACAGAGTTACTGTTTGAGCAGAGTGATATTATAGTCGAGGTTTTTGAAAGCTGCTATTTTTTAAATGCATACATGTATACCCATCACGCCATTCCCTATTGGGGTTGGCAAAGTCAAAAAACTTAGTTATTGCCGTTAGGCCTAAAAAACTGACTCTCTTTTAATAATTTCCTTCACGTTGCCCTATCCTTGCAAACAATTTTCGCTTCTCTTACACTCATTGATTCATACACGTTCTCCTATTTTACTCCTCCTCCAAGACTCGTAATATTCCTCCTATTTAGAGCCTCTTCCCTCACATTCACCCGTGAATTTCTCTGTCTACCCCTTCCACTCACACCATTCACTCCTATATCATTAATCTGTTTTGTTTTTCGACTCTCGTCTATTCTCCCTACATGGCGAAATCAACGTTGCGCGCTCTCTCCATATATGTTCATTAATGGAGCATCTAACGTATATTATTTCATGACCCACTCATTCATAACCCTATCCCTTCTGCTTTTATGGCAAGCACTTCTCAAGTACCTACTCTTATGCTTATGATGACATGCCCAGGTTTCGCTGCCATATAATGACGTCGGGAGCAGGCCACTTTTGTACTCTGCAATTTTCGCCACCCTAGACAAGCTCTCATCCTCTACGTACTACCTACGGTTTTCCTCCCGGCCTTCGCCCGCCTGATAATCTCTTCTTTTATCCTTCGATGTTTTGCAAATATTAGGCCAAGATACACGAAATCGTTTATTCTTAATTTTCTTCAAACTTGGCAAACGGTGCTTGGTCACCTGTGGTACCGAACCGTCCAACTAACTAATTTTCACTCTTGCCATTTAATAGTTGCGTAATATTAGACAAATTGATGGAATTTTTAGCCAAAAAACTAGAGCATCTATTTTATAAATGATCCCCGGTGTACGAATTGCCAATGTTTACCTATAGACTTACCCTCTTATTTCTCATCTGAATAGCCGGTTTCTTTCTTCATTTGGTTTGTCGAGTGTCTTGTCCGAGCAGACACTGGTATTTCCCGTGATATTTTGATCCATAATCTTTCCATCGATTGTAAGGATTTCGAGAGGGTGAATATGATAAAAAAACAGTGTTCAATTGCATAAAGATTATGTAGAAGTCAATTTAATTTCAATATTATCTGGTGATTTCCCGGTTCATGTTGGTTTTAAATGGATGTTAGTATAAAGTACATCTCTTGTATGCTATCCTGTCCTTTGCGTTATACTCTTCACATGCGAGTGCCATCGAGTTACGTACGCCTATAGTTTGTTTACCCTGCCTCACTCTCTCTCGTTGCCTGCCTCTCTTCCCCTCTGTCTTTTCCCTTCACCCCCTCCACTTTTACCTCCCCTCCTTGCCTCGCAGGTCTGTGCCATGATCTTTGGTGAGAGCTATACCTTCGGAATTTCTCGTTTCGATGTCGCAGCTCTAGTCGGGAGTCACACACACTGGGATATGCAATTCCCCAAGGACGCGAGCGCGTGGAGTTTTCGCAAGATACAGCGCTGGGAGGAGCGGGGGGGGGGGGGGGGGCATTGTCTAGGCGGTCGACTTAAGGATCCCAAAGCGTCCGCTGGTATTGCGGCATTCGACCCCGCCGTCGCCGCCAACGTCAACGGCGCCCGGCCTTTTGCGGAAATTCTTTCGCCTTCCTCCTCCTCTGTCTTCCGCCCCTCCACCTCCCACCCCAAGTATTTCTTACCCCTTTTTTACGGAAGTGAGATCGGCTGACCCGTGGAAAGAGGGGTGAGGGTTAGAGGTGGGGTGGAGGTGGAATGAGCAAAGTTATCGTGGCTGCCACAGTGTCGAGGCGATTTTTATGTTTCTCCACCGGTGTATGGAAGAATGTGGAGTGGAGTGAGAGCGGAATGGGAATTCTTTGTCCGATTTCGCGCCGGGTGCTCGAAATATATATATATATATTACATAGTACATAGGTTTTTGGTCACCACCACAAAACATCCAATTAACTAACATAGTTTTCTTATGCTTGGAGAAATATTTTCGCCATGGTATATATATATATATATATATATATATATATATATATATATATATATATATAATATCTTCTGAGAAACCGCACTCGGCGAATAAAATCACAAATATAAATATACTTTTAAAACACAGGCACACGAAAATTAGAAGGACACTCACAGAATAATTTGCGGACGTTTCGACGGTCAAGCCGCCATCGTCAACCATGGTCAAGGTTGACGATGGCGGCTTGACCGTCGAAACGTCCGCAAATTATTCTGTGATTCTGTGAGTGTCCTTCTAATTTTCGTGTGCCTGTGTTTTAAAAGTATATTTATATTTGTGAATATATATATATATATATATATATATATATATATATATATATATATATATCGCTCAAACTTCCTTAATATTTTTCCACCGTGGTATGAAAGAGATGTAGAATATGAGGTCTTTGCGTGGGGAAAGGTGAATATTTAACCCCTTGATTTTAAGTTTTAACCTTGGTAAGGATAATTCAAAGTGAAAATTTAGAGGTTGCGTTAACATCGTGCATACCATAGCCAAACATAGTCAAAATCATTATCTCACGTGCTAAATATTCTCACAGCCCCAAGAATCTTTCCTATGGTAAAAAATAAGTCGTAGGGAAGTCGTTTATGGTCCGATATATGACAAATTTGATCTCTAATTGATACTGAATCAAAAATACCAAGTACATAAGTTTTCGGTCACCACCGCAAAATATCCAATTAACTTACATAGTTTTCTTATGCTTGGAGAAATATTCTCGGGGTATGATACTCTATTCGGGTACCCTCATCTATTGATAGCAATCACGTCAAGTAACCGATAGACTGACGAAATTTACGTAATTTTGAATTCTACGTTAACATTAAATTAACTCAAATGCTTCGCCATCTTACGATTTTAATCTGCCAGGGGAGGAATGTTGCTGTTTAACGAGCTTTGAGTGATTTTTAGGTGTTTCAGCTTTATTATCTGGTCCTTGCAGACCAGGGCGAAATTACCTGGAACGTTTTACACGATCAACCCATCCACATTCAAGCCGAGTCGAGCCCAATGATGCTTAGCTCCTGTGATCGAGCGGACACCGGTGTTTAAATTGTGACATTTCGTTTCCCAGGTATTTAGTTAATTCCGCTTAGACATTTTGCTCAGTAGTGCCTCCTAAATGTTGATAAATTTGAATCGAGTAGTTTTGAATGACTAGAAACGAAAATGTAATGCGACTTATGCATGCATCCCGTGTTTTTTGCTTACTCGGACGTGCTTTATATACGTTAGCGTTTTATTGTTCAGCACCCATGGACTGATTGCCGATGCACTTGAAATCAGAAACCCTGGTATTTAGTTGATTCCTCTTAAACATTTTGCTCATGGGTGCTTCCCAGTCTCCTTGCGCAGGTCAGTCCACGTCTTAAGGTGGTTTGAGCGAGATAGATCCCTAGTCATAGTGGATACCATATTCAAATTTTATTTTTGATTTCAGCGTCTGTAAGAAGTACGAAATAATTATTGTAATATTAACGGCGCAAACATATATTTATATATGACCAAAACACTCAGTAATTAAATAAATAAAGCTACATAAGTCTCTAACTTGACTTATTTTTTCCCGCCGAACGGCTGAAAACCCTTCAAAACAGAAGGTTTTTTTGCGATTCTGTAAAAGTTACTGTGGTGAGTAATAGATTATTTTTTATAAATAGTTGAGAAAACATGCAATCTATACACCGTTAGTTTTTTGACGAAATCTAGGTGTTATAAATTCCTATTTCCTTCAATATTCTCCCTCTGGAGCGCTCAGCCATAATCTATCCCATGTAAAACAGCTTATATTTTCAGGCAAATAACTCGACAAGTAGTTCGGCAAGGGGTTGATATTTTTATACCATTGGAAAGATGAGAGTTGTTTCTTTAAAATGAGGCCAAATTCATCAAATTCTAGGTGAAGTGATTTTTCGCTCAAACTACCTTAAGGTAGTTTCAGCGAGATATCACTTCACCTATAATTTAATGAAATTGACCTAACTTAAAAGAAAACACTCATATTTCCAATGATATCTAAGTGTTAACCCCTTGCCGAACTACTTTTCGAGCGATTGGCCTTAGAATAATAGCTGTTTTAAATGGGATAGATTACGGCTGTGCGCTCCAGAGGGGGGATATAAATAAAGGAATCTCTAACATCTTGATTTTGTCAAATAACTAACAGTGGGCAGTTTTTATGTTTTCACAATTATTTATAAGATATAATCAATTAGTTACCGTAGTTATTTTTACAGAACCGCAAAAAAAACCTTCTGTTCTGAAGGCGATTTCACCGTACCGCGTGAATAAATGAGTCAAGTTAGAGACTTATGTACATATATGTATTCAATTACTGAGAAATTTTGTTATGTATAACTATATTTTTGCGCCATTAATATTGCAACATTTACTTCACACTTCTTACAGACACTGAAATTAAATATTAAAATTCAAATGTAGCCTCCATTATGACCAGGGAAATATTTTGCCCAAACTACCTTTGAGGCAGATTCACATGGATCCGGAACGGGTGCGGAAAACGGAACGGGGAAATGCATCTAGCCAATCACAAGCAAGGAAGTTGTGGTAAGGCGGAGTTTGATTGGTTGGATGCATTTCCACGTTCCGCTTTCCGTACCCGTTCCGGATCTATGTGAACTCGGCTTAAGAGACTGGAACAGACAAACGTAGTTTCGTGGTGGTGATCGGAACGCTCGGCGCTAATGCAGTTTTGACATGGAGAACGATATTTGTCGCAATAGTCAGCAAAATGTTATGAAAATCATCTCTTATACGCCAATACGTTAGAACACATCGAGGCTATCGAGGCCATCGAGGTTGAAGACTAGTATATTACCTAAAAATATTAGTATTCCCGAATCAACTCCTTCACATTTGTACGGCATAATACGTGTCATCTGCTGGCACCCATTAGCTCAGAGAAGCCAGGATGAAGAGGATCTGAGGGTCTGTATCGCAGATGGCAATACCTGATGTGATTGAAACACGTGGTTTGATAAACGGATTGAAGGATTAGCGCATATCCGTGATTAAATAGCGCCCCATGCGTGGTAAGATATTGAATAGTGGTGAACTTCATAGGTTTTACAAGGAAACTAAGCCCTCAAAAGGTAACTCAGACCCATTTTCCATGTTTTTCATCATTAAACAGGCCATTTCGCCTAAAGTTAGTTTTTTTTCCTGTTTTTCGTTCAGAGCAGCGCTGTTGGGGAGGGGATAAGCGTGTGTATTGCGGAGAGCCGCGGGGGTCTCGGCTTTTGTTTTCGTGTGTCTGCGTTTTCACCGGTGCTCGAATCACATTGCATGACGGGAGGCTGTTTAAGCGATTGATTTTTAGTCCGCCACGTTGCAGGGTGTGGCCGAGGATAAAAGTGGGAGGGCGGGCGAATGGGGAGGGGGTCAGGGTAAGAGGAGGGGCGGGAGAGAGGGGAAGTTTGTCGGAGAGTTCGCCCTCCTCCAACAGAAAGGGTAGGGATGGAGGGGCAGGGGTTGGGGGAGGGAGGGGCTGCAGAAGGCGGGAGGCAGGGGTGAGAAGTTTGTTGTACGAGGGCCGTGGAGTAGGGAGGGGCCGAGTCATAAAGGAACAGGGTTGAGCGAGAGAGCGGAACTTTCTTCCTAGTGGAATCAAAGTCCCTTGAGGGTCCCTTCTCCGGGTTTGACCCACGAGATAGCCAAGGGGTGAATAGACTCCGGCCTGGCTTAAGGTGGCTGGAGCGCTAATCGTGGGTCATTGAGTGCATATTTTGATAACTTTTTAAGCTAGTCGAAAAAAATTCTTGGACCACATTTTACTTCATCATGACTAAAGTTTTTGGCGCAGTTTCGAAATTTAGACGAAATTACATTGAAATATGCCTCTTTCGAATATTGGATACAGCGAAACTCCTTGATATTTGTTCGCAACAATTATAATATTAAGAAATGTATTATTTTGTGTTTAGAAGAAAATCTGTTCATATTTCATCGAATTATTACTATGAATTACAACACGCGCCGTAAGCCTGCGTGTCGAGTATTTCGCATGAGTCATCGATGCATGACATCTGGGAAGCCAACCCTTTTCGCGTCTTCACTAAAAAAATAAATTGAATATATTTATATATAATATAAATGAACAGATAATAGTTAAGTTTATATGTTTTATGGCCTACACATCCTTGTATTATGCCTTATTACCAGTTATTTTGGCATTTACTGCCGAATTCATATTTTCTCCCTTGGTTGCTTCCTTCATTTATATTTTCCATTTCTCCGTCCTTTCAATGAACCGAAAATCGGAATATTCTCATGCAAGGACTGCTCAAGAAAGTTTAGATTGTAAGAATGAAAGTTAGATTGAGAGTATTTTCGTCCGCAGGTGACTCGAGTTTGATTCTTTATTCAAAATTCATGACTCCAGCGAAGAGTGATGACGATAAAAATGAACTCACGTAAAGGCGTAGAGAATAAATGAAATACCAAGCGTCTTTCAAATGCAGAGGGCATGAAAATTTAATTCAATTAGAGGAAAACGACCAATATTTTAGGCTATTTCGTGTGCATGTTTCTGAACCCGCGTAATTTCTTGCTATACTTTCTTTTCTTGAGGATAAATGAAAGTTGTAGAAATAGTTGAATGTGGGTGGGGCAGTGGAAAGAACACGGAAGGAAATATGGTTAGGATGGTGGGGAGATGTCAGTGTAAGGAAGGGTTGGAGGGAAATATAAGAAATGTATGCATGTATGAAGGGAGTATTTACCAAGTGAGGTAATGGAGAGAGAGAGAGAGAGAAGACATGGTTGTGGTTTTAAAAGTTTTATTTACGGCTCATGGAACGTCGAGTTTGCTCTCTCATACGAGTCCACGTAAATGATCAACGTGCGAAGCTTAAATCAAAAAGTGCGGCTGGCACGGCTCGATGCTTTACACCACCGTTGCCTTAACAACTGAGGAGATTTAGCATTTTGATTTAAATTAACACAGCGGTTTGAAATTCTTTTCATAATGAGGCGAAGGGTTAACGATTTTATGTGTTCATGAATTGGATATTCAATTCCATCCCTGCGCTCATCGGGGGACTCGAAGTTGTCTATGAGCTCACGTATCTCATAAAATTCGGCGATGCAAAAGTTATACTCTCTCTTACGCTCTTTTCTCTGTGCCAATAATAGTTGGATAGAGAACGTTAAGACACGTGAGGTGTATTATATCTCTTATTGAATTATTAAAGGTTTACTTATAATAGTATTGGTGACATGAATTGCGTGACAAAAAAGTAATATTTTAATTAATTTCGCCTTTTGCAACAGAAATAAAAGATTCAATTAAAAATATCTACCATGTAAAGTTCCTAAATGGCAAATTAAATTGTGGCTAGCTTAGTTTATTAATTTTTTCCTAACTTATGGGAAACGAATGCAGTTATTATCAGGGATGTTTCATTTCGAGAGTAATATTTAGAATAGGTAGTATGTCCCCTCTGGAAAGTGACAAGATAGCTTGATTACCGTAGTCAATACTAATTAATATATTTAGATTTTCCTTCAATGAAATGATTTTGTCAGATCATGCTCTCTTCATTTCCGCATTGCACTATGATGTTGATATTGTGAAAACTTAATACATGTAATTTTTCAGAAGTTAGAAAAAGCATATTTAATGCAGTTGAATAACGGAAAATCTATTACGAATACAATGGCGATTTTTTGGCACAACGAATGCTTTGGAAAGGGGGTTCAATAAATCCAGTTGACTGCGGTTATCTTAAGCTCAGCAACTACACCAAGGGATATTTACTTTGTTTTAGCATGGAGATACTTCTAAGAATACAAATTCATAATCACCGAGCGTGAAACATCGGCATTTGTCGTAATGCATTGCGCACACCGCGGAGAATTACCAGCGTCTTTTCAAAAGTGTGATCCTCAAAAAACGGTTCACCGATGTCTCATCATCACCATTAGTCATTCGGTCCGGAGACCACTTGTCCTCAGCCCTCGACTCTTTGCTGTCACCTGCTTATTCCTTTATGCCTAGATAGCTGTTCTCCTTTATGTCTCGTTCTATTTAGTTAACGTATTCATCACTCGGACTTACCCTTTTCTGACGCTCCTCACTGGTTCGTTGTTCCAGACGATGTGGCCAATACCATAGAGTAAGCATATTTACTCTATGCCAATACATATGGATCTTCTTTCTTTAGAGTGCTGCTCCATGTTGTTTTATTCTCCTTCTCTTCTGTACACTCTCTCGTTTCTGATTCTATCCGTCCATTTTATGCTCAGCATCCTCATATATCACTAGGTTTCAAAAGCAGCCATTCCTGGTCCGTAAAGCGCAACTCTCCAAACAATGTTTTTACGTAGGTGAAGAATGATGGAAAATAAAATGCGGGTATGCAGATGAGTATTTAAAAAAAGTTTTCATATTGTTGGAGAGGAGGGGGTGATATCTGTGCAGCATTTAAAAGGAAGATAAAACTGCGACAAGAGCATTTTTCCACTCTGACTGGTGTGCCCCTCCTGGTAGTCCCCACTTGGAGATTCGATATGGGGACTTCTTATTCCTCCGGAATATTTTACCGGGAGGAATGCCATCACGTCATATGAATGCAAGGCTGCATCTTCAGGGGAGACTAGTGTAGCGGTTTCCCGTTGCCTTCCACGATGCAGTACTCCAGCCAATTCCGTGAATTCCACTATTCCGTGGATTTCACTCTTCCGAAGCTGTGGCAGTTGATACCGGACCGATCTTCTTGATCTACGCCATCAGTGCCTTCTGATGAAACTGCTGCCTCTCAGCAATGAAGTCGGGTAGTTTGGATAGTATTTAGGGTGTAGAAAATTCTCGTTGTATCGTTCCAGGTTTTTTTTCATTGATATATTTTTACAAAATCAGTAGTTTATTTGTCGTCTTTTGGTGTCGGGAGCCTAAGATCGAGAGTCGGACCCGCTACCACTGGGCCACCCGGAATCCAGTTACAACGAGGGAAAGGAATATTGAAGCTACAGTTGGATATGACGAATGATTGTGCTGCTGCCGGTAGTAATGGACTACAGTCAACCAACCTTAACTAAATGAACGCTTTGAAATGGAGCTTCCCATTTTACTGTTGACAACATTTGACTAGGACAAGTGAGTGTGCTGCTAGAGGTAGTAAAGGACTTCAGTTACCCAATCCTAACTTAACGATTTGAATTGGAATCTCCCATTATAATGATGGTGTGAAGGAAGGTACAGTGAAGGGAATAGTGTAGAGGCGAAGAAAAGTGAAAATGTTAGATGTCTTGAAGAATGGAGAGGGAAAGATGGAGAGATGGACAGAGGGTAAAGATGGCTGGAGAAGGAACACCATGGACCTACGCAATCATGTTACCCTTGGTTATGGCCTGTTGAACTATTCAAAAAGGCAGAGTCGCCGTCAAATTTGGACAGCAAACACTTGCGCAAGTGGAAGAATTTTGCCATCTGTTTAATAACACCCACTGGTGATCGGTGATAGGAAAAGCAAGAAAAATATTGTGAGCAGAATAGCACGAGAACCAAGAAGTCTTTCTACGAGAGGAAGAGTCTACTCTCAGCCAGTAACAAAAGCTTGGAAGCAAGGAAGCGCCTCATTAAAATATACGTTTTCAGATTGCTCTTGTGTGGCGGTGAAGCCTTGATTTAGTGGAGAAGATTGGAAGCTTGAAATGTGATGTTATCGAAAAATGATGAAGATCAAATGAACAGAGAAAATAACTGATGAAGAAATCCTACGAAGAGTGGGAGGGAAAAGGTTTTTATTGAAAACTGAAAAGTATAAGAGAAAAACTACATGCACACAACATTTTGCGATAAACTTTCTCCTGTAAACAATATTGGAAGGATTGAGGAGAATTACCGAGTGTGACCAAGGATGAAATACATTAGGCAAATCATGAGGGGCTTAAAAGTTAATAGTTATGTGGGAATAAAGCTGTTGGCTGACGGGAGAGTAGAGTGGAGAGTTGCAGCAAACCAATCTTCGGATTGATGACTGCTTCTTCAAAAATTCGCCACACTTTATTCCGCCGTCCTATACTTTCTCCCTGATTCGCGTTCTGGATCGATTCCTCATTTCTTCCTCCCCTCTCCCCCCACCTTTCCCACCCCATCCCTTTCCACCTCGCTACACCCCTTCCGCCTCCTCTCGCACCCCCCCACCACCCCCTACCTCGCATTATGTCGTCATCAACGTCCCCTCTCAGCTTGACAGCTTTGCTTTCACCGTCACCAGTTGAATCCCAGCGAAAAAATATTATTTAATATCCATCTCTGGTTAACATGTCCGAGTTTCGTCCGTTTTTTTTCCTCCCAATTTTAGGTGGTTGGATCGATTTTTTTCTATACACAGCCCTCTAGAAACTTTGCATGCGTGTTCTCATTAGTGATATCGATGGGTTAAAGCGTAATAAATTGTACCTTACCGATTAGGCATTTTGAAAATCCAATGCTTTTTTAACCCGCAGCCTTATGATACATTAGATATACTTCATAATAATTTGCTTGCATATTTACGTATTTTCTTATAAACGCGAAATGATTCATTTAATATTATAATAATTATTGCTTACAAATACTAAGGTCTCAGATCTAGCAAAAAATTCGAAAAAAACATATAAAAATACAATTTTTGCCTAAATTTCGCATACCGCACCGAAAGCTCAAGTCATGACATGCTTGAATGAAGTAAAAATGTAAAATATAACTCTAGTATCACTTCCATTACTGCATGTATGGTTGATGTTATGGTTAAACAGATGTAAGTACTTGATTGTAGGTTTAAATATTTTTTTCGACTTGATTGAAAAATTACTAAAATGTGCACTCAATAACCCACGATTAGCCCCATTCACCTTAATGGTTTTACCGATAACGTAGTACGGAAACTATGAGCTAAATGCGTGTGCTGGAGTTGTACCACCGTGGCGGTTCTTGCTGAAGTTTTACTCTCCACATGATATAAAATCATTCGAAAAACAAGAGGGGTGTGGCTTTG
Organism: Pyrrhosoma nymphula; assembly: GCA_963573305.1. Lineage (NCBI taxonomy): Eukaryota > Metazoa > Arthropoda > Insecta > Odonata > Coenagrionidae > Pyrrhosoma > Pyrrhosoma nymphula. The sequence goes on from OY754329.1 coordinate 45,733,273, forward strand.
TTTGGGGACACGGCCATGGATTGGCTGGTTAAAGAGTTTTTCGTGGATGCGTCTGCGTTAAAGGGTAATGCTTGGCGGTCCTTCGACGTGCTTTCAACGTCGTTAGACCTAAGTCGAGTTTTCCACCGTTCCCGAGGCCATTTCAACGGCTCCACCACGGTAACTGTGGTACTGATCAAAGAATAATCAAACACCCTTTTCGATACTATGCGTTCTCTTGTATTTCCATTGGACGTTCTGGTGACTATCGGCCGGCGTCTGAAACTTTACTTGAAATATTATTACTTATTTTTGTTAATTTAACACCAACATTTTTTATATATTTATCATATATGAATTTAGGTTGGATGCTCCTGAACTTATGAGAAAGGAGTGTGCTTCGTTGGTCTCATCATGTTGAGAGAATCGTTGAAAGTCGAATACAGAATGAGTCATGATAGTGGAATGATTGGTGTGAGAGGAAGGGGTAGACCCCAGAAAGTCACGGGTGAATGTTGTGGAAGAGATTCTAAAGAGCAGGAATATTAGGAGTCTTATAAATAGGAGAGCGTGTATGAAGCAATGAATGAGTGCAAGTGAAGCGAAAGACGTATTTAAAGGATAGGGCACTAGGGAGGAAACCACTAAAAGTTCCCTTTCGGAGAGGGCAAGTTCAAAGAACTTAGTTATTGCTGTTAGGCCTAGAAAACTGTCTCTCTCTCTCTTAGTAATTTCGTCCAATTTTACATTCGTCCAAGTATTACAATCACGCATCGCTTCATACAATCTCTCCTATTCTTAAGACTTCCTCTTTTCAAGCCTTCAAACACATTCACCCATGACTTTCTCGATCTGTCCCTTCCTCACACACCATTCTCTCATCTCCCATAACTCTGCTTCGTTTTTTGTTTCTTATAATTCTATCGATATGGCCAAACCAACGAAGCATGCTCATTTCATACATGCCTATTAATTGAGCGTTGAAACTTTGGTTCCTAATGGTAAAACCCGAAATAAAACCCGTGTAAAGTACATTAAGGCTATGTAACGTTTACAGGGTGATCAATTCCGACACTATAACTTCGTGACTAATACCACCATTGAAATAAATTTGATTTAAATCTGGATTAGTTGAGAAATCCCTGCTCCCCTATGCGGGCACATTAGAGAAATCGCTCATCTAGCGTCAACGTTAAGGAAATTACTTCATTTTTTAGAACTATTTTTCTCCTCTATTTCCTAGTAGTTAGCCTAAAAATCCCCACCACTTGTCCTATTGGTGGTTGATGGGAGGCTATCATGAGATTGTGTTTGAAAGTTCTGATCCCCTACCACTCTCTAGATATCCTAGCCATAATTTCCGTGGAGATGAAATGACCCAATCTGGGAGAGAGCGATCCGTGGAGGTATTTCAACCACCTTCCTGAAACCTTTTCCTCCTTTCCCTGCCAAGATTTTCTCTTCTCCCTTTCGAAGAAACTCAGGCGTCTCAAATATCCAACGCCAATTTAAACCATCTCTCCCTCTGTGTGGTCTTCGAATTGTGGGGTTCGAGGTTTTCGAAGGAATATATTTGCATCGGGCACGCGATGATGATGGTTTACCCTCAAATCGGTCGTTTCTTATGCGCGTTATGAGAAGATTGACTGTAACATTACGTGGAATTGAGTAAAAGCGAATTCTGTGCTCCTTTCACTGAAAGCTGTCCGGTTGAAGACACTCTTCTGCCCCCCGAATCCTTTTGCTTTTCCCACAGTTTCAGAAAAAAATCAAATCTTACAAATTCAAATCTAATAAACATTAGGAATGACCTTATCCTTTTATTTAGGGATACAAATTGCACCGATTAGAAACTTCCCTGATACTTCGACGTAAATCGTCGATAATAGGGATTTCCTATCATTTATAAAAATATGCTGATATATTGGTCCAGGTAAATTTAAACTTTCGTTGCATTTTGAACCGTTTTACCATATTTAATTGGCATAACAAAATGAAAAAGATGCAGCGTTAAATATTTTTCTCCAATAACATTTTACCATAGATGGCGAATTAATTTTATTTTCCAGGGGTCATAGAAGATTTTATCAAATAATGTTTCTTATAAATGCTAATTTAAAATGAAATGACACGATTAAAAACAAATAAGGGATCGGTGCTAGCAAATATAGCCTATACATAGTATATCGGTAGAAGTATAGAAGTTTTACTGCAATATCAATAGTTTACTTACATCCCTAGTCAGTTGCGCAAGTACCGCATTCTAATGGGATAAAGCAAGTCATTTTGCGTGCACACCCATCATAACAATCTCCATATTAGTTTCCATTTACTTTCCGCACCCCTCTTACACTCATTCCCATTACATCCCCCCGGGGAGCGTTTTCTGCCAGTTACCCACAGTCTCCTTATCTCCTCCCCCTCTCTACCTTCCCTCCCACGCCACCCTCGGGGGAGAAATAAAACATTTCACGTCACTCTCCCTTCCTTCCCTTTCACTGCTGTGTCTCCAACTACCCCCGACGCGAGACAAACTAAGTTATACGCTAGAGGGTTCACCGGCGTTAGTGTCAGCGTGAAATCGGCACTTAACTGAGTCAAGGTAAATTGAGCGAGATATCAATTGGCATAGAATTCAATGAATCTAGCCTCATTTGGAAAAAAAACCATCTCACCTTTTCAATTAAACCAGAATATCAGCCGCTTACCGCACTACTTTTCGAGATATTTTCCAAAATATAGAAGCTCTTTTTCATGGAAACTGGCACGCTTATGCACTCCAGGGAGACTTCATTCAAACAATGAGGAATTCGTAACGCATACATATTGTCAGAAATTTAAGTGTGTAGTTTGTATGTTTTCTCAACTATTTTAAAAAAATAACACAATTACCGCGGTAGTTTTTGCAGAATCGAAAAACAAACGTGGGCTATAACGGGAGTTTTTACCGTGCGGTGTGAAAAAAATGAGTTAAAGACTATGTAGGTATGTTCATTTAATAACTAAGAACTTCAGTCATTTAAAAAAATACTTTGGCGCCATTAATGTTAAAATGTGTACTTCATGCTTCTTAAAGCTGCTAAAATTAAAAATGTCGAATATGGTCTCTATTATGACTAGGGAAAAGTCTGGCTCAAACTAACTTGACAGATTAAATATTCTCATTTGTTTCTCAGTTGATTGCCAATATTCTCTATCTGCTGACGAAAAAATAATACATTTCGGACAACTATGTGAGCAAACCTGCGAAGAAAATATTTGGATCATTACTCAGTATCAAGTTACAAGTATTGCATATGAAAAATAAGGTCGAAGAGTTGTACACCTGTGGCAGTTAAAAAGAGGTCTTGAGTAATGAGTTGCAAGGAAGAAAAAGGTATTCTTTTAGGCTTATAAACATTTAATGAAGATATTTAATGATTTAAAACAGTACCTTGACCCTCGAATGATTTAATATACTGGAAAAACTAGGAGAAAGTGTTGAAAAACTTACATGTATTTGCTTCAGGCTAAAAATGGAATTATTTCGGGTCTCGCTTAAACAGCCAGCATTATCCAGAACACAATATTTGGTGCTGTTAACTCAAATAAATAGTGAGAAGAATGGTAAAGGTTCAAACCGAATAAGATGGTAGAAGAATTCCCTGAAGCCAAGGGGAATATTGCTATATTCAGAATAATTTTGTAATCGGAAGAATACCATATTTTACAATTTTTTTGTTTCCACGGTACCTTGTTACGGCCGTCAACACCAAAAATAGTGTTTTCACGTTTTTCGTTTTTTACCTCAAACATATGCAACAAAATTGTTTAAATTTTTGAAAATCGTACTAATCTTGTGAATCCAAAGGATGTCATATTTCCGATTTTACCAATTCTTCAGCGGGTTTTTTCGTTTTCGTTTTTGCAGCAAATTTTCAACTTTAAGCTCAAAAGATTTGCCACGAAAAGATATTTGTCATTATAGCATTTTAGTAATATCGGCAACTATGATTTTTTTTTACATTCTTCGAAGTGGTGCCACAGGTTTATAAGTGCCAAAAACCGATATCTTGATCATCATTTTTTCTGCGTTTTTGGACAAATTTCAAAAAATCCTAATTTTAATTTTTCTCCAAAATGTGTCAGTGTATTCATCAACCGCATTAAGTATCACTGTAGGGATCACAATAAGCGCAGTGTCATTCAATTTTTGTTAAAAATCTCAAATAAGGAACTCGATTCTATTCGGATAATATTTCTGTCATTTGTTTTCAATAAGTGTTTGAGAAAAATGTTTCATTAATTTTATTTGATTAGGACTCGGCCGATGTATCAAATATTGGAATCCATTTGGAGAATTCGGATTATATGTCCGAAATTCAATAATATTAGGATTTTGAAACTATTGTATTAATTCGAGTCGATTGGAAAGGAGATAATCATTATTCATGCATATCTTTTAGAATACGGTATGCAGGAATATGAAATAAAAACCCCGGAAAATTTGTTTATAGAGGTAAAATTCTCGATGGACGAGCAGGACGTTGACAGGGTGGTATTTTCTTCGCGACCTCCGATACTGGAGATTTGTCTTTACAGACCGTAAATTGAAGAAGAGATTGAAACATACGACTCGATAGCTTTGCAGAATATTTAAGTCGCTAAAATTCGCGATCGGCCATGTTGGTGGATCAGTTGTGCTGTAAATACGCCATAAATGTGGGAGTGAGTCGCGGAGTTGTCGCGGTACCATATTGATTTAGCAATAAAAATCCAGAATGGAAATAGCTTCCGTAAGAGTATTCAATTATTATTAATATTTTTTGAATTAATTGCTCAAGATAGCCATCCATGTTAGGTGGAGCAATTTTTTGCAAAACAACTAGTTTTACTTTCGTGCATCAAGACAGTCAAATCTCTTCCTGAAGGTAGTTTCAGCGATATATTACTTCACATAAAATTCGATGAATTTGACCTCACTATAAATAAAAAAATCTCATATTTCCAATGGTAACAAAATATCAGCCACTTAACATTATATTTTTTTAGGTATTTGCCAAAAATAGCCATTTTCATGGGGAATGTTATGCACGGGCATGCACAGAGAGTATTTTTTTAATGAGGAATTTTATCTTCGGTTGTGAATGTATTTTCAGCGTATAGCGTGAAAAAATGTGTCTAGTTACCCCTTATTTATTTAAGTGAGAATTGACTAACTTTTAGGTTAATTATTGAGAATTTCATCAAATTAAAAATGTTTTTGCATCATAAATGTTACAATATTTACTTCATGCCATTTTGAGATGAATAAACTTAAAAATAAAATTTGAATATGTTCTCTATTATGACTAGAGATAAATCTCGCTCCAACTGCCTTAATCTATGGTACACACTTGTAAATGTGTCTCCTAAAATACCCTCCGCCTCCTCTATCACTATTCGCGCGCATGACGTAGACACGGCAAAAATTCTGTGACGCGAGCGTCAATCGATACACCAACCTACGGGTAATTTAATTTCGCCCCCTTCCTGTATTTCGTCGTCATGCCGCTTAATTCTTCTTTATCCTCCCAACCCCCTACAGCCCCTCTTCCGCTTTTTACCCCATTCCCCCCGCCTCCCCATAACCTTCCTCCCATCCCCCCTTTGTAGTCTTCACCCTCCGCCACCCCGAAACTCCCACTTTTCTTTCATTTTTCTCTTCCTTAGACTCCGATATACAATACCGCCTCCCACTATTACTTTGATTCCCTACGAAACGCGCGGGAAATGCGCCCGCTGTAATCTTTTTATAGTGATTCCAACATAAAATAACATTAGCGTTATTCAATTGATATTATGGCTCATAATAAGTAATCATCAATCCGAAGATTGGTGTTCATCATGTCTCCAATCCACTCTACTCTCCGCCAACAGCTTCATGCCAACATAATTCTTCACTTTAATGTCCTTCATGATTTGCTTGATGTATCATATCCGTGTAATCCTAGCAGAGTATTCCAGTAATCCTACGGGAGAGAAAGGCTAAATTTTCAAAGTAACACTAAGAAAAGCAAATTATAACAAAAGGATTCCTTCTCCTTCCTCGGATGTATCATCATGTAGGACGGAAGTAGTAAAAAGGACAAGAAGCTGCAACGCAAGCCTCTGAAACTTAACGTCGCGAGTGAATTGACTGAGATTGGTGGGCGGAAACGAGATAAAAATGACAACAACTTTTTTAATTTTGCCAGTTTAATTAACTTCCAGCAATAGCATTTATATAACCACAATTATTACAATATAAACCAAGCCCGTAGGTTAAATACTGTTAACTTGGTCTATACAAGACGAACACAAGTCACAACTGGAACCAAGCAGATACGTCCTTCTCCGGCCGCGGTCAGGTTCAAAGAGGGCTAGTCTGTTCACGGTACACTTTGTCAGCGCAGGAGGGGAATCAGCTGACCAGTGGAGGAGTGGGGAGAGTAGGGGAGGTGCTATCACACTTTGGATTGGTGGAAATGTTCACAGGTCGACTTGAAAGTGGAAAAAGATGTCAGCACCAGCGCGGACCGAATAAAAGCAGGGTGCTTGCAGAAACCGCGATGACCTGAGCGTTCGCGGTGACCAGAGCCAGGTCGCGGCACTTGTCTCATCGCTCTCTGGCAAACCGCAGGAGACTGTCGCGTCTCGCAGAGTCTCCGAGGATTTTCGAGTCTCGAGGTTTCGAGGAGGGAAAATTGGCACAAAGCGTAGAAAAGCCCAAGCTAAGAAAGAATTCCTGATAAAAAGGCAACTACTGGGTAATAAGATAGGACAACAAACGAGGAAACATCGTGTGAAAGCATTCTTATGGAGCGTGGCCATATTGGGATCGGAAATATTGACCATTAGAAAAGCAGACCAGAGAAGATCAGAAGCATTCGTAACCTGGTGTTGGAGGAGGATTCTGAAGATCAATGAACGGATAAAATAAGAAATAAAGAAGAATACCGAGAAGTAGAAAGCAGTGAACCATATGGAAAAGAAAAATCAGATGGATTGATCACAACCAGAAGACAATGGATTAGTGGAAAATGTAATTGAAGGAAAAATAGAGGGAGAACTCCCAAGAGGAAGACCAAGGGATCAATACACAGACCAAATAAAGAGAAGAACTGCCAGGGAGTAAGGGGACTGGCTCTAGATAGGGAAGGATGTAAGGCTGCAGTCAACCAGTCTTATGATTGAATGACTAAAGATTATGATTATATTCTGGCTACTAATACAACAAAATATCCTCTCTTTGGTGTGAACAACAAATTCCTACCTTACCACGCTATTTTTATAAAAAAATCGAACATAAAATTGCAGTGTTAAGAGCGAGAACGGATGAATGTGTGAGAACTAGTGCCTAGTGGTCTACGTCAGCAAAAATGTCATCCTTGATTTACAAATTATAGCAGGTCTGTGTTTAGCATTACATAAAACTGCTAATATTGATACAGTATTTTACAGAGTAAATCATATCTGTCGTGACGTAAATAATGGGTGATTACAGAGAACTTTACATGCAAATGGAGCCTCAATTTTCTTTATTTGTATTTATTTATTTATTTACAGATTGGTCGTAACTTTTATTATGGATCATATAAATATATAAAAAGGATGATGTTTACAGACTTGCCAGAGTTGATAAGGATCGCAAGGGAGACAATTAACGTTTGTCGACGAGCGATAAAAGTTTCAGACTTTCTCCCCTGGAACACTCATTGATTTTGAGAATACATGTACCTTTTAGTTATATACCACCCTATGAGTTGCCACGAGGGTTTGTGGCAGGGAGTGATGAGACACCATTCATAAAAGGGGAGGGAATAGGGAGAAGGTATTGGGAGAGGGAAAGAACAGAAGTGAATCGGGTGAAGGGGATCAGGAAGTGAAAGTTAACGGAGTGGCTTTGTTGCCTAGCGCTGCTTTTGTTGTAGTCCTCCATGGTGCGTGGAAAAAATAAATTTTTGTATCTATCAGTTCGGCAGTTTATCTCTCTTGGTTTTTTTTCAATGTTATCTCTATTTTGTGTTGTTTATATTATTCTATATCTCTATGTTGTGTTTTGTATTATATATGTTTTGTTTTCAATGTTAGCTCTAGAGACATATTGCTCAGTTAAAATTATACCCTATGTGTCACCCTGAATGATGCGTGATCTGAATTTTGCAAGTAATCTTAGCGTAGCGTGTAGTCTTTTGAGTATTTAACGCCTCTTAATCTATTCCCTCCATCAGCTACACAGGTAGGTACTGTGTAACAGTGTTCGCTCGTAGCAGTTTTAACCGAAGCGTGCTGCTTTCCTAGTAAGAATAAGTAGTTCACAATAGTCGACCATAAGAAAAGTGGATTTAGTGCCAATCTTGCACAATGTAGGGTCATGTAAAATTTTGCGATCCACCTGCGCCTTAATTCATCTGCATACACTGAGTCTGATTTAAGTTGACGCTCAATGTCTCAGAATTTTAGTGTTTTATTTACAATGTCAGTATTAATTATTTACATAAAAATGAATAATTAATGGTTAGTTTTCGTTTTTATTGCAAATACGTATTTTAAAAATCATAACATTTAATTCATTTGCAATGGCTTCACATGTCAATTACTTGTAATATTTAGCTTCATAGTTTACTAATACTTTTTAAATTTCGCTTTACTGTTCTCTATTCCTATTTTTTTTATTTGTACTGCATATGCATGCATATTTTGTACTGCATTTTATACTAATATTCGCTATTTTGTAATGCACTAACCAACCCCAGTGCATGTGCAAATTATATCAACCTTCCCCGATTTGCACTAACCAACCCCAGTGCATGTGCAAATTATATCAACCTTCCCCGATTTGGAGGCAAGTTGGGACACATGTAACGGTTATAGAAAATGAAATATGACTTCATAAAATGGGGAACTTTTACCCTAAGGAAGGTGTGATGATAGAAAATAATAATTGCACTTTGTGAGTGAATTAATGTATTTCCAAAATGTTTATTAACTAAAATAAATAAATTCAAAATGTAAAAACTGTCTCAACCAACCCCGGTGTTCTCAATGTGTTACACTGTCCGCTCGTAGCAGTTTTAACCGGCTTTTATAGCATTAAATAAATGATATAAGAATGGAAATTCAGTGGTATCCCTGACTCTGAGAAGTGCCTAAAATTATCTGATCCATAATCTCTGCTGTAATCATGGTGGCTGTTTTTTATATTGTTGTTGACCTCTAACTGATTAGAGGCGCGATCATGGATCTTAGTTGCACATTGTCGCTATTCGTATCCAAAACGCGTAAGTTCGTTGTTGCGAATTAGTCTTGGTCACAGTTCATTATCCCCGCTCTACAAATGCGATTACAGTAATTTTTAAAGAGCAGACTTAACTTGGAGATCAGTAATCACGCCACAGCTTACACATCACCTCAATGTTATTCACAAAAAAATGTGGTACAATGATATCAAGTATTTCCTGTTCCTCATTTCTGTTCGTCATTTATTTGACAGTATGGAGTCAAATGGATATTCGTTTCTCGTTTAAATCTCCATAAAGCTAGAAATGCGATGTTGCCAATTGCAGCAACATAAATAACGTCAAGTCCGATCTTCTTTAAGTGGTTCCGCCGTAAAAGGGCATTAAAGTTATTCAGTTGCTATTCTGGCTCACCATTAGTAGTAATAAATCCGAAGATTGGTTTGCTGCAGCTCTCCAATCCACTCTCCTCTCCGCCAACCGCTTCATTCCTTCATAATTCTTCACTTTTACGTCCTTCGCAATTTGCCTGACGGCACATCTAGGAGCCTTCATATGCGTAAATGTTATCCCATATAGTAACTTCCTAAGCGCGGTGTTGGAAATTGTTGCCTACGTGGCAAATAGATGATCATACCTAGAATTAAGTTTGGAAACAGTGTTCTCCATTAGCCCCATACTCTCAACTAAATGTGGAACGCTCTGTAGTATACTGTTTTTATGCTCGATTGAAGTTGTGCAGATACCTAATTTATGTGCATCATGAAGGTGTATGAAAATTGAATGTATAGCACAACCCTATTGCTCCGTCTGACTCCTCGCTCCCACTTCCTCTAATAACCACCCAGCCTGCCATTTCGTGCCCCCATCATCCAACCGACCTTTCACCCGCTCAGTCTTCCCGACAGCCCCCTCTTACCTTTCCCCTTCCATTCGCTTTCCGCCCATTCTTCACTCCCTCCTCCTTCGCCGTTCCCCCCCTCTCCACTTTTCCTCTCTACCACCCTCCACCTCCTCACCTCCGTCTTGGGTTGCCCCGGGAACCCTGACTTCCGACTCCGACCCGCTCCCCTTTTCCGCTTATAATCCCGTATTATGCCTTTCCCACCCGACGGACCGTTACTTAAAGGTTTTCATGCGTGTCTTGTTTAAAGATGAGCGCTCATTAAAGGCCATGCCCCAAGCTGAGTTTCTCTAAAACCCGTTGCACACCATTCAATTTTCCCTGGACAAGAAACATTGAACGTCAAACATTGAACGTCAAACATTGAACGTCAAAATGAACATCGAAGGAGTTTCAACACAACGGTTGAAGAATTCTTGATCAAGAATAATTGAAAGGACTTTCACCCTGTTAAGGGAAAGTTGAACCGCTTCAGAGGTAACCAGAACCAAAAAATAACAAATGAGCAACGTAATGTGCCTTTGCTCACTTTTTCTATCGCATGTCGAGTGTGCTCAACCGTTTTTATTGAAAAGCGGTTTTATTGAAAGTCAGAGAAAAAATTCTAGATTTTTTACACGTTTAGGGCCCTATCTACCTTTAGTATTTCTTTATTCATCTCCCCGTACGCCCTACCCTTCTTCATCCCGTCCATGAAAATAATTCTCTTCCCTTCCTGCTTGCCCAATATCCTTCCCTCTATTACGGCCTTGAGCAAATCATCGCCCCTCATTACAGCTTCCAGCTACCTACCCTGCCTCCCCCAACTCTCATCCAAAAGTTTCCTCTCCTCACCAACCATGTTAAGCACTTCCTCATTTGTCTTCCTCTCCGTCTATCGCACCTACTCTATTCTCCTCCACAACCACATATTCATGTTTATCTAATATGGTAGAAAACCCTATTAATATGGCCAGGATAGGACTAGCCTTATTTTTTAGGTGTTGCTACTCAGAGGTAAAGGAAATGGTGCGGAATATGGAAGAGAGAGTGGTAACAATAAGATTTGGCGCTCTCTCAGAGTATTAGCAGAACAAAATCTTTTCGGTTCTTCCACCGATTCAACACTTTCCACGACAGATGACTGCTGATTCATCTGCCCCGCATAAGATGCTAGAGTTGAGAGACGAAACGTCAGCCAAAATTCAGCCCGGTACACCACCGTGGAAGACCCAAGAAACATTTATGCTGGAGACCAAGGATCCGTAGTCATTCGCCCAGGGTTGCAGATATTGAGTCCGTCGTGGAGAACGATAAATGCACAATCTGGTGGAATTACTCCTCACACTTAATGGTTGAGGCCTTTACATTGTAGAAATCCATTCTAAAGAAGGAAATTAAAATACTTTGCTTTTCTACAAATTTACTTTAATCGTAGACTAGTTTCGATACACTCCATACCCTTCCCCACCCCCTCCCAACCCACTCAGTATATAACTAAGCACCTATGTTTTTTGTACCACTAGTCTTTGAAGATGATACAGTGTATCGAAACTAGTCGACGATTAAAGTCAATTTATAGAAAAGCAAAGTATTTTAATTTCCTTTTTTTGAATTACTCCTTCTCCACCACCAGGCAGTTGGAGGCGACCAAGCCTGATATCGTTCTCCTCGACCACCTCACATGCTCCATGTTCGTGATCGAGTTTTCGGCTCCGGCTGAAACTAACATGGATGCGAAAGAGGTGGAAAAACGGACGAAATATCAAGACCTGCTTTGCGAACTTCGACAAATGTACCCCGGACACTCTGTGGAACCAGTGATTCTCATCATAGGTGTGCTCGGTGGAGTTAAGTGCTCGCTGTTAAACAGCTTCAAGTGCATTCCGTCCTGCGTGGCATAGTCGGAATCACTAGTTGCTCGCATGCAGAAGGCCGTCATCCTGGGGTCACTCCGACTACTGCGTACGCATGACCCGACAGCAGCGTAGCCACTCATCCGATGGGCGTCGGACGTGGCTGCGATCACTGCCCAACTCCTCGCCATTATGACGGCAATGAAACCTGATTCTTGCCGGGGACTTGGAGGGGTGTTACAACTGTAACAATTAAAAAATAATGATAATAATTTATTTACTCCCCAAAACTTTTTTTCTACGAATTGCAACAAAAGAGCGGGAGCTTTAGGTGGTCTCCAAGGTCATAAGACCAGAATTGAGCCACCAGCAAATTACAAAAAATGTTTGCCATAAAAATAAACGCAGTAACTGTTACATAAGTATTATTACAATGAAAATACCATCAAAATAAATGTTCAATATTTTCTTGAAAAAAAGCCAGTCTTTGGCAAGTTTTTACATTTTTTTGAGAATTTCATTTTTTTTATTTCAGCGGGCAATATATTAAATATATTTGGCCCCATATAGAGAAAACAACGTTTATATATTGTTAATCTTGGTCTGTTTGTTACAATGTTTGACTCATTCCTTAAATTATACTTACATTTATCAGATACACTCGGCATATTGCCGAGTGTATCTGATACGGTTAAAATGAATAAAACGGTTAAATTGAAACGGTTGAATGGTTTGAAATTATTATAAACGGTAGAATTGAAACCATCGTGAAATATGGTTGCAAGAAAAACATTTGAGTTAAGCTGTTAACTGAATTATTCAGAAGCTCTCGTGACTTAAAGAAAAAATTGTGGAGAGCGGCATTCGGCAAATGAAAAAGTTCATAAAACTTTTAAGTAATTTTTTAGGAAATCGTATAATTTTAAAATTTGTTAGGTAATGAATAAGGTAATAAATAAAATGGCTCACAAGAAATTCCCATCTAAAGTAAACCTTTGTAAATATTACTATCATATACTATAATTCGTTTCTTTCCTCAAAAAAAATTGAGTCCAGTATAAATTATTTACTTACTCATAAACTGGCTTGGGCTTTTAAGGACTTCGCACTCGAACGAAGAAGGATAAATCACTTGTTTTTACTCCATTCCGACTTCCGTTTCAATCTCATTTTGATTTTACGTAAATAAGGATTTGAATGCTCTTCCGATGTATCATTAATTTGCGGCCAATGGTCACCTAAAGGGAGGAATTGACAGTTATTATACACCTTGATAGAGTTTTTTCACATTGCCCTGCTTGCAGTATAGACATGATAGCTTTTGTAATTCATCTTCGAATGCTATTCATCGATGAGGTATCAGAAAGTTTGAGCATACCTTATGGTGAAAAATTGATACTTCTCTATATATTTAGTATGTTGGGAGCCGCTAGAGACTCAGAGGCTACGCCCTAGGCTTGAATTACTTGAAAATTTCAGATTAGGTGAGTTTCAGTATGACTTGGAGGATATTATTATGACCCGGCTCTATGTCTCTAACACTGATAGAAGCGTTAAAATATGAAAGAAACAGCAGGATTGATGGGTACAAAAATTTCATCTTTCCGCGCACCATTAGTGACCATAAAAAACTGCATTACAGAAAGACACTCCGTTAACAAGTAATTCACTTTTGTCTTTTCCTCCTTCCTTTTCTCTCCCATTTACATGACTGGTGTCCCACACCCCCTGCCAAGCGCCTCTACGGCGCTTCTCAGGGTAGTAATGTAGATGTATGTATATGTAGTTTTTATGGAGATCCCTGGCCTGGGTTCTAAGGTGCTCATAAAGACCTATTGTCCATTGTGCCATCCAACTTTAGGTATGCTTAACCCTGGAGACCAATAGCCTTGTCAAAGTCCAGGAGGTCTCCAACAGGTGAGCCCCTCATGTCCTCGGGTTCGGGTCAAGGCACACTCAGGAAATGATTCCGAATTCTAGCAATTGCTGGGCATCCGCTCAGTACATGGGATCCATGTACTGCGCGACATGTACTTCCTCATCATTTTCACAATATATACAGCGTATAATGGACTCTATTTTGTTGTAAAGAATCACTTGATAGTAAAAACACCTTTTCATACGTATAAAGATATGCCCATCACGAATCCGATCGTCGTTCATTTACAAATTGCGTTATTTCTGAGGCTGACGCAGTTGAAGTGGAGAAAATCAATTTTTCAAATTGATTCACTGCTGTGTGATTTTACATTCCGATTACAGGTACAACTTAAAAAAAAATAATTTCAGTATGATATTTGTCAGTAATATCTCTGTACTGAGTAATTTATGATTTATTTATTTAATTCCTAATGTATCTATTCTCACTCACACCATCTATCGGAGAATATTTAAAACATGATATTCGTAGGTATTTCAATTACGTTTATATAATTAAAAACGCAGTTTTCACATAAACGACGATCAGATTCGTGATCCACATTTCGAATTCATTAAGATGAAGAGCCTTTTCTTTCATTAGGTCTTTCGCGCCGAAACAGTGTCCATTGTTAGTGTATCTTCAATTGCCATTATTTGAAGGCGCTTCTTAACGCGGTAATGGCCAGCGCCACCTGTTTTTTTTTTTAATCTTATGATAGGATCCTGGTGGTCATAATAAATGGCTGATCTATCATTAGCCATATTAGAGAAATATCATACCACGTGAAGAAAGGACACGATGTTTCTAGAATTCAACATTTTTTTGTATTTCTTGTACTCTCATTCTTCATTCTAACGATTCTTTGTCTCTTACGGTGAGGGAGTAAAGGATTGAACACTGCAGCTTCCACTTAGATATTTATTAAACACGACCATGGTTTCGTAGCGGTGCTACATCATCAGGTGATGATGATACACCTGATGATGTAGCACCGCTACGAAACCATGGTCGTGTTTAATAAATATCTAAGTGGAAGCTGCAGTGTTCAATCCTTTACTCCCAGTATGATTGACTTCCACAAAGTATTGCCTGAAACTGTGTCGTCTTACGGTGAGATGTAATTTAAAGGTGGTATTATCTGATGATAAATTTCCACTGAAAAGAGCAATTGTTCTTAAAATATTTGCAAAAATGGAAATTCACCTTAGTGTCTCACCTCTCTTCTTTCTTGTGAATACCCTTTTATTCTCATAATCACCACATAATCGTAAGATTTAAGCTATTACATATTTCGTGAAAGGGTGTCGCATTGTTGCACAGTCTCCATTTCCATTTATCTAGGGTGCTGACACGTTCTTCAGTTTTACCAAGCCAGATTAGCTCACGCAAGCGAACGCTAGAATAAAGCAACAAGTTCGATCACCATTTAAAGAGTGATTCACGGAAATTTCATGCCCCAAACGTGTCTCAATATGAAATAAGTCAAAGTAGAGAAATAACTTATATTTCAGAGAAGGTTGCATAAGTAAAATCTTGGAAAGTTTCACAGAAGGGTAGGCGTAGAAAACGCTCTCTCCCAATTACCTTCAACCACCATTGACCTCCCCTTCCCTCCCAATAGTCTCCCCTACCATTCCCCTCCTCCAACCCCTTCAACCCCCCTGTTTTTGTTGCAATACGAGACCTGACGTCCTCTTCAATGTACCCACCTGATGATGTCGACCAATCGACGAAACTGGTCGTTTTAAATAAACCATCTGTGAAACTTGCCAAGATTTTACTTATATAACCTTCTCAGAAACATAAGTTATTTCTCTACTTTGGCCTACCTGATGATGTCGACTATTTGACGAAACCGGTCGTTCTGCATGAAATTTCTGCGAAACTTAGAAAGATTTGCTAACGTTACGTACCATAAAGTTTCACAAAGTGGTGCCTGAAACTATTGTATGTACGTATTTAAGAGTTGGGGTAATTGACCACGATTTATATGTAAATCTTCAGGTTTATCGGGAACCTGGTCCACATTAAAATGAAACATTCGACCGCCCACATTTCATGTATATTTTCACACATCATCATTCATTCATTACAGTAATCTACCGGTTAGAGGTAGGTTGTGATGAAAGTCAGAGAATATCCAACGGACTCTTACACGTGCCGTGCCCTTTCTACCACTAGTATTTCTTTCTTCATCTCAGCATAAGTCCTACCTTTCTTCCTCCCGTCCATAAAACCGATTCTCTTCCTTCCCCTTCCCCGCTTACCCAACATCCTACCCTCTATCACGGCCTTCAGTAAACCATCGTCCCTCATTACCCCTTCCAGCCACCTACCCTGTCTTCCCCTAATCTCGTCTATAAGTTTCCTCTCCTCGTCCACCATGTCAAGCACTACCTCATTTGTCTTCCTTTCCATCCAACGCACCTTCTCCATCCTCCTCCACACCCACATCTCGAAAGCCTTCAGCGTATTTTCATCTTCCTTCCTCAAGGTCCACGTTTCTGCCCCATACAACGCCATCAGGACAAAAAATTGAGATCGGTGGAAAGTTCACAATTCACTATGTACGTATTGTTTGTATTGGTCTCGTCAAAGTTTCTTGCATTGCGCAGAGTACGATTTTGGGACAAGGGCTTTGGAACTTTTAAAACCCTGCTAAACGGGGGAGATAGGTTTTTTAGTGTGGAGGGTTTGTCAAAAAAAACTAAAAAATATTATTTTATTTTGGACTAAGACACTATAAAATTGACGATCTACCGTATAAAACGGCGTATAAGACGCACGGGTATCCAAGATGCACCCCTATTTCAAGGTGGCATGTGTTAAAAAAAAAAGTTTTCACACTCCGCTGGGAAATGTTTCAGTTCCCCGGTGAGTTTTACCTTCTGTTGTCAAATTATTGAGAGTAACATTTTGTAAACAACCAGCTCCACCGAGCAAGAATAGCACACGCTCTTTTGCTATGAACATGAGCTAGTGCTGTTCAAGGTAGTTAGATTAAATTTATCTCCTTTGATATCGCAGAAGCAAATAAAACGATATATATCAACCCTATTGCCCCAACCCTATTTCCGTCCGTAACAATAATACCTGTTATGATAACAACAACTACATCGTTTGAATAAATAGTAATACTTCGAGTAGGGTTGGGTACTGGGGTATAAATTCGCCCACAGCAGTGAGCATCAGGGATGACTTACGCCTGAGGAAGTACTTGCTTTCGCATATAAGACCCGGAGGTGATTTTTGAGCAATTGCTACTTATGAAGAATATTGCGTGTTGAACGTCATCAAAATCGGTATGTCTTACTTTTATTTCATTTATTCTTAGAGAAGCCTTCCACATTATCCAATTATTTCATTATTTGAGGTGGCCTCAGTCCACATTACCTCAAATAATTGAGACTGCACTGTACAGTGCAATCTCGGTTATCCGAGTCCCAATTTACCCATGTTCCGCATTACTCACGGTACAAATACTCATATTCTGGCTCCACTAGGCCAGTTCAGATCGTGCGAGGATACGCCAGAATTTGGAAAGGAATGCGATTTTCATTTACGTGGTAACTCGCGGAATTATTTTACCTCAATAATGTCACAAACTGAATTACGGCTAAGAATTTTTATATCTTATTTTTTTCACGATTTAAATTTGCACCGATTGTCTGTTGATTTTCCGAGGCGGCCGTTGTACACATCACCTGAGATAATCGAGACTGCACTGTGTGTGGTAAACGGTGAACAAATCTGGTCACCTTCGGCGTCATTTTAGCTAATCCCGCGACCGCAACACCGCTGAGGTGAGCATGAGCTCTATACTGCATAGGCTGAATGAAACCTACATGTGCATATATTCGATCTAGCATGAGTCAGGAGTTGAGCCGGATCGGGCCTGTGCCATTCACGCTCATCGTGAATGGGTCGATGTAATTTAAGGAGGGAAGGCGGGGAGAGAATGGCGCCCCGAAGCTGCGGTGACTTGGCAGCGACCGCGAGAAATAAAGTGACCTGAAATCTGTTCGATTTTTATGCCATCCGCTAATTGCATAACAGTGAGTGATCTTCGGGTATTCCACTGGGATTTGGTTCTGGCAAGTCTTAAAAATCTATGAAGAATAAAAATGAAGTCAGTCTAATATCGTGTAGGAATTCTTCTCGGGTCCTCCACCGGGTCAAGCTCTCCATGCTGGCCGACTCGTGCCTGATTTGTGGTCATTGAGTGCTCATTTTAAAATTCTTTTGAGTAAGTCGAAAACAATTCTTGGACCACTTTTTATTAAGTGTATTATCTGTTTAAGTGTTGAAGCGCACCATACAGGCAGTAATGGAAACTATACAAGAATTATATTTCAATTTTTTCCTTAATTAAAGCTTGTTATGACTAGAGTTATAGGCGCTGTATTAAAAAATGTGACGAAATTATATTTAAATAAGTTTGTTTTCCGAAAATTGGACTCGGCAGCGCCACATAAATCATGAAAATTGTATTATAATTGATTATTTGGGTTCCGATTGATCGTTCCAATGCATTAAATTACAATCACACATCTATTATAGAGAATCGATTGTGAAGGCAAAGTTGGCATCCCCACGCGGGTAATCATCTGTATTACTTTTCCAACATGAACTTTCAATTGTAAAACTAAAATAATTGGACCACAGCTCCATTCAGGGTCAAAGAGTAAGTTTCAGCGATCGTTCCGTCCTCCTACGCGGGGTGTTAAATAAAACAATTTGTCGCTAAGCCTTTTTTCCTCATGATTAGGTGGATGAATCGTAATGCAGGAAGTGGACGTTGTCTATCGAACGGCTCAACTTCCAACATACTATTTGAAAATGTGCTTGTGAAGTTAAGTAAAATCGCATTTTTCTTTCACGGATTATTTTAAGTCCTTAGACGCACCTCAGTTTAAAACGAATGAACTTTGATAAATTAACTGAACTAATAGTCTTATTTCGCTCTTTGCGTGCAAAGAAAAACGTATAGGTACCTTTGAGTGACTTATTCAAAACATGATTCCGAGGATCGGGTCTTACATTGACCCGATCTGTATAAGCTTTCGCATTATATTCTAATTTACTTTGTCTTCACTCTGCAATATGTCTTGGTTTCGGAGTTCTGGTGTAAGCACATCAGTGCTCATTTATTTCTATCGATAATGACATATGCATCAGTGGATTCGAACCATCGGTATCGCAGCGTGTGCGTTTGACAAAAGTCGAACTAAATTTCTCTTGCAATGATTATCCGTCCTGGCCGAATGTTTGCGAAAGATGCTAGGATAGATGAGGAGATTAATGGGCATGTGAGAGCTGGAAAGAAATTTGTAGGTAGTATTTGGAGAATATCAAGGAATAATTGTTTGTCTAAGTATGTGGATATTACAATATACAAGAGCGTTCTCCACCCCCACCTCAGTGCATGGTAGTGTAGCTCGGGTATGCCAGAATGAGCATAAGTGCGGATTAAATGCAGTGACAATTGGAAATCTCTGCAGTAAAAGTAGGGAAGATGGAGTTAGGAATGAGTGGGCCATGAAAAATGTGGTTTGAATGCTCTAGTCATGGACATAAAATGAGTGTGCTTCGTTGGTTTGGCCATGTCGAGAGAATGGGAGAGATTCGAATAACGAAACAGATATATGATAGTAGAGTGAATGGTGTGAGAGATAGTCGTAGACCGCGAAAGTCATGAGTGAATGTGGTAAAAGAGACTCTAATGAGGAGGAATATGAGTTTGTTAGACTGTTATTAGAATAAAAGAGCGTGTTTGAAGCAATGCATGAGTCTAAAAGAAGCAATAGAGGTATGAAAGGAAAAGACATTGGGGGTGAAATATTTAAAGGAGAGCCAGTTTTCCTAGCATACCCTCAATAACTATAAGCTGTGCCTACTCCGGAAAGGAATGGCGTAATGTGTGTAATAGTTATGCGCGCGTAATTAGCGTGCCTTCTGGAAATAGCCGTTACACTCACCACGCACGTAATGCCGCGGGGTCGAAGTCTTCGATAGATCAGAGGTTGCGCGTGCGATGCGATAATGCCTCTCCTGTGATGGACGTCGTTTGAATGGAAGCTGGAAGCCTTCCTTATCTTCGGGGGAACTGTGAAGATCGTTTGGTTGCTAGGCAGAGTCGAACTTTCGCATGAGGTTCAAAACAGAAAATAAGAACTGAATTAATAAATACTTTGGGCATGCTGTACAACTTACAAGAACCGTTGAAATAACCATCAATCTCCCTATACGTACAAAAAACACACTTTGATTAGGTTTATTTATTGAGACAGTTTCCCATAATAAAAAATACTATTGGACTATAAATAGTAATTACAGAAATTTTTCATGATCACTAAACATTGATTTATAGTTATTTGGAAAAAAATCTCAGTAACTATCAAATGTGATCATAGGACTAAAAGTGTTAATGCAATACCTATAGTGACTATGAGACTATGGCCATAGTGGCGATGCAACTATAGGACTAATGATTGAGTGATTATTGCAATTCCTATAGTGATTATGGACAGTTCTATAGTGATTACAGAAATCTTTTAATCGCTACATGTAGTTATATTGTATTTTTCTGAGAGTTGCTGACTAACGAGGCTGACTAACGAGGCTGACTAACGAGGCTGACTAACGAGGCACATTAAACCTTTTACGGCCCGTTAGCATTTCTCAACTATTGTGCTAAGCTCTGGCAATTATAGTTCTACCTACTTCCCCTTATAAGAAAGCTTTTACATCTTTAGAGAAGCGAGCTAGCAAGCCAGCTAGACCACATTCGAAAAGAATGAAAGAATCAACTCAAAAAGGGATCTCCAAAAGGAGAAGTCCAAAAGGAAAACCAAGAACCAGCAATGCATAAAATGGGTCTTCAATGGAGAGGAAAAATATGCGAGCGAGAAAGAGAAAGCTTAATCAATATTAACTTTGTAATTTTCACTATGGTTTTTATTTCATGACTTCACAACATTAGTCTCACATACCATATTTTACATATTTTTTCTCACTAAAATTTTATTAGAATTCCAACCCTAGAATTCCTTTCAGCCCCGAAATATCAGTAAATACAACCTTATTAACCACATGTATAAATTTATATTGTGTTAAGCAGTTGAATTATTATTTATAAACTTATTATTGCTCAATTGATTGTTCTTTTAAGTATACTTTACCTCAGCAGATTATAGCCAGTACCGAGTTCAACCCGAACTAAAACGGCACCTGCGTGAAGGTCTAAATTATTTATTTCCTTTTCATGATTCAAAAATAGGTTACCCAGCTGTGATGTCGGTCTCTCAGACTGGGAATCCAAAAAAAATATTTCTAGAAACCACAACATTTTCCAATTTGAAGCAATGTTCCTTTCAAATAATTAGGATGGTTTTGAAGGGCAAAGGCTGCATGCAAAAGTCAGAGAAGGGGAGATGACGATTCAAAAGGCACATAGACGTCTGAGAGATCGGCATAAAATATTTGAGTGCCAAATATAATAATTCGATTGTTACAAAAATTTGCTTTATTCACCCTTCAATATGGTATTTCAAAATATGAAGGATTAAATTTTTTTTAAATTGCTATTTTTGATTCATCTGAGACATTTAACACTTTTTAAATACATACTCTTATGAGTAAACTTACCACCACATGCCGCGGGTCTGTGCCTAATTTTGGGGCATAATAATATGGAATCGAATAATGCAAATATAATTTGTAAATTTTTCGCGTCATACTCCTTGATGCCACTCTAGAAAATATAGCTATTTACAGATTTGTGGGAAAATGCTCCGCTATTTATTCACAAAATCCTGTAAAACTTTCGTTGGTGTGCCTCTCGATTTTGGAATTTTTATAAATGGTCTAGTTTTAAAAAAACCGCGAATAAAAACTGAATTTTTTCAAATAAACATTTTATAAAAACATTTCTGAAAAATGCTACCCAAATAATCCTTGTTCGCGTATATTCGGTGAATCGGTTTGTTCGATAGTAACATTTTGTGACAAGTAATATGAGTGTGCTGTACAAAACTCTGCTGTACAAATGCTACTCTTAAATGCAGTGAAATTATAAATGCTTGGTTTTTTCATGTTTTGCTCTATAATTATGATTAGCTCCACATTGCCCATGAAATTGCTTCTCGTTGAACCAGAGGAATGTGGTCCAACGCTCAAAATCTTGGGAAGGAACCGAATCCAAATGAGGAATCCGTTCCTGCTTCCACCCTACTATCTCCTGTGTGTAAACTCTCTCTCTCTGTTCTCCTACTGTCTTCATCTACATCCTCTTCCTCGGAATCTAAGACAATGTCCCGAATTTTATCTTTCTCGGCCACTCTTTTATCCGCGGTCAATTTCCTTTGTTCCACCCTGGAAGTACCCGACGTCGAAGACACTGATTCGACATG
Source organism: Pyrrhosoma nymphula (assembly GCA_963573305.1). Lineage (NCBI taxonomy): Eukaryota > Metazoa > Arthropoda > Insecta > Odonata > Coenagrionidae > Pyrrhosoma > Pyrrhosoma nymphula. Next base: position 45,755,562 of record OY754329.1, read on the forward strand.
CATCAAATGATAGTATGGCTTTGAGTGGTTTAGGCTTAGTTACGGCAATTGATGAAACGAGGGCAACTTAATTCAAAATTAACTTACTAGCATAATTTACAAAAAAATGAAGGAAGGTTTACATTTTCCTTTTTTAGAACTGCCAGATGTGGATGGCACGTGTACCTCTAACATCTGAGGAAGGGATATTTAAGTATAACTACGTTTTAGGAAGAAGCAATTGCAGCATATGATGTTACAGTACAATTCCATTGACTTTTAAAATTGGGAGATTCCGCTAAAGACAGAGTTCACTGTATATTCGTGTAGAGTAAAAAACTATTTGGTTTTTGTGTGAAAAGAACGTTACGAAAAGATGATGAGTCTAGCGCACCACATATATCACTCCCGTCACCGCGCCGTCGTTGAAGTTCCGAAGGAGAAAGGTAAAGATTTAAATGGAAATGTCAACCTAGAGTACACCACTTACAGGTCCCGCAAAATTTCCTGGCGAAGACCTGCGCGACAAGGAGGGGAGGGAGAATGGGAGGGGGTGAACTGAAAGAACGGAGGGGAAGTGAGGGAGGGAATGTGAGAGATTGAGGCAGGGAACCAAACGATTTTGCGAAAAAGCACGAAGCTCACATACGGCAGGCAAGTCGCTAAAATTAGCCGTCGCTATAGGTTTACCAGGGACCCTATCGTGAGGTCTCATTGTGAGACGATTCAAAACGGGACAATAAGTAGTGGTGAGTCATTCCACTTCTCAAAGCGCTTGTGATTCCAGTAATTAGAAATGGTTTCTGACCCGCCACACTAAACAACCTCCCTCCCCCGTTTTGCAGCATTTTGAAAGTTCCGCAGCCAAAGTGCCAAAATCGTCCGTTGTGCAGTGCCATAAACTTTTGCGAGAGCTAAACTTACCTTCAGGCAATAGTTCAAGTAAAAAGATTAGTAAAAAACCTAAAAATAGGCAAAAATAATGAAAATACAAATCAATTAATAACATTAAGAAATTGAAGATAATGAATTGGGAAAAGTTGATAAATGAACTGAAGTAAAAAATCTTTCCGTGTCTCCAAACTCTGCATACGAAAATATTAAACTTGGAGAAATGTACTCGTAATAAAGTAGAGGTCATCCTAACGATGTGCATCCTCCGTTAGCTCAATCCAAAGTGATGGGAGGCCTTAAGGGAAGCTTTTGGAGATAGCATGCCTTTTTGGGTGAGCCTTACAAGGGGTATCATTTACTGGTACGATGCTAGACAACCGTCCCTGGAAAGCATACATCCATGACATCCATGTCCTCTGCACTGCAAAAGCTAAGTATTAATAATAAATAAAAATCAATCGCCATAGACATTTTACATTAGCATTTTAGACATGAAATGGTCATGAACAGAACAAGTTTCTTACCTGATATGAACAAAAACAAAATAAAAACTAGCAAAGCAAAAAATTACATAGAAAAATGAATACCAAGTTGTAGTAAAACATAACAAAAAAATAAAGAAACCATGCAGGCAATATATTACCAAAATAAATATCGACATAATGATCATCATATTCCTTTCATGCATAGCAAGTTATATATATGACTATAAGCAATATTTAATACATCATATAGTACATACATTGGTTGCAATTGTCAACAGTCAATGAACTCTTTACAAAAGCATTTTCAATCTTTTTACTTCATGAAATCTCATTTAAAACATGTTATTGATTGACAAGCAGTTACATTGTCATTGAATGAATTCCATGTTTGAGGCATTGAGGCCATGTAAGATTTAAGGTAAATCTCTTGTTTGCTGCAGTGGGATCTACAGGTAGAAATTTCAGGATCTTGTCAAACAGCTGTTAGTGCCTCTTTTAATGTTTACTGCAAAACCTGAAGCTACACAGAGGACAGCCTGCTCGAAAATTTGAAAAGTGGACTCAAGGAGCAAATATAAGTATACTTTTGGCCACCTAAATTATCTTCATGGGTTGTTTATAAGATTCCAACATATAATTTAGCACACCACCAGAGATATAGCTCGAAATGATGAATTAATTGCGGGTTGAAATTTTTTATTAGGTTCCTCATCCACATTACCCTCCATGTTGATTTAACCTGTCTTATATTATTTAGTAGAAGGTTACTGAGGAAAGGAGGAAGTCTGTGATAAATGAAATGTGTGAATTGCATTGATGTGGCCATAGCACTGGCTTCCCATCCAGAGAGCCAAGGTTAAAATACAGCTGGTGGCAGAGGTTGTTCAGTAGAATCCCAATCTCTACTTGGGTGCTATCTTGAGAGTGCTAAAAGTGCATTACTATGTCCATCAAATGGGAAGTTAAAGTTTGGACTCTAGGTGCCTTCCATTTAGAGTAGTCTAATTTATTCATTCATTCATTTTTATTGTTCCATTAAGTCATGTAATTATGTAGAATTCGGCATTACAAAAAGTGTATAAAAATAAGAAAAAAATGATTATACTAAACTTTTTAAAAAGTACTAATATCGAGACAACAATTCAGAAAAAAATCATCCGCAGAATATAATGAAGTTTCTCGCGGAAATAGTTTTAGTTTTCTTTTAGATAAATTGAAAGGTTATGCATTTTTTGCTGATGCTGATGCAAGGTTCTCTCCTTTCCCCACATGTTCCTTTCCTTACCTATTCCTAGCCCACATATCCATGATGGCACATATGACCTAAGAGTATCTCTCTTAAAATAACCAAACCATGAGTAAAATTCTGGGGTCGACTCCATTCTCTCCTGTGGTAGATAATATTTGTGAAATATCAATAGCTTTTCCCATGATCAGTCTTGCTGGAGAAACACCTTATGTGATGCCTACTACCAGTGTTACGAGATGCTAAAAATAGACTAGAGGGCAATATGAGCAGTGCCCCCTTTAGGACTGGGCCAACCGGGCCTGGGCCCAGGGGCCTCGGGATATTAAGGGTCCACAAGGTATCAACCCTAGTCAAAAAGTATCAAACTTTATTTTCAGACTCGAAAAAAACTTTAGCTCTGAATTTTCATTCTTCTTTCATGCTTTGAACCTAGTAGGTGCGAAAACAGCTCAGAGCGTTTCACAAGCTACCTCATATTTTTATTTAGTCCAGAAAATTTACAACTTTTTTTCCTGCTGGAACTCATAGATGGCAAAAATTACTTACAAGCTTAGGGCCAGAAAATAAAGTTGTTAAAACATTATCCAATACTCGATGGTCAGCTCGATTTGATGTCGTATCTGCTCTCTACGAAGGCTATGAAAAAATTATTGCAGCTCTGAATGATATATCTGAGGAATCTACACAAAAAATTGATACTAAAATTGAAGCTTAATCAATTTTAGAGCAAATGAAAGAAGTAGAAAATATCTTTTTGACAGTATTACGACCATACGGCCTATTACTCTGGATCAATGATATAAGCAAAGGATTACTAAAGGAAAATTTAGATTTATGCATCGCACTCAGCCTCTTATTCTCTAGGAATATATTTGTCGAGCTTGAAAGAAAAGTTTGATATTTATTTAGAGAAATCAAAGATTTATCCAACATATGCAAACCAGCGACTACATCAAGAAATCCAACTAGAAGCATGAGGTTAACTCGCTTTGAGAGTTCAAGAAGTGAGCAATCTGAAAAAAATAATTCAATCGCGTATCATGAGTAATTATTTGAAATGAATTGTGTTCATGCTGCCCTTAAAAGGGCCACACTCTATCTTGGGCCCAGGGGCCTCTCGTTCCCAAAAGACAACCCTGAATATGAGGTATTCCAATCAGTATTCGACCTTCCTTCTGTCCCAGTGTAATAATTTTTCATGTGTAAAGAAAACATAGCCTTTGTTCCTACTCAGTCAAAAAAGCAAATATTTATTGTGGTTGACACAACCTCAAATAATCTTGAAAAGGTAGGAAACTGTTTTGAATGAAACAGGAATTTTTGAAAGATATATGGAGGTCACCTTAGGAATGAGAAAGAATGGTAATTGATAATAACATGCAGAGTAGTCTACAGAGTAGTCTAATACAAGGATAGAGTGTTTATAACCATGGTCAGTAACTGATGTATGTGCACGTCCCACTTTTTGCATAGAATTCAATTACAAGTGAAGCACATTCCCACCTCCAAGTGTCGATCTCTCTTTGAAAGAAGAAGGAATAACAAGAGACCGAAGAGAGTTTTTTTTAATTATTCCCTGAGCTTCAATTTTAAAGCAAATATTTCGATGTAGGTTAATAATTTGAAGTTTTAAACTTTATGCATACCTCATAATTTTCTTTCCCTAAGCAATTTATGTGCAGGTTTACAATATGGTTCATGATTGGTGTTTGCTCACAATAGTACATTGAACCGGAAACACTATAAAGACCTAACGCAACTTTTTCATGTGTAAAAATCTGTCCCCAAGTTTATCCCACGTTTTAATATTCATATCAAGAAAATTCTCTCAAATATTTCATAATACTTACAAATAAGATTTTAGAAATAAGAAGGGCATAGTATATTGAAAATTCAATCAATCGTTTTTATTGTGTACCACCAAAAATTCATTCCCTGGTTGGTTGCCAATCCTTGTTCTAGAAAGCTATGAAATTTTCCACATGGAACTGTCAGAATCAATGGATAGTTTTATTTTACCACGCTTATTTTAACTTGCCCTGTTTGTTGTTTGTCTGGATGGAATCTTGTAATCGAAATCTAACCCACTTCCCAATGTTCAATCGAGTTGAAACTTGGCACACTTTCTTAATCTCGTTGAAAATACGTGAATAAGTTATTAAATACACTAATTATCTTGTTCATCTACTAAAATTAAATGGTTTACATTTTATATTTCTTTATCCTAACATGACGCAACCCGCATCACATTGTCTACTCGCAGTCGGCGCAATTGTTGCAATTCATTGCAACCATCATTTTAGCATTTATAGTGAGAAGAAATGCTAATAAGTTGCATTTCAAAGAACCGTTCCACAAATAATATGAAGACTAAAAATTACAAACGATTACAAGATTCGTTTTAAGACTAAAAAGTTTTTAAAATTTTTAGTACACTTGAATATAAACGTGGTTTAAAAAAAGTATTTTTTACATATTAAATGATTACCTTGCATCCTTCCAGGGGATGAATGCAATGAATTACTTTTGAGTACTTATTTCTTTGAAAGGAAGAAAGAGTTTCATTAAATCAGGCAGACGGTAGGATGAGAGCACCAAAGGAGTTGAGGTTTGGTGACCAACATTGTGGTTAGGAGAGTGGTGGGGTCACATTACATTATAAAAAATATAGAACTTTCTATGATAGATATCCTACATACAGTTAACTTCATCAAAATGAATACTATTCGCATTTGACTATCCTCTGCAGGCAATCGCAAAATACTGCAGCTTTAGCCTGAACTTACTGAGGGAGCATGTATGAACTCCTCTGCAACCCTCTGTCACAACTCAGTGCATTGATCAGTACCACAGCAATGAAAACAGAATCTTTGCAGCTTTTATGACATTAATAATAATAATAATATTTATTAACACATCACATTTACATATTTAGTAGTCTGTAGCTACTTGTAAATAGGTGTCTCATCACATTATAGTCATTGTAGAGTGTAATATCAATCTTTAGCTCCTCTCTTCCATAAACAAGGGTTTTAATTTTCTTCCCATTAATATCCATATTGCATCCTTGTAGTCAGCATCATCTGGTGTTCTGCCAGTTGCTTGGTAGGTTTTTTGGAAACTCCCTATTTTAACTTCTCCATTTTTGGGTTACCTTTTCACTTGCCTGCACTCAACTTGCTTGATATCAGGTTTCTCTTAAGATCCTCATACCCTCTGCCTCCCCTTATGTTGTCCAAAATTCCAGTCCTCTTCTTTCCACTTCCAAGCATTCTCTCCTCCATCTATCATCCTCCTCAACATGCCCTCACCTCTCAGAACTTCCACCATTTATCTTTTCTCCCTTCTCCAAATCTCTACCGCCAACTTTCTTTCCTCTCCCACCATATCAAACTCTTCCTCATTGCCTTTCTCTATTCCCAGCTCAATCTTTCCATCAGGGGTGGCTCCAGACCAGAGGTTCAGGGAGGGGGCAACCAGAGGCTCTGAAGGCATGGAATACTTCCCAGGAAAAGGGGAGTCCAGGGGTCTCGTCCCAGGAAATCGTAACAAACTCTGTGTAAAATGAAAAAGAAACTCTTATTTAGCTTGAGACATATCCTGTGCCAAAATTTCCCCCCCTCGAAACCTCGAGACTCGAAAATCCTCGGAGACTCAGAAACCGCAGGAGACTGTCGCGTCTCGCAAAGTGCCCGAGCGAAGAGCTAAGTGCAGCGATCTGCCCCGGTCAGCGCGATCGCTCCGGTCATCGCGGTTTCTACAGAAACACTCTTTTTATACTGTCCGCGCTGGTGCTGACATCTTTTTCCACGTTCGAGTCGACCTGCGGATATTCCCACCAATCCAACGTGTGATAACATTTCCCCTCTTCTCCCCACTCCTCCACTGGCCAGCTGTTTCCCCTCCTGCGCTGGCAAAGTGTACCGCCATCATAGCAGCTCTCTTTGCAACGGACCGCGCGAGGAAAGGACGTGTCGGCTGGGTTCCACTTGTGATCGTCTTGCAAAGACAAGGCTAACGGTATTTAGCCTACGGGCTTGTGTTATACTGTAATAATTGTAAATATATAAATACTGTCATTGAAGTTATTTCAAACTAGCTAAGGTTGTTTTCATTGTTTTTTCTCTCGTTACGCCCACCAAAAATCAGTCAATTCGTTCGCGACGTCAAGTTTCACGGGCTTGCGTTGCAATCCCTACCATCTTACTTCAGGGCATAAAATAATTTTGGCTCTTAGTATTAGGTCTATGAAAAAATAAATAAAATGTGCTGGGTTTTGGGGGGGCTATTCCCCCCCCCCCCCAATCAGAGCCACCAATGCTTTCCATCTTCTCCAAATCCACATCTCAAATGCCTCCAGTCTATGCACATCATCATTCTGCATTGACCATGTTTCTGACCCTTAGAGCACTGTGCTGCATATTAGGGTTTTCACCCATCTTTTTTTGTGTATCTCCGTAGAGCTCCCCTCATTAAATACTTTTTACTCAAAAATGCTTCCTTGGCTTGAGCAATTCTGCATCTAATGTACCTATCACTTGAACAATTTCCCTCCAAAATACTATGCACCGAGGTATGTAAACTACTCCACTAGCTCTATTTATGCCCTGCTACCTTTATATTCATTCCCATCTTCTTAGTTCTGGAAATCTCATTGCATACGTCTTCTTATGATTATGTAGTCCCATACCTTTTGCACTGTACTTCCAATGTATTTCTCATTGACTGCAACCCCTTGGCTGAGAGGCTAACTAATGCTCGGTCACCTACATCTCATAGACTCACAGAATTTATCAGCTCCCCTCATATCTTTATTCCCCTCCTTCATCTCCTCCTATGCTTCTCTATTTCTTTTGAGAATATCTTGGAAAGCAATTGTGATGGAAGGCATTCATGCCTCTCTCCCCATTCAATTATTTATTGTCTACTATGTCTTACACTGTTGGATTATGAGCTAAACTGTTGTTTTGAAAGGCAATCAACATGCCGAAAACCTAAGAATGGAGGAACACCTGGCATCAATGTTAGCCTAGCCAAGGGGCTTGAGGGGCTTCAGCCCCCCCTGAAATTTTAAGGTACCTAATACGGAAAATGCAAGTTTTGCACCCAAATAATAAAAAGTGGGATTCGTCACACGCCTTAATCTACTATTATAACCTGACCCAGTGGGAATCCTGAATAACCTTCCACATTACTATTATAACCTTTTGTTTATTCTAAGTTCAATTTTACCTCATAAATTGAGGCAGCTGTGCATCAGTGATTTATTATTCAATGCACCCACCCACCACACTCAACCTAAATAAACTCCTGTAACAAATCAAATTGTACCAATAGAGGATTCCCCCCCAGGATTCAGACTCTGCCCCCCCAAACAAAAACTCTGGCTACATCATTGCGCGTAATGATGAAATGTTGTGCTTCTGTGTGCCACTCTTTATTTAGCTCCTATTTTCTTTCATTCTTATTGCATTGACTTGGTTCTTTTACAGCTGTTAGATTATTCTTCTGTCATAATAGTACATTCCAAGAGCAATGTCTGAGATTTAAAATTAGGTATCCTGAGGGTGATCATCTGTGTGTAGTGATTGTGATATAAATACACAAGTCTTAAAATACAGGCATCGGTTACTTTTTCAGAAACTGTATCTAACATGGATTTGTTAAAATCAATATTTCAACTCATATTGCTGGAGTTGCATTTCAGATGGAGCTATTTTACAAGGATGCCATACCTCACAATGACATATGTTGACTATTTGGCGAAAAAAAATACTAGTCACTAAGCCTGATGGCTTCGCATTTTTTAAAAATAGCAAAGACAAAGATGATCTCTTTTCCTGTACAAAATCACCATCGACTGAAAATAATTAAAAACTTAAAACCACTTACCTCCTTAAGTTTTCTGTTGAAAGTTACCACACACTACAATTGTCGTCGAGACATTAGGGGAAGAAATAACAGACTGGTTGGCCTTAGGGGAGCTTTATTGCTCATGATTGTTTTACAGCAAGATCAGCTTTTACAAGTACACTAACACTTACGAGACACAACACAATGAGTGCGACAAGGCGGCGTCGGGTCGGAAGGGACGGAAGCTGGTGGCAGTCTTGCTTTCGCCGACTGGCCAGGAGCGGAGGGTGCAGGGCGGATGGCAGTCATGCGTTCGCCGACTGGCCGGGAGCGGAGGGTGCAGGGCGGATGGCAGTCATGCGTTCGCCGACTGGCCGGGAGCGGAGGGTGAAGGGCGGATGGCAGTCGTGCGTTCGCCGACTAGGCCGGGTGAGAGAAGCGAGTTCGGGCAGGGCAGTCTTGCGGTTCTCGCCGACTGGCCGAGGAGCGGGGAAGGCTTGTCGCGCTCGAGGCCGACATAGCCACGGTACAGGGTGGGGATGAACTCCCTGGGTCTTACCGTCTTCTCCTTATATACCCAATTTTAGGGTGCAGGGGGTGGCGAAAGGGGGTGCGTGGGTGGAAAAATAGGGGGTGCAGGGGATGGAAACGGGTGAGCAGGGGGTGGTGCGAGGGGGCAAGGAGTGGTGAAGGGGGCAGGGGGTGGTGAGAGGGTGACGACCTTCCCGGGTGTCAAGAGAGGATGGATGGCGTTGAGACACTGACCCGCGGTCCAGGATGGCCCACCCTGGCGGACGCTTCACTCCTTTGTCTCAACGCCTCTCCGTCACCCAAGGAATCGGTCGCCGCGACCTCGGAGTCCGAAAGGGGTTTGGAGGGGGGTGGTGGCCCTGGAGCGCCCAAGAGCGTGTGAACCCTGCCGATGGCCTGGCCACGTGTGACCCGTGGCGACGCAGTCCTCAATTTCTTGGTTCACACACTCTCTGGACGCCCCCGAAATCTCTTTACCACATCACCCCGTTGGCAAATAAGCTTCCGGGTAGGGGGGTTTGACACCGACCTTGTCAGCACATTACAATAACGTTATACACTCTATAATCTATTTAAAATTCAGGAGATACAAAGAAAAAAAAATGAAACACCCTTCCTAAAATTAAATCACCGTATAGCCGAAAACGACAAAAATTAAGGAACCGTATATATATAGTATCACATAGACCAAGTTATCATTATATCGCAAAAACCAAAGTTATCATCGTCATCTCCTCGCATCAAACACAGGAACATATAATACATTTAAAAAACAAAAATTCACGAAGATAAATGTTGCACTATTTCAGTCTATCTAAAGTCTTAGTCTATATTCACATAATTTTTAAAAAATACACAGCCCTACAAAATTCTAATTACACAAAAATACACAAAGTCCTATGAAATTTCCTCTAAACACACGATTTCGCATACGTGCCCATCTCTTTTTTCTAACTTACTTAGTTCATTGTCTCTCAGTCTTTGTGCACGCGTTTCTCATGTCATGAAGCACATTTCACTAACATTTCACTGTTATTATTTTTATTTTTATTCACTTCTCTGTTTCATTATCACAAATCACTTCTCCGACCCTCACTCGGACCGCACGGATTGCTCTCCTCCTCCGGTTATGCCCCACACGCTTAGGGCGTCTGCATTTCCCCGGAGGCGGCTGGATTGTCCGTTCTGTGGAAGAGGTGGGGGCGGGTGCGCTCCACCATAAGACGTCCAGGCCCTTCCCGGGCGTCGGAGGCAGCTCCTCGGTGACTTCTTCACTGGCGGCCGCCCCATTAAGAGAGCAGGATATTGGGGACGTTCAAGGAGTGGAGATTGCTGGAGGGGTAAAACAATGAACTCCACGGGTGTCTTGAGACCGTGGTGGCACAGGGTCAAAGGGAGTGAGGATGATCGACTGCGAGTGACTGGGTTTCGGGTTGGGTTTCGGATGAAGGAAAAGGGATTCTTCGGGAGGCGTTTAATAATCTCCCGGGCAAGGGCCGTAAGTTATATGGTGGAGGAGAATGGGAAGGGGACAAGGGTAAGGCAGGGGCTAGAGGAGAGTGAGTGCTCGTTGGGAGGGGAGAAGGACTCTGAGTGCTTTCGTCGATCCTCGCCGAGTGCCTGGCGGTGTCCGGTGGGGGGCCATGGGTGTCCATCACTGGAGGCAGGGTCTCCACTTGCGGGTCAGGGGGTAGGGGTATGAGGTTGCGTGAATGAGCGAGGATGCGCCTTCCATTCTGCAAGTTCTCTATGTCGGCTTTCACGGGACTCCTCACTCTGGCAATCTTATAGGGCCCTAACCAGCGTGAAACAAACTTCCGGGCCTGCCCGTGGGAGACGACATTGTTCCGTAAAAGAACCAATTGTCCTTCTGAGAGGCTCGGTAGCATCAACCCCTTGCCGTACTTCCCTTGCTCCAACTCGCTTTTCCCATCAGCCGTGGCAAAATGCCCTAAGAAATTTACTTGTCTTTGGAAGAAATGACATTTCCGTGGATCCCATCTCAGGTGTTCGACGTCTATGGTAAACCCTTTCTTAAAAACTCTGTCAATGAGTCCATCATTACAAAGTAAAATAGGAGCTATTCCTTCCTTCGACCCTCTCGCTATTGATGGTAGTACATAATCGTGTTCTGTAATTAAAATTTCCCGATTCGCTAACTTATGATTCCTCGCCCAACATAGCATAATAGACATAGGAGGTATCCTAAAATTTTCAGTAATGTACAGCAATTCTGAGGCAGTATCTTCTTCACCCACTAGAGAGATTACGCCTTGCCCAGGGATAAGATCAGACTGCTCCATCGACATAAGGGGTGTCCTAGGGTTTCCATCAATGCGTATTGTTTGGGAGCCACTTTCTTTTTCGCACTTATATGAGGCTACGGTTCGCCTAGAGGTATCATCAGAGTCCTTTTTACGTAAACTAAAACTTTCCTCACTTTCTCTTCCATTCTCGACAGTTGCGTTTCCTCTTTTCACGCACACTTCATCTTTTTCGCACTCTTCCTCTTTTTTCCCCTCTAATCGTAAACTCATAAACAATTCCACAGAGTCACTGATTTCTGATAACCCACTAGCAACATCGCCTGCCTCCTCACTTTCCCTTCCATTCTCGACAGTCGCGGTTCCCCTTTCTACGCACACTTCATCTTTTTCGCACTCTTCCTCTTTTTTCCCCTCAAATCCTCCTATGCCGGATTGAATCACCTCTAATGAACTCGTGGTCACACTTCGATTTTCTCTCTTTCCCACAGTCGCTGCTCTTGCTATACAAAATTCATCCCACAATTTATCCTCTTTGGTTGACATCTCTTCCTTCCAACCCCATGAATCTGTTCCCTCCTCCCTTCCCTTTGTACACCCTAAATCGGCGATCAGTCCCAAATCCTTGACTGCCTCATCGCCCACGTCGGGAGGATCGTCAAATGAAATTAAATCTGGCTCCAAGTGAGCTTTTTCGTTGGATATAACGCCCTGTGACATGTGATTGTTGCCTCCTTCCATGATATATCTCTGAGTTTCGCATGCTATTAACTCAACGGCGGGTGGTTGACTTGAGTTGGGGCGTAATTGCACGTAATGGTTGTTATTAATTATCAATAATGCTTGATTTAAGTTCAAAGAACAGGCGTAATTTTTCATAAAATCAAGACCTATTATTCCATCATAATTTGTATTCCCTAAATCTATAATCAAGACGTCGTGAGGGTAATCTTTTCCATTTATCACTAACGGAATAGAACACTGACCCGTGACTGGAAGTGTATGGCCAGACGCACTTTTAACAGGAGTGACATACGGATACGGATTTAATTCCTTAAATGGAAATCTTTTTTGGTGAAGAATTGAAATTGCCGCGCCGGTATCGACAAGGAACCTACGATTACGGCCCAGGATCGTTCCCTCCATTACGAGGCCGGCTTCAGGCGAAACGGCTAAAATTAATTCGTCCCCGACCTTGCCGTCGGGGTTTACAAGTTTCCCTGTGCCGAAGTCGTTTTACTCGGACAGTCAATCGGGCGGTGGCCGGATTTGCGGCACCGTCCACAGAGGAGGAATGGGCAGTCCTTAGAAAGATGCGCTTCCTCGCCACAGTAAAAACAGGACCGCCGTGCTGAGGGACAAAAGCGAGCGATATGTCCCGATTGACCGCACTGATAGCATCGGCGTGTAGAGGAAGGTGACCGGTTATCCCTGCGTGGTGCATGACGAAGTTCGGCGGCAGAAGGGTTCGCTTGCGAGGCGAGGGCATTGACTTGTCCTATCTGTTGTTGGGAGGGGTAGGCAGTGAGATGCGTTGGATTATGAATGGAGGAAAGCGGTAGTGAGCGCTGGAGACCTAGAGAATCGGCTTGCTGATAGTACTGGGGGTAAACGGCTGACATGGTGCTAATATCAGAGGTCCTACTCGCATAATTTCTCATATTTGCTTCTTCAAGTAATGCGAATTCCTCCGCTTCAAGTAGGCTCATTGGGTTCCTCACTGCGACGAAACGGCCCACGTCTTCTCTCAAACCCAGCGTAAATTGTGACAAGAGTCTATGTTCCATAATGATGCTCGTTGCTTGTGACTGTGGGTCCGGGAAAGTTTCTTTTAATTGACGGGCAATTTTGCGAAGCCTAGTGGAGAATTCGTTGACCGACTCAAGGGGACGTTGAATACACGTGGAAAACATTCTCTCTAGGGAAATAGGTGGGACCTTCAAGGAAAATCTACGTTTAAGAGAGGAAGAAAAACTCTCAAAGCTCGATAAAATGTGAGGATTAGCGTGAACATATTCGGCGGCCGAACCACTAAGTCTTAAACGAGCAATTGATATGGTTTGTGTTTCAGTCCACGCACTGAGATGACTAACCGTTTTGAGGCATTCGAAAAAATTAGAGACGGTGGTTTCATCGTCTCCACTGAAATGGGGAATAAAGGCTGCGTTACTTCCTAACATGGTGAGAGGATGGGCGGGAGCTGTGCTTGGTGTTGCCACGCTGGAGCCTGCTGAGGCCGCATCGGTGGAAAGGAGATTGACAGAGGGGGTGACAACAGTTAATCGAGGGAAAGGCGTAGGCTGCACAAAGTGCGATGGAGAATGAGGAGTATCCAACGGGAACGATAAAAAAGGATTGGTAGAGGCCATAGCGCACAAAAATAACAAATAATAAAATTAAATAAAAGGCCGTAAAACAATGAAATCAGAAATATATGTCTTGAACAACATGAAAAGCATAAGACAAATCACTGAAAGTAGCCAACTAAATATCGTATTTATCTAGAATTCAAAAGCATGCTGACTTCCGTTTGCAAAAAATTTGAAAACATCATATTTAACGTCCTAGATTTACGACGTGAATAATTAACATGAGCAAACTCAGTGCCTTAATCACAAAAATTTCTAATTTTCACCTGACACCATTTAATGTCGTCGAGACATTAGGGGAAGAAATAACAGACTGGTTGGCCTTAGGGGAGCTTTATTGCTCATGATTGTTTTACAGCAAGATCAGCTTTTACAAGTACACTAACACTTACGAGACACAACACAATGAGTGCGACAAGGCGGCGTCGGGTCGGAAGGGACGGAAGCTGGTGGCAGTCTTGCTTTCGCCGACTGGCCAGGAGCGGAGGGTGCAGGGCGGATGGCAGTCATGCGTTCGCCGACTGGCCGGGAGCGGAGGGTGCAGGGCGGATGGCAGTCATGCGTTCGCCGACTGGCCGGGAGCGGAGGGTGAAGGGCGGATGGCAGTCGTGCGTTCGCCGACTAGGCCGGGTGAGAGAAGCGAGTTCGGGCAGGGCAGTCTTGCGGTTCTCGCCGACTGGCCGAGGAGCGGGGAAGGCTTGTCGCGCTCGAGGCCGACATAGCCACGGTACAGGGTGGGGATGAACTTTAATGTCGTCGAGACATTAGGGGAAGAAATAACAGACTGGTTGGCCTTAGGGGAGCTTTATTGCTCATGATTGTTTTACAGCAAGATCAGCTTTTACAAGTACACTAACACTTACGAGACACAACACAATGAGTGCGACAAGGCGGCGTCGGGTCGGAAGGGACGGAAGCTGGTGGCAGTCTTGCTTTCGCCGACTGGCCAGGAGCGGAGGGTGCAGGGCGGATGGCAGTCATGCGTTCGCCGACTGGCCGGGAGCGGAGGGTGCAGGGCGGATGGCAGTCATGCGTTCGCCGACTGGCCGGGAGCGGAGGGTGAAGGGCGGATGGCAGTCGTGCGTTCGCCGACTAGGCCGGGTGAGAGAAGCGAGTTCGGGCAGGGCAGTCTTGCGGTTCTCGCCGACTGGCCGAGGAGCGGGGAAGGCTTGTCGCGCTCGAGGCCGACATAGCCACGGTACAGGGTGGGGATGAACTCCCTGGGTCTTACCGTCTTCTCCTTATATACCCAATTTTAGGGTGCAGGGGGTGGCGAAAGGGGTTGCGTGGGTGGAAAAATAGGGGGTGCAGGGAGTGGAAACGGGCGAGCAGGGGGTGGTGCGAGGGGGGCAGGGAGTGGTGAAGGGGGCAGGGGGTGGTGAGAGGGTGGCGACCTTCCCGGGTGTCAAGAGAGGATGGATGGCGTTGAGACACTGACCCGCGGTCCAGGATGGCCCACCCTGGCGGACGCTTCACTCCTTTGTCTCCACGCCTCTCCGTCACCCAAGGAATCGGTCGCCGCGACCTCGGAGTCCGAAAGGGGTTTGGAGGGGGGTGGTGGCCCTGGAGCGCCCAAGAGCGTGTGAACCCTGCCGATGGCCTGGCCACGTGTGACTCGTGGCGACGCAGTCCTCAATTTCTTGGTTCACACACTCTCTGGACGCCCCCGAAATCTCTTTACCACACAATAGAGCACCTCTCCACTGAAAAACATGGCCACATGCAGATTCCTGCCACTACATGCACACACTGATTATGGCTTAGCTTGACTTGAAAAGATTTGGAATTGGATGATAAGACTAACCAATCTTATCGGTACAAAGTTAAAATGATCTCTCTGAGGCCAGACAAAGGACAAAGTCAGTGTTTCATTCATTGGCCAGCGATTTCATAGTAATGGTGCAGCCTTAAGGCTAGCCTAAAAACACCGAGCCAAGATACCTAGTCTCTGTATATTTGCGGTGCTGGTTCTCACCCCTCTCTGAGATGCATGTTTGCAACAGTCATTCTTGTGGAAGGCTGACTTGAGGCAGCTTTCGTACTGGCATCCCTTAAGATTTGATTTAAACCATTAAAATAGGGACCTGGAATGATATTACCTTTTCGAGGGCAGGGCAATTAGTAAATATACGTAAACTCTTTCTGCCAGAAATTTGTTTGTGAGTGCAAATGTTTTTCTTACAAAAATTTTTGTGTTTTGGAGTAAGAAAACAATGATATCAAATATTATGCAGAAAAAAACGGAATCATTTTCTATGGCATTTCATAAATATGGGAATCATTTTTTTTACAATTCATTGGCAATGGTGGTCAAGAAAATTAGTGATTCAAGTTGGAAACACCCAGGTAAAAAATGTTGAACAGGAAATGGAGAAAGAAAGAAGAGAAAATTTTTCAAGATAAGATGGAGAGAGTGTGAGGATGACTGGAATTATGTCTTAGAGTGTTTTATAGGAGAGGTTAAGAAACTCAGTGGGGGGTAGCCTTAGTCATGAATAAAAAAATTAGGAATAAGGGTACCTAATTGAATCAAATAGTTGAGTGATAGAATACATACTGCGAAGTATCAAGGCAAATAAAATGAAAGTACAGGTGTATATACCAATGTCTATGTATATGGAAGAAGAGATTCAGAGAATCAGGGATGGACATAGTTTTCGGGGTCAAGGAAGGGCACCCTACACCGTGGTAATGAAATATATATTCTTCGATTATAATGATAAAAAATTATTAGTAGTTCTGAATACACTAGATTAGGCAATGTTGGAAGACGCTCTGCTACAAGACTCATGGCACTGTCCCTCCAGATGGTGTCTCTATGGGCACTGATTTTTCTCTCTTGCTCTCTCTGCACTTCCACTAGCCACCAGCCAGCAGCTCTTGGTAATCTAGAAAAATGACATGTGGGTAGAGAAAGTCTGCACAATATTGTACACAGCTGGAGGTAATAACAGATATCATTCCAAGAAATTAAAGCTAAATTATTTCTAGGGATTGGACTGCAGCGGTGAGTGAAGGGAGAGATGGGAGAGAAGCATGGATTATAACTTAGGAAAGAGGAATGTTCTCAGCAAGAAAGTTGCTGATCAACACAGGGTTGCAAGAAGAACAATATGGTAATCTCAAACATATGGTTCAAACTTCACCATGGGCATAGGTAAGTACGTATGGAAAGAGGCTGGGAATGCAGATGAGTTTCAGCCATTCAATTTTAGATTAAACATCAATTCAGGAATAGTATAATCAAATCACTTACTATATCTACCCTCTGGAGAAATCCAGAGACTTGGTAAGGAGTATTGAAAGAATGGCCCCTCTTGGAAGTCCGCAAGGTGAACTCCAGGAGAGGCCCTTCCTCCGGGGAAGGTGTCAGACTGGAGCCATCCATTGTGAGAGGACACCATTTGGCTCCCTACATGTGCAACTTCATGGTAATGAATGCAAGTTATTATTCAAGAGAGTCAAAAGTGGAAGGATGGCACAAAAGTGGAATGAAGAAGCCTCAACAGGGGCACAGACATGGTTCTAATATTGAGAACAAGGGAATCGGAGCTGTAGAAAATGAGTGGTACTTGGTAGTAGGGGTGCTCCAGTTTAATATGCTTTGATGGTTGTGATTATTATGGTTACTTGTTGCCCACTTCTTCCTGACAGGGGCAATAGAATTTCGAAAAATGGACAGCTGTCCCTCTGAATCCGATCCAAGCCCAATGATATTTCACTTGTGTGATTGAGTGGGAACTGGTGGTTCTTTCATGGCAGGTCATAGCCCAGAAATATCTATAAATGAATAACATACAGTGTTATTAGTACAACAAAATTAAATTAAATATAAAAAAAAAAAAAAAACATGGATTACTGAAGAGATGATCAGAAAGATACAAGAGAGAAAAATAGAATAACATAACACAGAGCTAGGAAGGAGAATGTGTCGGGAGCTAAATAATTGGCTGAGAAAATAAACCAAGAAGGTGATGGAAACATGGCGGAGGGAACAGAAAGATGACATGGATACACATTAGAAAGAGGAAAAAATGGATGCCTTCTACAGGGAATTCATAGAATTATCCTGAGTAGCAAATGAAAGATCATGTTCAATGACAAAAGACAAAATAAGAAAGTTATAGTACAAATGAAAGATATTAAGGTAAGGGGGAAGGAATACACCGTAGAGCTTTGAGGTAGGGGGAGTAGACCAATCATCTTAAATATAGAACAATGATGTGATATAAATAAGGATAGTATGGGCCCAGGAATAATAGATGAGATAGAAAGATTACCAGGTGAAATGATTGGGAATTGTGCGATTAGAATAGATAATATATGTTCAGAGAGCTGAGGACTGAATAGCAAGAGAATATCTTAGAAATGTATTCATAGTATCTTCTGAGGAAGGAGTGTGGCCCAAGTATTTTGTAAAGACAATTCTGATCACTATACCATAGAAGAGTAGAGCAAAAGCATGGGAGGAGTATAGAACCATTTGTTTAATTTTGCATGTGGCAAAGGTAATAATACGTGAACTTAGAGTCTTTCGGAGAAATGTATAGAGTAGGGCAAAAAACTATGAGGGAATGCCATATTAGTTTTTTTAAGGTTACATCAGAGAAGACTCCTCATGATCAAGGACATCATACATTTTCCTTTACACTAGGTGCCTATGTCCAGAGAGTAAGTTACATTTTCAATGCTTCTGCAGAATAGCTATGATCTTGATTTCCTGTATTTACTTCAACTGTGCCCTTTCAATAAAAATCCATTGACACCATTTTGAGGTATTGTTTACACTTAGTGGCAAGTTTCTATGTTTAAAGAAATGAATATCCCAGCAAATGCAAGTGGTGGTTTGAGATCCATTTTCTGAATAAAAGGTGTACAAAACCAACAGGAATTCATGAAGAAATTTCCGGAGGTTTATGGAGAAAATGAATTAAGAGATTAACTGGCAAATTTCCAATGAAGGATATGAATATATGTATAATGAAGAACTTTCCTGCCTCTTCCGAGCTTACCCAGTATTCTACCTTAATAGACAGTCCTCTACAACCCCCCAAATCTGATTATTCATTCAATCCGCTTGCTCTGCCCTCTTCTTATGTTTGACCACATCTTTCTGCCTTCCTCTGTCATACAAAGATCTAATGGGATTGAGTTGGTGTGGTGGCTAAAGTACTGGCTTCCCATCCAGGGGGCACAGGTTTAAATCTTGTGAGGAGCAAAGATTTTTCAATGAAATTCCCATTCCCTCTTGTATGTTACGTGGAGGGTGCTTCAAGTGCAGTACTTCATCCATCACATGGAACGTTAAACTGTAGTCCTCCTTAGCAACTTTAATAGAGAGTAGGCTAACATCGATGCCAGGTGTTCTTCCATTCTTAGGTTTTCCCCATGTTGATTGCTTTTCAAAATAACAGTTTAGCCCATAATCCAACAGGCGTCTTCAGGTTGAAATTCTGGGCCTGCATTTTTGCTGCGCTAATATGTATAGGGCTTATATACTCTCTTCTGTGTTCTTGGATTGGCTCTTCTCTTCCTACTGAATCCTCTTCCATGATCCTACTATGTGGTAGCCGGCTTCTCCATTGAAATTCTTTTTTTTGTCATCTCAATGGATAGTGAAATCTATGAGGAAAACCAATGTCAGGTTTCTCTACAACCTTCATCCAATTCCTAAATAATCCCACTCATAAGAACCAAAGCAGTTATTCTTGATAATGCAAATTACCTCAGCTGTTGGTCACCTCCTAAAGCAATAAACCAAACAAGAAATTCTTTTTTGTCTCCCTTTCAATAAATCTTCTCCACAACCACATCTCACTTTCCTGCAATATAATCTCATCCACTCTCCCCAGGGTCCAAGGTTTACTTCTCCATAATGCCTTGCTATGTATCAAAATCTTAACTAATTTCTTTCTGAACACCTTAGTCAAGAATCCTTGTCATTAGTTCTCTCCTGTTTTAAAATTTCTCATTTGTTGACTCGATTCCATTCATTATACCTTAATACTACCAATATCCAACATCTTCTTTTTTTGGGTTCATTTGTTAGGGCTGTGTTTTGCACCCTCTTCTCAAGGCATCTTTATCCCTCCAATCCTTCTCTCCTATCAACACATTTCCATATCCATGGCAACTCGTTTCATCCTCTCTTCTGGTGGTCTTCCTCATAAGTGCAAAATTCCACAGAAGAAAAATCATTCTCCTTGACCGGGACTCGAACCCACATCCCTCTATATTGCGCCAAGTGCTTTATTGCATTACATAAAACTACTTGGTAAATAGATGCTGCTAACAAATAGGTGGCCAGAAACCTAGAAAAGAGGGCACCAACCCTCCGTCACATGAGCGAAGGTAGAGACCACAACACAGTAGGTACTATATACAGCAACTCTCATTACATTGCAATCATGGTAAGGTATTTACCTAAACTATAGTAGTATGCTAGGAGGAAAGCAGCGGGAAACCACTACATAATTATCCTGAGGAGAACCAGCTCTCTGATTTTTTCTCTTTTGTATTTTACAATAAAGATAAGATCGAACCCTCTTGATTAGAACTGGAGGTAAATTATTTCCCCTCTCTGATCTCCAGGTTGTGATGTATGTGTAACAGATATTATTGCTGAGGTATTATCAAGAGTGCATTTGGATTTTTTTGTACATAACCAACGGTCCTTCATGGCCCTTGTAGATAGCAAATCTAATTATAAGTGAATTCAAGTTTGGCTAATGAAATGTACTTCTGTCTCTATCGTTATTAATAACTGTAGGTCATTTACAGTAACCTTTGGATTGCCTAAAGAAATCATCAGTGATAATGGACCTCTTTTGATAGCCATTTGTTTAAAAGTTTTTGTGAGTGCCATATCATTAAGGTTACTAAGACCCCTGTGTATAGTCCTAAATCAAATGGATTGGTGGATAGAGAAGTCCAAACCATCAAACAGTCATTAAGGAAACAACTGCAAAAATTTGTGAAAAACCCACTAACAGTTACAGAAGCATTTTGTAACATTTTGTACACTTACCGAAACACCCCCTCCTCTAAAACGGGATTGTCTCCACCCAAAATGGCGTTCAAAATAAACCCCATATATACTCTGCTTTCCCTGTTAAAATTGAGGTATGGTGTTCTCCCCAAGGAGCAGGAAACTTTGAAGACCATCATTAAGTACAGTGTAAATGACAAAGTGTTGGCAAAGTTTCATAAGGCTTCAAAATCAATACCTGGAGTCTTTAATGAAAGAGTCAGTCAGGTCGCATATCTGGTGTTATTTATTGGAGTCTTTCGCCTGGTGTGTGTTAATCAAATGAAGAAGATACATGAATTGAAAAGGGATGAACCAAATGCATAGTGAGATTTTCTGTAACCCCCATGTATTTCCCTCTTCTAATCCATTTTCCTGCTTCATTCCTTCAGTGAGCCTTCCTGCAGTCTGCTTCTCTTGCTCCTTCTCCCTCCAGAGCCATCCATCCTCAAGTAATAACCCAGGAACCCAACCATAGAGGCAACACCTCTTCTGAGTCCCCGCAGTGTGCACTTTTCCCACATTGAGGCATTCAACGAGGACTACATATTAAGGCACCACCTTTGACTTTTTAGTTATTTAACCTTCAAATTGCAATTTGGCATTTGTTAATAATATATTTTTGTCTTGAATTTTATATTTTTTTTACATGCAGTTTTATTTTAAAACATTGGAAGGGAGGCTTCTGTGGATTCACAGAGAGGACCCAGACAGCAAAGCAATTGCTGCAATCCCACTGGATTCCAACTAGCATCCTCCAGGGTGCAACTGGGAATCCAACTGGACCTGTCAAGCAGTGGTTTACGGATGGGGGGGTTAGGGTTTAAACCCCCCCAAAAAACATGTTTACCTGAATTCGTTTTCGTTTGTTTATCTGAATTCGTTTTCATTCGTTTACCTGAACGAGCGTTTAGAATTTTGCTTATTGGACTGAAAAATATAGTCAAATTGTTTTCACAAAAAGATAATGTTAATTTAATTATTGTTTTAGTGACTAGTAATCTACATATCATTTTATGATAATGTACATAAATATTAATGAAACCTCCCCAGAAGTCAAAACCCCCCTCCAGAAGTCAATCCTGCATACGCCACTGCTGTCAAGTGTGCGTGCTGGATTCAAGCCAGATTGCAGCTGTGCTTCTTACACAATTCCAGCTGTGCATTAGTTGGATTTCAGAGTGGAATCCTTTTTGAATGGAGCTGGATTTTAAGGAAACATGCCAAGCTTGCATGTCCAATTGATTGAAGCTACATATTCAAGCTGGAATTAAGCTATATTCAGGCTTGCCACGGCCAACAGAATCGATGCCACATATTCAAGCTGTAATCAAGCAATATCCAAGTTTGCCACTTCCAGTTGAATTATTCCAGCCAAATTCAGGCTGTAATCTAGCTTTCTTGCTATCTGGGGAGTGAAGGATGGAGTGTCCTCGGAGTGGAACCAAAGGCACTCCGACTTCCCGCTCTAACTTAACCGCTCTAACTCCTCGAATATAATAGAGAGATATTCGCGGAGTGGAGCGAGACAAATGCCGCTTGAGGTGTGAGCTACCGGCAGACCACAGGTCGCTTAAGTGCTCTTCCAAGTTTTAAAGATGCTACGATTACAGTGGTAGCGAAAAACGGTGGCGCAGAAGACCATTTTCAGTGGAAGGGTCCGTTGCGTACAAACTAGTTCCGCATTGGGGGGGAAGGCAGTCTCCGCGTTGGACTACCAAGGGTCCCAAGATCGCAAACCTACACTGCCGGCTTCAAAATGCTCACTCTGTTATTCACATCAACTAAAATCTCTAAATGGCTCTTACGCCAATTTTTTAGATGGGATCCTTCGATGGGTTGCGAAAGCTATCAGTATATTTTGATGCAACCTTATTCGGATCGTAAACATAGTCGTGTAACGCACCACTGCACTTTCCCGCCCTCGCCAGTTAAATGCATTTATGTCGGCTGCACTGCCTACCATGTTCTATCCTCTCCCCTCCACTCCTTTGCCGACCCCATTTCACGCGCTCCTTTCCCTCCTTGACCCCACGCTTCGCGCTGCCGACTGCCACCAAGTTTTGCTTCCACTGTACGGACGCTAACGTAAATACCCGCAGCATTAGACTCGTATCGTGTCTCTGTTCCGTTTTCGACTTCGCCAAACCACTACAACTGGGGTTGGGAGTCACAAAGACTGACTTGCGACTGACCGGAAATTCGGAATATTATTCACCCCTTTCTTCAACCATTACCTTCAGCATCTAGTCCATTCCATACCTTCCTCCATCAGTGATGCTTTACATTTCCTAGAACGCCTCCATTCCACACCCCCTAACTATGGACCAAGGAGGTTAGAGAACGCTCACTATACTCCTTGCTATAGACACTGACATCATATTGGCTTCCAATGATGTTACCTTCCTCTGTATTTCCATCCCTCACTCTGAAGGCCTTTCTTACACCGTAATTTCCTTAATAGACGCCCTGCTCCACAAATCCCGAGTTGCTTTCTCTTTCAGGCATATTTCGCGTTTTCCTTGAATAATTTCCGTTCATATTCGTCGATTCATAATATTGAAGTCAAGGCTTATAAAATGGAACTGTTTTCGCGGCAGCGCGGTTCAAGAGGTGATGCAGTTCTTTAAAGTGTTTAATAATAGTTAAACGGACAAATTTAATGGTGTGCAAATTCATATGAGTACTTTTAAAGGCTTTAGGAACACGTTGTATGCAGGAAATTTTTCCTATTTTTGTTATAATGAAGCACCAAACACATTCTTTTAGGAGCTTGAAAAATAGGCAGCTTTTTAGTTCTAAACATAATCAATAAATATCGAGCAAAATCAGTATTTATCAAAAGTGTTTATTATCAATTAGTGCAGAAAAAATAAGCTTCAATTTGATGTACAAGTAACAAACATCTTTTCCAGTTAAAAAGATAATACGCTTCAAACTCAGGTTACACAATTTTAAAACGGACAGTAGCAATGATTTCCAAATTCACCAATCCCACTTCATCCTTACCCACCATACCCTCTCCTTCAACGACCGCTTTCACCTCCAAACTAAGGGATGCGCCATGGGAAGTACATTATGTATCGGTCTTGAAACCTCTTCTCTGGCTTTAGATGCATTGACGACATTTTCCTTCTTTGTTCCCATGACGTCGGTTCCGTAAACTCCTTCAGTTCCTCCGTTAATGAATTCTACCGTGTCTCCTTCACGCTCCATAACTCCTCTTCTGCTGTAACCGTCCTTGATGTAAATACCTCTTTCCAACCACCAATGCAGCACCTCTGTCCACATTAAACCCGCCAAGAAACAACAATACCTCCATTACAATCAATGCCACCCCTCCCACACTCAAAGGTCTCTCCCCAACTCTCTCTCCGTACGAGGCCACCGCTGCTGCAATGACCCAGACTCCATTGATTACCAATTCCTGCACCTATCCGTCCTCCGACGAGGTTATCCAAAGGCCCTCCTCAGACAAAAAAATGCTAAAAACTTCCTATTCCCCTAAACCACCTCCGAGTAAAAACCACTATAACCTTTCCTTGCGCACTACTGACTTCTCAGGTGCTTAGTCCCTAATGGAACTCTCAGGATACTTTTTCTACTCCTCTCGGACAACCTAATAATCTCTAACGTCTTCCCTAAATGTTCTGCCTTCACATTTAGACCCCCTCCAAAACTCTCTTGCATCCCGAAAACTACCAAATCGTTTTCCAAATTTATTACCCACACCAATGCCCCACCCACCCTTAACTAGATGCAAATTATGCCCCATCCTTATCACCCAACCTTTCCCACAAAAATTCCTCTTCTTTTATCCTCCATTCGTCCCTTATTCCTCCTGCACCACTAATGACATAGTCAATGTGCACCTGTGTAACTCATGGCCTGCTTCCTATATCGGCCTCACCGCGAGTCTCCTCAGGATCCCCACGAGCGGCCATCAAACCTCCTGTAACACTTATTTCTAAAGTGCCTCCCCCCCTGTCCTCACTCATGCCTCCTACTACAACCTTTAGTCCGACAGATGTTTTAACATGGGCGCCCCTACTTCTCTCCCACCTTCTGTCTCCCATTTAGAAATCAGGACCTTTGAGCAAGCATGAATATGGCTCTTTCAAGCGTTCGATTCCTGGGGTCAGAACAGGCCCTCATAATTCGAGTAAGTTCTTTCCCTTTTCTCCCCACTTCACACATCTCTCTCTCGCTCACCCCTACTGCTTCTTCCAGAATTCCAACACTCTTTCCTCCTCTGCGGGGCTTGACCAGCTTTATCCCCTCTACCACTCTCTTCAACATGCCCTTGCCTCTTAATCTAGCCTCCATTTCTTTTCCTCTCATACTATATCCAGCACTTCATCGTCCATTTCCTTCGCCACTCATCTCGCTACTCAATTTTTCTCCAAATCCTCTTCTCAAACTTATCCTGTCTACGCGCGTCCTCTTACCGAAACAACCAAATTTCCCACCGATTCAGTGCCATTCTCCACAACATAGTTTTCACTAGTTTTTCTTAACGTATATATATTTAGGGCTGGTCCTCACCAATTCTCCCATCGCCGCAATGCGTCCTTACCTAGTGCAATTCGATATCTGATATTCCTACAAATAACTCATCGCTCTCCTAAATACCCTCTGGGTGAGTAAATTTTCCAGTATGTATCTCTAGCTTGTGGCATTTCATCTTTGTACTCAGCCCCATATTCTTGCTTCAAGAATATCTCGTTACCTTCTTCAAATGGTTGATTTTCAACCTATACCCTCACTCTGTACCTCTAATTCACTCATAATTCACAGCAATCCCTTGTCTCACTGGCTGTTTTTTTTTTCAAGTAAAATTTCAGATGCTGGCCCATTAGCACCGAAAAGCAGTGACGTAGCTAGGGGGGACAGGAAGGGGTGGTCCGTCCCGGGAAGCACTTATTTGGGGCAGCATTTTTGGCATAAATAGTTTTTTTGAGTAATTTATTTTCAGTGATAAGACTAAAACTATCCAGAAAGTTAACCATTACCATTAATTACAAATAACCATAATATCTATAAAATAAATAATTAACTATAAAACAAACATAAAACTAACGAAATAGATTTTGATAATATATTAAGTGTGATGTTATAGAAAAGCGAGAAAAATAAATTTTAACTTTTGTCTTTAAATTTAGAAATAGAAGAAATAAAATTATGTTTTCTTTTGCTTTTTGCGAATTGTGTCTTGATAGGTTTGACGCGTATTATGTGTTCCGCAAAGGAGATGCGACAATGAACTGCAGACTGGGTGGCTCAAACAGCTATGTCACTGCCAAAAAGGTTAGAGGATATAAAAAGGAACGCATCTAATCGGAAATGGCACCTTATTCGCCATCGATCAGTACCACTATGAACGTGGCGGGACGTATGAGACGGTTTCGGGAATGTCGGATTGTCAACGCGACGCAAGCCGTTACCATTACGGCCCTAATATTTATTGCCCGCTAACGCAGGCGCATTCACGAAAAGGCTACGGCCATGTACGTCTCACGACAATGTTCACGATCCAAAGAGATCTGGATCAAAATTCACTGATGGTGTTAGCAGCTCATAGAAGTAGTCCATCAAAAAATTTTAATTTTGAGCGACAGAGAGTACTCATCAAAGATGATGTGAATAACAGATATGGACATTTTGATGTTGGCAACAACATGTTGCGACTTAGGGAACCCCGATAGTCCAACGCGGAGACTATCTTACTCATTCATGCTGAGGTAATTTGTAGGCAATACCTACATCCTTCCACCAAACAGTCTTCTGCGCAACTGCCATCATGTTCCGCTACCACTGTAAAATCACACTACTGACAAATATTCACACATAAATATGATTCACAGGGAATATCCATGCAGAAATTATTCACTCATCACCTCAGGTGTGCAACAATTGTACATTTCTCATTTCGAAAGTGAAATGCACGTATACACTCTTGGGCATGTTTACATTTCTGTCGAGTACCAGATAATCGGTATGTTCTCTCGCCTCATGCGTTTCCGCTGCTTCTTGTCGAGCTGGCTGATTTCAAGGCGAATGGAAGAGTAATTATAACCTCCCTCTCACTCTACGCCTGTACCTTCGACCGATCCTAAATCTGGACGCACACGTAATGGCTTCCAGTTTGAGATTTTTTTCAATTCTTTCCTCTTCTCTGTTTGTGGGACTCTTTTTGTCATACCGATGGAAGAGATGCGTCGAGAAACGCGATAATTTGACTCAATTTGTTCGTGTGCTTATCCCGATGAGATGATTTGGTCATCGGGGGTGTGAGAGATTATAAATTTGCAATTCAAACGAATAGGCTAAAAATGGATGAGCCCCATTTTTAATAATTTATTTTTTTCAATGTATTGCGTCAAAACCTAGTGTGCTTATAGTGTCTTTCCCAATTAATAAGCTAGAGAACTTTGATGACGTCAGATACATTTAAACCAACACACAGCAAAAACTTGACCGGTAAATTCCTTAAAACTTTGTCAACCCAGTCGAATTCAGGATTTTAAAAACAGCCATGATGAACGGCTAAAAGTGCGTTGAAAATTCCCCCGACAGTTGGTTCCCATACATCCTCCAAAACTTTTACCTTTGGAAATTTTGGAGTCTTTGGTAGCGTAGAGGTCTGCTCTTTGGCCTGGAAAGCTGAAGATTCTTTGTTCGATTCCCGGTCCAAGAAACCCTATTTATTTCCCTCTGGAGATTTTCAACGAATCCTGTCTCAGTTCATCACACACACTACATCGATTCGATTACATTGCGCTGTGGTGACAAGGGGATTGAGGAGAAAAGCGGAAAAGAATGGACTACCGTTCATGAAACTAAATAAATACTGGGAGGAGTCTTATTTCACAAAATAAATGTATTAGGTATAGGTTTATCCAATACCTTTGACAATTATTCAAATAGAACACAATACCCACAAATATTTGAGAATAATACTTTTTTTCATTTATATTAATAATTTCTTATTTTTAGATCGTTTGCGTGCAAAAGATTTTTTTTTAATGTGGAGATTATTTTGTGGCTTCTAGCGTTATCCAATACCATCCTAGGGAGCTGGAACAATAAACCCGCGAACCAGGGTCTTCCAAATGGCAGTGTTCGTTAGGATAACTGAAAATCTCAGGAATTGAAATGGTAATTTGCATCTGTGGCTGCCATCACGACGGCTGTTTCGAGCAAACCGTAGTGTGACAAAATTATTTAATCCATCCGCAAAAACATCCTCTCAAGGAATACGTGAACGCATAGGAAAACCAATTAACTGTTTGGCATTAGGAGGGATATCACAAGATGGGCATCAATTTCCACCTTCACGAGATCGCAAAGAATACCCAGGGACCTGTGCGGGGCTGAGAAACACATTGATTCACTTCCCTTCTTATTCTTCTTTCTGCAAGTATTGGTCTGTATGATAACGTTCTTCCAAGAAATTTTAAGGATGTTACTTATAGGTTCTATACTTCGTTTTAATTATTGTCGATCTGACTGGTTTATCGTCTTTCGATGCGAAAATAAATACTTAGGTATTTTCGGTCGAGCTCTTAAAGTTGTATTATTGTATCGTCTCGAGAAGTTCAAATGCGGCTTTCTGTAGTGCATTTTGTCCTTGGAAATTAAAATTTGGTCGTCTGCGAAGAGTAGCATTATTAATAGTACAAATTTATTATTAGTACAAAGTCACTTTCCTGAATTATAAAGGACTCATACAAAAACTATTTTTTCAATTTCGGTCTCAGATTAAAAAAATTATAATCATAGCATTTCATCGTCCCTCAACACCCTTTATATTTTTGTTAACCAGTATGAAGATTTAAAAAAAATAACTTTAAGCTCACAATGTTATTTTCTGAGAATATTTTTTCTCAATTCAATGCTATTTTAACACGCAGTCTAATGGTACGTTATAAATACCTATTTTATTGTAATTTGATTACATATAGGTACACAGATTTTCTTCTAAACGCGAAAAAAATAAATTTCTTATTATTATAATTTTTGCTAACAAGTATCAAGGTGCCACGCCGAGTTCAATATTTGAAACAAACATATTTCAATATAATTTCGTTAGAATTTCGGATACCACGCCGAAAACTCTAGTTATAACAAGCTTTAACGAAGGAAAAAAGTTAAAATATAATTCTTGTAACATTTACATTACTGCCTGTACGGTAGGTTCCAACGCATAAACAGATGCACTAAAATGAAATATGGTCCTAGATTTTTTTTCGACTTAATTAAAAATTATTAAAATGTGCACTCAATGACCCAGGACTACCGCTCATACCTTCCTAATCACTCGCAGCAAATTCTGGAAACCTAGGTTCTGATCCCAGTGTAGACGAATAGTTATTTTATTTGAGAAAATCGCGGCGGGTGACTCTCGCTATAGTTTCCGCCGCGGATGGTCCCGCAATAATTTGAATTGATGTTTACGAGTTACGCAAAGAGCAATGTCAGCGGTGTTTCCGGCAATTTGCTCGTAAAGCTCTTTTTAAACAGCGATCATCTCGCATCCACTCATCGTCAAGAAATAATTTTTGCTCTAAGGCAATAAAATACTTTTCCTTTCACTTTACGAAGGGAGATGCTCGTCGTTATCAGGTGTGACCCGCGTTCGAACCCAAAGTAAATGTTATGCCGATTGCCAATTCGACGCCGTGCTGACTTTCTTCGGAGTAGTTATCTCTTTTGTCCTTGAAGTCACCAGGGGAAGTCATACCATTCATTTAAAGAGGGGCTATTCGAGGCATGAGCATAAAGATTGATATTTCACTTTTCGCAGGAACACCATACGGATCACCACGACGGAATCAGAGCACCATCCACAGTGAAGCGATTCGGGTGGTCCAGGAGGCATGTAAGTGAATGTTTTTTTTTAATTTTCGCGAAAACATTTCCAACATAGAACAAGACGGGAGAAATGGCGTAGGTCTTAGTTGTTAGGTACATCTATACATGTACCTAACAACTAAGTCATTCAATGGTAATTGTCTTTAGCTTTCTAGGTTTTATATTTGAGCTTCAAGGGGAGTGGGTCGGCAGCCCCCTCCCCCTCGCTTGCCCCATGCTTTTTAACAATTCTTAACAAACGCATAAAAGCATGAACCATTGCGGACAGATTTTAGTTTTATTTTTTGTAAATGACTATTTACATTAGTGTGATAGCATGAACTTCATCACACCAGGTGACACTTCATGATGTTCTATGATTTCCGTTATTCTCCACTGCCGTAGGTGACTCAAAGTTTGCGGTGCCTGAAAATAGGATTGCTTACTATGCTAGATTGTTATACTTTATTGGTAGAATTTCACTAATGTGATGTAACTCAACTCCTTAGATAGTCAATCAGTGGTCACCATTTCCTGTAGTAAATCTCTTTGGCATTCGTTAGTCGTGGAATGTGTCACAATTTCTTATCCATTAATTGGCCCTGCATTAATCTAAATCTACCTCTACGAAGTACTGTGCTAGCCACCACTAGGGTGTGTGTTACGGGGTGATTCCACACCAGGCATGCAGCACTCCTCCCAGTTCAAATTAGAACCTTCATATCATCAAAATCATTTGTGGGTTTAATGAGAAAAATTAACCAGAGAATCTATGCCATTGGTTATGGACAGTCCAACCCGCAGTAGCGCACCTGCATCGATGCGGAGGTAAGTTCATTTCCTTCTATTAGTCTTTATTATACATGTGTATTTCCCCTTCATACTGTCTGGAATTCTCATTTTTCTCCCGTTTCATTCATCTAGATATCAAAAGGTCAGCCAATTATGGCCAAACAGCGCCCACATCACGTTAAAGAATCCGCGTTTCGTTAATGTATTTTTTTCGTGGACTTCTGCTCCATTCCTGATTTATATGAGTATGTATTTATATTCCTGTACATTTTCCGTTGCATAGGGCGTAAAATTGCGGATCCCTTTGATATCCTACGATAATGGGGTCCACAGTTCAAATGGGGTTTAGAAATGGTGATCCAAGACTCGTGAAAACATTTTGCGGAAGAACTTTCGATTTTTACGCAACTCTAAGATGTAAAATTTCATCATACGCATGGACTATTAGTATTAGTGTAGCGAAACTTGGTGGCACTATCTTGTGAATACAAGAGAAGTGGGATGTAGCGACCGAGGGTGCATCCAGAGGTCCCTCCGGAAGTCCTTCAATACCTTTGTCCTCTCATCTTCGACTTTTTCATCCTTGCTGACCACCGATGAGTGCCACCAAGTTCTGCTATATCTATAAGCGTCAGCAGTTTGTGGCTTCTGATCATGCATATCATCGGCATATATCGAATCATACATATTCTCGGAAAAACATCATCTCAAATAAGCCCTTGGTGAGGTGAACATGAAATAATATTGTTAAACAATTTCGTCTTCGACCATTCAAACTCCTCTTCGTCGGGACTAACACTCGTTATCAATTGACTTAGCTGATAGCGCGATTTGATTGAGATCCTCTTTATCGCTATGTAAAGCGTTGAACGACGGAAGAAAACTTTCAAACCCAATATATATTACCTTTCCAATATTGACGATCATAGGTGAGCCAATGTTTGTAAATGGACTCCAAGCACCAAGAGGTGATATGCCGAGTCTTAAAGAGAGAATTAATGGTCGTTTTAACTTTTTACCCTTTGGATGCGAGAAACCTATAGTGGAAGAGGAACTTGGTGGCAGTCGCCTCCGCGATGCTTGGCTTCTGAGGAGCGGAGGGGAGAGGACAACATGTGGCAGGAAACACTGCCATAACATAACCGCTTTTAATTTGGATGGGGGAAGTGCCAGCAGGGCGTTTCACAGCACTGTTTACGATCAACACAAAACCGGATAAAAATACTCTGATATTGTTCGCAACTCATAGAAGGAGCCTATCCAAACAATTAAATGAAGAGCCATTGAGAGAAATTAGATGCAAATGAAAGATTAATGCCATCATGATTGATCACTTTGAAGTTGTTGCAAACGGTCGGGGTTCACACAATTAAATATTTGTGTGGAATATACAAAGTTTATTTTTTTCATTATGAACTCGCTCTTCCTTGAACTACGACCTTGACGTGGTGGAAGGACTTGTGCGTTCCAATGACCCCTAGAGCTGGATTAGCAGGAGCAAGTACTATTCCTCCTGGTAGGGCCACCCATGCCAGACAGGTCGAAGGGTAGGAGCCAGACTAAAGGTAGTTCCGTGATGTTGTCACGTTACAAATACAGTTGAGTGGCGTGGGAATACCTCTCAACTATCACTTCCTAGAATATGTCATTCACAGAGAATTGATTCCTGGCAAATACGGGACGCCGCCCAATTGGGCGGGTGTCGTGCCCGGCAGCGGGGGAGGCAAGGCCTCCGCTGTCGTCAACACACGAAATCCTTGCACAGCATCATCATCGACGGATAAAAGGGATAGGAGGGAGAAGAAGAAGAAAAAGAGAAAGAGGAGGAAAAAAGTGGTAAAAATAGGAACTTGGAACGTAAGGACCATGATGAGGACCGGGAAGCTTGAAAATATTAAACAGGAAATGGAAAAAGGAAAAATAGATGCTTTGAGATTGTGCGAGGTGAGATGGAAGGATAGCGGGGACTATTGGAGTGATAGCTACAGGGTAATCTATAGTGAGGGAGATGAGAGTCAACGTGGGGTAGGTATGGTATTGAACACAACATTGGGGCTGAGGGTGGTAAACATTGAGCAGGTGAGCGACAGGATACTAGTGATAGAAATAAAAGCACGCCCAACAAATTTCGTACTGGTCCAGGTATACATGTCTACAAGCAGCCATAGGGAGGAAGAGGTGGAAGAGGTGTACGAGCAAGTAGAAGATATAATTAGAGAAGTGCCGGGAAAGAAAAACCTGATAGTGATGGGTGACTGGAATGCAGTGGTGGGGGAAGGGAGGGACTGATTAGAAGTGGGAGGGTTTGGGCTAGGAAGAAGTAATGATCGCGGTGAAAAGGCAGTTGAGTTTTGAAGAATAAATAAATTAGTAGCGACAAAAACTTGGTTTAAACATCACCCCAGGCGTAGGTACACATTGAAAATACCGGGTGATACTGGGAGATACCAAATTGATTATATAATGTTGAGGCAGAGGTTTAGAAACAGTATAACAAACTCGCGTAGCTATCCAGGGGCGGATGCGGACTCAGATCATAACTTAGTGATGATGAAGTGTGAAGTTAGATTCAAAAGTCTTTGTAAAGGTAGGAAGATAAAGAGGTGGAACCTTGAAGCATTATAAGGGTTGAAAAGGAGGGAATACCAAGAGCTGGTAGAAAAGAACATAGGTGAAGCAAAGCGGATGGGAACAATAAAGAGAAAATGGGAGATTATAAAAACAGGCATCGTCGGAGCGGCAGAGAAAACAATAAGAACGGTGGAAAAGAAGAGGGTCAAGAAGCAGTGGGTAACGGAAGAAATTATTAAGAAAATGGAGGAGAGAAGGATATGGAAAAACGTCAACACCGACGTAGGCAAGAGGAAGTACAAGGAATTGAATAATTAACTCCGGCGAGTGACGAATCGGGCAAAAGAAAACTGGTGGAAGGGACAATGCGAGGAAATGGAAAAGCAGCAGGAGGAGGGGGAAGTGGGCTATTTTTACGCCAAGGTGAAAATATTATCGGGTGGTAAGAGAGGGCAAACGATACCAAAGGTTAAGGACAAAACAGGGAAGATATTAATCGAATAGGAAGATATCCAGGAAAAGTGGAGAGAAAACGTAGAGGAGCTATATGACAGCGAGAAAAGACCCTTTAGCCTAGATCTAGAGGATGAAAGAACAATAGATAAGGATAACCTAGGACCAGAGTTACTTGACAGCGAAATAGAGGGGGCATTAAGAGAGATGAAGGGTAGAAAAGCCGTGGGAACCGATAACCTACCTGTGTAGCTACTGAAGGCTCTAGGTAGGCCTGGGCGATATATCGATATATCGTAAAATATCGCGATAATTTAATATATTGCCAATCCGATTTTGAGTTTTTGAAATTGACGATATATCGTTGCCCGATAAATATCGTCTTATCGATAAGAATTCGGTGCACGATAAATATCGTGATCACGATAAATATCGCGATAAAATATCATGACATCGCCTCCCGATAAAACATCACGATATCGCCGCCGATAAAATATCACGATAAATATCACGATAAAAGATCGTGATATTGCTCTCCTTGCTGAGTTTGTTTCGGTATATTTAGATCAGTGGACAATATATACACTAATGTACAAACAGTTGTTTTCAGTTCCTTCCAAAATTTGAACAAGACGTCACCTATAAACTATCAGACCACTGAAATTGAAAGAGAGAGTGAGAGAACTTCTGAGAATTTGAATTAGCAGATAGCAGAATAGTAAGTTTTCAAACGTGCTTGCTCTGAAGGCCAACCCAACGGCTGTCTTTTTCCGACACGATAAACCGGCGCAATATCACGATAATTCATCGGGTGAGTTTACGCGATATTTGAACGAGCGCAATATCACCATCTTTTATCGTGATATTTTTATCGGGGCGCGATGTCGTGATATTTTATCGGGACGCGATATCATGATATTTTATCGCGCGATTTTATCGTGATATTTATCGTGATCGCGATGTTTATCGTGATATTTATCGCGATATTTACTGTGCCCCGATATCTTATCGTGCCCCGATAAGATATCGGGGCACGATAAGACGATATTTATCGTCACGATATGAGTTATCGATATCGCCACCTTTCGATATGCTAAAATTATCGTATTCCGATATTGAATTATCAATATCGCCCAGCCCTAGCTCTAGGTAGTAAGGGGAGAGAATCATTTTTCGAACTTATTCGCAGGATCTACGAGGAAGGAGTATGGCCAGAGGATTTCGTGAAAACAGTATTAATACCTATCCCGAAGAAGAAGAAAGCGTCAGAATGCGAGGAGTATAGAACAATCAGTTTAAATTCGCACGCGGCAAAAGTTTTACTTAGAATAGTAAATAGAAGGTTGGAGAGCAGAGCAAACTACTATTTAGGCGATGACCAATTTGGGTTCAGGAAGGGGAGGGCAACCAGAGACGCGATTGCGGTAATGAGGACACTTATAGAAAGAAACATAGAGTATAATCAGGATGTTTTCGCATGCTTTAGGGATTTCGAAAAGGCGTTTGACAGGGTAAACTGGGAGAAATTAATGCAGATACTGGGGAAAATAGAAATAGATTGGCGTGATAGGAGACTCATCCGAAACATATATATGGGGCAGAGGGCTCAGGTGAGGGTAGCTGACGGTGAATCAGGATGGGCAGTTATAGGTCGTGGGGTGCGGCAAGGTTGCCCGTTGTCGCCATTCCTTTTTAACATCTACGCTGAGGAAATAGTAAGAGGCATGGAATGAGCTAGATGTGGGAATGAAAGTAGGAGGCCAGTGGATAAATTCGGTAAGAGTCGCGGACGACCAGGCGTTGGTCAACTGGTCATCGAAAGGATTGCAAACTTTAGGAGATGCATTGGAAAAGCAGTGCGAGAAATACGGGCATAAGATTAACAATAAGAAAACAAAAGTAATGAGGTTCTCTAGAACAAAGTAAGCGAAGTGATAAGAGTAGGTCGCCACAAACTGGAGCAAGTCGAACAATTTAATTATTTGGGTAGTACGCTAGAAGAAACAGGACATAGTAGAAAAGACATGGAGGAGAATAGCGCTAGCGAAGGAAGCGTTCAATAATAGAGAGAGCTGATGACGGGAACCTTAAGTAAGGATGTAAAAAGAGGCTGGTGAAGAGCTTGATATGGAGTGTGGCGATGTATGGAGCAGAAACGTGGACCTTGAGAAAGGAAGGCGTAAATAGGCTGAAGGCTTTCGAGATGTGGGTGTGGAGGAGGATGGAGAAGGTGCGTTGGACGGAAAGGAAGATAAATGAGAAAGTGCTTGACATGGTGGGCGAGGAGAGGAAACTTCTGGATGAGATTAAGGGAAGGCAGGGTAGGTGGCTGGAAGCGGTAATGAGGGGCGATGGTTTGCTGAATGCCGTGATAGAGGGAAGGATGTTGGGTAAGCGGGGAAGGGGAAGAAAGAGATTAGGTTTTATGGACGGGATGAAGAAAGGTAGGCCTATTGCTGAGGTGAAGAAAGAATTACTAGAGGTAGGTAGCGCACGGCACGTGTAAGAGTCCGTTGGATATTCTCTCACTTTCATCATAACCTTCCTCTAACCGGTAGTTTACTATAATGAATGAATTATGAACTCGAAGTTCCACAAAGTTCACTCGCGAACCATGGAAGATAGACATCTAGTTGTTTATATTGTTTCGTAAGACCCAAAATTTTCGGGGAGGAATGTATCCCCCCCTGGGTTCGCCCCTGGTAAGAGCTCGAGACCTTGCGGGGAAGCAAGGCCATCGCGGTCATCATCACACCATAAACCCTTGCGCAACAAAGTCAACAGGGGATACAATGACTATGCGAGCGAAGAATAGGAGGAAAGCTGCGGTAAAAGTAGGAATTTGGAACGTAAGGACAATGATGAAGGCTGGGAAGCCAGAAAATATTGAACAGGAAAGGGGGAAATAGATGCTTCGCGGCTGTGAGAGGTGATATGGAGGGATAGCGGGGACTATTGAAAAGAGTTACAGGGTACCTAACTTAAAGTGGGATGATAAAAGTCATCGTGGGATAGCTATGGTATTGAATGTATAACTGGGGAAGAGGGTTAGATTAGATTAGAAATTTGGTGGAGTTACTCTCAAGGAGTCCCTGAGGCAATTAGACGTGTTGGTCCATTGTGCCAGCCACCCTAAATGCGATCACTCATAGAGTCCTACCACCCTACTGAAGGCCGGCAGATCCCCAATGGGAATGCATATCCCTAATTTCGTTGGGTTCCAGAAACGGTGATCACAGATATATATTTCGAGCTGGGCCGTCTTAGGACATTTCCGGGGCCCCTGGGCACACAAAAATGTGGGTTGGAAAATAAAACAAGTGAATGACAAGAAAAAATATTTTTCTGTTATTATTTGATATTTACCGTATTTCTCTGAAGATAAGCCGCACTCAAATGTAAGCCGCACCCCGTTTTTTGAGTTCTCAAACAGGAAAAAAAGTTAATACGCGAATTTAAGCCGCACCCTTTTTAGTGCATCCCGTACTACCTACAGTATTAGGTAAAAGAATTTTATATCTGTTTTTACATTACCAATGTAACTGTGACACAATGTTACCTATATTATCCTTTAATATATGAATAAATTGTGCAACAATTTGACCATTTTCAGCGCTATTTCTTACTTTCCCCTGGCCTAGGCGAGTTTAGCTGGCGTCCGCGTGAATCTGAATGGCTGGTTTGCTGAAATCGG
The DNA here is from genome assembly GCA_963573305.1 of Pyrrhosoma nymphula. Lineage (NCBI taxonomy): Eukaryota > Metazoa > Arthropoda > Insecta > Odonata > Coenagrionidae > Pyrrhosoma > Pyrrhosoma nymphula. Next base: position 45,792,576 of record OY754329.1, read on the forward strand.
TCATTTTTACGATTTTTAAAGAAAGTTCTTGAATTTAAGCCGCACCTCGAAGATTAGCCGCACCTCGATTTTGAGGCCCCAAAATCGGGAAAAAAGTGCGGCTTTTTTCGGAGAATACGGTATTATGCTTTATTGGTACATATCAAATACATGTTATTAAATGTTATGAGAAATGGAACTTAAGTAAATAAGCTATTAAATAAAAGCTCCTTTTTTGTCTGAGCAAATATATCGGCATTTCTTGGCCCCGTGAGGTCGGGGGCCCTGGGCTCGGGTCCCGTGTGCCCTTATGGTAAAGAGGGTATTGATGTCGAGTCCTCATCATAGTATGGCACTCGCAGAGTATGTTGGATGTGGTTTCATTCACTTCTTTGCACCACCTGAATCTGGCTGACAATAAGAGGAATATCGTCGTAAAAAGCTTTTTCAAAAACCTTTGAGAAGGCAGAAAGAACTGATATGGGTCAGCAGTTGCTTGAATCAGCACTGTTCCCTTTTTTTAGAACAGGGGTAACACAAGTACTTTAAATTGCTGGGAAAATGACCCTCAGCAAAGGACATATTAATAATATCAGCCAAAGGGGTTGCAATAAATTGGATGGAAGCTTTTACAATTGGCATTGGTATATCATCAACTCCAGAAGAATATTTGTTATTAAATGAGTTCACTATTTTTCTTATTTCATAAGGATCTGTTGGCACTAAAAAGAATGTATGGGGATTTGATGGCGATAAACATTTGAACTGACCAGCCTTTACCAAGTGTGCTGGGATAGTTGAAACAGGTGGACAGAATTGCAGATTAAGATTCTCAGCTATTTCCAGAGGGTTTGCTGTACTTTGGCCATCAAAAACAATGTATTCTGGGTTTGGTGAATTTGTTCCACTTTTGGTGTTGTTTCTTATTACATTCCATACATATATAGGTGGATTTCATTATGTTACCGGATGAGGATATATATATATATATATATATATATATATAGATATATATATATATACAATGGAGGCTTTCTTGTGATTTATAACTAATTTCTTGACTTTTTAAGCTGGATACAATAGAGTTCATGAAGATTCGGATCAAGCTTACTTTTTTTGTGAAGGTCACGTAGAGCTTGACTCTTGTCTACCAGATCTTTTGAATACAAATTGCTTTTCAGACTCCAAGTATTCTGTTTTACCTTTCTCAGAGGAAAATTGGAGTTAAAATGCAATAAAATAGTATTCAGAAACAAATGAAATTTTAAGTCAACACCTTGGGCATGGGAGATATCTTCCTGTGATTCATGGGGTATAGAAAGACAAAAGTCCTCTACAGCATTTGAAGTAAAAAACCTCTTGGATATATGTATGGGGATTTAACTTAGTGGCAGATGGATTATTTACAATTAGACTCCAACTCAATGCCGAGTGGTCAGAGAAACCTGTATCAAAAATGGTACAGGAGAGATCAGCAATTGGTGCATCGGATATTAATAAATCGAATGGAGATGACAAAGAAGGTGTAACTTGTGTTGGGTACTTATTGATGATGTTAAGCCCATAACTTTTTATCAGATTTATCATTTGAAGTTTCTCGGAGGAATTCACCAAAACGTTTACATTTAGATCACCACAGAGAACAATGTTGTCTATATTTTTAGCAAAAGATGATGTCAAGATATCACTGAAATTGGAAAGGAAAGATTCAAAATTCCCACTTGGGGACTGGTACATGCAAAAAATACCATATTTTATATGGTTAGATTTTAGAGTTATGGCACAACATTCAAGATCTTTCTCCACACTGGTATAATAACCTCAAAATAGGCACAGGCTTTCCTTATGTTTGCATTGAGATGTTTTCCCCAGTTGAGCTTGGAGTCCAACATGACTCTTGAGGTACTTGACCATTGTTGAAGGCTGTAGGATCTTTCCTTGCAGAGAGGGGAGTCTAAAACCTTCTCTTTTCCTCTCATTGGTAAACAATATGAATTTTTGTCTTTTCCGGGTTCACTGTCAGCTCTGTTTCAGTACACCATACCATTATCGTATCTTGTCCAGGGCTTTCTGCATAAGTCCAGAGACCGTGTCAAGGTACCTTCCGGTAATGAGAAGCACAATATCCACATACCTAACCTTGTGCATATGAACCAGTCCTATTCAAACCTGAAAAAAGACTGTCCACAGCCATATTTCATAGGAGTGGGGATAAAACCCTACCCTGAGGACAACCCTGTCTTACAGACACTTTCATTGAGCTCTCCCTCAGGACAACCTTGACTATTCTCTGTTCTAACATGAGCCTAATCCAGCTGACAATGTGAGCATGGATGCTGTATCTACTTGCTGTGATCAGGAGCGGCTTCAGACCAGAGGTCAAGGGGGGGATGGCACCAGGGGCTCTTGGGGTATGGAATAACCCCCAGGAAAAGGGGGGTTCGTGGGTCTCATCCCGCAAATTGGTAACAAACTATAATGTGCAAAATGGCGCATTTTAGTGGTTTGGAAGCAAATGTTTGCCTTTTAAGAAGAGCAAGTTTTTACTAAATGCATATTTCCCTTCTAGATTACCACCAAGTTTTGAATAATTCCAAAATTATTTTGATTTACATTCGTATTTAGCTTGTGCTTTTAAAAACCGTTTTAGTTTGTATAAAATTTAACTGGATTTTAAAGTAAAATAACCAAAGCTTCAATAACAAAAAAAGCAACAAAATAATTTAGGCTTTTAATTTAAGGCCAGGTTTTGGGGGGCAATTGCCCCTACTGCCCCCCTTGGGGCCACCAATGGCTGTGATGCAGATTTGATTGAAGGATTTATTATTGAAAGCTCCCACCACATCGAGAAAAGCTCCCAAACCATACATCCAGCACACCCTCAATCCTGTAAGCCATATTGTAGAGTGCAGCCTACACGGACTTACCATTCTCGTATGGATGTTGATAGAGGTGTAAGGGATGGTCTTTTAGTGGTCCATGACGAGTTTGGGTTCTGGAAGGGGTGGGCAACTAGGGATGCAAAAATATTTTTACTTGCATTCTTGATCTAGAAAAGGCGTGAACCGAGTTAATACGGAAAAACTAATGCAAACATCCAGGAGAATATAGGGGGAGATTGTGAAGATAGAAGACTTATATATGCCTCAGAGAGCACAGGTGAGGGTGGCTGATGGAGAATCAAGGTGGGCAGTTATAGGTCATGGGCTTCAGCAAGGGATACTGTAAGTTGTTACCTTTGCTTTTCAACATATGTGCTGGGGGAAAAGTAAGGGAGACATAGGCAGAGCTAGGTGTGGGAATCAAAGTAGGAGGCCAGCTGGAAAAGTCTGTGAGATTTGAGGACAACCATGCATTGGTTAGCCATTCTTCGAAGGGATTGCTAGCTTTGGTAGATACATTGAGGCTTGTATGGGGCAGAAACGTGGAATCTGAGAAAGGAAGGTGAGAATAGGATGCAAGCATTTGAGATGTGGAGGATGATGGAGAATGTGTAGTGGACGGAAAGGAAGACAAACAAGGAAGTGCTTGGTATGGTGAGGGAGGAAAGGAAAGTTCTAAATGAGATTAGGAAGAGGATAAGTATGTGCATGGTACTAGAGTATGTGGTTGGATGGGGTAATGAGAGATGAAGAGTCGCTCAAGCTGTGATTGAGGGGAGGATGTTGGGTAAGCGTGGAAGGGGTAGAAAGAGAATCTGTTTCATAGATTGGATGAAGTAGGGAGGACTTATGCCGAGATAAAAAATAAATATCATTGGAAGATAAAGCCATGCTCTTGTAAAAATGCAGAGGATTTTTACTCATGTTGGGGGTTATTCAACCCCCAACATCACCATATGCTGGGAAAGCCTTAGATTTTTACTCACTTCCAATTAAACCTCCTTTAACCAGTAATAGATTATCTAATAATAATAGTCATCATTACAGGTCTAAATCATAATATTTCTTTCCTGAAAAAAATAAACTGCTCACCCGAGTCTCCCCACTCAGCACACAAATGTTCGCAGAACGTTATTCGAACGTTCGTTTCGAACCCAGGAAATGTTACAAAAACTAACCGCAAGAACATTCCCAAATGGTTCCCATGATCATTTTCCAATTATTCCAGAGGTTTCTTCAAAATGCAGTCGATGCCACCATTATGTTTCCAGGAATTACTGTAGCATTTTGTTGTTTTTCATGACATTAGTATTTCCTCCAGTCCTGGAGGCGTCTTCAGGTCAAAACGATTTGAAAAACATTTTCGCTACTATTAATGAGACAATGGTGTATATATGGGACGGGCCTCCTGGTCCCCCTCATATATACCCCATTGCCATATGCACTGAAATATAAAGCCACAGCGAGAGGTGCATGCGGGGATACCTAATCTACAGCCAGTCGCTGCTAGCTAGCCGGTCTTGGCCCCCCCCCCCCCCCCCGAAGTGATAGCCTATATTCGCCACTGCTATGAGAAATGGTATGTAGTTGACAAATCACTTCCAAAGTAGAACACTTATGTTGTGAAGATGCCAGAATGGTTCTCATTTGGTCGAAGATAAAAATTTGGTCTTGGATGACCAAGAAATGAACACCTAAACTTTTGTCCAGAAATCTGCATGACAAGTTTTATCACATGCTTAAATATGTTTTTCAAATCATGAGTGATTTTTGGTCAGTTATTTTGGACTTGGTGAGAATAAGAACCTTGTCTTGAGAGGTCTCGATTAATATTTCTAAACATCTTGGAAGACCAGTTAAAAACGACTTTTATAGCATAGTGAAAAATTGTATGATTCCTTTCCCCACACTTTAAATGTCTGATCATGAAGCATTGGTAATGTTGAAGCTAATTCGCTGTTCAAACTATGTATTACAAATAGGCAAATATAAATGGCATTTAAAAATACCTGGTTTTATTTTAAAGATTTTTTTATTGGTACATAATTGTTAATGAAAAATGGGGAACTATTTTTTCAGGAACGTTGGAATTATTTTTGTAGGAACTATAGTTTTATTTGAATCATTAAATATGGTGAAAATACTCAGCATTTAATGAAAGAAATTAAAGAGAGGGGTCAGAAGTGAGTCTAAGTTACGAAATATTTATTAAAAAATGGTAAATATATGTATGCACACTCACTTATTTAGCATACATAAGAAAACATAAATTATTTGGTAACTATATTGAAATTTTATTCATTACGCCAACAAATTAATACAGTTACATATTTAAGGGTAGAAATATATTTTAACAATAATTATAAATATATAGCAACTGGAATAAAAAGGACGATAACATTAGGTGTACATTAAAACAACCTCTAATGTTGAGATACATGTAAAAGATTTACTGACTCACCGAACATATAAACCACTAAACAATTCTTTTTTACTACACCTAGACGATCTAGACAATTAATAGGCATATTTGCACTATTTACATCAAGTAAATAAAAGAAGGCTGAGTGTAAACAATTATCAGCTGAATTTCACTTTCCACATATTTTTATAAAGCCTTTGGCCACTAAGTGAACCCCAGTATCGAATAACACAACATATATGTATTGAGAATGTAGTTCACAAATTAAGGTCATCCTGACATTGCACATTCATCAGTTATCATCATCAGTTATGCATAAATGGTAATGACCCATTTCAAACCATTTTATAAATATATGAGAGGCACAAATTAACACACTTAAGAATAATATTTTTATAACACTTTCAATAAAATTACAACTAAAATGTACTCAGTTTGAGCAGTTAAAACTCAACAGGGCCTAATTTATTTTTAAAACATGAAAATAAGCACCACCTAGAATGACAGGAGTTGTAATTGAAAACGCAAAACATCAGAAAACATATGGCACGAATACCATACTAAGCATCTAAGCTAGGAGTTTTTTTTTTAAGAAAACATACTAAGGATACGTAGGAGAATGTCTCTATCACAAAAATAAACTACTCCTCTAACTCAAAGTCAGCAGATTGCTGAGAGCCAACCAACACTGGATTGCACTGCTGTAGCTCAAACATATCAGCCGAGGACCTACCACATGACTCACCCAGGACTGGAGATGGTGGAGGATGTGGCTCATCTTTCACGGAGTCATCACCATCTGAGTCTGAAATTTCAGTTTGGTGTTCGTCATCTGTTTCTTCTAAAAGGGTAGATGTCCCATCTACATTTTCACCATCACTTGCCTCTATATCGGATTCCTCATGCACTACATCAGGGGAATTCTCTGCATCAGAAATATCTGATTCATCTTTTCTTTCCATTGTAACACTTTCTTCATCGCTCATTGACTGATCCTGCTCTGCACGACTTTGATGGTCCTCTGGTGAAGGAACATCAAGATGGTTGTCTTCCTTCGTTATCTCAGAGCTATTTCCTTCCCTTTGAACTTTTATGTGAGTAATCTTCTTGGTTTTATCTTCATCAGCAACACTATTCGAGGAAGGTTTGCTGTATTCCTTTCCATTCTTTTCCTCACCACTACTCTGCCTCTTTTTAGATGATTTTATGAGGTGAGTCACTGTACTTTCCCCATCCTTGTGGTCAGTCTCAGTATGCTTCAACTTTAATTTGGCTTCATTAACAGCTTTATCCTTAAGCTTTTCTTTCTTGGTTTCATCACTCTTTTTCATGTCTTTTTCGATTCCCTTATCTTTATTCATTACTTTGCTAGTCTTTTCATTCTTTTTCGTGCCTTTTTTGATTTCCTGGTCCTTAGTCATTTCTCCACTTGTTTCTTTATCTTTATCTATTTTGATTTCTCCATTATCTTGTGTATTTCTGTCATTGTTTCTCTCATCACCTTTGACTTTTTTGTCCTTTTTCTTTTTTAAACCCAAACTGTCAGTCACTGCATGCTTGGCCTTTTCACCATCTTTCTCATCTTGTTTGGTCTCACTTTTATTCTTATTTCCCTTCTTTGCTTCCTTAAGTTCCTTCTTTTTCATTGTTATCTTCCTGGTATCTTCTCTTGCCACATTTATGAAATTTTCTTTCCTGCTCTTAACCGTTCCTGAATTTTTGGTGCTCAAGGTACCTAAAAGAGGTAACAAGCTATTAGTTCCAAGTCTAATGCTTACTCTGTATGTTTATTACTTTGCATTGTATTCTGATTAAGAGTTTTTGTAATCTCTGGAGCAATAATTACCAAGAAAGTTCTAAGCCCATTATACCCAAAAACATTTAGCTTATAATGAAAGTTGTAGAATATTTTGAAGGAAACAAGATAATAAAAATATAGCATACACAGAGGGAATCTATCACCTTAAACTTACAAATGTATTAGGCCTGTATTTACAATTTTAAAAGGATAGCATTTCACCAATGATAATGTACTGCAGGCAATATCATCCCAAAACAGATTACAGGTTGAGGAGTGCTGGGGAGAGGGAAATATGAAAAGGATCAGGTAAAAGGTAGATATCTACAGAGTCTGAACAAGCCAGGTTAGGTGACTTATAGAGTAATGAACCCAAGGAAAATACATTCAGGAGATAACTACAGGATATCGGGAGTAGGCATTACATTGGGGGAGAAGATCATGGTCATTTTCGGAGAATTTTAAGGAAATGAGATGTACTCTCTGAAGTTATTTTTCTTTTCAAATATCTTGGGCAGAGAGCCAGGACTAAAATTTGTGGGGGTGAGTGATGAAAAAGTTGCTTGGAACGTGAATTTCCCAGAGCCTCCATGGTGTGAAGTTTGTGAGGGCGCGTTCTGAAATTCACTGCCAGTACTGCCTGTGCTGCCGTGAAACGGAACGTGAAGCTGTGCTGCGGCTGCTGCAGTAGCATGAATTTCGGAATGGTCAGCAGTGGCTTGAAATTTAATATGGCTGAATTGCGTTGTTATTTATTATAAGCGACCTTTCAATGCGTTAACTCTTAATGCTAATCCTTATGACATTGATAAAGAGCATTCTAATTAAATGCTAATTTTCATCGCCTTGTTACTTTATACTGATTGGTTACTTTCTCTGACGAGAATAAAATGAATTCGCATCAGCTACCCGAGCATGGAGAAACAACCCTGTTTTATTAAACAAATCTCCATTATAATTAACATTATCGAATTTATGATAAGAATTTTTAATCTTGGGCTTATAAACAAGTCTTCCAATATATTTTTCAAGCCCTGGATTTTCTTCATGGCCTGTTGTACAAAGTGTTTCCAAGAGTGATATCGAAAATTAGGTAAAAATACGGGTTGTTGAGGGTTTCATCACAGAATATTTTCACTAACAATTAGATTTATGCAACAAATTACATTTCCCGGCAATTACCGTATAAACCCATGTAAGAGGCGCACCCCTCTTTTTGTGCTTCGAGGTTGAAGAAAAATTTTTGAGTTTTTTTTTCTTCTATTGCGAGGTTTTGCGGGCCTAACTGCAAACTTTCGGCCATTTTATAAGCCTTCCGCTTGCGATATTCTCTTATAATTTACGCGGCATTTTTCATAGGCATATATAGACCCCGGAGGTAAGTATTCACTTGGATCTGAGGTTTCCGCTGCGTTTCTCCATATTGGTAACGGCTTTCGGGTGTTCCTCTACAAGACAACGCGGAGGAACGCCCGCGTGCCCGAACGCCGCGTCACACTTTATGCCACTATTTACAGAGTCCAAATGACTTATGCACAGAGAAAAGACAACTGGTTTTCCCCCGCAGGTAATGCCTGTAGTAGACTCCCTCGCGCGCCTTACGGATAGCCCTCCGACTGGGCAACAGCGCGTGCCTCTCCCTTTCTCTTCCGTGCATGCTCCTGGCAGTTGAACGCGCTCTTTTTCCAAAATAAATATTAATCGATATTGATTAACCAACGAATTCCTTTAAGATTTTATAAGTGGATTCATGATGATGAACTCGAGAGCTTGAAGAAGGTCTAAACGGCGGTTTTCAGGGATGCTAAAATCAAAGATGGGTGTTATCATGGAATTTGTTTAACTTGGAGACGTTATTTGTTAATGAGTACCAATTATTGAATATGACACCTGCAGTAATCATTTTAGAGTGATCATGCTAAGATAGGCAGCATTCTAGGATTTTTTCCTGCTTTTTTATTTTTAGTCTTCTGTGCCTGGAGTCTTATATATGTATGGGTGGGAGGACTTAAACCATGCAATACCAGAGTGAAGAAACCAAAGAAAATCCTGCATGGCTGAACAAAGGGCAACAGCAAATGAATTTCAGTCCACTAAAGTAGTTTCCCATATCCCATGACACTATATAACTGGGTAATTTATCTGAATAACATTGGCTTTCACTTCTGGATACCAAATTTGCATTCCTCGCCGGTGATTGCCAATATCACCCATAAAAAAGCATAAATAGGAAAATAAATTTATAGACATTCTATTACAGAGAAAAGCCAACCATATTAAACAGAAAATTGGCTCAGGAAATGATTTTTCATGATATGGTAGTAATGCCATCTCACAACCCCTTAATAAACCACATGCACGCCTGAGGTGTGTCCAGATTATCGAAGGTCTCCTCCAATGACTTTAACATATTAATCTGAGTCCAGTTTCCAAAATTCCATTTTTTTCTTACTTCGATTAAAACAAGGAAAAATTACAATAATTTCTGCTATTTTTTTGACTGCTAATTGAGAAGTACCAAAGTTACAAGCAGCTCAGTAAACACACATGGCTGCAGCAGCGCTTCACAAGGATGTCAGCGCTGCAAGTGCAGCACATGTCAACTGAAGTGCGTCAGCAGTGCTCTCATAGAGTGAATTATCGAGAAACGCATCTAATGTGCATTTGCAGCTCGTGTTTGAAGCACAGCAGCCGCAAGTTACGGACGCGCTGACACAGCGCTGCAGGTAGTCTTTTGAATAAGGGGAGATGGTGAAAGTCTCAATCGAAAGATATAAATAATCATTCTTTAAATATTTACTATGTGTATCCTTTGTTTTTTTATTTCATGAAATATATTCTTGATATAGGTATAGTAACATGTTTAGCCTGTGGTACATTCATCAGTTTTCTCATTTCCACGTTCGTAATATTGAGTATACATGAATATTCACGTTCGTAACATTTCCGCAAGTAAGTTACGTCTTCATTGAAATGTAAACAAACGTGTAACTTGTTTATTCACATGACTGTTGACTTTATATTCATTTAATGTGGCAACATACGTTTCAATTAATTAATGCCTGAAAACTGTTATCGCGATTGGATGGTACGTTTCCATAAACTATCACGACATTTAAAAGTTAGTTCTCGCAAACACATTTACTCACGGTAATGGCCGTATATATACAACTTTCTAGGAACGCATCTAACAGTTACGAGTTGGATATGACTTAGGTAGTTGCTTGATATACATACCGTAGAGTAATGTGAGGTTGATATACCGTAGTTAGGTGCAAGATTGAAGATGAGTCTATACAGTCCGGAGTTAGGTAGTAAAAATTTTGTCCATGAGGAAACTATTTTCTTTACAGTTTGAAGCGATCGTGACACGCTTGTGCAGTGCTCCTGACGCTCTTGTGCAGCGCTGCTGACACCCGTTTGCAGCGCATCCGACATTCAAAAAAGGGAAGTTTAGGAGTGCTAGACGCGCTGCAGCAGCACCTTTGCGGTAGCTGCAGCGCTATCGCGCAGCGCATCAGATGCGCATCTGCAGCATTTTGTGTTTACTGGGAGTAGATGATCCAATATTTTAAAACCAATTCTTTTTGGTTGTTGTCTATGAAGAATCCAAATACTTACTCAAAATTTTCAGGTTTTAAGGGCATCATCATACTTAAAACCTACCCTAAAATAAAGTTTAGTAAAATAATGGAAAATTTTCCTAACCACCAGAATGCATTACCTTCCCTCAGTTTACCATCATTTACTGATTCAGATTCACTCATTAACTCATTGAGGACTTCATTAACTTCCTTCACAACCTCTAAAGATTCCATGATATCCATCATTGGAGATTCTGCTGAGGCAGTTTTATCTTTTCTTGGAACTTTTCCTGCTGCAAAATGGACACATGATGAAATAAACATAAATAAAAACAATCAAATACACTTCAATATACTACCATAATACAAATACATACAATCAAACACACTAATCAAATACAATAACTATGGTTAAAAGTAGGGATAGGCCAGTTCTGGGCTCCACTGATTCTTAAGATTGGAACCAAAACTATTGTAAGTAAAAAAAAGTATCGGCACGGAAATACTTGGCAAGAAAATCAATTAGATTAAACATTAGACCATGAGTGTGGTGTCTGTGCATTAGCACCTAGTGAAATGTTGTACTTCAGCGTAATTAAGTTCCCACAAAGTAACCAGATTCACTTGTAAAATTGTAAACACTGATTGTTATTATTTTCAACTGTAGTAAATTATGAAAGACCAGCTTATTTAGCATTTCATGTTTGACATAAGCCATAAAATACCTCTATCTTGTGTTCGAGTGAGTCTCTACACATAATTTTCGTGCATGATACCAAACTATAATTTTGGTAGATCTTCCTTTGCTACACGTAATGTTGGCAAGATGCTAATAATATTTTGGCCTTAGATCTATATTGACAGCTGAAAATATTACATCTTTCTTCCTTGTTTAATTGAAGTACCACGGAATATCTTATGAAGTGTGGAAATACTTGATGATAGATTCAGCAAATGAGTTTTATGTGTAGCGGAATATAATAGAGCCACTGTATCTGCAGTTTACTTAGCTCAGAAAGTAGCAGTGAAAATGTTCTGAAATAGTCAACTCCAAGTTGTGTGCCATATGTGCCATTCTGCAAGGTAAAACCTCGTTCCCACACCCTATCCTACTCTATCATCAGCTATCATCCTAACCCACAAAATATGCACAAATATTCCTCCAGCACCTGCATTCCTTGCCTCGTCCCGAGTTGTCGAAACAGTAGGTGTTAATAGATTTTTTTGCAAGCTTCCTAACATAAAATTAGAGAACTTAGACAAACTATTTTACTTTATTATTTAACTTTTAAATTAGAGATCAACTTTGAAAGTTCAGAAAAAGTGATGAGAAAGCATAAAGTGCTCACTTTGAAGGAAAAAGTGTGAATTAATTATTTAATTAGGAATGAAAAAATAACAAGAGCGGAAGTCACTGAAGTTTAAGGATGAATTATAAATTGGCCAGATGGTAAAGAACAAAACAAATATTAGATCCACATTCGATATTTAAATGATTTTTTAAAAATATTTGGTATTGATATTTGGTATTCTGACAATAACATTGGTAGAAATATTTTTCGTAACTCATTTTTACCCAAGTTCATGAGCAATAAATGCTTGAGATTAAATAACCTTCTGAGAGAGAAAGTTGGCCGGCAGCGGCCGATGCAAAGCTTAGGGAGCTCTCGGGCTTCTTTGGCACAACGATTTCCATGTGGTTTGGGAGAGTGTCGTGGAGCGGATAAACGATCCTTTCAATTACCCCTGATGTTCCTGACAGCGCTAACTTTGGGTCACAAGACTTGAAGTCACTCGGTTTACCTCGGATCAAGGGACATTTGGGATTCATTGTACTCACTGTACTTTTTTGAGTAGCCGATGTTTTATCCTTGGGACAGATCGTTGAGGAGGGTGTGCAAGGCCATGGACTGGGGGAGAGTCCCAGTTCCTACCTTATATACGATATTGAGAAGATATTACTACTGGTCCATAAGCACTCAACAGTGATATCCCATTAGATTGATGGGAGTTGGGCATTACTTGGAGGAAATGTACAATGCTAAGCATGATGGACAAAAACACTTATTACAATTACACACTTGTGTGGAATTGTACTGTCTTTGTCCATCATGCTTTAAGTGATATCCCATGTTTCCCCACCCGAAGGCTGTGATTCGAGAAAGGCATAATACGCTTACACCTCTTACTCTTGTTGTTCTTTCTACAAGAAGTAGGAAAAAAGGCAAATGGAATCTCTTGCCTTTTTGAAATCATGTAGCATACGAAAAAGTCAGTGTATTGTTTACAAGTGCACAATACTAATTCACTTATAATTTTGCATAAGGCACTCAAAAAACAATTAGTATTTCAAATCAACATGGCAAATAAGATTACTGAGAAGGTATTTGCAATGCATGGTAATCTGACTGAATTAAAATCATGGAAAAATGGCTAACTAATATATTGAGTTTTCATTTGTCCATGGAAGGTCTCCAAAGGTATCTACTGTGAATATGGGGGTTCTACTACCTATTTGTTATGCCCTGATTTCCTAAGGTAAAATCAAGTCCACAACTAACCTGGAAAGGCACTCACAAAAGATACTCAAATAGTTTCGTGGCAAAGGCCCAACTTCTATTATAATGATACATGTTGGGACAAAATAAAGTGAGTCTTCATTTCATAATACTTAGAACAATTTATAAGTATGTACTCACTATAACAAAAAATTGACCATGGTTTCTTTGCTGTGCCTGAACATATATAGGCATTAACACTACATATTGATTGCAATCAGGGCAGAATTTCTAACAAAAAAAGAGATTAAACAAAAAGAGCTCCATTTTTATTTTAGACTCAATTTTTCCTCCATTTCTCATTCACATTGTGATTACTTGCTTCTTGTAAAGTTGGTAGATAATTCTTCTGTCATTGTGATCCATTTTGAGCTTTTCCATCAGCCTGAACATCTTGTTCCACTCAATGTTGTCGAAGGCTCTCTTCAAGTCCACCAATGCCACATTCAGTGGCGTTAACATGCATCATTTTCTCTAACATTACTCTCAGACAGAGTATGACCTCCCTGGTTCCTCCGTTCTTCCTAAATCCAAAGTTGTTTCTCGAGAGGTTGTCTTCAATTTTCCTTTCTATCCTTTCGCTTAGTATTCTGATGGTAACTTCCTCTATCCTTTATGTATTTTTACTTATTCTAGAATCAGGTCTAGGATTGATGCAGTTAGTCCTTGACAATGCTAACAGGTAGGTACTGAATTATGATGGCCTTCCCTGAATGGTATCAAACTGCTCTGGTTTATGCAGCTGCACCTGACTTTTTGGCAACAGACTCAAAGTTGTATCCACATTTCTTAAGTCTTTGCAACTAGTCCTCACTCCACACAGCTCAGAAAACAAGGCAAACAATCAGCCATGCATTTTTAATCCTGAATCAGCATTTGGATGTGGGCTATGGATTTTGCACTGAATTTTATAAAATTTGCCTTATGTTTGGGTAATCTCTTGTGAATTTTGGCAACCTCCAATAAATTTCACTACCACCCCTGATACATATTTTGTGGTCACACAAAATAGGCTAACTAGAGTGAGGGCAAATTAGGCTTTGGTGAACTCAAAATATTAGCTCAACTTATATATGTATTGTCTATATTTAATTCAGGCAGAGCTCATGCTTGAGCATTAACCTAAAAACACCAGAACATGTGAGTGCCAACTAAATACTTTCTACCATGGTGCTCCTGGGACTTCCCATAAACTTTGAGAAGCCATACGACTTGAGATAATGGATCTCCTATTCTCAATCAAGTCCAAATTTCTCCTTAGTACAACAGTTTTTAAGGAGAGGGCACAACATTTTCACCTCTATCACTACACCTTTACTTAGGACAACCTTTCTCTTTATCTGCAAAAGAGATTGTCTTAAACAACTGAACCTCCGGCTAGCAAATGCTCCAGAAGTGTGGAGGTACCTGAAGGAAGAATGCTAAATTGCAACAGACAAGTCAGGGTCTTTGGAAAATTTTTCTAATTCAAATATCCAATATTGACAAAATTCAATCCCATTTTTTCTTATTTCTTCCTATTGTTTCCCTCACAAATCATCCTAAGTGCAACAGTTTTTAAGGAGAGGGCACAACATTTTCACCTCTATCAATACACCTTTACTTAGGACAACCTTTCTCTTCATCTGCACAAGAAATTGTCTTAAACAACTGAACCTCCGACTAGCAAATGCTCCAGAAGTGTGGAGGTGCCTGAAGGAAGAATGCTAAATTGCAACAAACAAGTCAGGGTCTTTGGAATATTTTTCTAATTCAAATATCCAATATTGACAAAATTCAATCCCATTTTTTTCTTATTTCTTTCTATTGTTTCCCACACAAATCATCCTAATTCCTCTTGGAACACAAGTTTGCCATACTTTCTCCTCAAAAGATGCACAAACTATAGGACAGTCCCATACTCCTAAGGTTAAAAACCTTAGGACTTAAGCATCAAATATGTACAGACTGTGACAATAATCAAAGCTAGACCGATTACCATATATCTTTGAGTATAAGTCGAAGTCTTATTCTTGGGCCAAAAAATTACTTGATCTCCTTGATTAGTGATTAAAAAAGCAAACCATTAGAGGCATGAGGATGAATATTGAAGCTAAGAGTGACAAACGTTGAAAAAAAAGACAAATTTCAATAAATTAATAATATCTCTAACTGTTATGAAAAATTTGCCACGTAAATGTCTACAACGTCCTTTGAAGTGATTGTGAGCGTTCATGATGAAGCTGTGAAGATCTACCAATAGTATTTCTTTCTTCATCTGAGTGTAAGCCGTACCCTTCTTCATGCCATCCATAAAACCAATTGTCTTTCTTCCTCTTCCCTGATTACCCAACATCCTTCCCTTTAATACAGCCTTCAGCAAACCATCCCCCGTCATTAAAATGAAAATTAAATAAATTATAGAATAAAAATGATGAAAAGAGAGACTTTCAGCTACTAATCTAGAGAAGAGACCAAAAGAAACATTTGCATGTTTTGGATCTGTACACATCATACATGAATGCTGCATCACAACATTCCACCTAACTTGGCTGAACTTATTTCAAATTTCCTATGGTCAAAGATATTTTTAAAAAGACATTTATTTGATGTAAACACATTTATTTTTGACAATACTGCAACTATGTAATGTAAAGAATAAAATTCTATAGTTTTATAAATCTATCGAGACAAAAAATTTAATAACTACGTAATATAACTTGTAAGCATTAAGAATTGAGTACCCATAATTTTCAACTAAGACCTTCGTGTACAACTCACATAATGGAATCTAAAATCCACAAAGCATAAGACAGAATGGTGAGGGCCGATATATGTACCATCATATTACCGACAACGTTAAGGAAATATTGGTGCTCATGAAAGCTTTGTTAAGAAGGTTAATTTCATTATGTACCAACCTCTTTTGACTGATTTCTCAATAACCTCATCATCTTCCGAATCAGAAGGATACCTCTTTTTGCCAATAGGGCCTTTATATCGTGCAGGAAAGCTAAACTTTTTTAACCTCTCATCAATTGGTAGTTTCAAAGCTTCCTCAGCTTGGCGTCTAGCCACTTCTATTCTCCTTTTGTATTCAGTCCCACGAGCTGATGTCTGGTTCATTTTTTGCAAAAAAATTGAAAAATTCTCATCAACTACATTTATTAGAGAAATGTGTTATGCTATTTAATCAAAATTTTAAAGTATACAAACAAAGTTCATATGTATATAATAAATATTAAATGGATTATAAATTTAATGGTAAATCTGCTAACCAAGAGTCAAACAGATGTCTGAAAAATGCCTTCTTCTTTTGCAACATTAATCACTAAAATAAAAGCTAAGTTAGGCACTCCATCAAAACACATTCAACTTTGAATCCTTTCCCTCTTCCAGTAATTTTCCGTACTTCCCTCACTACCTACTTCATGGCTAGTCTTGTAACACCCCTTGAAGGGTTTGGTAACCAGCCATAACACAAATGTGAAATGCATTCTTCTAAACTCCATGTTGGCACCTCTTTAAAACATTTCATATCTTACCTCTTCCTTGTGTGTACATGTTTGCTGTAATTGTCAAGTGCTAAGCGAAATATTTAAAATTATAAAATGAATGAGTTTATTTATTTATTTGATGAATAGACCACATATAGCATGATGCCATTAAATAGCGATATAAATAACAAACAAAAAAGGCCACATACGCAAAAACATTAACAAGAAGAAGGTTAACAAATAATATCTCAACATGGCGAGCCAGAAAATATTATTTTATTTGGGAATGAGATATGGCTTGGTTAGCAAAGATGTTGGAAGATAAGGAGAAAGGGTCAATGTTGTCAGGAAGGTAATTCAGGAGAGAAGAGAGACGGAAAATAAGGGAGCGCTTGGTGAGTGATAATCTGGGAGTACGGATATGGAGCAATGATTAACATAATATACGTAAAATTTACGTAAAATAACATTCATCAGTATACATCCAATGACATATACTACTGCCACAACACTAGAACTTGTAAAGACCTGCATCAAAACTTTATCAGGACTCATAATACTGCCCAAGGTCCTAAACCTATGGGCCTGAAGATTTTTAATGGTTTGCCTTCAGAGGTGAAAAATGAGAGGACTTCGGTCTTTAACCCTTCAACGACGAGCGACGTAGTCACTACGTCGGTCACGAACTTCACATGCCGTCGAGCGACGTAGTGACTACGTCACGGCGATTCCATTTAAATCAGTGGAAAACCAGCAGTTCCATTTAAATCTCCTCCGACCTACGAGATGGGATTCATTTAATACTCCTCCGGGCTTGAAGGGTTAAGAAGAAATTACTGAAGTTTCTGAACAAAAATCTATTTTATTCAGTTAATGATTTTCTGCAGTTGTAACATATAATTTATATATTCCAATTTAAATTTTAATGATTATGTATCTATATTGCCGTGTCCTATATTTGTATTTTGTGTACTAACTACAGATCTTTGGGCAAATAAAAATATTATTATTATTATTGGGTCCTGGTTGGTCGGGTAGGTATTCTGAATTTAATGAAGGAAATTTCATCAGGGCAGTCAATGGTTCAGTTCAGAGTGCTGTGTATGAGTCTAAAAGCGATTTTAAGGAAGTTGTTATTAAAATTAAGAACGGAAAGTGAAGACAAGACAACATCCGAGGATAAGTTGCGGAGATGAGGGACTCAGTTTTTGACAATATTTGTAAAGAAGTAAGTAATATCTTCCAGAAATTTTAGATTTGTTGGGGCAGATACCGACCATATAGGGGAGCAATATGGGATAATGAGAAGGACAATAGATGTGAAGTAAGATTGTAATTGTCACCATTTTTACAATACAAGAAGTTCAATGGGTCTCCGTCAAATGTATGTAAAAACCAGAAATACTGCTTATGACCTTCTGCACACCAGCCAATTATTTTTAACAGGCTTCCTTATGGTGTCAAGAGTGCATAAAAAATTGCTCTTTTTAAGTGTAAACTTGATGACTATTAACAGAGTAATTTATTCAGGGTGGCCACTAAGTTTTAATTTTGAAATTCCCTGACATTACCCTGAAATTCCATGACAAAATGTCTCCATAAAACAGTGTACAGCGATTTTTTAATGATTTTTTTGATTTAATGATGGAACGATACATTGTAAAATGCATTGCTATATTTGAGATGCAGGTGCTATCAGTGCATTTCGAAAGAAAAAAGAAGTCAGTTTTATAACATGGTGCCCAATAATATATGAAAAAGACATTCAAGAATTTTCAAGACAAATATTTTAAAATTCCAGACCGAAAAGGCTAATTTTTTAATGCGTTATCATGAAGGTCAATAATTTGATTTGCAGTCCTGTCTACTTTTTCACTTGGAATTGTCTCCACACCACCGTTGTGATCGTCCAGTACTATGCAATAGGTACCTATCCATTTCTTTAATCTTCTGTATACGAAATATTATATAAATACATATATCTCTATTTATTTACATGTCCAATGTTAGTCACATTGCTCAACAACATTAAATGTCAGCTTAAAAAAATTATTTGCCGGTTTAAAAAAATTAGATAGGCTCGCAAACAAACTAACCAATATTCATACAATGGCATAAAAATATATTTGTAGTTATTCATAATTTGACAGCAAACTGTCTGTACTGTCCACAAACAATTGACTTACTTCAAAACCATAACTTATAAAAATGATTCACTGAAAAAAAAAACATTTATGAAACATACCAACAAAACCGACTTCTTCCGACCCTGCACAGCGGGGGCATATACGGTGTCATTGGCAACGACGTACATAATATGTTTTTATTTTCGGTGGGCGGATTTCTGTTCTTTCATGAAGTTGTAATGCCTGCGTTATAGTGTAATGAAGCAACAGAATTCAATGACAAATTCAAATAACAAAATGGCAAATGTTAGGCTTTACTGATTGGGATTCCTTCATGATGAAGGTGAAAGAAAGCACAGTAATTCCACAGTAAGTTTAATTTATTCCACCCGATGATGATGCGCAGCTTAAAAACATAGGACGTGATGGTTTAAACATAATATATCTAGTGGAATTCAACAGATTTGCACCCTCAGAGACATTGCAAAACACAAAATGGAAAATGTCACTATCGTACTATAGTACAATCTAAAGATCGCTTGAATCTTTGGTAGCGTTGTATAACCGCGGTAAAGGTCATTGTTTTGAAATAATCATTCATGGGCAGGAGGGAAGTATACCATCTTCAGCCTGCAACCGACCGAGCCGATTTGTCTCATGGTGGCATGCAGGAAATAGTGCTGACGTCTAGTACAATTGAATGACAGAAGTCGCAAACTCACACATACTGACCACAGAGATTTAAAAAAACACCTCCTTGATACTGACAGATGGACAAAAAGGGAAACAGAAGATCTATTTCCGTAATGCTATGTCTGCCGTTCCAATTTTTATCGCGATGATTTGCTAGCAACCATCACTTATCCTTTTCCCAAATTTTGATTATTTTTCAGCAAATTCCAGACTTTTTCCCAACATTACTAAATTCTCAACTTTACCTGGATTCCAGACTTTTCCCAACTGGTAGGAGAAAAGAAGCAAAGCATATCTCGACAACATCGTGTTCAAACCACCTCTCTCTGAGGTAGTTCCCCTCCCCTGTGGCAGCAGAGACTTTCGAACTGTTCCGGGGTTTCCTGAAAGGTACTCACCCCACACATTTCAGGCCTGCCTTTCAGCCAAGATATTTGAAAAGGTAGCTGGGAATGGCCAGGCAGAGCCAAAGGGAGGAAGAAAGAACTGGCAATGAGTGGCCTGGCATATATCGGACGGTGGCGGACACGAAAGAAGTGTATGGAACATGAGGCGAGGCACTTGTAGAGGCGTGACCACTACAAGTTTCCCTGACAAGACATGAAAATCCCTGACATTTCCCTGACTCCATGACAGCCAACCTCTTTTACATGACATTTCCCTGACATGCGGCCACCCTGTTTATTCTACACAATTGATGAATTTCTTTGTCTATAATATTTATTTGGACTTAATTTACTCTTTGAGGTGTCCTACATTTTTATTACCAAATTTCCAGCAAATAAATATGTTATCATTGTTTTTGTCATAAGCAAAATCTAAGCATTGGAAAGCCAGTTTCCTTTTTTAGCTAATGGAAAAATCTATTAACATATGATGGGTAATTTGCATATAGAAATAGAATACAAACTTCCAACAAAGTTCCTCAAGCTACTATCAAAATACCCAACCAAGTTAGCCTTTGATTGTTTTCAAAAGGTCGAATTGCATTTGGGGCTTATACACCAATCTTGCTTCAAATGTATTTATATTAAGATTGTGAAGGAAACTTACTTTGAGTATATCCTTAGTTCTTACTGGTACAGAGTATTTGGCGATTGCACTAGGAGTAAGCCACGCTCTAGTAACCGGCTTATCATCAAAGAACGTCACATTGTAATGTGTCTGAAATGATGAAAGATAAAAGTAAATTTTTTTAACCAAAATATTAGAACAGCCAGACTAGCTAAAGACTGATGGTAATGACTTGAGACAGAAGAAATTCTTAATTTTTCATTAATTGCATTACATTATAAATGATAAATTTAGCTGATAATACTCAAGAACAAAGGAAATGAGTGAATTATGCTACAACCCTTTTTCTATCAATATGGCAAACTTTTAAAGGCTACAAATATCTCATTGAGGATTGAATGAAGCCATTTAATCTGTTCAGTATGAAGTTCCATCATCATGAGACTGAAAATAATGCATTAGGTAGGTTCACAGGGTCATTAAAACTGGCCTTGGCTTCATTGAATGAGCATGCAGAAATATTATTCACTTACGAAGGTCAACAGATATAGGTAGTCAACTCACTTTTAAGAGTTTATCATATCTGCTTCCACTCACAAAATGCAATATAAAAGCTCAGCACTGACTATTTCAAAGACTGATCATGGAGACTTACCGGAATATCACATGTTTCGGTGATCCAGTAATATTGTTCAACATCAGGGTCATCATCTACCATTGCTGGCCACCATGGATATCCAGGAAGATGCCCCCAAACCACAGAGCCAGCAGTGTATAGATTGTGAATTAAATCTTCCTCTTCCACAGGAGTTGGCCCCTTCTCAGGGGCTGAGCAGCTAGCATACTTCTTATCTGTATTAAAATGAAAATGACACTTTCGCAATCCTGACTGAGGCTCTATTTCCTTCCACAGTTTACCATCCACCTCCTTCCATCTGTTCATCAAGTATTAGTAAGCAATGTTGAGACCTGTGGTAGTTCAATTACATTACAGTGGCCTTTACATAGCAAAGAGTCCTTACAAAAGAGTAGTCACTGCCACTTTTACAGGTGAAAAACGATGTACCTAAAAAGTATAATGATGTATATAAAAAAATATTTGTTGTATGCTCAGGAAATTTAGTTCCAGAAGTCCATTCCTATGTTTCGCTGAGTATCTACCAATTGTAAACAGAGCAATACCATTATTATTAACAGAGATCACATCAAAGAAACTCTTAAACCTCCTTAATCTAAATTAATTGCCAAGTTTTTTTATTGCATGAGATGAACTAAGAACATATGTAATATTTTTTTCATAGTTAGGGCCAGATTTTTAAGTGTGTACAGCCGATATTTTTTCTCTCCATAGTACTAGTGTTTAGGTAACTAATCTGGGAAACACATTGGTGATACCCTATTTCTCGCAATATCAATTTACATCCACATGATACCCTGAAAATCCCATCACGGGTATAGTTGAATCTTGTGCAGTCATTTCCTAGTGCGAAACAACACATCAGATTTATTTTTGTAACTGTAGATATGATGTAACCAGTTAACTTAATATTAATGGTAGAATTTTGTTTCAAAGCTTAAACGTCGTGTAAAACAAAAGAAATTCATTTCTGTATTAACCTATACTTAAAGTGTTACAAATAATTTTTAAGAAAAACCACTGCATTAACAAATAGCTGACTGCAGACAGGTGGTGAAGAGCACTCATTTGGAAAGGAGCGAAGATAATCTCTACTCAGTGGCTGAAGAAAGGGTCAGGCACCCACTGGGTCTGGTCCCAAAGTGGAGGAAAGGCATACCTGAGCAACCACTTACTTCGCAAGAGCTCTGTATGGGGAGTGGAATGAAAATATAGAGGTAACCATGGCAAGGAAAGCTTTTGGTAATGTAATTGAGAAAATAACTTGGAAATAAAGGTTAATGGCACAAAATAACAGAGAAAATAGGTGATAATATGCTAACATTACTCATATGAGTGAATAATGTGCCAATATTTTTAAATTTATAAAGAATCTTTAGTAATTTATTAGCAAGCATTTTAGCATGTAGAGCAACTCGGTAAGGACATTATGCAACCCACAATGCATCATTGGCAAAGGTATTTTCCAACTTGTAGGAACAATGAGGTCAGGGGCAGATTAAGGGGGGGTGCAGGGGTCAGTTTCCCCCTGTAATTCCTGGTAAAATAGTAATCATAAGGTATTCCATACCCCCCAATGAAGGACCCACCAGGTGGTTCTGTTCTGGCTTTCAAGCTCACGGGCTGAGAAACCCTCAGGTTGGTCCCTTCTGCTGCCTTAGCTATGCTTTGACAGCTGTGGAGGATAGTTTTCTCACTGACGCTCCTCAGCTTGGTCTATAGCACTTTTTTTTTCAAGAAGTAGCATCATAAATTTAAATTCTTTATGGATTTAATTTTTTGTTGAAATGTATGAGGGCATGTTGAAAGTCAAAATAAACCATATATGTTTTTGATTTTTTATAAATCATAATAAAATAATAATTATAAAACATATAGACACAATTTCATTGCAAACTGAAATTATGAATGCGTCATTGTATATGCTCTGCTACCCTGAACATTGTAGATTTAAAGAAAATTAAACATTCCCTAATTATCAATGCAACAAAGGTGTTTCTCTAAAGAATACTAATAAAATTTATTTATCTTTTAGATTAAAACAACCATTTAACCTAGATGGTTGGTTGTCCATCCCAGTCCTTGCAGTAAATTTTTACTCTTTTTTCTCTTGTATTCGCTTTTTCTAAGTCACTAGTAATGCAAGTTTCTTGTAGCACACAACACATCTTTTACTGCTATCTCTAGCCTGCACTTCATATGTTCCCAGCTTGTGGACAGCTTTTCTTTCCCCTCACTTCCACTATGGTCTTTATGTCATAACTTCAGTCCACAAATGACTTTTCCCTGAAATTTAACATAGCCATTTTTCCGCCCTAAAGTATCTATTACAAATGACACATGCATTTACTGCGCAGGTTCCAAGAAGAGATTCGACCCAAACCTTCTTATACCACTTCATTGAATATCTCAAACATACATTATAGGCACTCATCTGATGGGATAGGTCAACACCCTTTTTAGCAAAATTATAACCAATCACAGATGATGGTTTCATTTTTTATACACTCCTGTCTTAGATGTAGATAGAACCAAATCCCCAGAGTGGGTGGGTTCTGAGAAAATCATCATCACTCAACTCTCACAATTTTTTTCTTTGCACAGACCTCTCTTTTGGATTACCTCGTCTGTTTTTTCCGATATTCCACAAAGATAGTTTTTTTCTCCAATAACATCTCAGAAAGAGAAACACTGGAAGTCCCATAGTCAGTTCTAAAATTACCTCCCGCATGATCTTTACCGGGCCTTCTTCTGGGATTGTTGCCTTATATCTTCATGATGTAACTATAAGTTTCAGGTATACAGAACTTCTAGCACCATATTTGTGAGCTTCTCCTAGGATGTACTAACTGAAATTCTGCCTGCCCCTCCAAGGTACCATATTAATTCTAGCACTTCTTCATTTAGGAAATACTCATACCACTCATGGAGCTGAAAAGTTTGCATCAACCCTCAAACCAGAGAAGTGAAAGGCTCACTGAGCATTGGTGCAGTAACACTTTAGGAACTGCAAACAACTTGTTTTCTTGCCATTACTTGCAAGAATATACTGGAAGCAGAGCCAGAAAAATTCCCTAATGAGATGCATTTGTCTAATATATATTTTAGGGGGTTCCTTCAGGGTGTAGACCACCGCACAGAGAAAATAACTCTTCATATAAAACAAATTGCCTCTCACACATGGCAGAGAAAAGTAATGAAAGAAGTAGCAAGGAGGTAATAAACACGGGTTTCCCAAGAAAAATAGCAAGATTGACTAACAGAATTTCTCAGAAATGCAGCTGCAAGAGATGTATGGAAAAGGGTTTTCCGAAGTGTTTCTTAGCTGGGAAGTTGAAATACCACTTTCTCCAATAAAATTCACAGCTTCAGGCTCTACTTTGTAGAAACTTTTCACCACTTTCTCCATTATCCTTCCTCACCTAATAAACACCCACACTAATTTCAAAAGTTTTAGGGTTAACCAAAGTTTGGGTTTGAATGCCAAATTCACACCTCAGAACTACCAAGGGTTTATTTGCTTTCCTATGAAGATTATTGGAAGTTCAATGTTCCCTCAAGTTGAGTTTTCCACCCCCTTCATGGGTTTTCTGCCTGGAGCATTGTCCTAATATGCATGGGGATTCATGACTCTTTGTATGAGTGTCACAGCCACAGCAGACTGCATGCGTGGCTGGACTAGATATCCCAGACCTTACACTTCTCATTGGGAGTTTCCCTGGCTGACGGGTCCCCCCTCCCACAAAATGTAATTGGGATCTCCAGTCTCCACCAAGAGTCCTTGCTACCTATGCATTCATGGCTGGAATCTTCAGTGCAGCAGGGGCGATGACAGACCTCCATTGTTCCTAGGTGGTTGCCGACCCCAAAGACCCGGGTCGTCTTCCACTTGGTCCGGAGACCCTACCAGTAAGAAGTCCAGCCATTGTTTCCCCAAAATATTACATTGCCACTGTCCCAGCACTCTCCACTGACTATCCATGGAGTTACAACAAAGCACCTAGACACCCAGTGATTAGCTCTGGCATCCATATCCTGTATTGAGCACATAGTAGTCATTTGAGGGAGGCCGAAAAAGGCCCATTGCTGACTATCCTTGAGTCCTTATGGCCTAAATTTTGAAAACGTGATGCAGATTTTCAGAAATTTCCTGTGGCAGTGATTGACTGATAGCTGCTGGCAACATAATGCAAACTCCCAAAAAATAACCTGTTACCAAAAAAATATAAGTGCCATGAGTTGTGGCAAAGTAATATAGGCAACAGTATCACTGTCACGGCATTTTGGATTCCACACATTCCTGACCTGCTCAACGAATACTTCCAGCTGAAAAATCAGAATCTGAAAGCACGCCAAAATTCTGAGCCTTTATGCACAGAAGAGATCAAGTGGGAGTATATTATCTGTTTGAAGCTCAAGAAAGAGACCTCTATGGCAAATCGGATGCTTAAATTCGGAATTTAACTTTGTGTCGGGCGTGGTTGCATATCTCACAAGGGCAGTTATTGGAAAATTTATATTACTGGGATTTTTTAATTTTGGGGGGGTGGGGGGGGGATAGCTTAGAGAAAGATGATTCGAGAGCATCCAAAAATATGTCCACCACATCTACGCATCACTGGAATTGAAAACCATGAAAAAGAAAAACTTAATAAAAAAGGTGTGGTTGCATATCTACTAGCGGAATAGTGTTAAAAATTATCATTGAACCATTAAGAAATCCTTTCCAAGCCCCAAAAGTATAAAAACTGCAATGATCTGGTGAAGGAAAACTTTGCTTATAAAATAACTTTAATTTTCACTTTTCATGAAAATTCACCTACATCCCTGGAGATGGTCCAAAAAAAGGCCTACATTGCAAACGTGTTAATGAGAAGCATCAAGGCTAGAATCACTTCTATAGTTCCATCTACTTTTCCTGAAACCAAATAGATCTTCATCCAGAAATTCATTTTATCCTTAGGTCGATGATTCTTTTTTGGATACGAGTGCAGTTTGGCAATTCCAAACACATCCAAAACCCATTCACAATGACACAAAAGATTTTGAAAAGGATGAGTAGTAGTCACTATAAAAGAAAAATGTAGGTACCATACTGAGTTATTACTTATAGAGAAAGTTATCATAATAAAATACCAAGTTGACAATAGATATAATCCAATATAAACTGGAGCAACTAGGTAAGGCTACCAAATTTGGCTGTTTACAAAGACATGTAAACATAAACTATTAATATCTTGCTCCTTTTTTAGGAGTCTTAGGCTCAGGTGGGCCATTTTTCTCTGAAGAATTCGTTTAATTATTTTTTTGACATTTTCCCAATTCTTCAGGGAAAAAAGCAGTGAAAAAAATAAGTAAGAAAAAAGTAAAATAAATAAGTCAAGCAAAGATTTTACTGTAATCATAGAATAAGTGGTGTGTACAAACTTATTCTTAACCAAGACTTAATACATAGATGACCAAATACTCCAAATATATGAAAGACATTTTGAATATTTGAAGCAAAATTCGTCAACAGAAAAATTATTTTTACAAAATAAATCTATGTAATTCTTAAACATATTTTCACATAGTGAAACATCAAATATACCATCTGGGAAAACAAATTATGCCATGGTTAAGAGTGAGTAGGTAGTTAAGATAGAAATCCGTAAAAAGCATGATTTGATGGGTGGAGATGAGAATGATGCAATGAAGCCAACTCACTACCAAAGAGACTCCTGGGATGAGACAAAACCTATGGAACCAGTTATCAAACTGCATCAAAAGAACAACAGCTCAAAAAGTGACAATTTGGAGGAGTGTGTAACACTCATTACTCTCCACCAATATCTCTTACTGTCACTTTACATACCATATTCTCACCCCAAAGGATGCACTGGCCCACAAGGCACATTATTTTTCAGGTTGGATTTGAGAAGAAAAAATAATAAACATCTGTCAATGTTAACAATTAATGGAATTAAATGGGATTGTTAACAAAAAAAATAGCAACACATCCAATTTATTGATCGTAGAATCCCAGAAATAAATGAATGATTGAGTGTGCACCTTCCGCTTACTGCCACAATACAGTAGAGAGTTGAGCACCTCTGCCCACAATGCAAAATGAGATGCAAGAAAAAATAGCTTTCCCCTCGACCCATAAGATTCAGGCCAATTTAAAATGAACATATGATAAAGTGTCTTATGAGTTGAGAAATATGGTAATCAATTCATTTCCTTCACTACCTATTGTTAACCGTAATTTTTATTTATACAAATGTAGTTTGGCACTAATCAGATTGCAAACTCCATCATATCCATACTCTGCAGCAATCAGCTTAAATAGAAAATTCTCTACAATAAAGAAAATACAACTATCAAATAAAATATCTTTGGATTATACCATTTTCTTATGGTGCAAAATCACATCAGAGCTGATCATATTACTTTATTCACAGCGTCCCCTCAAATCAAATTTATGTAGCAACTTATAGAGACAAGTTTGTGACACGTTTTGCATATTTATCCTAAATCAGTCTCAATACAATAAAATTATTTGGAAAAATAATTCCACATTAAAATTATCCACTATGGAAAATAGTCAAATCCCATCCTGGAAGCAAAGTTTTTGACATATATAACCAAAATCACATATACATTCAGGCCCCAACATTCATTCCTAGAAATATCTTATCATTAAAAAATATAAATGAAATTGATATAAAAATAACAAGGAGCAGTAGGGAATTCAAAACCAAACTCTGGTGCTACACCCATGTATAACTTTGTAATCCAAGCCCACCAAGCATACCATTAAAACAAAATAACATATTTCAGAATAAAAATGATATGAAGTATTTACCAGTCAGCATTGAATAATATAAGAGGAAAATACTAAACATCAATTTCATTTTAAAACTATACCCAATGCAAAGCTAGACAAAATATTCTTTGATTGTAAATGCCTGAAATTAATCAGTAATCACACATTTTAAAAACCAAAATCAGGCTTACACAGGGGAAATAGGAAGAAATTGCTGGAGCTCCCTTAAGGAATAAGCAAGAAAGACAATACTTTGAAAATGAGCTCCAGGAACTATGGTATTTTGAATACATGCCATATTTACTCTTCCTGATAATGATTGATAACATTTACATATGTAGATGGCAAGAGAGCCAGTAAAGAAAATGACACTTTTAATAGGTACAATTATGGTATGGAGCACCAACAACAAAGGACGGAATATTGAATACGATAGATAAGACAACATTGGTGTACATTAAACAGTGAGTGATTGTCAAAATTAACAAAAATAAAATAGAAGTGAAATTTGCAATGCATGACTTCTACTTGGGATCTTCCTTGGATCAGGAACTCCATGGCAGCCAAAATTTGAAACAACTCGTACATCACTTTTAGGGCTTTTGAGTCAAAAGCCATAAGGATGATGTACGAATTGTTCATTGAAATTTCAGCAACAATTGAGTTCCTGACCAAAGCCAGAACTCAGTAAGAGTTCATACATATAATACACCAGGGAAGCATCAGATCGCCATTTGCCCCCATACAAAATTTCCAGCTACGTTACTATTTGAAATCGGGAAATTTAAAAGCAACTAAAAGTAATTACAATGCTCATTTTAAACATATTTGTAGGGATACCATGCCATAGCAAAGATGAATATTATTGGTAAATGGCCATGGAACACATACCACACAGAAAGATGATGAGCCTTTTGATAGTCCCTTCAGTGATATCTGCAGCTTAGGGCAGTGTCAAATTATGGAAAAGGAAATAATAAAATTTGATGAGTTTTAAGAGTCCCCAGTTGTTAGAGACTTTTTCTCTTGCCAAAATATTAAAAATGGAATTCTAAATGTAGCCCAACATGGCAGAGATATGGAAAGCAATTACCAGCAGATGAGAAACATACGATCCAGGACTTTGGTAGATGAAACGTGAAGAAAATACCATTCAGCTGAAATGGTACCTCAGGAGAATCAATACCTACAACCTAAATGCAGTGAATGAGACATTAGCCGTAGCCGAAGTGGCTGCTTTGTGGAGACAAATCATGTTTTAGCAGCATGAGGATGACCTTGAGCAAACTTTCTCTTCTCCGAAGATGGCCGAAGCCTGACCATCGAGGCCAGCAGTCCAAAGTATCTAACCTCAGCCATAGCAAGATACTTAGCAGACTTAGGCGCTTCTTCTATGTCAATACCACATCACGCTCAAGCATGCTCACACCAAGAAGGCTTGGAGCTTTGGCCACGGCTAGATTATGGGTAACCCAAAGCAGCTATGAAGAAATCATGGAGGCAAGCAACTTCAACAGCGTCTTATGTGATTCTGAAGAAGGGGCATGAGTCTTTCTTTGGGCCACACATTAAGAAACACAAATTGGCACATCACAGGTGATAGAAAACAGATATCACAGTCAAATTTCTGCTCCATACAAAAACAAAGTCTATAAAATAATTATCTATGCAATCAAATATATATAAAAGTATAAGCTAGCAACAAGGCGTTGAGGTTGAGGAAGGATAGGTAAGTAAATCAGTGGACCCTCACTGGCAGATGATCCATGTTAACACCGGTGTCCACTGCTTAGGGTAGCTTTCAGGCTAAGGACCCTTCTAGTAGTGATCTCCTCCTGCTGAAGAAGGGTCCTTAGCCCGAAAGGTACCCTGAGCAGTGGACACCGGTGTCGACATGGATCATCTGCCAGTGAGTGTCCACTGATTTACTTACCTATCCTTCCCCAACCTCAACGCCTCGTTGCTAGCTTATACTTTTTTCCTTTTCTTTATATATATATATGTAATTAACATTATCATAGCTTCAACCAGTGTATGATTGTAACAGTAATTGCTCAAAATGAGTTACCATGGTTCATGTGACACTGCCAATTTTCAGGAACTTCAGTGGGATCACGAGTTGAAGGAAGATACCGCCACTTTGTACACTTATTGTTAGTGCACTGAACCCACAATCCCACATTTCTTTTTCTTTGTAGCCGAAATAACCTCGATCTAGGAGAAAGTAGCTGCATCTGGACACTGCTTGACTGACTACACAAAAGCTGGGAGTTAGGTGTTTGAAGATTGGCTCCACAAGCAATGCTTCCAGTGCTCAGCTGGCTGTCATCAATTGCCCTCCCAATAGGAGTTCTGAATTCTTTCTGTTGAATTACTTTCATGTCAGGAGTTTTAGGGCAATTCTGAAAATTAGGCAATAGAGACAATTTTAGTACCTTATGATGTTCATTTTACCCACTTGCTTACATGTTGAAGCAAATTAGTCTAGCAGTGGATACTTTTTTCTTTGGATCAGGTTTGTTAGGTTTCTGTTGATCATTACAATCTGATGGTTTGGATGAGGTCTTTGGTATCAGAGAGGTTTTAGAAGACAGGGATTTTGACTTCTTAGGTTTAGGCAGGTTGTCATATTCTCCTAAGGAAGTGACATAATCATTAGTATAATGGGCTTAAGTAAATATATTATACTAAGGTAACTGATTAAAACCAACTAACAGCTTAGAACATTTAAAAATAATGAGATATTAAGTACCCATTAGAGCTGGATCGTCAAAATTCAATTTCGTTGGTCTAATTTTCATTTTTATGCGAGCTATCTTTGATGAGGGCTTTTTCCTCTTGATAGGTGGAAGCACACTATTGTCAATTCGTTGATCAGGGGTCTTCACGGCAGTCCTAGACAAATATCAAACTATAAATCATCCATAAATCCTTCATTGCACTTATTGTAATGATTTTGTATCTTGATTTTGGAATAAATATCTCAACAGATAACATTATAGCAATTATTGAAAGCTTTAAATATTTTTTGCAACTCTATGCATAGAGCTGTCTGTAGATTATCTTACGAAGATGTAAATGTGCGCGATGTATCAATCAAGGTATTCCAGTCGTTGACGTACCCTGTTGGTTCACTAGGACCTTCTTCGGCCGATTCCGCAGGAGACAGAGCAGTATTCGGTTCTGGTACAGCAACCTCATCTTCCTGCAATATATTAACCCATAATTTAAATTAATAAAGAACACCACTCACAAGGTATAAGTGGAGCAAATACTACCTCGTTATTTTCCTTGGCACGATTGGGTGTATTTACCAGCTTCCTCTTAGCATCTAGCTGTGTGTGCCCTAATACGGAGCAGAATAAGTCATCATATTGCGAGTCAGACATGGACCGATTGACGCTTTCCTAATTCAGTGTAGGAAACAGAAATGCACCAAATATTAGCATCAATTAAAACTAAGGAACTAAAAGCGTCTTAAATGTATTAACATTTATAAATACCTTGGATTTCATATTTTCCGACAACCCTGAATCACTATCTTTCCCCTCATCACCTGCTTCATTTCCAGAATTCTTATTTCCTATTAAGGACGGGGCTCTGAATTTTTTTGATGTTATTCCAGATATTCGCTTAGACATTTTCGAATAAGATCAAATGAATCACAATGGATTGGGTTGCGCAAACGTACTTCCCGAAAATAACTCTTAAGTGCTATTATCTAGAGAAAAAAGTACTAATAGTCAATGAAAATTCATACCATTCACATTAATATCCTCCTAAATTTCAAGTTTAAACAATTTTTCATTATATACTTTTGCCGCCTCTTCAATTCACCATTGAACCAGTGGAGACCTCTACATTTACCAGTCCGGACGAACAGTAAATAAATCTCAGCGTTTTCTTACGTTATTACCTAGAAAAATAAATTTTAAGTGCTTTACTGGGCTGTTTCAAGTTTGAAAGTTATTTTAGAGATAAATTTCGCGTTTAATAAATCGTGGTTCCGCGGTTGATTCCAGAGGTACACTCCCACATCCAGGTTTTAGTGAAACCCCTATATGGCAAAGGCGAAAAAGAAAACGCACTGAACGGAAACGTATCCATCGTTGATGGTGGCCAACTTCGTCAAGGGTGTGAATCGTGTACAATAATTGTCTTATCTTTGTGTTTGTGCTTTTCGTTATGTGGTCATTGGTGTCCTCTCCGGTTTAGAGAACGTGTATCTGTTCACTGCAAAGGTAAATTTCTTGTAGTAGACGGTGGGGATATTGAAATCATTGTTCCTTTTATTATCGTATTTGGGAGGCTTATTGGGATTCAGATAACCGTTCATGGGACGCATGCGCAGTGTTGCGCGGAAGACAATGTATACAAACTCACGTGGGGAGTGAGCGAAGTGGACAAATATGTCATTAACAAATATTGTGCCAATGACAGTTAATTATCATAATTATTTATTGACTTATTCAATAGTCGCTGTTTATTGTTGTATATTATTTATTTTTTAGATTCTGTTTTAAATTATTTCATCCCTTGATTTTTTTTCTCTCTGATGATATTTCACACCTACCTGCCAATTCAATTGTACCCTTTCTTGTTGTAATTATATTATTGCTGTTGAATGTAGTGGCGCAGGTGCCTTATCGCGTTTTAGTGGATTATTTAGCCCTGAAAATCCGCACTGATTAACTAATTAGTGATTTCTTATGAATTTTCAGGACGTACATGGCATCGACACAAATCAAGAGGAGAATCGGAGCGAGCATTCCTGCCACCGAGGATGCGAACAAAAAAAGGGCAAAGGGAGACTTGGAAAAGGATGCGGATAAATCGCGTAGGAAATCAACTAACTCTTACGCTGCACCCAGCCCAAAAAAACCTAAGCATGAGAACGATGCCAGGCACTTTAAATTCACTCGGAAACGGGCCTTCAGTCTAACTGGTGGAAATGGAAAGTATTTACCTTTACATAAACGAAGAAAAAAGGAAGGGATAATTCCACCTACAAAATTTCTCTTAGGTGGTAATATTTACGACCCTCTGAATCTCAACAGCTTACAAGACGAGGAAATAAATAGGTGAGCCTTTGGATGTCGATGTTTTCATTTCTTTTGTGAACCGTCTTGCGAATTAGATCCGAATTCTATTTTTAATGCGATTTTTTTCTATTACAGGGCTGTTAACGCCGTTACTCCACGCTCATCACCCTTGCCCACGCCTCGTCACAGGAAGGAGGAAATTCAAGTGCTAATCCCTCCTAACATACACGACCCCCTGAACTTGGCTGCTGGAGAGGATGGCGATGATTTCGAGTTGAAATTAGTTTCCCCCAAAAAACGAAAGGGACGGAGACGCAGGAGGCACGCCGCCGCGAGTCCCACGGGCGAAAGCAAAGATGATCAGCACGCCCCTCCCTCTCCCCCAAATCCAAACGTTTCGTCATTATCTCCGCCGCCCTCGGCGAGTGCTCCCAATCAGAAAACCGAAGTTCTTGAAAGCATCCCCGAAGGACCGGAACATCAGGAAGCAGAAGTGGAATCGAGTAAGGAAAGCGAAGAAAGCCCCAAGGAGAAGGATAAGAAATCCGGGGGAGGTGGAAGGAAGAGCGGGGGCTCGGGTGCAGAAGAGCGAAAAGCTGGAGGGAGTAGCAGGAAGTTGTCACAGGACGCAAAGGACAAGATCGTGAGCCCTGTGGTGCCGCAGCCAGGTGCGCGCAAGAGGCCGCCCGCGTTCAGCAGGAGTGCGTCCCGGGTGGAGAGCGCGGGAGGTGCGGAGGGTGCATTGGAAGGGCGATCGGGGGGCGATGTTCGGAGGGTGGCAGGAAAGCCCCCGGCACCCCACGACGGCGGTCAAGGGAAGCGAAACTTCAACAAGAAAAGTATCAACTACCAGTACGGGAATTATAATCGGTGAGATATATT
Source organism: Pyrrhosoma nymphula (assembly GCA_963573305.1). Classification (NCBI taxonomy): domain Eukaryota; kingdom Metazoa; phylum Arthropoda; class Insecta; order Odonata; family Coenagrionidae; genus Pyrrhosoma; species Pyrrhosoma nymphula. Next base: position 45,826,477 of record OY754329.1, read on the forward strand.
TTTCTCATTTTCCTCGGTGTAGTTAGCCATTTAAGGTAAAGCTGAGTGTGGAGTTGTTGGAGGGGGGTTAAGAAAGCTAGAAGGGTACTGGATTCGGAGTTTGATTCTGACTGACATTGATGACACTTAAGTTCTCGGGCTATATTGATAAATTCACCTTTCATTCACTCATTAAGGGTAATCCACTGGTTAAGATAAGTTTGAATGGAATAAAGTGGAAATCTTTGGATTTTTACAGGCGCTGACCCTTATTTTCCATTAATTCTTCCTCTTATTAGACGTCCTACCTCTCCTTATCTCTCACCTGAAGCCTATTCTTTTCCCCTTCCCTGCTTTCCCAACATCCAACCCTCTTATCATAGTCTTCAGCATCCCTTTGCCCCTCATTGCCTGCTCCAGCCATCTACTATGTCTTCTTTAAATCTCCTCCAGTTTCCTCTTCCCACTCCACATACCTTCCTCATTTGTCTTCATTTACATTCACTGCTCTTTCTCCATTTGCCTCCACACCCACATCTTAAATGCCTGCAGCGTATTCTCCTATTTTCAGGGTTCACGTTTCTGCACCATACAATTCAGTACCCCATTTTAACTTTTTGCCAACCTTTTATTAACACCTGACAAATTCATCTGTCTAGATAAAAATTTGGGAGATAAACACTGGCTAATGGGTTTTAATTTTTAATTATCCTCTTCCATCTGACAATTCATGAACTCAATAGAACCAAAGAAGCCATAACTTTTAATGCCAGAAATTATGCATTAATCAAAATGTTTTGCTCACGAAAACTCAAAAATTGCTGGACCTATAACATCCTGAGGCTCATGGGAGTACAGGGTAGACATGGGCCGACCCATCTAGGGTTAGGTGGGATCAGGGTTCTCCCTCCCCCATGCCCCTCACTGGGCATATTTCCCCCTCTGGAAGCTCAAAAATGAAACAAAAGAATCAAGAAAATGAGTTGATTATTAAAGAACTGCATTGAATTGTGTTTCATGTTGGTGCAGGTATCAGCCCAAAGGTGACTTAAATCATTACGTAGCTTTTGTGTAATAACCAAAACACATGCCACTCCCCTCTCCCCCAATCTTACATGAATTGTCCCTCCCTAGTTCAAATCCCTTGTTTGCTGTTGAGGGGATATGCACATATTGATCATCCCCTTTAAGTTCAGTATTTTGAGGATTTGAAGATTTTCACTTAGTTTTAGTAGGCTTACATGGGAATCAGTTTTAGTAGGCTTACATGGGAATCTTTTGGCTCCAAGAGAGGCCTATTATTCTGTCTTCATGAATGCCTTTCTTGCTGTAATGTGTTGCAATACTTAATTGAATCTTACTTCTCAACTAATTACTTGTGGAGCAGAGCATTATGAAAAAGGAATATATTACATCTTTCTTTTGTAACCAACATATATTGAGATGCTAATACATAGTTACACATGGATACATACATTATATAAACAACTACATACAATACAAAGTGATACCAATAATATACTATGAATGCAATACAATACAATATGAATGCAATGACAAGAAAAATCACACGCTCAAATACTTCCCCTGGATTTTATTGAATCAAACACATCATCAACACTAATGTTCATGGTCCCCATTTAACAAAAATTAAACTAACGCAAGCAAAAAATTATGTCGTACCATGAAAACCTTTAAAACAAAAATCATCATCTTACTTAGGGAACAATTAACCCGATCCTTACTGATAATTCTGGAGTCTTCCTGCCGGTCAGGGACTTGGTAAGTAGGTCAGCTAGGTTGTCGCGGGACCTGACATACTGCACCTTCATCAGTGCTCTCTTGACGCAGTCCTTGATGAAGTGGTACTTTGTCTATTGCCTTGGACCTCTCATCGACCTCATCCTTTTCAGCCAGGGATAGGGCACCGATGTTGTCAGCAAATATACAGGGCTGGGAACACTTCTCACCGGCCCCGACATCATGTAGAGCATTCTTCAGCCACAGGTACTCTTGGGCAGCGACATGCTTGAATGCTTGGTAGATGTGGCAACAACTGTTTGCTTTTTGCACCTCCACTCAATAGGACCACCAGCTAGCAGTACCACCAAACCACTGAAGGATTTTCTATCAGCTTTGTTGTTGGCAAAATCAGCATCAGAGTACAAAACAATTTGACTTCCTGATTTTCTGTAGACAAGACAGTAATCTCGGGTATGCTTGAGGTATCTTATCAGGTGCTTGACCGCGGCCTCATGTCTTTTCTTAGGCACTGACAGAAACTGGCTTAGGTAGCTCACAGCAAAACTTAGATCCGGTCTGGTGCCATTTGCCACGTACAGCAGCATACCAATGGCCCTTCTGTATTTGTCTTGATCAGCATCGCAATCTTAGTCTCCTTTGTCATTAAACAAGTTTTCGCTAAATGGACAAGCAGTCCCTTTTGAGTCAGTCAGTCCAAACTCATCCAGGATCTTTTCAATGTAAGCACATTGGTCAACACTCATGCAATGGTCACCAAGTCTCAGTATGCGGAGTGATAAGAAGTCTGAGATCTCTCCAAGCTCTCTTATCTCTACATTGTTGTTGAGATTTTCTTTAAACTTTTTAAGATCATCCTCTTTCTCCACCCAAATTGCCAGGTCATCCACATAAACCTTGCTTTCATGGTCAATGAACAAACATGGATCTGCATGTGATGATTTGAATCCCATCGCAATGAGAATTCCTCTGATCTTCTTGTACCATTCCATCCCAGATTGTTTGAGACCGTACAAACATTTCATCAGTTTGCACACCATGGAACGTGGCTTGTCTACATCAAACTCTTCTGGTTGTTCAATGTATATTTCTTCCTTTATGCCACTGTTGATGTATGCTGTTACGACATCAACATGTTCACATCTTCAGCCCTTCTCAGTACCCAAAGCTAGCATCAACCTTATGGTTTTTCTCTTCACTACGGGTGAGTATGTCTCATGGTAATCGATGCCATACCTCTGTGCGAACCCTTGAGCCACTAGTCTAGCCTTGTATTTTTTTTGGTTTCCACTTGAGTCGGTCTTGATTTTGAATTTCCAAGTGGATCCGATAATAGTCATCCCCTGAGGTCTGGGTACAACCTCCCATGTGTTTAGCTCCTTGAGTCTTGCTAGTTCTTTATCCATGGCTGCTTTCCACTTTGACTTGCTCGGACTAGCCTTGGCTTCCTTCAAACTTAAAGGTTCTTCCTCATTGCATTTGAAGGCTGATGATGCTGCAAACGTTGAACAAATTAAGCATGACTTATCACTGCAGTTGTCATCTTCACATGCACATTTCTTCGGTTTTGGCCTTCTTTGTGACCGCCTTGGCACTTGGGGTGCCACTTCCTCCACTTCTACTTCATGCTGGTCATCAGGTAGCTCAGGGATGCGAATCACAGGGTTCTCGTTTCTTAAGTCATCTTGTGATATACTCTCCTCTTCACTTTCTTCAGAGTCGGTGCCAAGCAATTCAGGGCAATAATTGGTTTTCTTTGCATCACTTTCTTGGGTCGCCTTCCATGGGAATTGTCTTTCATGAAAAACAGCATCCCTCCTTATAATGACCTTGTTTGTTTCAAGGTTGAATAAGCGATACCCATCCTTAGTGTTTTCTTCATAACCAATCATGACACACTCTATAGCCTTGTTGTCAAGTTTCCCACGTACTTCCCTCATGGCTTGAACTCTACATCCAAACGGCCTCATGCGCTCATAATCTTCTAGTGTCAGAGGTAACTTGGTTATCAGCTCTAAGGGGATCTGGAATCATATGGCTCTGCTGGGAGTTCTATTCCTGTTGTAAGCAGCTGTAGACATTGCCTCTGCCCACATTCTCTTCTCAGCTCCGGATGCACCTTGCCATGTCTCACACGGTTTGGTTCTGCCTTTCCCCTCTTCCATTTTGCTGTTTGCAATATGGCACGCTCTTCTCATGGATAATGCCATGCTGGTCCAGATATTGGTTGAGCTCCTAATTTAAATACTCTGCCCCAAAATCTGACCTGATTTTTGTTAGCCTTTCGCCAGATAGGGCCTCCATCTTTGTCTTGTACTTGTGCAGCTTCGCCAATACCTCGTCCTTGGTCTTCATGGTTATCACCGACACATGTCTTGAGTAGTCATCTGTGAACACAATGATGTACTGTGCCCCTCCGCATGATGGTGGGTCAAACTTTCCCATCAAGTCAGTGTGAACCAACTCGAGAGGCCTGCTCGCTCTTGAGTTGCTCACAGGGAAAGGCTTCCTTGTCAACTTCCCCTGGACACATACTTCGCATCTGTCGCTGTCTTCTTTCTTTATTCCTCTCAGCACATGGACTTTGCTTGTAGTGCGACAGAAGGGAGTGCGTTTTCTTGCCTTGTTGGTATGTTTACTTCCATAACATACATTTTCTTAGCCTTCAATGCCCGAAATAATGGTCTTCCCCTCCATCATCGCTATGGCAGTTCTTCCTTCAATAATGATTTTTCCACCTTTCTCTGTCAGTCGGTACACGGATATTAGATTGCAGTAGAGCTTAGGCACATACATAACTTCAGTCAAGATGATTGTCCTCTTTGATTTCACCTCAACAGTGCCGACACCTTCAACATGCAACTTGAATCCATCACCAATTTTCACGGATCCCTTTCTTAATATGTCTAGCTCCTTAAATGCATTTATATCGCTGCACATGTGGTCAGAAGCTCCAGAGTCGACAAACCATTTTCCCTCTGATCCTCTGCTTACATATGCATGGGCATCACCCTCAGCACAACGGAGTACGGCTTCCACTTTCTCGTCTCGTTCATTACAGCTTGCCACTGATGCTTTGCCATTGCCGTCTTGCTACACCTGTTGCTCCTTGAAAGCAAGCCACACAGGACACTGCCTTGCCGCGTGACCAGGTCCCTTGCATGAGTAGCACTTCATCTGACTTAGGCTGTGTTCTCCTTTCCATTTACTTTGGGAACTGTTGCCACCTTGATTGTCGTGCTTGTACTTGCCACCGCCTTGCCTACTATTTTTCTGATTGGATGTCACCGTCAGGGCTATTGTGTCTTCCGTGCTTGAGGACGGGGCCACCAGCTTTGACCTCCTTTCTTCCATTAGCAGCCTTCCTTTGACATTCCTGGACGTAAGTTCGCCAATGTTTCCTTAAAATAATCTCACGAACGAGTCTACTCGGACAATGGTAGCCCCATTAGAAGAAATGCCGCAAAGCACCAGTCGTCGATAGGGATTCCTCCCATTCTCACCTTTTGGATTAGCTCATGCATCGTCGATATGTATTTGGGCATGGACATACCAGCAGTCTTATCTAACCTTGCCATTTGCTTGAAGAATAGCATTATTTGAATAATGCCAAACTCCACGTACATTTGGCGTAGCGTGTCCCATGCTTTCTTCGCGAGCTTTAATTCACCGACATCATAAATTGTGGAGCTGTTCAGAGCATTAAATATGATACCATGTGCCTTTCGGTTGATTCTTAGTTGCTCAGCATTGAGATTGCCTATCACCTCATCTTCATCATCGTTGTCGTGAATCAAGTCACCAAACCCCGGGTCAATAGCGTTCCAGCAATTTTTGTCAATCAGTTTGGCCTCAAGTCTCTTTGACCACGGGTAGTAGTTAGAACTAGAGGTGGGTCGGTCGCGAACGAACGAATCTAATCGAACGACTCTTTTAGGTGAATTGACGCACTGAATCGTTCATGGTAATGAACCGTCGTTCCTACGACTCGTAACAGAGTCCTCTACATGGCCACCACGACGACTATCACTACTCAGCGGCGTAGATGAGAATGGGCGCACCACTCGGCAAAGATGGGAATCAACAGACGCCACGAACGAACGAGTCCTCCCACCCTTCAACTTTGAAGTTTGAGAGAGGGGGGACCTGTGTACTCATATAGCACGAGGAGTGGGAGGAATCGCTACCGATGAGTCCGTGAACTCGTGATTCAATGACTCGGCAAAGAATCATGATATCTCTGACTCTAATTGAATCAAGAGTTGTCGAAGACTCATGAATCAGTGAGGAATCATATTAGTCGAAGAATCATTTGAGTCGAGGAATCATGTATGAGTCAAAGAATCATATGAGTCGAGGAATCATATATGAGTTGAGGAATCATAAGAGTCGAGGAATCACATGAGTCTAGTGATTCGTCAGGGAATGACTGATTCTTGACAGTGTGCTAGAGCAGACAGAGTAGCAGATTATTATTATTTATTATATTGTTATTGGGGAGGCCTTCGTCAGGAGCCCGGGCACTTAGACCTTTCTTGGTCCATTGTGCCAACCCCATGCCTGTCTACCACTTGCAGACAGGGGACAAGAGCACCTCGGTAGAGGTATGGAGGATTTGCCTCCCCCTGCCTCACCCCAGTTCCAGGTATGGAGGATGTCCTCCCTCTAACTGGCCCGGTCTGGGTCTCCCTCTGGCCTCCCGGTATAGGTCTGGAGGGAGTATCATCTCTCAATCCATGCCTGGTCGAGGTATGAAGGAGGGTCACCCATCCAACCACCGTTTGGGCCCAACGTTGCTTAACTTCGGTGTTCTGAGACAGAGTAGCAGATCCAAGAATCAATTATAATGCTCAAGGAATCGGTTATCTCAGAGGAAACCAGGATTCCTGATTAATTTTCATTGAATCTTGATTTGCACAGGGACATGCGATTTTTCGCAAACTTGCAGAAAAAAATAGGTCTTTGTTCTGAAAAATTCAGAATTCCATGGTCTGTGGTGGTTATTAAGAACAAAAATATATTAATGTTACCCGAATTATTAGTACGTTTTGCGGTTCGACCAATGAAATACCGAAGGAAACTGTTGTAGGCATGATTTTGCTGAAGTCATCCATTACGTAAGAATTAAAATAACTTTGCTAACTCCACTAGTATTTATTATCACGATCTGGGTTTCAACACTTGGTGTCATCTTCAGGTGACCTGAAGTGGACACCAAGTGTTGAAACCCAGGTCATAATAATAAATAATTAGTGGAGTTAACTAGTTATTTTACTTCTTCCGTAATACCAAACATTAACTTTTATCGTGAGAAACATCATTGGAGAAATGTTCATTACCGACTTTTATCGTATTTCGCGACGACATACTCAAGTGAGTATGGATTTAGTTCCCTTCTGTCAATCAAGACCACATCTAGAAATAAATTGCTTGGGCGCACAAGCAGACATACAGATTGCTACAAGCAACTGGCCACGTTTGAAAAAAATCTTATGTAATAACAAGAAAAAAAGGTTCATGAACTAAGTTTACTAGAGGACATTTGAACATAAGTTTTATGTTAAAAAAATAAATTTCATGCATAGATGTATCTTTGTGGTTTATATAACTTTTAATTTGTTATGTAATATTTTTTTTCTTTTTCATGTTTCATTTTTGTCTTTATACCTACTATTAAAATTGATCATAAAAATTTGTTTTGGTCGCATTTTAGCTTTCATTCTTAAATGAATAATTACTTTAAGGGGCGCGAGAAAAAATTAAATTTTTGGGGTGTGGGGCATAAAAATGTTTGGGACCACTATTACGAAAAAAATTGAACGAGTACGAGCTCCAAGAATCGACTCATTTTACTGAACGACCGATGAATGAGTCGGTCATCGGAATGAATGATTTTGCCCATCTCTAGTTAGAACCATCGGCATTCAAAAGCACCTTTGATTCCCTCGTCTCTTCAGCGGCCATCTAGACTTCGGTATCTTACTCATTGTCGTCTTCAATTCCTTATCTTTCCGTAACTTCTCACTTACTTCGCACAGTTTTAGGGTGTTCTGGGCCCATAACCTGTTGCAATACTTAATTGTATCTTACTTCTCGACTAATTACTTGTGGAGCAGAGCGTTATGAAAAAGGAATATATTACATCTTTCTTTTGTTACCAACATATATTGAGATGCTAATACATAGTTACACATGGATACATACATAACATAAACAACTACATACAATACAAAGTGATACCAATAATATACTATGAATGCAATACAATACAATATGAATGCAATGACAAGAAAAATCACACACTCCAACATAATGTGTTTTAGCAATGGTCTTTAACCTTTAAAAGCTGGTATTTAAATTCTCAGTGACTGTTCTGCTGGCCAGAATTCTAGGTATTTAATTTAAACACACACAAGCAAGTGGCCTCTTTAATTTCCCATTTGGTGAACTGGACCATGTTATGGTGGGAACAGAACTTCCCTTGAGGCAGATAAAGGTTAAGTGACCTACTACTGTCCTACCTGATCCCACTTGGCTATTCCTTCAGTGTATTGTGTTTGTTTTAGCTGATTTTGTTGAATTTTAGTTCATTGTTATTCTATTAGGGTGGGTTTGAACAGGCAAGTTAGTTTGCACAAATTGCTTGATGCAAGTGATTTGGGACAAAATTTACTAGAGTTAACTTCTACCAGTCTTGTTTTACAAGCAGCTTGTCACTTTAGAATCCATCCCTAAACTATTTCTTCTTATTTAATTTTTTTTCTCACAAAACCATACTTATTCTACTTATGAGGTACTTGAATTTTGGTAGTAAACATTTCATATCAATGGTTGTGTTAAACGGAGTGGAAACGCTGATGTTCTTGCATTTTTTGGGGATTCATTGCTCATAAAATACACCTAGATAATGTGAAATAGAAATCTAAAAATACGCTTGGATAAGAATGCTTTGCGTGGAAAGATACATATTCTATATTTGTGCTGATGTTTGTATATGGAGAGGGAGCTGCCCATAGATAATAATAATATTTATTTTTACGGGGGTTTACCCATTTACAAAAATTATATTGATAGAAATTACAAGAAAAATTACAATTTCAAAAGTTACAAGATTGCATTACAATACAATTACATTGGAATTTACATACATTAGAAGATTATTAAATTTAATTATAATAGTAAGATAGTTATTATTATTATAGAAAACTGATAATTTTTGTTTCTTAATACCTGTCAAAGTGCACATGAATTAGTTAGATATCATTTTGATAGTATATTGACAGCAAATATGTTAGCATATTTTGCTTAAATGTATCAAAACAATCATAAAAAATATCAGTGTTAAGTTCATGTGATGCTCTGTTGAATAACCTCAAAGATCTCGTGATAAGATTGTTGTAAATAATATTGTTTCTACAGAATTTTACAAAAAAAGTATTGCAATTTCTTGTTGAAGTAACTAAACAATTAAAACTAATATCATTAAGCCAAGTAAAACATATCACATTGTGACGTAGTTTATATAAAAATATCAGATCATTAAGTTGCCTTCTGACCAATAGCGGTTGAATATCCAATATTTGCATAGTTTCTCTGTATGGGGTATATTGAGTATTGAAACCCGCATAGAAGTTTACTGTTCTTAAAAATCTGTTTTGCAATCTTTCTATTTTATTTATTTGCACTTTATAATGAGGATGCCAGATAATGCTGTTCTATTCAAGAATAGGGCGTACCAGTGCTGAGTACAATACTTAAAGCAAATAAATGTTTTTTGTAACACAAAGCAGCCTACTTATAAAGCCTAACATATACGTAGCGACTTTGAACAACATGCTCAATATGAGCATTGAATGACAGAGATTTATCAAAATAAACACCCAGGTCTTTCACTGTTGAAACTCTTGGAATGACTTCATTATTAAGTACAGATATAAAGTTACGACAGAGTTTCCTCCGAGTAAAGGAAATAACACTGCATTTATTAACATTTATAGTCATAAGGTTTGATTTGCACCATTCCGAAATCCTGGAAATGCAACTGTTCAATATTAAGCAGTCCTATTTGTTGTCGATGGTGTAATAAATCTTGATGTCATCTGCATAGATCAAATGGGAAATGGGATGTATGATACCACTTGTATCATTCATAAAAATTAGGAAAAGTATGGGACCAAGATGTGACCCTTGAGGGACACCAGAGATAACACCAAACCAAACGGGAGGTAACATCCTTCACTTTAACCTTTTGTTTTCGAAACAACAGGTAGCTCCGTATCCAATGTAATATTGCACCATGTATGCCAATGAGGCTCAACTTATGAAGCAACAAATCAAAATTTACCTTATCAAAGGCTTTGGAAAAGTCTGTATAAATTACATCAACTTGCTTATTTTCATCTAAAGAGTTATTTATAAAATGATTAAATATGGCTAAATTAGTAGTAGTAGACATTCCTTTTCTGAAACCGTGTTGTTCAGTAACTAGTATGTACTTCAACATGGGAGATAAAGAATTAAGAACTAACTTCTCCATGATTTTAGCAAGAACAGATTGGATGGTAATAGGTCTATAGTTCTATCGGGTCTAGGTCTATAGTCTATCTATACATCACATTTATCCCCTGACTTAAATATGGGTATCACATAACTGAGTTTTAAAATATCTGGAAAGACCCCATCTGAGAATGATTTATTAAGTAATATAAACAGGGGGTATGCTAAAACTGAAGCACAGTTTTTAAAGATTATAGCAGGAACATTATCAGGACCACATCCTACATCTGTACTAAGGCTTTTTAATACAATTTCAATATCCTTTACAGTCACTGATAAGGAGCCAAAATTAATATGAGTGGACAATGAATGATCAGGAAGCATTTTAGGACTAGAAATGGAATAAACGGATGAGAAATGTGAGGCAAATAAATTTGATATACTGTAGGAATCCTTACCCTCTACATCATGCAAGAACATGTTTTTTGGTAGGGCATGCTCATTGCGTAGAGAATTTACATGTTTCCAAAAACAATTCACATTACTTGGAAGACAGTGAGCAATATTGTTCATGTAATCGTCATAACACACTTTAGCTAATCTTTTGCATTTTGTTCTACGTTGAGAAAATTTCTGATATATTATCTCAGAGCTTGTTTCTTTATATATAGTATGCAGCCTTCTCTTTGTTTTTATAGTAGAAATAAGCTCTGCAGAGTACCAATTAGGGTAAGCGGATTTACTAAAGCATAGTGTCTTAGGAGTAACAATATCAATTACATTATATACTACTTCATAGAAATAGGAGAAAGCATCATTTACAGATGAATTGCACAAAATACTCGGCCAATTAACAGTTTCAAGATGGAACATGAGCTCATCAAAATTGCATTTGTTGAAATTATATATTTTAAACAAGGCTCAATGGTTAGGTATTGTTCCTGCTCGAAAGTTAAAATAAACTTAAGGGCGGTATGATAAATATCTATAGGAACCAGTGGATGAAGATCCACAACTGGAGTGATCGTTTCATTATTGGAAAATGCCAGGTCTAAAATTTTGTTTTGTTGATTGGGAATTGAATTTACTTGCCGAAGATCTAAAACATGAGACATTTCTATCACAATTGTGCTATTTAAGGACTTCGATTTTGTACACTCTTCATTATTAGTGGGACTTGTAAAGTCAGGAATATTGTAATCACCTAGGATTAAGATTTCAGAAAATATTTTACCGAACACAATATTTTCAACACAGTGCCGTGCATAAGTATCTGCATTACTATTAGGAGGCAAATAAACACAACCAATCTAAATCTTTGCGGTTCCGATGGAGATGGAAACCATCTTTTGTTCAATGTCATCAGTCATTACACTGATTCTTTTGACTGCAATTAGTACACCTTCGCACTAGTACCTGGATTTCTGTCACATCTGAAGACAATGTAATTTTTGAACCCAAGTTCAGTGGACAGTATATCCGAGGATAGCCAGGTTTCAACTAAAACTATCACGTCAAATGAAACTGGTGTGCACTGAAGTGTTTTTAGTTTCGTCTTTAGGCCACGAACATTCTGATAATAAACTGAGATGCTGTTTATTTTTACAAGTTTTTTGACTCAGACTCTTTCACAACTATTTTTGGGATACCATGAATGTACTTGATCATTAAGTTAGCTTCACCTTTGTCACGATGATCATTTAGTTCATTTCTTAAAGCAACATAATAATCCCTTTCCCTTTTGGTTCGGTCCTTGTTGATATAAATGTCTTTCAATGCAGGAGAGGTCTTTTTTGCCTTAATGTAGTCAAAAAACAGTTGGGAGGCGTCATTCTCATCACCAAAAATAACTTTAACAGGTCTACTACGATCCGATTGATTAGGTCCACCAGGCTTAACTGGTAAATGCGCAGAGAGAGGCAAAACCAGCGCCTTGGAGTGAGTTGTGGTGAGTCTAGATACTAGGCGGAGTCAAAAAGCCACTAGCTGTTTTATTCCATAAAAATGGTATTTCCGTAAAACTGGTATTCTGTAAATACGGGATTTTGCTGTACTTGCTGAAGTGCTAACAGCTGATCAACATAACCCCTTTCAGTTATAAACCCATGCTTCACACCCCAAATTCAGTCACTTATTCTTTACTCTTTCAATTAGTATTTTTGCTTATGTTTTACGAACCCTTCCCTCTGTACAAAAGTACTATTATTTCATTCTTCCAGTCACGAGGCTCAACAGGAATTTTAAAGTGCAATTTAAATACCGTATAAACTCATGTAAGAGGCGCACCTTTTTTTCCCAGAAATCGCAGCCAAAAATGAGGGTGCGCCTCTTACACGAATTTTTTATCTGCCTGCCTTAAGCCTCATCACGATATGAGTGGTAGGCGGCGGGTGGCAGAGCAGTATTGTGGCAGGGCGGTAGTGGCCACTAAACGAGCGGTGATTCGACCGAAGATTAGTTCAGAATCAGAAATGGCAGTACATACTGTCATTAGACAAAACATTCCCTGCCGACATTTTGCCACAGAATGAGTTGAACGGCGGAGCGGCACAAGAAGGATTTAATGTCTGGGATTGGCGGCAAGCGGCACTTATGCTGCTCACGTCTATCCCCCTATCACATATTCCCCCTGCCACACACCCCCGAGGTGGCTTGCAGGGTATTTTGTAGATGTAGATATCATGGCTGGGTTCGAGCATTCTCCATGTCAAACATTAGGAACATGAAACTCAGCATTGCCGTCCAGTCGCTTGCCTACCGCCGCCCGCCGCACGTATCGTGGCCAAGGCCTTACTCTTAAGTCCCTGGAGAGCTGAGTGACTTTGGTGCTCAGCGTGAGTCATCAAGGGGGAGGGGATCGTTCGCTCGCTTGTTTACGGGGGACGCAGTCGCCTAAAAACATGTAAAAACTTGTTGTATGACAAGGCGAGGGTGTGGGGTGCAATTGGGGGACAGGGATTGGCCGCGCGACTGGTGCAAGCACCAGAATTTTCCACCCCCCTAACTTTCTCATTTTCTGTCATCGGACAACTTTGAGTGACTCAACTGCATGCACCTGCCCTAAGCACAACTTAGAGAATTCTGTGAATATTAACATTTTTGCATACGCCACCATAGGTCAGTGTTGTTCCAAACTGAACAAGGGTAAAAAATTGCAGTCTTTCACGGCAGCTGAAAAACTTAGTCATCAAAGACGCTGAGGAAGTAGGAAACCGCGCTGCCGGGCGAAAGTATGTGCCAGAATCATGCATTAGAAGATGGAGGAAGGATAACGTTGCACTATTCCTTACCAATAGGGACAGAAGTTCTTTTCCGGGAAAATCTGCGAGCTGTGACAGGACATGCGCACGCATGCTGCCGCGCCGTAGTGCGATGCCCATCTCACTAATATGTTAGCCGTTTTTATGTAAATCATGAAATTTTTTTATTTTGTGATTCATTGAAGACTTTTTTGGGCCATATTGAAAAAATAAATGCCTTAAATTCCATAGACAATTATGATTTCTTTCAAAGTTTCATTTTTTTCAGGTTTTGATGTTGTATCTACGCCTTATAGTTCGTTTTTTATGTGGCTGATGCTTGGGTATTTTGCATTAAACGTGTTCGCATTCCCGCTCGTCATCATTTACAGCAAAATATAATTTGTAAAAGTTAACTACATTTAAAAGGCGACTCACAGCGACTACGACTTGTGCATTAGGAAAACGGTGGGGGAATTCGGATTTAAAAATCAGAGCTTGGTGCGACTGTCCGCACTTACCAACTAAACACGAATTGTAGCGAGGTCGGATTTGTTTTGTTTTAATGAATATCAATTACTCCACTCATTCCAAAGGCCAATAAACAATGTAAGCATTGTAGGGCTAAGGCTACAAGTGAATACTTACCTCCGAGCCCCATATATGCCTATGTAATATGCTGCGTAAATTATAAGAGAATATCGCAAGCCCAAGCTTTGCGCTTACAATATTCTCTGCTATATTGCGCTTGAAAGTCCAAGAATAGCGCAATGCTTTGATAATGGCCGAAAGTTCGAAGATAGGCCCGCAAAACCTTGCAATAGGAGGGAAAAAAGCCCCAAATTTTTTTCTTCAATTTCGACTCATAAAAAGAGGGGTGCGCCACTTACACGGGTGCGCCTCTTACACGCGTTTATGCGGTAATTTATATGTGTGATTCATGAGCAAATAACTTACACCCCCTAATTCAACGTTTCACTGAATATCATGTCTATGCCTGCAGACTTCCCAAATTTTAAATATTCTCTATGCATCACTGATTCTCTCAGTGATTCAACCCCAAGGTTGGTTTGGATAGTTGAGGGTAGAGCTCAGCCCGGACTAGCCACAGGCGTGTGAATTCACACATTCATGGTAGGGGGGCCAGTTGCTTTCCCTGGGCCACCTCGTACTGGGAGGATTTTTTTTGGTCGGGGGCATCCAAAGGCTTCACCCAGATTTGAACCCGGGACCTTCGGTCAATACCCAAGCGCTCTACCCACTAGGCCACCAAGCTCCCTCTCTATGCATAAAACTGATGATATCTGGCCTGACCTCGTGGAAATTATGGATATCCATGTTGCGAAAACCAGCTTTTTTATTTCCACAAAACTATTCCGCTGGCACGATGCGCGTTTCGCCACACTGTGGCATGTTCATGTTCCACAAAGCACATGAGTATGCCACAGTGTGGTGAAACGTGCATCGTGCCAGCGGAATAAAGTTTTGTGGAAATAACGAAGGTGGTTTTCTTAACATGGATTCTCTATGCAGTTATGACCTAATTTTCTGTTCCCCTTACTTCCCTATTGGCATGTCTACTTCCCTAATTTGTAAGGCTCACCTTCAATGTCTACACCATTATTATATAAATCTTCACAATACTCCCTTCAACTGTCCCTGATGTTGCATTCATTCCTTCTCTCCTTGCTGACTAAGATATGACTAGAGCTAATATGAAAGGATTTTGAGTCCCTGCACAGAAAGATTTAATTGCTTACAACATAATTTTAATGTGAAGAAAAGCCATGCATTCAACATCATTTATTCAGAACCCTAGAAAAAAGATACTTCAGATGCATTTCCATAGATTACTTAAGATTGAGGCTTAACATATTTACCAAACCCAATAGTTCAAAAGAAAGGCATCAGGCTTTACAACAGGCATTCTTCTTAGGCATTAGTTAACAATGAAATACCTGTGAGGATGACAAGAATATTATAATAGGGAGTAGTAATCACCCAAACACCCATGCATTGCATGAATATCTCCAGTGTGTATACAAAATGTAATCCAGTTATCGCAAATACTGGGTTTGGAGTTGTGAGGTAGGTTACACAATAAGTTTTCTAACCCTATAAAAGGTTGGAACACTAAGTTCTAGGTTTACACGGAGGGTATTAATTTTACCCCTACATCTCCCTAAAACAGACAAAATGATAAAGGAGATAATCAACAGGTAGATGCATGAATTTTTCTTCCCATACTCATTATTATTGACCGCTGCAAAAATAGAATAAGATACCTATTCTCGAAAACACTCCACTTTTTGTCCTTCCCTCCCTCAATTCCTTTCTCCTCTCTTTTTCATGGCTGGTGTCATGACACTGACTGCCACAGACCATTGTGGCGACACTTTGAGTAATACCATAAATAATAATATGTATAGGGTGCTGCCCACCTATACCAATACCGCTATCAAAATTGATGTATGTACATAGTTCAATCCATCTCACATTGCACTATTTTTTTTAACTTTGGCTGGTGGAGGATCTCTCGTAGAACAAGGTCAATGGTTCAAATTTCTGCTACTATTGTCGCTGTATACTATCCCCACCACATTCAAATTCTTCCATAAAACAGATCCTATTGCTCTCTTTTTTCCACATATTATATGTACAAGTATAAAGTCAAAAAGTGGTTTACAAAAGATGATATGCATTAGTAATGGACTTAGGCAGTGAAATTATTTTTTGAAAGGACACGATGTGGTGTAAATTGCGAGAAAACTGAAAAATGTACTGTCAATATGTTGGAAACATAGGAAATTGAATGGGAGTTTGTAAAAGTGGTGTAAATTGCGGGAAAACATAATTTCTGATAATGCAAATGCGAGGTTTCACTGTATTTGGTCGCCAAGATTCCCAACGTGCAGCAGCACTCGAGCATCAAATGCTTGATTTCTCATTAAAGAAAGTCCGTACGACTTTGGCAAGACCAGAGACCTTGTATGCAAAATGCCAGTACACCGAGGCAATCATTTCGGGGTCCTCGCTGTGGCAGATTTAAAGTCTCAGAAGAGCGAGTTGTCAGCTTTGTGAGCAAATCCAGAGCGGAGGCTGTTACTGTATCATATGGAATGATTTGCGAGGAGGCATTGGCTGTAGCCCAGGAAATTGGTATATTTAGGGCTCATTTCAAAGCTAGTAGTGGCTGGCTGTGGCAAATGATGAAGAGAAATGGGTTCACTCTTCTACAACAAGCAACACTAGTTAAGCGCCTACCGGAATTTTATGAGGAAAAAATCACTGTATGCCAGTGCTATGTAATTCAATTGGGGCAGAAACAAGATTATTTATTGGGACAATTGGGCAATGGAGACCAAATACCAGTTTATGTTTACATGCCGAGAATAATTTATGTAAGGCTTGCTTTGCTATTTAAAACTTATTCCAAAACTAAAGCTTCAAAAATTGAGGGGGGGATACTATATTCGGAGAAATACAGTAACTGGCATAGCTTGAATCTAAATCTGATTGGCTTGATTTTTAGGAACATATGTATTTGCAGTGTGGTGTGGGAAATAAGGAACCATTTTTCATAGATAGCAAAGTTATGGGAAAATATGCCAAATTGAAAATTATTGTAATTCAAATTGTCAAAGAAAGGCCTTAATTTTACAAATCCATCATTTTTGTCTAGGTGCAAATCATGTGACCTGGGTAGTGGAATTAAATAAAAAAAAAATTGTGCCCGTAAGATAAACTTTCAGGTCCTATTCTTCACACTCCTGCTGAGGAAGATGGAATATTATTTCTCTTCAGATTTTGTAGAAGTAATTCGTGGCCCTCTTTATGGTGGAGACCTAAGAATAATATGCCATCAGAAAGGAAGCCGAAAAACTCTCAGGGCAATAGTGGCAGTGCTCTGTCTGTTGGGAAACTATATTTCCCCATATAAAATGCACTAATGCATGGTGCTCCTATTCTTGTGCCATATTTAATATACACACCTATGCATGGCTATTTTCACCTGGAAAATGAAAATTTTGGCCTGGAAAACCTGGAAGAGTCTACCAGGAATTTCATAATATCTGGTCCGTTGCAATGTTTTCGCTGCATTCCGTGAGTGCTCAAAACATTCGGGCTCCGGGTATGCATACATTTAAATGAGGCAGCCAGGCGAAAACACCGGGATTTAAATCCAGTGGATAAAGGTTTATCTGCTACAGCTAGTACGTGTTGAATAAAGTATCTTTGTTGAAAATAATAGAAAATCACAATTTCTTAATTAATGAGAAGTAAGTTTTATCTCAACTTGAATCGCATGAGCAAAGCCAGAAAAAGGTGCAGAGTTTTCAGCAGTTCCTCCTTAATTGCAGAAAACCAGAATTTACCAGCGGGCAATCAGGCAATGTACTTCCACTTTCCGTCTGTGTTCGTTCCATATTTGAACTCAGCACATCATGACCAGGAGGACTACTGAAGTAACACATTTCTGCATACCACTTTGTGTAAAAAAGCTCCATCTGAGAGAATTTTTACTTCCCCCAATTAAGGATAAATCATGCAAAATAATGGACATTCTATCTACAAATGTAAAAATGAAGAAACTGTCCATTATTTTGCATGGTTTATCGCCAAGTCCTGATAGAAGAAATTACTATATTGATACTGATATGTGCCACCGATGGCATTAATTCAAAGCTATTGCCTGGAAATTTTTGTCATTTTTAAGTATATAAATAAAATAAAATATGATTTTTCAGCAATATATTTCCATCCAAAGGATGTTATGTTGTGTCACCAGATGGGATGATTTGGGGATAGAAACGAGATAAGAATGCTTATCCCTAGTATGTTCTTGTTTTGTTTTGAAGAACATATCCCTTGTACAGGCTGGGACGTTATACCCATTTGCTGCTAGATGTCAGCTCACTCAAACAAAAGGAAAATGGAAACTCACTCATGGCAGGGAAATTTAAAACTATGTGCGAAGAAATGTCTTTAATGAGAGAAAACAACATTAGGCAAGCGCCTAATATCATTAAAGATATTTTTGTAAGGAAAATGATTATAACAAGCCCTTTCAAGGCTTTTAATTGAAATATATATGGTTTCTGAGAATTTAGCTACCCAATTTCTATGTTGCTGGAAATGCATCCTTCTCTTAAAATACTCATTTAACGTAAAGTCAATTAGTGCAAACACCCCTAGGAATGCATTCCTTGCGCTAAATGAGGCATACCTGTACTCCATTTTTTATTTATAATTTATGTTGAAATTCAACAGGGGGAATAAATTACTAATCATAAGGTATAAGACAAAAATAACATCCTCTCTATTTGCTGTTCAAAGCGTATAAGCTAAAAATGGTGATTTCACAAACTAAACCCCAAACTGCACAGCACTTTTGTCGTGTATTGGATATAGTGCTGATAAAGGCCGTCCGCCATCTTAGTACTTGAGTTAGCCAGTAGTGGTGCAGGTAGCTCATATTCGAAACAGATGCTATTCTGCGAGCACTTTTTACAGTTAATGACGAAATGCCCATTGATTCTCAACTACAGAGATAAAAGTGAAATATAGCATAGTAGTTCTATTCAAACAAGAGATACTGACTTCTCAATAATTGTCTTAGTTTTTTTAAGAAGTGGAAATTGCCTGTTTGGCCTCTTAGCGATACATAGTATGAAGTTATTTTACTGAAATTGTTTATTTTTAAAATAGTAAAACTAAAAAAGTATACCAGTTTCGCAATGGAGGGTATGGGGAAGTTCGCCATAAACTTCGAGCATACTTTCCCTTAAGTGATTTAGAGCGAGGTTTTTTCCAGTATCATAGAGACCATATTTGAATTTTTATTTAAAATACGTGTCATGTACCCACATGCAAAATTTCAAGATGCTCATTATCTCCATATCTTCATTTCTCATTATTGCTCATTATGCTCATATCTTCCATTCAGGAGGCGAGCCTCCTGAATGGAAGAAATTGAGAACTTGCTGCTTGAAGTTAGAGAGGATGTAACTAAAAAACTACTGGTGCTAAATAAATAAAATTTGGAGCTTTTTCTTAAATTAGTGAAGGGATGATGTGTACCAAATTTCGTCAAAATCCAAGTCTGTGGGTGTCTTGGCATGGTTGAACTGACGTGGAATGACCCACATGTAAAAGAAACCTCTGCACTAATTCCAATGCTTTTCTTATGGGAATAATTAACTGGGGTCCATTTTAGGGTATCTGGGGCCCTGAGCCTTTTTTATATAGCCTATAGCACCTTCTAGTGTATATGCTAGAATTCTGCAACATTTCAGCTCAATCAGTTCAGTAGTTTTTGAGGAGATGCGTAACGAACATATGGACAAACACCACTCCATTTTTATATATTGGTAGGATATGGACAAGGCTTGTATTGAATATATTTTAATTAAATTGAATAATGAAAAAATAATTTATCTTGAAGTGAAATGGATATATTTTACCAAACCTCTTGTCTCTTTGGAGTGTTGTGAAGTATTCTTCTTTAGTGAGTAGTGTCAGCATATTTTAATTACATTCAAACTGTGTATTTTATCCTAATTATGGTAATATATGCTCTGTTGCAGGTATTATGGGTACAGAAATCCAAGCCACAGTGATGACAATCGTCTGCAGTATTTACGGCGGGACTTGTTCGAGGGGAAAGATGTGCTCGATATTGGATGTAATGTTGGCCACATAACCTTGGCCATTGCAAGGGACATGGGAGCGAGATCAGTGATTGGAATGGACATTGACAAAAAACTCATTGAAGCTGCCAGAAACAATGTGAGGTATTACGTGGGGAGCTGCGGGCCACGTAGCAAGCACAGAAGTGGTAACAGGCATCCCACGCCAGTTGCTTTGAAGCAAGAAGAGAAGTTCCCTGCTTCCATGCCAATTCTTTATGGTCCCATCGACGCAGGATACTCACACTTAGCTTCAAAGTCCAGTGATGAGCACAAGAGACAAGAGAGTAAGGGCTTTGAGTTCCCTCAAAATGTACAGTTTGTGCAGGTAAGTGCACATATTTATTAGTGGCTTGTAGGTTTTGCAAAACATGCTTTTGCCAAAATAAATTTTTAATCCATTGGATTGTTATTGCATTGTTACATTGCTTAATGTGATAAAAATTTTATAATCAAAATCTCATTTTTGCCTAGCTTTATTCTAGTATCTATTCTAAAAATGTCTCTTCAGTAGTACAAATTGATATCAGCATTGGCTCATCATTGATCTGAATTCATCCCACCTTTTCTGCCTCATGCTTGCTCATTACATTTAACTTAGTTTAGTGATACATCATCATCAGCTGTTATTGATTCTAAGACTAGATTGCCGCAGCTCTCCAATCCATTCTCTTATCAGCTACCCATTTCATTTGTGCATAATTCTTCAATTTAATGCCCGTTGTAATTTTCCCTGATACATAATATATGCTATCCTTGGGCATCCTCAGCAATTCTTCCCATTCATTTCTCCTTCTGTTATTATTTTCATGGAGATGTTTTGTTGTGAAATGTGTCCAACAAGTTTGTCACTTCTTCTCAGTTTTCATTGAACCACTTTTGTCTTCTATTTTTTGTTGGACTTCTTCTTTTATTTTGTCACATTTGGTGCCTCTAAGCTAGCACTAAGTAGTGATACATAGTTGAACACCTCTAATGTGGGAATCTGTAATCTGGGAGCACCTATACTCTGGCAATACCTATACTCTGGCAGTACATACAGCAAAAATTACTACACTTTGATGTATCTTTTAAAATTCTTGATTTATGCATTGGAATTTTTAATTGCTATTACTACAAATCACTCCTGATGTGGGTTTTCCCCATTTAAGGTAAAAAATCAACTCCATTAAAACATATTTCAGGAGAATTATTTTTAAAACTTAAAAATATAATAAAAATGATCGAACAAGCTGTGCATGTTTTAGTTTGAAATCATCAGAAACTGTTAACTTGCCACTACTGCCATCTCCAAACACCTGAGATGATGTGCTAATTTGATTTAGCACATATTTAGTGATTAACTACCTGAGTCTCTATGTGGAGATCAACCAGAATTAAGGTTTTTTTTACTAACCTGTGTTGAGGCACTTGAATCACAGGTATACTTTCTTGGTCCGCGAAAATCTCATGAAATAATGCAGTCTTTTTTCAATTAACATGGAAAGGTATGAAAACTTCATTTGGTATCTCAAAGCCATTACGAGTCTGACAATTTTTTTCCTTCCCTTAAATGACCTTAATTTTTTAAGGTGCATAACATTTTTTCATGGAGATACATATTTAAAATTATCCTAACAATTAGCCAGGATAGAAATGGTGAAACTATTGCAAGGTGATCCATTCCAACACAGCAACTTCACAATTGGGTAATTCCACCAGAAATCAACCAATTTTAATAAAAGTGGTTGCCGACACATTTTTAATTTTTTTTTATATTTTGTACATAGATGGGTCCTTATATGTAGATTACAAATCAGTTCTCATTACATTTTTAGAACCAACCATATCCTAAATATGGGCATTATCGCATGTACCGGCAGAGTAAAAATGTCACTTTTTGACGTTAGCGATTATTGCTACTATTGGCATGTTTTTAAAGTTACAGCAACCATACTTATATTAATACTTTTTAAAAACATTGTTCATTGAAATATACAAGAGAAAATAAATTTAAAAAAATATTCAGGCATAAACGAGGGCATTAACTTTCCACATCAGTCTTGTTTTTTTCACTTTTTGAAGGCCAATCATTCAAAATAGGGACCAGGTATCAAAACAGATAATTTTGCGATTAATACTCTAGGTACATATGTTTCAGAAAAAATATTTTGTATTGATCCTGAGTCCTCTTTATCCCAATCAAACAAGACCACATTTATTTCAATAGTGTTTAAATAATAGAGGATATGAATTCCGGCGAGATTCGGTGGAAGTTTTCAATTATGGATAAATGAAAAAACATAGTGAACTCCACAGTGAATTTTATTGCGACGACCTAGGTTTCGACACGTAGTGTCATCTTCAGGTAATGATCAACCTGAAGATGACACTACGTGTCGAAACCTAGGTCGTCGCAATAAAATTCACTGTGGAGTTCACTACGTTTTTTCATTTATCCATGGTGTTTAAATAATTGTATTTAAACACTATTGAAATAAATGTGGTCTTGTTTGATTGGGTGTTTAAATGGTTCGGGAGTAACGACTTATTTGGTGCCATGCATGGTCATGCGAGCATGGGTGGGGGCTGATGGTGTCATTTTAGGCGTGGGTTAAAATTTTCATGGAGTAGATCTCATGACTAGAGGTCCAGGAAAATAGTTTTATAAAAATACTAAATTAGTTTTAAAAATCCCAAAATTAGTGTGATATAGCTTTATGTTTATTATTGCTTTTTCCGGCACAAATAATATGTACAAAACAAAAAATGGTTTTGCTATCGAAGCGTCACGCTGGCTAAAATGTGTTTTTGACCCCTTAAAACTTACTTACTGCCACCAAATTCACATCACTTGATATGCGAACTATGCACATTTGTAATATTTATCCACTTTCTTAATTAACCTATTTCTTTACAAATGCCAAGCTGTCATATGTGAGATGTAACTTTTTTTTTCTTACCACCATCTTAGAAAACTCCCCTGTTCCTCCCATTCCCCTTAGATGATGCAGCGTTCGACAAGTTTCTCCTCTTCGTTTTACACACCCACCCCAAGATTTCTACAGCCTTCAACTTGAACTATCCCTGCTTCACGATGCATTTCACATTACCTCTTCCCCTACCATTCCATACATTCGATCGCACATTCCCCTTCAAACGGACATTTCACACACAAACGCAGCTTAATGATGTGTTTTACACAACCTCTTCCCCTACCATTCCACACATTTTACCACACAGTCACCTTCAAATGGTACATTGACCACACTACAACTACACCCCTTCCAATCACCAACCCACTCGGGGGATTTTTTCTTTAAAAAAATATGCTACCACATTCCCGACACTGCAGCTACACCTCCCACCAATCACCAATGCACTCCAGGGATTTTGTTCCTTTCAATTTTCTCATATTTAAATTTTACCTTCACTCATTAACTTATTTTTCTCTAACATTTGCCTTGTCACGCTTTTTTACACTCAAATGCTGTGTCCAATTTTCTCGCTTTTGTTTAGGTACATTGCATTTTCACTTTCTTCTTCACCCATAAATGCATTTCTCACATTTGAAAATGACCATTTCCATTAAGCTTTTAAGCCATTCCAAAATGCCTAAATTTTGACTGTTTTTCATCACTGAAAAATATCTTTTTCAGCCTTTACGTCTTCTAAAAACTGCATTTTGCCTTTCCTCACCACCCAGAAATGCCTTTTCCACATTGTTTGAAAATGGACATTTCGAGGCCGCGTACCGTGCCACCCTAGCACCCATGTTTCATTCCATAGGACCGCAACCTTGTTGGGAGGGGGGGTGGAATAAGGGCATGTTTTAGACATGAAATTAGTCCGTGTCCCTCTAACGGGACTTCCGAAAGCCTCGCACTACAGCGTCAAAATCTCACGAAAACTCACCAATTTTGTCATTTTTACTCGTCATTTTCTCAAAAATACTTATCCCACGAGTATGTTCCTTACATTTCCATAATGCTCATTTCTTACCCTATGATGTAGTATCACTGTCATTTCCCTCACTTTCCTACGTTTTCGTCTTTGCATGATGCTTCGATAGGTTTACTGCTTTATGAATTAATGGAAAGCCGATTCGACGAGTAAATGTTTCAATTATTTTAAGTAGAGCATCAACTTCCCTGCTTATGAAGTGATTTTCAATGTTACATGACCGACTAATGATGTCACCGCACCAATTCGCATAAACTTTTTGGTGGTGTGAGCACTTTATTATGATCATTGTGGGGTTCCTTCGGGAGCACATCGAAGCACTGCAATGCGAGAAACGGAAAGACGACTTCGATGCGAAAGCGAATCGATGCGATTTGAGTTAATAGGCCTATTTTTTGCATTGAATATTGTGTGACAGTTGCGCTATCTAAGAATGGAATAATGATTTGCAATTTTTTCGTGGCTTCGTCAAAAGTGTCATGAATTCGTGCAATGTCGTTTTATGGTCGCATTTTCGCGTTGTGTCATTTTATAGCCAAAAAGCAATATCCCTGGATCTCTACTCATGACTCCAATGTGCTAGTCTGCTAATTTTGGTGCAAATCATAGGATCTTAAATAATCAGTCTAGTCAAACCTGAAAACTTATTCTACGGAATATTTTTTAAAATAACTAATCAGGAATAAGTGATAAAATTGCAAGGTGTATTTCAAATGTCATACCATACTTACCACAAAGCCTAGAGAAAATACAATGTTTATAATTGGAAAGGGCTTTTAATTAGCAACTGACCAGTTCCACCATTCCCGTGGTGGAATGGGTGAGATGGTTCCTGGAAAATTGTGAAGTTGATGTGATGAGTGCTGAAAACAATGGCCCAGCCATCTCATCAGCTGCATAATATTATTTACTTAGTGAGATATATTTGCATTATATACACCACCATGTACCCGACACAGCCATTCCTAAATATTTTCAACCAACTATGTATGTAATTTTCAATGCCCTTCGACACCTTTGTGAATTGAATTTGAAATACAACATAGTTCTTGACACTAGGACTGGTGTTAGCAATGAATAAATAGCATGTCAGTTATACAAGCCCTATAACAAGCGATTTCCTGTAGTGATAGGTCAAATCCAATTTACCAAATCCAAATCCGGTTTTCCCCAAATTATGAATCTGTTCTTTTTCATTTCCAATTCATATGAAAAAAATCCATTTTTACATTTTCTTGCAAGCTTGTGAACCTATTTGTAGTTCTAGGTTTTCTCTCACACTCAAATCTAATTAAATAACTTAAAAATAGAAATTAAGCTGTGCAGCAATTTAAGTTTCACAATAAAATTTAATACATAGGTACTACATACTCATCACCCATTACTTTCTGGGTCTACCTCGTCCCCACATGCTATTCACTCCACTCTCATATATCCGGCCAACCTTGGTCGCAGCGGGCCTAAGTCCTCGCCTGCTAATCTTAAGGTCGCTGGCTCGAGTCCTGACTGGGTGGGTTTTTTTCCACTCAGGGCATGAGTATTAATGTGTGAGGGTTAAATGAAAATGAGGGCTGCATAGCCCTAATTTCACCCAGAACAAAGTCACAATTACTATTATTATATATCTTTTTTGCTATTCAACTCCTATCCATTCTCTCAAAATGCCCATTCCAATGAAGCACACTCCTGTCATATATGTCCGTGACTGGAAGATCTAACCTACATTCTTTCATGACCATTCATTCCATACGCTATCCATCCTACTTCTGCTACATACACTTCTCAGGAACTCTATTCCTCTGCATTTAGCATACTCTTATGCTTGTCCTGACATATATTGGTTTCGCTTCCCAAGACAAACACTCATTCCTTGATATGATCCATGTACTACCTATGACTTGCCTTCTGGCATTTGCATGACTTGATTATATCTTCATCTAACCCTCTGTATTTTGTGAGCATTAGGCCAGTATGTACAAAATCATCCACATTTTCAATTATTTCACCATTCACCCTCATCATACAATTATACTTCCCATTCTCTCTGTCAAAAACAACTTCTTTGGTCTTTGATGCGTTTATCATCAAATCCATTCAAAGTTACATTTAAAATTTAGTAAGCACACATACCGTCCTCATAACCTCCAAATGTGTAATTTTCAAAGTCAATGTTTGTGCCGCAGACGATTATGGCTGCCATTTTTATTATATGTTTGATTGAAAGCCAGAACATTTTTCTTTTTGTCTTTAAAAAACGAAGTTTTGAGCTGCAGAAAAATATACACCTTTCCTAGAACATCTTGTCAAGCATAATTTTTTTCATGCCGCAGAAGTTGCAAAGTTTTCACACAACCATTTTTGTTGGTTCATTATGCCGTAGTTTTGCCCCAGAAATATAAGGCCATGTATTTTTAGCAGAGTCTGGCATCATGACTTCAGTAAAGTTAAGCTTGACCTGGTAAGCCTGGAGCTAATAACTCCTTAATTAAGGTATGCATTAATTGATAAGTTATTTGGTTGTAAACATAGATTAAATTGTCTAAATATCGCTGGTTTACCGCTGATTTAAATGGAATCGCCACGACATAGTCACTACGTCGCTTGATGGCATGTGAAGTCCATGCCCAACGTAGTGACTATGTTTCTCTTCGTTGAAGGGTTAAGAATTCTCTGTACTAAAAATCACAAGAATTGAAACCAGTCGGACCACAAGTACTCATGTAGGGCCATTAGTGTGGAATTGCCTAGTAGTGATATTAGGTATTACTTTTCACAGAAAATGCCATTGATAAAGTCGCAAATTACATCTTGTGGAAATATTTTATTTCCCACAATGGCATCTCTAAAGCTACTAATGCACTGTGGAAGCACATAAAAAAACTAAGCAGCAAAAGCCAAAGATTGATCACAAAATGGTTTTAAAATACCTTCTATGAAAATACCTTTGGACTGCTCTAGCATCAGTATGAGAAAGTATTCAGTACTCCAGGAAATTTGTTTAATTATAAAATAAACAGATTAGATCATGACTAGAGATACGTGAAAATCGCATATTGCGATAAATGCGATATTTCCGCGATGCACGTGAATAAATGCGACATAGGTGCGATGACTGGACTTTTTTGATATTTTTACAGCAAATTTGCCTTTTCGATGGCAAAATTCGTAAATTTAGTGCCGAGCGCATTTAAAATGCTCCGCCGACGCTCACCGCTTGTGAGAATGTGTCGTCATGAAAAAATCCGCTCCTGGAAAGTATGTAGTTACATTTTATCAGATCCACACCGCATGTGCCGCCGCCGGGTCGGAAGAGGGTCAGCCGCCGCTACCGACAAAAATGTCGTCGGCAGCCACGTCTGACTCAAAACTCATCGATCGAAGTACGCACCACCCTGTTACCCGACCGCACGACATGCATTTTTAGCAATTACACAAGGCGGAGCTTTATAATAGTATAAGGAAATGCTCCAAAAGCCGTAAAGTGGTATCTGTATTACGATTTTACGTGCTGTCTTACGATTTACGAATAGCGTTGCGGCTGTGACGCGTTGGCTGAGACCGATATTGGCTGGGAGCGGCGACACGTTGGCGGAGCACGGGAGTGTGGTAGTGACGGGAAGGTGACAATGTAGATACGGCTCCGGTGGTTTGGGGCGGCAGCACGCGGGAGGCCAGTCGGCACCGCGTGAACCGGGTCACAAGAGTTCGTTCGGTGCTCGCCGCGAGTGTGGAAGTCTCGCGGGAGACTGTTGCGTGAGTACCGCCGTTACAAGCGTACAGAGTTTTATCTCGGTGTAATCGCCTACTTGTTTAGATTTTACTGGCGGTCATTTATACTCAGCTGATCTCGACACGTGTTACCGGAAAAATGCCGCGAGTTAAAATAACAGCAACGTGCGGAAGCTTATAAAAACAAAAAGTTTTATGTAAGTGAATCCAATATTCTCATGTGTGGGATATTTAAGCTCACATTGGACTGGAATAAAAAAGATACCTTAGACAAGCATATTTTAACTAGTTCACATTTGGCTAAGAGTGTCTGTTGCTCAAGATCTGCAGGCAAGCAACAAGAGACAAACCACTTTATTTGAGGCGAATGAAAATGCCAAGAAGGCAAAAACAGGGAAACACGATTTCATACATGACACTCTGTTAATGTGCCTCAAGGCAAATATTCCGGTGCACAAATTAGACCATCCGGCAGTGAGGGACTACTTTTCAAAGTAAGCTAGCCTTTGCCTACCTAACCTAGCTACCAGCCTTCCGAGACGTTGGGCCTGACTGCTTAATAGATGGTTACATTTATTTTCATCGGCAGCTACTAGAGAAGTTGAGAGAGAACCCTGGTAGCTTCTGCGATGTTAAGCAAATATTTCTTGCCATCTGCCAAGAAAAAACTGAGTTTGGAAATGCTGCACTCCACACAATCTGGTCACCAGTTAACAGCATGGATACAGAGAGGTTTTTCAGCCAGTACAATCTAGTTGCGACTGACAGACGCAACTGGCTGAAGGAAGAAAGGGCTGAAACTTGTTCTTTGTTGATGTTCAACTAGTTTAATTGATATTCAGGCTACTAATCTCATATTTAATTATTTACTATATGTTTATCTTTTCCTTACTTTATTATTGTTCTAACTCATAATTATTTCAATTATTACGTATTTTGTCATATAACTGTGTTTCACCACATTTTGTCATCATCAACTAATGATACAGTATGAAAATAAAGAAAAAAATAGATGCTACAAAATGCTATAAACTGAAATTGAAAGTGCTATAAAATAAAAATGAAAGTGCTATTTACACGTATCTCTAATCATGACATACTAAGAATGCTCCATTTCAGTAGAAACAATTAACCAGTTACTTGTGTTCACTTAGCTTTCTTTAGCATTCTTTATTTGAGAATTAATGAATGCCATTGTGAAATGGATTGCTGCTCAATTTTATTTCACCTTTAAGTTATTAGGTTTATGTATGAGGTAAAACTAGAGCTAATCATGGATTCATAAATTTACAAGAAAATCAATAATGGATTAAGATTTATTTTACACATATATGTATGGGTAGTGAAAAGAATCATTCATAATTTGGTGAAATCAGGACTCATATTCAAGATTAGACAGAAAAAAGAGATTCGGATTTGGATTAGATAAATTTTGGATTCGATCCATCAATAAGTAAATTGGTAGAATTAGTGGTTTTTTGTGCACTTTGAGGTCTTGTTTTATCGAGTTTACTATGTACTTTGAAATATCTACTACCAGAGGGTTTGAAATTAGCATGCCATAAACATGGCATATCCACCACCGGAGCATTTGCCCATGCAGTATATGAATGGCATAACCAGAAGAGAAGTTAAAATCCAAAATTGAAGCAAAAATATGCAGTGTTTACAGCAATTTCTGAGATTTCTTTGTCCAATTCTAATTTTATTGTATGATGTTTACTTTATCTTTCCAGGGAAATTATGTCCTTGACTGTGATTTGTTGCTGGAAACGGAGCAGCCTAAATTTGATGTGATTCTCTGCTTGAGCGTTACCAAGTGGGTTCACCTGAACTGGGGAGATGATGGACTGAAACGAGCATTCCGAAGAATGTTTATGCAGCTTCGACCCGGTGGCAAGTTAATACTTGAGCCTCAAGCATGGGCTTCATACAAAAAGAAAAAGAACATTACGGTAAGAATTATTGTTGCTTCTTATTCCTCAAGGTTAAGTTCATTTGTCACTAGCTGTCAGCTGTTTTAGCTTCATGGTAATCTTGCACTCCCCTGAAGTGTGAGTTGATGATATGCCCCAGCATGGCCATCATTATTTATGTAAATTGATTAACAAGCATGCCACTGTTTTTGAATAGGTTAAGCGACTCGTTTCAGTAGTTCAGGCTTTTAGAGCTCCAAAATAACCTCTATTTCTTAATTTATTCTAATTGGTGGTCATTAACCCTTTCGCTATGAACTATGTGTTAATATGGAGGAGATTTTTCTACTCAAGAGAATGAATGCCATGCACGTGCATGAAGGTGAATGAAGGAGGACTTGGCATTACAGGGCTGCTCAGGCTGGGCTTGGGCCATATGGCCCAAGGGACATAAACTTATTTTTTGATGGTTGCAATGTGGGTCATGGGTGCAAAACTTTTTATATCAAGGTTGTGAGGCAAGGCAGAGCCAGCCAACTCAGGGTTTGACTTGGACAATTTCAGATTCTGTTGATGGTGATGATGGTGAAGAGACTGAGTAATAAATCTGTTAGACTGAAACAGAATCTCATGCAATGTGTCAATATATTTACAGTGGGCTTACTCTTCCAATTCTTATATAAAATTGACATGATCCTTTTTCTCTGTGTTTGAATATAAATAAAGGCCTGGGGTAGGATAGTCACTCATATCTCAAAAGTCCATCAGGTGCAGCCCAGCTGGGCTCAAGGGCTGGAAAGTGAAAAAGGACCTTGTCAGCTTTGGTGACGTGTAAATTTAAGCTTGATAAATTGAGTTTTAGAAGGCTTCAAAATTATGACTAATTTTGGAGGGCTTATGTTATGAACAGTGCTTATAAAACTTACTGTTTATTTAGAACATTTAATTGATGCATAGATAATGGGGTAAGTTCTTAATTGCCTAGAAATGATACTGAAATGTTTTTGCTGGAAGGGGAAATAAAGATGGTGATTAGGAAGAGCAAACTCCTGGAAACATTCACAGGTGGGATTTAGGTGATCAAAATTGTGAGACTGTTTGTCAATAATTATGACATGTAAAGAGTGTTAGTTACATTCTGGGTTGAACCAATTATGCCATAAGCAAGTGCTCAATGAGTCTTTGTCTGGAAAAAGTATTTAGAACATACAGAATTTGTGTTTACGCATGGAGAAGTTACAGTAGAACC
This sequence comes from Pyrrhosoma nymphula, assembly GCA_963573305.1. Classification (NCBI taxonomy): domain Eukaryota; kingdom Metazoa; phylum Arthropoda; class Insecta; order Odonata; family Coenagrionidae; genus Pyrrhosoma; species Pyrrhosoma nymphula. The sequence goes on from OY754329.1 coordinate 45,857,477, forward strand.
TCTTTTTTACAAACCTCTAATTTACGAAATGACACCAATTTACGAACCATTCCGCCGGTCCCGATCTTTGCATATGGGAAAACCATGTAAAATGACCTCCGTTTTACGAAACTTCCATTTTAATGATTTACGAAGTGAGAAGCCGGTCCCTAGGAGTGACTGACCCCTGTTTTACGAAGTATTTGAAATGGTTTTGTCGCAGTGTTTTGAGGTCAATGCATCACTCAATGTGTAAATATTCGGCATTATGCGAACGTAAGAATGAGTATTTCAAATTCCAGTAATTGTAGAAAAGGTATCGAAAAACCTTAACAACATTTTTAAATTTAATGCACGTTGCCTCTGCACATATTTTTGTGTCACGTCTAGCGATGTTTTTCCTGCGCGAACGACTGAAACAACGGGTTGTGCTCCGAGGGTGATAAGTCGGGAAAGCCATCTCAAGTAAACAAAATTTGGCCCGATTTTAGGGTAGATATTTATTTCACTTATACTTGTGGTTAACTTGAATAATATATGATCCTGGATTCTAAGGCTTCTTTTCTAAATCGATTTTCACATCAGATAAAAAGAAGAAAGAAATTATTAAGTTTCCTCTTCATTCGCAGTAATTTTAATGGCCTATAAGCGTAGCCTATAATAAAATTTCCGCCAGGGTATATTACTCTCTCAGGAAACATGTGAATTGGCCAGCTTATCAAGTCTTTCTTGAAGATGTTCACCTGATTACATTGTAACCACAGTCTACACGGAGTAACCGTTACAATGTCTTCGCTCTCAATAGCTGGTTTGAGTTTCTTCTTTCCCTTGTTATCAGCTCCTATCATCCGAGATTGGCTCGCACCTATAACTTTGTTTCCAGAATTCTTTGAAGCCAGAAAATTACATTGTAAGCTGTGAGCGAGTGAAAATATTTTGGTTTCCAAGCAAGCAGAAGTCGCGCGCATTCAGTCAGAATCACTCTCAATGCGAGGTGGGCTGTGTTTGTGTTATCCCGTGTGCCTATAAGTAAAACAATGGATAAAACATCGCTGAGCAAAAAAAAACAAGGAAGTCCGTGAGTTTGGTTACCAAAAGGTCGATAATCAAGGAAGTACGTGATCGCGCGCAGACAAAAACAAAAATTGCTCGGAAGTATGGCATTTCTTTATCGACATAACAACAATCATGAATTCAAGAGAAAACATTTTGAGTCACACAACAGCATCGTCGAAAATCAAGTACATTTCATCGTCTAAGTTTGAACAGCTTGATTTGCAGATGTATTATTATTATTTTTTTTAAGTGTCGACGATCGTGAGTGCAACTTGCCTATTACCAATTCTGAAGGAGAATGCTCAGATTTTGGCCCTTAAACTGAAGTGAGACAACTTTAAATGCTCAAATGGGTGGCTAGAAAAATTCAAGAGAAGACATTGAATCAATTCACTTAACATCTGCGGAGAAGAAGGGCGTGTGAACACAGAAGATGTTGAACAGTGGCATAAAATGCACGACGAAATTGTGTCAAAATATTCCCCTTGGAGCAAGTGTCATTTAATAATACTAATTTTTAAATAATACGTTGCTTATGTTCAAATTTTAATGCACTTTGAATATTTAATTTTTCATTAAGGTTTTACGTCGTTAGGTAAGAACTTTCGATCGCGACTTACAGCTATCATTACCCGCGAGTAAATAGTTCTCGCAAATCACCGCTAGATGTCAGCGCTGTAGAACGCATATGTGGGAATTTCAAATTAACTAGAGTAAAGTTCTAAAATTGACTTTCACCAGCTACGAAATATTATTGAAGGTTCAAATTTTGATGCACTTTGAATATTTAATTTTTCATTAAAGTTTTACGTCGTTAGGTAAGAATTTTCGATCGCGACTTATAGCTATCAGTACCCGCGAGTAAATAGTTATCGCAAATCACCGCTAGATGTCAGCGCTGTAGAATGCATATGTGGGAATTTCAAATTAACTAGAGTAAAGTTCTAAAATTGACTTTCATCAGCTACGAAATATTAGTGAAGGTATTTCAAACGGCATGTTTTCTTCAAAAAAGGCATTTCCTAGTCTTTAAACTGAAATATACTGGGTCAATTGGAACTTTGTTTTGAAATTTCCTAGTTGGAATGCATCTGTGGCATTCCCATGTTAAAATGGCCTCTTTCAACACAAATTCGACCAGCAATAAACATATCCCCTGCGCTAATTAATGCAAATGCCTAAAATACTCCGTGGGATGAATTAATTCACTTATTCCCCTTATTATGATATCTACCAACTTGAAGCTACAAGAAATTAATTCAGTTGCAGCAGCCAAGTTCACACCATTATAAATTTGTAGAAAAATGTTTACCAGTTTTTAAAGTTTCTGTTAATTTTTGTTAAGGAGAGCATAAAAAATATGCCACTATGTACAATAAGTGTAGGTATCCAATTTCCTTTTGTTCTATTGAACATTTAACTGGATGTGTAATTCCTTTTTCCTGAAATTCCTGAAACATTACCTTCCTTTTAATCCCATTTATCTTTATGAAGTGCGCTACTGAAACTGGATTGGGATTGTTGAGGTTTCGATTACTTGAAAGATGACCTCCAATTTACAAACCCTCTGATTTACAAAGGTCATATTTTTGGGTCCCTTCAACTTCGTAAAATAGAGGTTCTACTGTAACAAGTTAACACACAGTGTGAGCTAAGCAGTGGGGAATGTAAATCTCACAATGTGTGTAGTTTTAGGCCAAATCCCCTCTCTGTATTTTTCAAAAGGGATCTTTGATCTCATCTTTCTACAATTAAGTGTGGTGCTTTAATTTTGTCGTTTTACATTTTTCTGTCCAAAATTAATATTTTTTATGGTGAATGAATACAAGTTTATGATCTATAACTTCTTTCGTCTGACCACTGGTCATTAATGTCTAAGTACTCATGCTTGATGGCATTGGGTTTCTTGTTTTTACTTGTTATAAAAATTTTCCTCTTAAACCTGTGGCCAAGTGATGTGTAGCTATTAATATCAATAAAAATTTTGGCTCAAAAGAAGAATATAATATAGTATAATATTTTATAAAAAGTTCGAACTTTAGTCAAATATGTACACATTTCAACCCAAAAGGAGTTGTCAAACATAGCTTTTTTTAAAGCAGCAAAAGTTACAAAACTTTCACTTCTCCATTTTTCTGGCTCCATTGTGCCATGGTTGTGTGCCACAAATAAAAGTTATGCAATCTACATACAGTCCTGCATCATGACTGATCGGAAAAAGTAAGCTGACCCTTTATAAGAAGTAGTTAAGGAGATATTAGGGCCAAAGTTTGCTTAAAATAAAAAAATAGAAACAATTAAAGTCATCTAAGAGTTCAGAACAGATATATTTGTCACCAAAATTTAAAAAGAAAACCCAAATTGTAGTCTTTTTATTACAAAAATGTCATTATATACTTCAAATCTGACCATTAGATTGACATATATTGGAGTTCGGAGCTGCGGCATGCCATTTTGTGCTAACTTGTGATGTTCAAAGCGTCATTACTGACATTTATAATAATTAAAAGCTAATGTTTAGCACATTATCTTTTCTCATTATAGTCTTCTATTGTGCCAAAATTCATGAGAATGGAAGATTGTCAAGTCACGAGGGCATAGCAATTTGGTTGGGTTTGCTTGGAGTCGCTCTTTGCGATTTTACCCTGATCATCTTCCTTCTGTATGTTTTTGCTCGTCATTGTTCTCTTTGCATGTATGAATATAGAATATCACAATGTTGACATTCGTAATGTGCTTGATGATCTTGTTTTCTTTTTGAATGTATTTCTTATGTGGATAATATAGTTCTCATATCAGTTTTTAGCTCATTCTCCACTTCAAAGTCATATTGGAGTCTAAATATTTTTTATTTTTAATCTGATTCTCTTCCAAATAATTGCTTTATTTTGTATTGCTATTCTTTTCGCATTGACATTCCTACCTAGTCCCATGCCTTCTCGGGTACGGAACAGTTCATTTCAATCATCAATGTGACCATAGATAATAATACTAAATCTTACGTCTTCAGTTCTCTGGGGCTTAGGTGTGCATGTGGGAACTAGCTCATGGCCCTACTGTGAAACAAATTCCTTATATGAAGTCTGGCATGTCTCTGCTTGCTTTTCTGGATTTAAGGTCATGTTCGTAAAACTTGAAACTATAGTGGCAAATTGCTTGTCTTTACTGTGTTTGATTGTCGTTGATTTTTATTCCCTTGGAATTTCAATGCATGGGGAGATGTGCAGTTATCGGTTACTTTCACTGCAATTTGTTCACATATAATTAATATCCACTTCTATATTGAATTTCTCTCTACCAGTTTCATTAAATGATATTGCAATGACATATTTAGAAGTAGAGGTAAATTTTACTCATTCATCATTGAGGTCAATAATTTCAACAAGTGCCTTGGCTATGCCTGTCAATTTTATCTTCTGGGTAAGCTTTTGGAAATCATATGCTTCTCTTTGGTCACATATTCTCTTCCAAAACACTAAGAACCTACATAGGGGTAATACTGATCTTCTTCCATTTCCATTACAGGAGGCCATCTCCAACAATTACCATCGCATCACTCTCTTTCCCCAAAAGTTCACTCAGTATTTGCTCTCCGAGGTTGGCTTCAGAAAGTGCGAGGTCCTTGGCATGCCCCAACATCCTTCAAAAGGATTCCAGAGACCAATTCAGTTGTTTTACAAAGATAGTGCCTCGCCACGTTCAGACTGTGGTGAAGGCCCTTCCCTCATTTCGCAAGAGTTGGAGGGACAAGGACCCTCGAGTGCTTCCCCATCATTCCAAGTCAGGGGGAAGTGCAGTGGTAGTGACGAGTCTGTTGACTGTGTGGGGAGTGAGGAAGGTGTCAGGCCGGAGGACCTAATGTCAGTCAAGGTGGAGAACTTGGGTGAGGAAGAGATGGCAGTCACTGAATCTGAGCAAGCGATTGGTCAGTGCGTTGTGTTGGATGAGAATGAAAGCCAGGTGGCTCCGGTAGAAACGGTCACAGCCACAGGTTCTCTAACAGTTGTGGAATTGAGCGAGTCTAGACTCGACCCACCACAAACTGCACTCGATTCTACCGCAGACATTGAGGGTAAGTCATCTGATGCGGTCACAGAATCGAGTGCAGATGGTTCTTCGATGCACACAGAAGTGGGGGAAGATTTGTTGGTTGCGAAACAGGTGAAAGGGCATTCCAAAGTTTGACTGTGATCGGTGAATGTGGTCTTTGCATGCTTTGAGGAAAGCTTGTAGAGCTTTGTCAGAGGTATCATAAAGGGCCAAAAATAGACTAGCTGTTCCGTAGTAATGAGAGTAAATAATTACGTCGGTGTAGTGATCCCCGGTCGGACTTGTATAATTGGTCTCGTAAATGAGATACAACAAAATGTGTTCTGATTGCTGTGCACAAACCTGTAGAGTACCGGAAAATGAATCAATCTGGCTGCTGGGTTCAATGTTAGTGTGTTGAATTGCACAAAATCCCCAGTAGTAGCTGGTTAATCAAAGAACTACAAGTTAGGTATTCCATCAAAAGACTTTTTATTGTTATATTTGAAAGGGTTATTTTCTTACCTTTCAAACTAAAAGTTACAGTAAGAAATGTGTAGTTTGCCCTCTTCCTTGAAGAAATTGGACAATTCTATTCTTTCATAGTGTCTATCTATAAAAATTCCTTTGTGTATGTTTTCCCCTATTAAGCTTTGTATGTTGGTAAAGTTGAGGAGAAGAAAGTAACATTTCAATGCACAATAATTGAAATTATTTGTTTCAGGGTAAGCAGTTCTTGATTACTTAGAATCTTTCTTTGAAGATGATACATTTTGACACAATGTATGATTAAAATTATTTATTTAATGTATTAAAAACTATTTATATGTATAAATGATTAGATCATTATTGTAAATTTAGTTAAACAAATATCTGAGGTAGGTGCTGGTGTTGAATAGATTGAAAAAACCAATGGTGGTTGGACCAAACAATAGATAAAGTAACCTATGAATTTCTCTAAAAAACATACCATCAAGACTGTTTACTCTTGCCAATTATTTACAAATGTTTATTTCCTTGTCAACCTTATTAATTTGCCTATTATTTTTCCTGTTGTGTTCGCTGGTAGACTTATAGTTGCCTTGTATTGTGGCCTGCTTCTTATTTCCCTGTTTAATCTGTATCATGTACATATGATAACTCTGGTCATGATAGTGACCTGACAATACAAAGTGATTTATTGCGTGCTTTGAATTTTTATTTACAATCTATATGTTTGGAATTATTTTGGCATTTCTAAAAACCAGGAATTCCACAATAAACAAAAAATAAATTGTGTTGACAATTCACCTCAACTACATGTTTGAACATTTTCCCAATAGAATCATTACAGCTTTTTATTTCCTCCTAAAGTAAATCAATTGTGATATTTAATATTCATCCAGTTAAAATTGCATTACCATTTAAAAATTGCTTTGATACCATTAAAAATTGAAAGAATATTTTGGAAAAATATGTCAGCACAAACATTAACTTCATGCTTGTACTATTTCTTGCAGTGCAATACAAATGCACATGTTAAAAAAAATTTATTTTTCAGTTTTTATGTGAAATGGTTTTATTTTCAAGTCCCGTTTGATTGTTTGCGTTGGGCTAAGTAAGTAGGATTTAAACAACCGTGAAATCCTCTCGGCTTGCAGGCTGACCCATATTGGTGGCATTTACCGCCATCAAAACAATCATAAATGCTTCTTTCCTTTCACTTTTCTCACAAATATTGTTTCATCACTGGTTGTGAAACTGAAACTGTTCCAAAGTTCACTTCCTTTACTTAATCGTCAACCACTTCCCATAGCATGGTTGCTGCATCCGTACCACCCACTGAAACTACACTTCTGTCATTGAACATGAAACGAGCCGATGCAACATGTGAGCTGATTGCTTTTTCTTCATTGTACTCAGCTCGTGGACTAATGCAAGGATACCTGGAAATAGAAAATTTGTTTGGGTTAATGATATTCAGTTTCCAATATTCTGAGATATACTGAAATACATCTGTCACAGAATTTATGTCCATGATTATTAATCCTGTGAATGATACCACATTGTAAATTTAACGAATTAAGGATTGGTTCAATATCCTAGTGTTGGCTACTCATATTTTTTGACCTTGGTTTAAAGAGTAGGTCATGTAATGCCAACTGAGTTCAGTGGTGCGAAATTCATACTCTGCCCTCCACATCAGCTAATGAGCCCATGTGTAAATATATCTTATTATGAAATTCAAAATGTTGTAGTTATAGTGCTCGCCATAACAAAACATTAAGGGGCCTATTATGAAATTCATAACTCTGGAGTTAGGGAGAGTAAGGAGTTATAATGGCCACCATAGCTCCTTTGGCTTTTATAGAACTGAAAATATGTAACTCTAATCGGAGTTATGAATTGGAGTTATAAGCAGTGCCAGATTATCAATAAGACAAAGTAGGCAGTTGCCTATGGCCCCCAAGGCTTTGGAGGGGCCCTGACAATTCTTTTCCCTTTCTTCTCTTGTGACTTTTTCATTAACGTGGGCCCCATCTTTTTGCTGCCTACAGGCCCTCAAGTGTGTTAATCCATCACTAGTTATAAGGGTGTGTCCAGGGTATAACTCCAATTCGTAACTCTGATTGGAGTCATTTCTGTTCTGTCATTCAGTTCAGTTCTGCCTAAAAAGCTATGGAGGCCATTATTACTCCTTACTCTCCTTAACTCCGGAGTTATGAGTTGCATAATAGGTCCCTAAAAACGCTTATTTATGAAATAATAAAAAATATTTTGTAATGCTACTGTTTTATTATGAAATAAACGACCAGTTTTGTAACAGAGTTACATCTTCAGGCAAACAAGAGTTATGTTTTTAGTAAGTATTTTTCATTGTTAAATAATGAAAGAATTCCACGCAGTAGAGCCTGAGACTTTGTACTTTCATGTATTTCCTTTATTTCTTTCCTCACTATCAGTTCTAGGTTGTTGCTGTGTTTACATTTTGTTGTGAACCATGCTCAAGTAGAAGAACTCATTTGAGGGTTTCATTTTCCTCTTCAAGGGTTATTTACAAAAGATTAGAATTTTTCTCGATTATTTTTTTAGTGGATTTCAATAAACATTGGGATCAGAAATTAAAGCTGGCAGGGTTAAATCAATTAGCATGAGAGTGAATTTTTTTATTGTGTTTGTCCATATGTTTTTGCACTAGGGGTATGTTGCCTGGGGCCATTTGTTAAAGAATAGAAGTGGAGTCATGCCTCGTTTAGTCTGAGGAATTCATTCCTCCAATGTAGTTTTTGAGCTTTTAAACTTTGTGAAAAATGAGAGCATTTTTTCATCATAACGAAGAAAAAGATGCCTAGTGCATATCACAAAAGTCTAGTGGGGAATGTGTGAAAATTAAACAGGCTGTTCAAGAGTTTATAAAATTATTTTCATTTAAGACATTTATTCTTGATATTAACTTCTAAAGCAGTGTGAATGCAAAACACACAAGGTGCTTAGGCAGTAAGCTTGCATCCATTGTGCAATTTTGCTATAGCGTAAATAGTGTAGCTGAAAAAAACTGCCATCACCACCTTTATCTTTATTGTTCCTTTGTGTTTTCCTTTTTTATTTCTATTGTCTCGATTTTCATTCTCTTGAAATATCAATTCATTTACAAATTTCAAAGCCCTTGTGTAAATAATACTGGCACTGATTTCTGCTACTATCAGCCTGGAAGGAAATGGACTTAATAGATTCCCAAGAAGAAGTTTTAAGAACTTGAGATGCTAAGTTATCACTTTCAATGACATTATTTGCATTTGCACAGCTCGTCAATATCATCAATGAATCTCTTAAGCCAAAGCTGTTTCAATGGATATCAAATGGAATGTTAGTTTTTACTAATTTCACTTCTTGGTTTTTGTGACACATGGAAAGCATTCCTTCTTCATCATAGCTTGTTGAAGGGACATGCAGTAATACAGGAACTCATGCAGATTCATATATCGTTTAAACAGACCTTAAGATATGTTTTGTTTTATTTGATTAATAAATTTATTGGAAATTAAAATCCTTCGTTTGTATGTACCAACACTTGGGAATATGTGGAGCAGAACTGATTGAGAGGAACTATGCTGAATAACAAATAGATCATTATCCCATCATCCTCTTTGGCAACATTGGACTTAGCTGGGATATGTCTCCCTTTCCCTGACTTCCCCAAGAGACTGAATCTCTGCACCACTGTAATTTCCAGATAAAAAACTCAGAGGTACAACTTTACCCACTGGGAATGTTTGCAGAGGGACACTTGACTCTATTCCTAGGTAACTGATCTGTGACAATCTCCACCCTTACTTGCATTGGCAATTCCCCTCATAGCTTATGTTATGTTCATGGTCAACCAATTACTGCACGTATTTTGCAAAAGAAAATTGAAACATTTACCAAAAAAATGAATTCCTTGGGTTTGGCAGATGGCATAATTCCAAAAGGAAATTCTAGACCGCAGCAACAACTGTAGTGTGTAAATGAGTGGTAGATTATTTGAGGAGGTGATGGACAACTTAGCTCATGCAGGATGGGTTGGCTGTTTTGTGTGACTACTCGGGGAGATGAGGAAGGTTGGAGAGAAACCTGGCATTGACATAAGTTTGCTCTTGGGGCTGTCCATAAATGGTGTCACACAATTTTGGACCAAACTAGACCCCCTGTCACAGTTAGTCACAAATAGTGTCACCCCCCCTCCCCCTTGAATGATATGGAAAAAATGTCTACCCTACCCCACTCTGAGTAAAACTAAGACAATATGCAGTGGAAGTGTGGGTGTCACATAAAGCATGCCCTCCCCCTGTCACAAGGTAGCGAGCCCCCCCAATCATGTGAATGTCATTTATGGACAGCCCCCTTCATGAAAGGTTCCAATGAGGCCACAGTTTAATGTCTCATCCAACAGTCTAGTACTTAACTTGAAGTGCCCTCCACAAGACACCCAAGTAGAGATCGGGACTCCAATGAAAAATATCATCCACTGCCAGTATCAGAATCTGGACCCTCAGGATGGGGAGCTACATAGTACTCGAGCCACCATACCAATCTGATTCCTGTGTCAATGATTGCCATAGCTCTGTGCAAGAGTGTAGTTATCATCTCTAGCATTTAGTTAAAATACTGGCATAGAAATTCATTTCTGATTTAATATTTTTGGTAAATGCAATGCATATATGTATACATTTTTGCAAAAACCACTGCAATGAGTTTACTGCGAATGCATTATATGAGGTGGGCTTCCATCACAAGGAAGTGTCAAGATTCTAGTGGCCAGTTAATGAGGAAAGGGTCTGGGCATTTGGGTCCCAAAGGATAGTCATTTTGATAGGATTATACATCTGTGAGCTTCACTTTTGTTGTTGATAATATGTACTTGTCATGTGGACATGAAATATTCTTTTGTGTGGGAAAAATCCTTTTGAGGGTGCAACATTCGTTCTTTTGTGTAAGTTAATCCTCATGTGGGGGACAACATTTAGTGGCAAAGGGTTAATCATCAAAATTATTCTGTTATGACAATGTGTGGCATTAATCCTCTTCAATAAGAGAGACAGCGAAGTTTTTGTTTGTGGTTCCTAGGCTTTGCACATTGTGATTCATATAGTACAGTTGTTGACTAAAAGCTGATTTAACTTATTCTTTAAGTTATTTTTAATCCTGGGAATGAAGTGCTAACTTACCTAAACAGACGTAAGTGTCCATCAGCATCACCGGATATTAATAGGTCATGGGCTGAAGATCTGTGTGTTGTGACAATTACAGATGTCATTGGGTAATAGCGGTTGTTCCACATACCTGTAAGGATGAGATTGCACATCATAACAAATCTTAAAATAATCCTTTCACATGAGGTGGACTATTATATATAACTGGGTTTAATATAGTGCTTTGCACCTGACGAGTGTCATGCACATAGGAAACTATATACTAATGTGGGAGTACAAAACCAGTACTGTGAAAGGGTTAAACCAAGTTCTTTTGAGATTAGTTTGTACATACATCAGTAACAGATAGCTGGATAGTGTTAACAATCATGTTATTTTGAAGAAATTATGCTTTTCAGTGACTCAGCTGATGGCATTTTCCTTATTAAAAAAACTGGAATTATAAGTAACAAAGGTGCCCCTGTTGGAGCAATTGCCTTAATGTTGAAGTGAAAGCAGAAATAGTAAATGAGCATAGGCTACCCACATTATGTTCAGGTTGGAAAAATTATTTAGGTACAATAGAGAACAACAAACAGCACTAGCCTCCCTAAAATTATTTCGTAGATAGGCTTACATCTTTATCTAGAAATAGGTCAAGCGTGTAACTCCAATGGCAATGCTATGTTTTTGCACCATAAATGTTTCTTTAGTATAGTAATTAGAGTTATAATTTTTACGTATGTATAGCTTTTAGGGCCTTCAGCTCAGTTACCTCCATTAATTTCATTCAATTTTCATCATTGATTTTCCACTTCAATTATCTTTGTGCATGTTCACCAGAAATAATAACAAACATGATCTCAGCCATATAAAAAAATGGTTAACCACCTAGCAGTAATTTTTGGTGGTCTAAAGTATAAATCTTACTTCACTAAAGCTAATGTCTTATATGGGACGTTTTCCCCTGTTTCTCCCTCTTGGCATGCTCCCTTGGGATCGGCTCTTTTTGTGTACCATAAGGAAACCATGTGTTTTTTCCAAGTTAGAAGTGGTGCACTTTTCTCTACATCCAACAAAGTGTGATCCAAGCTGAAGTTCCTACTTATGCCATGTGATTTTTGAGCTCCAGCCAATGGATAGCATATTTTTAGTGTATTTTATCTGCAGACAGTGCTTCAATGGACATCTGTTTTCATCAAATTTTACTGCAAAAGACTTGAAATACCTTGAGTATGGATGCTTGTAGTCCCACTAGTTGGACCTTAGTTCAAGTGTAGGAGCTGACAGACAGCCATAAAGAGGAGCTGCTTTTGGTTGGAGGTGCAAGAGAAGGCTTTCCCCTTAACATGTAGGGAAAGTATATTCTTATGCATTTCAAAGCATGTACCAAGGTGACTCCTTGTCAAGTGAACGCAAGGAATAGCACAGGAGAAAACATCCCAAGTGAAACTTGCTTAAGACTATTGTGAACTACCAATGGCAGTAACTACAAGGCATGAGAACTTTCCAAGGATGCATTCTCCTCCCACATCTTCCCTTCCAGAACTCTGACTTCTGCCCCATCCCAATATTTGCTCAGTGTCATAATTTCTGCCCATTTTCTCCTGAGCTCTCATTGTCATTCAGTTACGAAGTTGTTAATTTTTTTGTTCCCTTCAACTGTTGTGCTTCAAGTGTCACATGCAAGGTATAATCTTATATGGTGGGAAATTCATATTGCTTTAAAGGAAATGTGATGAAAACTTCACCTCAAATACTTCATTGCTGACCAGCATTTCTTTGAGAGACTATTCTCCAAGTTATAAATTTTGTTTAACAGCATGGGAATAAAACATAATAGTCTTATTCAGTACTAAAATATTAATTTTCTATCCTGTTTGCACACACTTTATAACTACATACATAAATCTGTCCAAGCTACCACACAATGGCCATTATAAAAGGCCCTGGTGTGACAAACATTTTATCATACCTTCGTATCTGCAGTTGATGACAAATTTTACGTGAATTACTATCTCAAAATTCTACACTACATGTTGATTTTTATTGCCCTATAGGATTGATTGATTGTTTGTCGGGGGGGGGGGGGGGGGGGCTTTGACAGGAGCCCGGGGACTTAGACCTTTCTTGGTCCATTGTGCCAATCCCATGCCTGCCTGCCACTTGCAGACGGGACAAGAGCACCACGGTAGAGGTATAGAGGAGTGGCCTCCCCCAACCTCCCCAGTACAGGTATAGAGGGTGTCCTCCCGCTAACCTTCCCGGTCTGGGTACATCTCCCTCCGGCCTTCCGGTGGTCTGGAGGGAGTATCACCTCTCCATCCAGGCCTGGTCGAGGTATGGAGGAGGGTCGCCCATCCAACATCTGTCCGGGCCCAACGTTGCTTAACTTTGGTGTTCTGATGGGAACTGGTGTTTAACGTGTCTAGGCCTTTGCTTGCGCTATAGGAAGTTGATTGGGAAAGAATTTACATTTTCCTTATCAATCCTGTCCCTCTCTGTCTTGTAGAAAGAGAGGCCAGAGTAGGTGGATTAAGTGTACTACATGGAGTCAAAAGCATGGAACATCCCTCTTTAAGTGCTGACCGACCACTAGTCATATTGCCTCTTCTTCATTTCAAAGAAACATGCCTTGGGGGGGGGGGAATGGGTCCCTCCCTCAGTCTGTAGTTTTACACCCCCTCCCCATTGGTTTGTCCCAAGGAACAAACATCGGTTACTTGTAAGCAGTGCAATGACCTACATAGCCCCTTCTCTCTGGCCATGCTGACCAACCTCAATGTCTTGTGACCCTAGGCCCATGTGGCCGGGCATGGTTGACAGGGTCATTAATTTTGAAAGGGAAAATTTTCTGCATTTTATGTATAATATTATTTTGCCTCTGCAAGAGCCCATTACCACCCTTTTTTAAAGGATTTAATGGATTAAATAAAATGATATTTCTATGCATGTTGAGATCAATTTCACTTGGTACATAAGGGAATCATTTATGTAACTTGCCTGCTACCAAATATCCCACTGTACATGTTTGAGTGTACCACTTGACATCCTTCATTGCAAGTGCACTCTTTTCTGGAGAGAGTGCTCGAACATCCCCTGTAAATGAAGAAAGTAATCAATTACTTGGTTTTTATCAAAGACCAGGAAATATCAGGGAAAAACTCCATGAATCAATTTATTTATTCAATTTATTAATAAATATTTTTATATTGACCCATTCGGAAGTTAGTATAATCAATTTCATTTACTAATACATAATATTAAAAATCTTATGTATTTTATTTTTAAAGCTACATTTTCTTTGCTTTCCCAGAGGAGATAAGACACTGGCAGGTAAGCAGATTTGTTGAGAGGGATTCATCATTTGTGATTGTTATTATTGTAAGGGAGGCATAATAATGTACTGTGAAAAACAAAGTAAGATGAATAGCCATATTTGCACAGGATCTCTTCTAGCAAAAGCTAACAAAAGCCAGTTATAAATCGCAGATTTGGGGTAGTTAAGATCATTTTGAAATTAAGAAAATTGCTTTCACCCTCAATAAACTCAGTAAAACTTTAGTTTTAGGAATATTCATGTACTTATTTAAGGGTTTCATTGCGTTAGAGATAGGTGAGTAATTCTGCATTGCCTGAAGAAAACCTATTCATATTCAGATCTGAAAGTCCCACATGAGCTGATGAGAGGAATGTTGCTCCTCAATTGGTTACCATAGTCTCCCATATAAGGATTAAAATACCGTTATAAAAGGCATTGCTGTCTGGACTCATAGCTGGCATCATGGGGAAGTTCCCTTCAAATTAGTTAGTCCTTTTATTTGGCTAATGTTTAATATCTCAACTCGGCCTTGTTGTTAGATTAGTCTGTTGGTATTTGTGTTAACAGTGGAAAAACTTATTGATTATTCTTGAGTATTAGCCAAGGTATTTCTTCCTTTTTTTCTGCCAATGAAAGCCTACTTTCTACTTAAAGTCAAATTACTAAATAAGATGACTTCTGGGTCAATATTTCTGTGTATGGGCTGCATAAAACTATAACATATACATATCCATTACTAATAAGCCATGGAAAATGTTTGCCGAGAAATGCCGAGTTTGGTATTAGGACCTCCCACAGCAAGATACACTTAGTACAGTTCATTCACAATAACTTGGCCGACACTCAGCAGTCTACTGCACAGGTGGGCCGGGTCCAACTCAGAAAATAAGGGAAGCAGCGCTTACTGAGAGGTCAGCCATGCGTGAATAGTTTTCCCATGGTGGAAATGGAGGGGGAAAGTAGGGGAGGACGGTTCCCCTTCAAATCTAAAGTCGAATGGGCTGACTTGTTTACGCCTGCATGTTGTTCAAGTCAGTCACACTGTCGTTTCCTCATTAATAGGATTCGATGTAGCAAACACCCTAGAAGAAATGCTTGTTTCGCATTCCATTTATTGCCAAATAAATATATGGCTCTTGGCCTAATATATGGCTCTGGGGTCAGAAGCTGCCCTTCCCCGTACCCTTTACCCATATCCTGCCTTATGCAACCTAGCAGTGGCATGTGTGAAGCAAATAGCATAAACACCCAGGATACAGTAACATACTGAAGTATTTGACCTTTTTTCTCGTGGTTGAGTTATTGTACAAGGTTATACCCACTATTCAACACCTTGTCGCAAATACTCTAAAATGCATTTTATTTCAGGATTACAGGTTCCTCCCTCTGTGAGATAACTTAAAAAAATAATTTGACAAAAATTTTAGAGAGGAGACTCCAATGTTACTACTTTAATTTGTGAAGTTGACATTGACGGCTCTCCTAAGTAAAATGATTAACTTTTGAAGGTCAGCTTTAGTGATCTCATTACTAAGTGAAATGAAATTTGCTGGTAAAATAGTGCTTGATTCAAATCATGCCATGAAGATAGCATTTCATTTTTTAATACATTTTCATAAATACTCACAGAATGACAAGTCATAATCAGCTGTTGCTGTTTGTAGGAAATTCCCATCTGTGCTCCAGTCCAGATGTGTTAGAGGTTGATTACCTCTCATTTTGTTGAGTTTCTTGTAGGAAAAGCCATCTCGTGAAACTCGGAAAAGGTACACACTTCCATTTTGAGATCCAATTGCAATCGCATCACCAACTGTGAATTCAGAAGAAAATTTGTCAGCAATAATACTTCTGTGTTCCTTTTATTTGGATGATGAAAGAAAATTTTTATTTATAATCATGTACATATACGAAAACCCCTAAGGAACCTAAGGAAAAATTCCTATGCCTAAGGAAAAATTAGATCGATTAATGAAATTTGATTGCATATGGTTCTAACCAAAATTCTATGCCCCAGAACTCAAGAATGCAAGTAAAATCCACTAATTTTAAAATAAATTGTAAACTTATTCTATCATAGAAAGTGTTTACTGGTTTGGGTAGTTTTTGATGGATCATTTCAATTTTGCTCTCCCATTATGAAAATCTCCTTACTCTTACTACATCTATCATCAATTCAGTGTGTTTCCCTCCTCTCTTCATCCTTTATAAGGTAACTGCCCTTTCCTCTCTCTTCCATACTTTCCTAGGATTTAACCCACAAGAATGGCCTTCAACATTCTGTCACCTTTAATTACTGCAATGTGAATCAAAACATTTCAAGGGAATGTTGGGATTAACAGGTCTGTCGGAGAATACGAGTCACACAAATTAAAGCAACAACCTTTGCAGAGTTAATTGACTAATGGCTATATAAGCAATCAGAAAAAAATAAAAATCAGATCAAGTCTGTAAACTGTCTACCAACATACATGGACTGACTCAAGAGGCCATAGAAGTAATCACCTTCCTTCCTTTGGTTGTTCTACAATGTCATCAATAGTCTAGCCAAAAATTAACGAGGAACCTCAAATGCCTTTTTACTGCTGAATGGAGGGAGAGCCGGTAGAATAAGGCAAAGGAAGGAAAGTGTCAGTTCCACTTGATTCACCTGATTGGTGAGTAGCATAAGTATCCTGGAACGCAATTTGGACTAGTTCCTGAAGATGGCAGGCTCTCAGATTTTGTTTCAATGCTTACACGTTCCACCTCTTCATCTTCCTACTTTCACAAAGCCTTTTAAATATAACTTCACATTTAATCATTTCTAAATTGTGATCTAGGTAAGCATCCATCCCCGGATAGCTTCGTGAGTTTTTGACACTTTTCCTAAACCTCTGCATTAACATGATGTAATCAGTATTGTTCTTTTGGGTTACACCGCGTCAAGGTTTAAAAGGTCCTACGTTTCGTCTCCACTTCTGGAGACCTCATTAGGGCTAATGACATGCCTTGTTGCACGTCGAATATATATAGTCACGGAGGTGGAAGTGGGGGAGGGGGTGAGGGCAAGTGTGAGGCCTTCCCGAAGTTTCTCTTCTTTCTCGAAATCACTAGTAGCCAGGATGCGCTTATCTTTTTTATTTGGTCCCCATCTCTATTAAAATTGTTTTGGTGCTTCTTTATCTCTAAAGCCTCCCTAAATAGTCTCGTCTTGAAATGCTTTTCCTTGGCGAGGATTTTAGCATTGGTCACGTTAACATCGTGGCCTCGAGCTGCTTGTTCTGCGACTGCCGACTTCTCAAAATGGCCCAGTCGAATAGTGGCGCTATGCTCCTTTATTCTTGTCCTGATGGTTCTGCCAGTCTCTCCCACATACACCTGGTCACAAGTCCGGCAGTTTAATTGGTAAACTCCCTCCGTCTCCATAGTATCTTTTTCCTTGACACTGCGGATTATGTCCTCCACACCTGCCCTCACCCCCTCCCCCACTTCCACCTCTGTGACTATATATATTCGACGTGCAACAAGGCATGTCATTAGCCCTGATGAGGTCTCCAGCAGTAGAGACAAAACGTAGGACCTTTTAAACCTTGATGCAGTGTAACCCAAAAGAACAATACTGCATATCATGGACCGCGAAAGTTTTAACCAATTGATGATGTAATCAATTTGATATCTCCCCATAACCCTTGGCTTTTCAAGGGTTACCTACATCAGAGGTGATGTTCAAACCAAGTGTTTGTTATTTCTAATTTTTTCTCCCACAAAAATCGACTGCCTGACTACATTATGGTCATTTCTTGCCCCCATCCCATACTCATCCACTTCATATCCTTCCCTTCCTTCCCCCACCACTACATTCCAATCTCCCATCACTATCAGATGTTTCTTACCCAGGACTTCTCTAATTATCTCTTCTAGCTGTTCATATACTGCATCCACCTCTTCCTTACTATCATTAATTGTAGCCATGTACACCTGGACCACTATGAAATTCATCGGGTGTGCTTTTATGTCAACCACTAGTATCCTCTTGGTCACTTGTTCCATGTTTACTTCCCTCTTCCCCAATTTTGCAATCAATACCATAGCTACTCCTTATTGACTCTCATCTCCCCAAATGTACATTACCCTTTAACTATCGCTCCAATAGGTCCTGCTATTCCTCCATCTCACCTTGCACAGCTCCAAAGTATCTATTTTCCCTTTCTCAATTTACAGTCTAATATTTTCTAGCCTACTTGCCCTCATCATTGTTCTAATATTCAAAATTGCTATTTTTACTGCTGCTTTCCTCTTCTATCTTTTCTTCTCCTTTGTAGTCTATGCATCCACTGTTGATGTGTTGTGCAAGAATTTTGTGAGATGACCCCTTGCTTCCTCCGCTACTGGGCATGACACCTGCCCTCGTAGGCAGCATCCTGTCGTTGCCAGAATACAATTCTTTGTGATTAACTTCCATGTTCTGGTAAATGATGGTTGGGAGAGGAGTGATTCCCACTACCCTTCCCAACAGTATTTTTAACATGACATCATGTGAGCTAAATTTTGTCTGACTCCTACCCTTCGACCTATCTGGCATGGGTGACCCTAGTAGGAGCAATTATTATTACTCCTACCAGTTCAGCTCTTGGGGCCATGGGAATGCGCAAGATCTTCCACCACATCTAGGTTGTAATGCAATGGAAGAGCAATTGATCATACACCATAGAAATATGAGTGGCTGTATGATTAATGGTATTGCTTTTAATAGCACTAAAGTAGATTCATTGATAAAGTAATAATATGTGTATTGGTAATGCAATAATTTTTGTATGCTTAAATTTTTGCTGGATATCACATTTGAGTACGGGATGTGACAAACTATAGTGATATTTATAGTGTGAATGTGAGAGAAGAATCTATGGAAAATATAAGTTATTAATACCTGGATTGTAAGAGATACATGTTAAGGGAGATCCGCATACACGTAGGGTTGCCATGTGGCTTCCAGTCTCAGCATTCAAGATCACTAGGTGTCCTTCAGAACTGCCGGCCGCCAATGCCACTCCAAATGGATGGAAAGCTAATGACACACACTCGTAGAGTATCTGGAGAGGTGAGAGAATTATTCACATTTAATTATGATGCCTTTCTTCTAGGAATGAATTTTGAAAAAAAGCTATGGTTTAAGTGCATACAAAGATGATATGTAAAACTTTAATTTGTTATAATTCAAACTTGCAATGGGTGCTGTTAACAACAAAGCCATCCAGGCATCCTCTTCTACTGTGAGTTAGAATACAGGCATCCTCTTCTACTGTGGCATAGAGACTTAAAAGGAACAAGGTGTTTTTACTAGTGCATGTGATGCCCAGAAGTAATCTTGTTGATTAATACTATTGTTTGACTCTTAGCTTAGGGAAAATTCACTATCACTGAATTGATAATACTTTGTACTTTTCACAATGGTTTATTCTGAGTTGACTGGTTTTCTGGGTCTTTTAACTCTTGGTGACTTAGAATAAACCATTGTGAAACTTAAAAAGTTTTATTGATTCAGTAATGTGTACTGTAATGTAATGAGCACCACAGTCCAGGAGGTTAAGAACACCTTGTTCCTTTATAACCTTTATGAAATTCACATTGGAGAGCGATGCCTGGGTGGCTTAATTGTTTGGAGCACCTGGTGCAAATTTGGGGACATGGGTTTTGAATTCCAGTCCAGAAATATTATATTATTTTCACTGTAAATTTCACTCAGTTGTGTATCTCTTAGCAGGTGGCAAGTGCTCCACTTGAACTGCTTAGCAAAAACCAATTCATGACGAAATTTATTCCCCCATTTGAATTGAAAATACAATCCAACTACCAGTTCTCATTCTGATGATAAGTGATTGCAGCTGTCAAGAAATTGCTTGTTACCTACCTTGCTTTAATTGATTTTCATTTTCATAGTGTGGAGTTTATGTCGTTTATGTGCACTTGTCCATGCTATTATGATATCCAGCATTTTAATGATTATGTGGCATTCATAATGTGCACCATTTTTAAATAAGTGAAAAAATCAATCTATGAAGTGAGTTACTTTCACCAGGAAACTGATTTGGGCTTGAATGTAAATTTGGGTGGGGTAATGAAAAAGTACATGCATGAATAGTATGTACTTTTTCATATTTTTGTTGCCAATAAAGATTTTCTGTTACATATAATGTATTCTATCTGTAGTGCTATTCTTGCTATCTAACTTAAGGTCAATCATTAAGATTTAATTCATCTTAATTGGACTGGTTTTGCATTACCTATTATTTAAATGATAAGAGTAAAACTTAAAAGCATCCAGCATTGTATGCCGAGTATTTCCAGAAGAATATATATGAGATAGGCAAATATTTTCTGATATTTATATAAGCATTACTTTTAATGGAAAACTATTCTTGATTTTGAGGAGATCATCTATTCATTAGTAAACTTGGAAATATTTCATGCCAAGCAAGTTGTTAAAATACTAAGGAATAAATGCTGTGTTTGGGGTGTATCATGCAATGTGTGTTTGAACAATGTTCACATGATGCTTGCCGGTAAATTTGTTGGTATTCATTTTGTGCATTCAACAGTTCATAATGTCAATGTGCACCCTGCACCTTCCTTTTGTTCAATATTTTATCAATTTTTTAGAAATTATTTGATGCTATAGCAACTGTGGGAGCAAAGTATGTACTTGCACTCTTAAGTATAATGGAATTTAGTCAGTGAAAAAGATTCTGTTCTTGGAGATCCCGTGAATTCCGTTCTTTTGAAATACATATATGTTTCCCAAATTAGGACTTTCAGAGAAGAGCATGAGGGTTGAAGCAACCTATGTGACGAAAGTTTTGAGGAGGATGGATAATGGAGAAGACAAATGAAGAAGAGCTATTCATTATAGGGGAGGAAGGAGGATCAAAGAAATAATTATAGGAATAAGGTATTGATAAAGGGAAGGACATTACAATAGCAGATAAAATGGATGCAAAGAATTAGCATTTTTCAATGGACCAGGAGAGGTAGTAATTAGCAAAAATAGCAAGAAGAGGTTAGCTTGGTAACCAAGAGATTGCAGACCTTAGAGTACTCCCTTTTGACAGCATTTGTGTTTGTAATGTTTGAGCTAATTGTGAGAAAGTAACTTCAGGTGTTATAATTGTGCATTCCAATACGCTGAGAAGAATAATAGAACATTGTAAAACATTAGGTGTTCAAGGGTAGCACTAAGTAATTAGAAATAGTCCAAGTCCAATTAAACATACCTATAAGTTGTAGAAAACCACTCATGAAAATTTTCTATACATTATTGGTCTTACCTGTGTATTCCAAACAAGTTTATGTTTCCTCCAGAGGGCTACATACTTGTCATGCCCAGCTGTTGCGAATACCTCATCATCAGGGTGAACAGCTAACCCCCATAGTTGTTTGCTGTGGCCAAATATAACCTGAAATATTTTTCAAGTTGGAAAAAGGCTTATTGTCTATTTTTAAAACCTGAGGTTGGGATTTATGCTATTTAGTTGTTTTTCTTTGTTTTTTTTTTGGCTTTGTCAGTGACATTGATGAATGAGCAAATTTTGTCGTTTGATGTAGTCATTGACAGAACTCCTATATGCATCTATCAGATGCTGACAATTTTGATTAAACTTATTTTAGACACATTTAAATCACAAAATATCTTACTTTACTGGGTGAGAAACAGGCTTGCTAAGATCGAGAGAATTTTCTATGATAAAATTGGTACCTATGTTTTTTTGTTTTTTTTTAAGCTACCTAGTTTTATGGAAAATAACTTTACAATATATTACAATAATATAATATATTGTATAAAAGAAAGTTGAGGAGTTTAATTTGTTCTCCTCTTCTCATATTATCTTCCAGGAAAATGTTGGTTGAAGCCATAGGTCACATTTTAATGAATGGTAATTTTAAGAATAGAAAGTTCAAATATTTTACATACATGTAATACCAGCATTTTATCTGTGAAATTAGTTTTTGAGCATTTAAATAACATGTTTAACTCTTTAACTGATCCCATCATCTACAAGCAATCGCCATAGCAGACTGATCCCATTATTTATTGGTGATGAGAAGTATGGTTTTACTCCCGGACACCATAGGTGCTGTAACTTTTTTCATCTTTTAGTAAAAAAGTCCATCAATTCGCATTTTAAAGTAAAACCAGATGACAATTACTCATACAATTTTTAAACAATTTTTTCTTAAATGAAAAGTGATAAATAATAAAATTATGCAAAAATTTCAAAAAATTTTTTTTGCGCCTGGGGAGAGCTATATTTCAGATTATTTGTGAAGTTAAAGAGTTAAAGAAATTTACAATGCACTGGCATATGGGATAACCCCAATTTACGATGGGCATAGTGAGAGAAAATGGTATTATGCATGAGTGTATTAGGTAATAGCAGGCCACCCGGTGTTGCTCGGGAAGGAGAAGGGGGATACTTGGAATTCATGGTAACATAGCAGGATTTGTAGGTAAAGGAACAAAGCAAGTTAGGTGACGTTCATATAGATAAACAGAAAACAGTGTAAAAAGGCAAAATAGAAAACTCTTTATTTCCGGAATGCGAAACTGATGGGGGACGGCTTACAGCACTTCTTTATAGACTAGTATGTTGGCAGTTTTTCCTGTATCTATATAGATGGTAGTGGTAAAGCCTCCGTCCTCAGGCTTTATTCGGCGATAGGAGGGGTATCCGTCATGGCCGGTCTGGGTGTCTCAAAGAAAAGATTTTGGGTAATGTTTAGTGCACTTGTTGTTCTTCATACAAACTGATTTCAAATTCAGTGGCCCACATGGCCCATGTACCATTTGTGTTTTCACTATTTCAAACAGGCCCTTGTCGGTGTTGGGATCTGGTAATTCAGCTGAGATGAGAGAATCAATTTGATTTGGGTTGAGTTTGTGAGTGAGCCAAATCAAGATGTGGGCGTGAGGGAGGCCTCTCTTTTGCCACTCGATGGTGTACATGTGGCATTTGACTGGGCCGAAAATGTTGGATTTGGTCATGAGATCCATGAGTTTGCACAATTTCAGTCGAAACACCCTGGATATTAGGTCATGTCTATGTATGTGTGACTGGCTGGTAAGTAAAGAGGCTTATATTTCTGGCCACTTAGGGTTGCACGTGAATGTTATGAAGAGATCGGGATGGCCGTACGTGCGAACGTAGGTCATGGCATCCTGAGTCCTTTCGTGCATATAATGCCAGTAAAGGTTGATGGTAGGATACACAGCTGACCAATTAGTTGTGCAGAGACATACTAACATGGCAGAGGCAGATGGCAGATTGAATGGGGTTGTTATCGGAAGGTGGGAGAGTAAGCAGAGCGTGGGGATGGGTGCTAGGTGGCGCTGAGCGCACTTGCAGGGTTCGGTAATGAGAAAATGATGCTAAGGACAACTTTGGTCGCAATCCGTGCTGTCGTATGGAAACGCATAGTGGACGGACAAACAGACATCCTCTTTTATATATATATAGATAATTGCAATTAGTGCACACATGGTCGTTTTCTGGAAAATAGTTCATTTATACGATCTTAAATATGTATGTTATTTTGGACCTAAATTTAAAAGACAATTAATTATATTCTTCTACCTGGTTAAATCTCCTTTGTAGGGATCCTTCCATAATATTATTCTTGGTTGTACCGACATAGATGTTGCCATCATTACGGCCTGGTCTTTGTGGGTAAATGGTACGGACTCCACCAGCTGCTTCAGGTAACTAAAGTTAAATTTAAAAAAAACAGGTAAAAATATTGTAAAATTAGTATTTCAGAGAAAGAAGTTTCCTTTGAAAACTTGAATAACTTCATACTCACTCATTTCCAAATGTTACTGATAAAAAAGAATTTGTACATGTGCCCTAAAGACTTAATAGTAATTGAGAACATGGCTTTTAAAATTTGAAGCTCAATATATGTAGCTCAAGTATGTGTATGATTTATCTACTAAGCTAATTGTTCTTGTCTTGACAAATTTTCCTTGATTGCCAAGTTTAGCCCAAAGTAGAAAACATTTTTTCAATTTATCACAGTGAGGCTTGAAGCAGTAATGTGTATAGTTCTTGTGAAATTTTACAAGGCAAGTATTTTATCTCTTTCTTAAATTTTAGGCAAACATAGATATCCTTGTTTATATTAGTCCATTACAGTGGTTAGTTTCCTTTGAAGTTACTTTATTAATTTATCTAGGCAACCATCTAAAATTTTCTTATGAGTACATATTTCTTTATGGACTTTTATAAATATGATAAGAGTTCAACTTCCACTTTAGATCAGTCTGGTGGATAGATTACCTACCTGCTCACAACTCAAACAACTGCAACTTGCTACTCAAAAGTTGCAAACTGTAGTTCTACCATGGGAATCACTCTTATGTTAACACTGATGCTTTGCTTATGGAGAAATCTGATGATGAGCTTAGTGTGGTCAACTAGAATCATACGAGATCTTAGATATCAAAAGGGCAAAACTTTTAGGAATGTAAGTAAGGTATTTAATTTTAACATGATGGGATGGGTAGATATGTATTTTGCTAGTGAACTGTAGATCTTGTTTAAGTATGTTATGTCAAAGCTTTTCTTAATGGATCATTTTAAAATTTCTACACATTAATCGGAGCTTAAGTTTGACGTTAGCATCTTATGAAACAGCATCCTGAAAAGTCTCCACATTTTAGCTTCACCCACTAATTTTTTGGATAGTGAAGGTGATAGACAAATATTTGTTGATTTTCATTATTCAGATACAACATTTTCCTTAACCCAGCTACGGTGGACTGAAGTTGAGTGATAGAGACAATTAAAAATATATATTTGTTTCAAATTGCATTTCCAGTGAGTTAGGTATTTCTCCAATGCTTGCCACATCAGTATAGGCATAAGATCCTCCACTGCAAATAGCTGTTATTGGTCCCAAAGTAGGCGGAAGTATGTATGTTTTTCCTAAAAATCTATAAATGGAAGTATGTATGTGTTGCATATCTTACCTTTGTTTCTGTAATTTTTTTGTAGTTTTGCAATGAGTCCCAGGCACATATTTTTCTATCTCTTTCTCCACCAGATAACAAGGTCCCTTCTGACAGCATCACCAAAGAGCCAATTCCTTTGTTGTGTGCCTGCAAAAAAAAGAGGTTATGTATTAATGTTGCTGTCAGATCAAAAACTTAAGGATTTTCATTTAGGTATTCAACAAGATGGCTTTGCACTCTCATTTTGAACCCCAGAAAACTTTGCATTATTATTTTGCTTTCCTTAAAAATGTAATGAATAATTTATGAGATCTTAAATAGCTTGCTTAGACTGTGTCTCCTTGTAATATAGCAGCATTACTTACTGTAATGAGTTATAAAAGTATAGAGAAACACTGGGAAATTGTTGATATACAAATAAAGGCTGCAGTCCTGCAACTACTTTGGCATTTACAGTCTATATATAGGTCACATTTCTCATCCTACTTGTTACAAGCACCTTGGATGTATTGTTTGTAATAAGGCAAAACTAAAAACTATATTGCTGTTGTTTGAGGAGAATATGTCAACTATTATTACCTCAAATTCCAGTCGCACAAAATAAGAGCCATCAGAGTCCACTGAGTAGATGGTGATGAATCCATCGCCATCACCCACAACCACATCACCATCAGCTTCGAATTGCAAGCAAGTCACATGGGTGCGTGATGATGCTTGGTCCTTTAGGAGAAATTCATAGTGAAATTTTTAAAAGAATGACAGGAACTTATGTTAGACATAGCTTTTATGGAATTTTAGTGTGTACAGTGGATTAATTATGATTTACAGTCATCACATTTATTTTATCCTAGGTGGTATACTGTCAAGAAAAGATTATTTATCTAAGTCAGTGAAAATGCAATGAGTACTTTTACATACATGATCATAACTTTTCTTTGAGATAGCTTCTCACAGACATATTTAAGCGATTTTTATGACAAATAATGGGTGCAGGTTTTTTTTATTTTTGCATTACTTGTTTGTGTGATTACCCACTGTAATTAATTTTGGATGTTAAGATAAAATTCAAGTTTTGTCATGAAATAGAGTCTAATCCTTACATGCATACTTTATTAATTGATGCTAAATACTCAATGTATACAAATTTAACAACCTTTCAGCAGTGGTTTAGCCAAGGAAAATTTTGGGAGGCAAACTACCTTCATCCTTCCATAAACTACCAATTAAAAAAAATTGAATGTCTGTTTGGGGAATTGAATGCCAACAAACGAAATCAGGACGCTGCATTCAGAAATATTCATCAATCAGGGACTCTTATTAATAAATGCATTGGAATCAACTGGAATACAGATTCCCCAGCTGCCCCCAATTGATATCCCTACCCAAATTATTTTTGGACTTCTCCTTTAACATAAGTACTATAAAAACATCTCTTACAAAAGCTCATTACACTTTTGGACTGGAAAGGCCTATTAATAGGAAAATATAAATTTCTTAAAAATAGTCTCTGCAGGTAAATGATTTTTAGCTGTATTTGATTAATTTTGCTTGGCTTTTGTGCTATACCCCTATCGTTTTAACTATAGTATTCACTTCTGTTCCTTGACTCCCCCTCTGTTTTTTCTCAGTACATCTTCTATACTGGAAGTCAGCCAACTACAGCTTGAAAGCTACATGCTACTCTTTTTTGACTTACAAGTGGTTCTGTAGTACATACAATCGAAAATAAAAATAGAACTATCATAGTAGTATTTATGTAAAATTTAAAAAGATCATGTAACTGTGATTTTATTGTAGTTAAATGAAGATAAATGTCATTATTATTACAACTTGATACAATACAATCATAAATTTTCCTCATTTATAAAAAATATAGTAGTCTTTAAATAATTTTTATTGTTGTGAGGGACAGGTTTGGCTCTTTAATCTGAAAAGTTTACTGGTCTCTGATTAGAATCTGGAGAAACTCACTCCATGACAGGATTCTACCCAACCTTCTGCCACTAGCTTTCGCAAGAGCTGAAATTAGTGCAGTATTTCTGGCTGATGGTGGTGGTATCAAGGAACTTACTGGTTTCACAATATCTGTCCTCTCAAAGAATCCATCCTTTCGTCTTGTCCAAAAGGCCAAGTGACCCTTTCCGTGGGTTATAATGAGGTTATCATCCAGTGGGTGGAATTCAGCACCTGTCAACTCATCTTGATGAGTCTGAAACAAAATAAAATGCAATTCCCTCTTTATTATGCTCATGCTAAGAGTGGCAATGAATTAATTGAGTAATTAATTTTCTAATAATTATTTAATTTTTTTAATTATTTAATAATTAATTAATTAATTTAAATAATTAAAAACTAATGTTTTATCCATATACTCTTTGCATCGGTTTGATTTTGGATGAATCTATGCTTCCAGTTTATGGGAAGACATTTCAGTCAGGTGGTGATTCGCAAATTTAACATTCAATAAACCTAGAAGTTTTCAAACTTTATTGTTTTTATAATCGGAAAAAAATGTAACCGCTTTGTAAATTCCACTAAAACTTCTCTATTAAACGGCCTGGGTGTCAACAAATTTTGTCATTTTTAAGAGTCAAATACTTTTGAAACCGGGTTGCTTAAGGAATAGGTTTTAGTGGATTGCAAGTGACTATAACGTTATTTCTTTTCCGTTGTTATAATAGTAAAATTTCCAAAAGTTACGTCCAACTCTGTGAACCTTATTGTTTTTTTTAATCCCTTAGACAAATTTATCTCCAGAACCAGCAAATTTCCAAAAGTTACGTCCAACTCTGTGAACCTTATTGTTTTTTTTATCCCTTAGACACATTTATCTCCAGAACCAGCAGTGTTTATCTCATGTCAATCTTTGTCCATTTTTTTAAACCAGAAAACGCGAAAAGATGTGTTGAAAGTTTTTGGGCACTATTACTATCCCTGAATACAATTCCCTCCTCTTCATTTTAAGATCAAGATTTTGTTCTCAAATAAAATTTAATTAAGCGGAATATCTTCTAATTTCGATCCGCAATCAAAAGAATGATCCATCAATTATTAAATTATGTAAAAAAGTTTTCAACTACAGAGGTAATTACGACTACATCCACCACATTAATGCTTCCAATCTGTGAGCGATACTATTCACGCTACATCGTTTTAGGCCATTCTTTTTTCATTTTGAAATATCGATTAATACGAAAAATTAATTTTAACTGATGATAAATCGCGAATTATACGACAAAATATTGCGAAATTTTACCCGGAGTTACACTTTTGATTTTTTTTTTTAAAGGATAAGGATCTCATGTCACATCAGAAAGAACGGCTCAGTGGCGTGTTCCACCTTAAAACCAAGAAATATATGCCTGAGAAACGTAATCATTTAGGGAAAATAACCATAAAAATTTTAGATGACCCATTATTCCGCTCTCTACGACGAAGAATCGGAATAAATTTGAATGAGTACTTCCGTCGCTTTGGAAGCGGCAGCGCTCGGAAAATTTCCTACCCTCTAATTCCTGCATCGAGTATGCAATGGCGCTCCATTATACAGGATTTCATCAGGAGAAAAAGAAATTTAATGGAAATACAAAGGCCGTGTTTGGATCGATCCCGTCTTCTCGGTGACTCTCTCAGTTTGACGATATATCTTATCCTCTCACTCCTCTCAACATAGTTTTTCGACATTCATCGGCCGGGATTGGACTATTTTATGTGATTAGACGACACAAGAAGAAATTAACCTAAAAACATGCATTTCTGAAAACTTTCGCAGTATTGAGTGAAGTTGCAATGAATTTTTATCTTTCCGGGCACATTTTTCTCCTTTCAATGTTTTAAGCGTGGCATTCATAGCTAAAATTACCAAGTAATCTTTTGTGAATGAGGGAAATACATTTCGCTTTCTCTGATAAAATATTATTTTTTAGTTTGAATAGAATATTTCTTGCTTCCATTGCTATATTATTTCATGACATAAAGGCAAATATAGCAGCAAAATGCGAACTGCATCAGCGATTAAAAAATATGTCGACCGATATAGGTCCTGGTGTATTTAAAGGAAAATAAATATCGAAATATAGGGATATTTTTATATACCACCACCCATCCCTAATGACATGACTCGCGAAAATAAAACTAACGGGAATTTCCGTTCCTCACATGCTCCTCTTGGCATTGGGATTTGTTGTTGTTTCTGATTGGGCCGTTTAATGTTCCAGGGTGAGGAATTCCGGAATATGGCCGCGGGTGGCGTTGTGGGAGTCGGATTGCTGTGACGGTTTTGTGATCGCTGCCCGGAACGCGAAGTTGTCCGGAGGTGGAGGTAAAGGGGGGGAGAGGAGGAGGGCATTGCGGGGGAAAGGTTTTATAAGGGAAAGGGGAGCAAATGAGCGACATGTCGTGCCGCGCGACACTTCCTCCTCCTTCCGAACCGCGGAGAGATTTTCGAGATTCGGGCGAACGGCCGCCGTTGACGTGCATGTCGCTCTGTATTCCATCCGCCGCGCCGGCCTTCTCTACTCCTCACACCACTACCCCCGCTGAGCTCCCTCCCCCCCAGCTGCTCTTCACCTCCCACTTGATGTTCTCTAGAGCCACTTCGTGGTACTCCATAAAAGAAAAGTGAGGAAACATTAGTTACATAGGTACTTACACTTTGTCACTACAAACTTAGTTGCATACAGACGCACCCCATCCCCATCGCCTTTCGGGGTTGGCAAATTTAAAAAAACTTAGTTTTTAGTTAGAACTTCGTTGCTGTTAGGCCTAGAAAACTGGCTCTCTTTTGATAACTTCGTTTATAATGCCCTATCCTTTTTACCTGTTTCGCTTCACTTGAATTCATGCATTGCGTCATACATGATCTCCTATTATTAAGACTTCTAATATTCCTCCTCTTTAGAGTCCGTCTCTCTTTCACCATATCCGCCCGACTTTATCGGTCTACCCCTTCCTCCCACGTCATTTACTCTAATATCAGTTTCTTTATTCGACTCTCATCTATTAGCGCACAAAATAATTTTTTTCTGTTAACCCCTCCCCCTTTACCAAGGCCCTCATTCCTTTTTATTTCCCATTGAGATGCCCTCCGTCGTTTCACTTACATTACAATTTTGTGTATGAATACTAAAATAATTCAAGTTTGCTCCGCACGAATCGGTCTAGGAGATTGAAGGAAATGTATTAGGATAATGTAGAAAGTTATAGTAGAGGTAAAGAGAGTAACCTGGCAACATATTTTGTCTGCTCTTAACGAAAGGTGCCAAGGGCATTGCGAAATAACGTCCCATCTGACGGAGGGAGTAGTTTACTAATTAAGTGATATCCTCAAGACAAACGAGTAGAAGTTGGAGAAGATTGGGTTGGTTTGGTGGTCAGAGCACTGTCTTCCTATTCAGAGGGTCCGAGTTCAAATTCCGGAAGTGGCGGAGATGTTTCAGAGGAAATCCCGAACTATACTTGGGTGCAATATGGATAGAATTTTAGGTGCATCGCGTTCTTCGGATGGGACGTCCCGATGGGTCGTTTAACCGTTGCCATCGTGGTGCCTCATGCCAAAGTAGGCTAATGCCAACGCCGTGTTTCTCTCCACCCTTCCTCCACTACCCAAAAATTCTTATTCTTACCAACCTGCCCACCTATCTCTATTGGAGCAAGTGGTCTAAGTTGTCGGTTGTCTCCCCAAATAACCAGCCAACCAGGAATTGGATCGTTCAATGGAGTGGTAAGGTAGCTCAACTGCCTGAAGACGATATCAGGATCGGACGTCGAAACGTTGGCCATCGTGGAACCTTTAACCCGGTGGGAAACCCGTGAACAGATCCTGCAACTAACGGTCCGGGAAAATACCAGATCACGGGAGTGGAGGTAAAATAGAAGTGAGAATCCCACCGCCGGCATAAGCCTGTTTCTTTCCATAGACGCCAAGGCGATCATGAGTGGCCTCTCAAATTCGAAAGACAAAGTATAGTATAGTGGTAGCGAAGCAGGATGGCAGTAACCTGCGTGAAGCGTGCCAAGCTCTTGTGAAAGGAGTCTGCTACGGAGCGGGGGGCAGAGAAAAGCTCTTGGCAGGCAAAGTTGCCAACAGTACATGCATTTAGTTTCTGACGAAGGTTTTCGCGGCGTTCAGGTTTGCAGTCAGGCAGGTTTCCGGGATTCGTCCGCGTTGTCATGTTTGGTGGCGATGTTTCACCTACTATGCTGTAGGCGTCCTCAGGCCAGGCTGAAGTGGAGAATGCTTCGAAAGGGCCGGTATTTATGTTATTCAGTGGGGGTGTCTTCCCGCCAGTTCTTCATTAATTGGTCCATGGCTCACATCCGCAAAGTGCTTGCGCATTGCAATGCCATCTTAAGGTGGTTGGAGCGATTTTTGTTAGTGTATATATTTGCGTGAAACTTAGTATAAGTGTCCTCATTGGTAATAACTATACATAAAAGTGAAAAACTGCATGTTACTGATTTTTTTTGGCAATTCAGGGCTATTTTAACACCTAGCCGTATGGAAGATTGCATATTATATTTTGAAATAATTCGATTACATATGCACCATTTTCTCCTAAATGCGAAATAATGCGTTGCATATTATTAAAATAGTCGCTAGCAAATATCAAGGTATCATGCCGAGTAAAAAAACGTTTTTAAATATAATTTTCGCGTACGTTTCGAATTCCGCGACGAAAAACAAACTCATATCAATGCTTAAATTAAGACGAACATTTAAAAAATAATTCTTTCATCACTTGGATTACTGCATGTATGAACATTTCAACCGTATAAATAAATGTACCTAAATGAAATGTGGTCCAAGAATTTATTTTTCGACTTGCTATAAAAGTTATTAAAATGTGAACTCTATGTCAAAAGTCAAGAAAATGTGAAGGTCTGTTTGATTGGTGAAGGTAAAGCTATACATTTGCTAATCCTCGAGTGAAATTCACCCATTGTGAACTAGGGGAATGGACAGTTCTTTTACCCCGTACATCTTGCGATTTCCCAGGAAAATTTACAGACCAGAGAATCGTAGTGCTTGCCTTTAGCTGGGCGTAAGAAAATAGCACCAGGGTTTGAACCTATACGCCGAGATCATTAGCCGAGGTTACGGAGGTGCACGGGTCAGGGTGGGTCGAATATGTGTCTGGCTCGGCCTAATATTTGCTAGCTGCTAGGATGCTAAAAAGATACAACCGGTAGACTGAAATAGTATCCCTTGCTAAATGTATAATATACACTCTCTACAGTGCCGAGTTAACCCTCTTGGGGGTCTGTAGGTAGTACAAGCAACGGGGCCCACGTTAATAATCAAGTCGCCAGAGAAGGAAGGGGAAAAATTATCGCGGCCCCTCCGAGGCCCCCAAAGCCTCGGGGCCCAAAGGCAACTGCCTACTTTGCCTTACTGGTAATCCGGCACTGACTCTATCTCTACTAATGGTGAGTTTTCCTTTAAAAATTACTGTATTATATTCACATGATCTGTTTTTTTTTTCATATAAATGCCCATGCGTGCTTCGGGCGGGCCAATCAAATGTCCAAATGGGTCGAAAATTTCCAAATCACCAGTGAGTGATATTTTCTTATATTTCTTCGAGCAAAAAACTTGGCATGAACTATTGAATTAGTCCAGCTGACAATGAGTCGGCAAAATTTTCATCGGCCAAATTATTAGGATGACAATTATGAACTGTCAAGATTTTGAGGTGGTTGGATTTTTGAATATTTCGAAACCTCTGACCTAGAATCGTCCCGGGGTGAGGAGACGGCCGATAAGTAAGCCGAGTAATCGATACCTTATTTATTTTTTTTATTGGATTTGAGTATTTGGCTTGAGTGAATTTTTGAAGCAGTAAAATATATGGGCCACTGCTCACTATATTTAGGTATCTATTATATTCTGCGCCAAATATGCCCAGAGGGAAACGGGCTTGTGGAGAGCTCTTTTGTTGATTTATACAGCTCTTGAGATAAAGGATTGAAGTGACAAACATTCCAAAGAAAAGTTACCATGGAAGTTACCTAGTTCTTTTGTGAAACTTATGTTGGATCATCAATATGCTGGGCACGATTGTGTGCTAGTTCAAATAGAGTATGCCACACTACTGAACAAATAGCCGAGGAAAAGTATGAATGTTTTACTTCATCATCACGATTTAATGTGACAATTTTCACCTTCTGCTATTGGAGTGTAAATATTTATGCAAAATTATAAATTTAGATACCCAATGTCAGTTCTGCACGAACGCAGGCGATTTTTAAACTAGTGGTATTCAAATTCCTGCGTCACTATCCTAAATTTCGTTTTTAACTTTACTTATCTTAGATTTTTTAAACGATTTTAATCTTTATTTAATCGAAAATAAGATTTACTTCATTAGTGGCTGCTTGGCATTGTTTTTACTTTGGATTGTCTTTATTTGAATTACGATATGGTTTGTAACGCTTTTTCCATGCGTTTGTGCCTGTCTAGCTCTATATCATTTGTCAGCACTGACTTCGTCTGGGTTAACCCATGCGGTCTTTGATTGAACTGATTTATCCCTCTCGTCCTTAGCTTCAGTTATTCACAACTGTCTTTATTTGACAAATTTTGAGGATACCGGGACCAGCCAAGGTTAGATACCTTTTCGCCGCTAATAACGTCTTTATGGAGTCACCCGCAAGTGCACGTAAGTGCGAAAATTCCAGAGAGGAAATATCATTCGCCCTGCCTGCGTGTTGAACTCGGATCCCTCGATATCACCCTGAATGCTATATCCAGTTAAGCTACCTTCTTCCTGGTGGATTTTTGTGGGCTTCTAGGAAACATGATGTTCAAGACTGCGTTAAGTTTTAAAAGCCCACAAAAAAACCACAGGGTAGAAGGAAACCTCGGTAGCTTATTTGAAAACAGCACTCGGTGCGAGGGATCAGGGTATGAGTTCCGGTCAGGTGGAATGAGTTTTTTTCCTTTGAGGAATTTTCTCTATTCGCACCTAGTGTCAACTATTCTGACCGATCATCATAAAATTAACTGTTCATGCCCCTGTAGATTGAGATTTCATTAAAGAATAAAGAGAGTAACTTTTAAACTTTTATAGGGTTGCAAAATGACCGGATACGTGATTCCTGGACGCTCGAACGCCCTTTAACTTCCCCGCGCCACCACGGTATGCCATCTTAGGCATAGGTGGCTTCAGAAGGATCTAATTGGGGTTATCAACCCACCAACGCTTCTGAACAGTTTATACATAGCCAGTCATTGCCTTGAGCACTGAAATTTTAATTTCAATGCATAAAAAACTTCCGATTCATGATTAATGGCTGTATTCATTTCCCTTTACTGAAATTTATAGAAAAGTATTTGCGGACATGTAAAATAAGAAAATAACTCCTTCTTTTGTTACTCATTTACTCACGTTTATTACTTTTGCTATCATTTCGCATAAATCAAGGCTTTTCGCGACGATGGATCGAGTTTTCCCTAGAAAATATGAGAACTAAGTGGTTGAATTATTTTTCCTTTTGACTAGTTTAAATGACATTATAAATTATGGTTTTCTGGCGGGAGTAATGACGGGCGAAGAATTACTTAAGGGTTTAATAGAGGGGAGGACGTTGGGTAAGCGGGGAAGGGGAAGAAAGAGAAGAGGTTTTATGGACGGAATGAGGAAGGGTAGGAAGTATGCTGGGATGTAAAAAGATATATTGGTATACAGGGCCCTGCACATAAATAAAACCCAGAGGGTCATTCCATGTGAAATCACGGACGAGTTCCCCTTACTTTCTCGGTTTTTCACGAAATTATTTGTTTTCCTTATAAACCCCTAAGTTTGTACACAAAATTTTAATGAAAAATATTATTTTTTTGCGGAGATACGGGGATATGAAAAAATCGACATTTGTAAAAACAAGTCCCAGAATTTTCCCATTTTTTTCAGATCTAAGAAAGCTAGAAAGTTCCGGTAAGAATTTATTTGTGCAAAATACATTAGTGCATCATATTCAACAGTCAAATTTGCCAAAATTTTAAATTTTTTTTAAATTTAAAAAAATATTTGAAAGTTTAAAATTAAATTTGCAAATGTACACCACCTTCGATCCATCTGAAATTTTAGAATCCTGTAGTCCTTTGTATTGACAAGGAAGCTGTAAAGTTTCGTCATTACAATATTTCATATAAGGGAGGAAAAAAAATTTGTTTATGGCTTGCACTTCACCGCGTCCACTCCCATCTGGTTGAGTAGCAGTTAGGCCTTTCATTACTTTCCAATGGAGTGAGAAATGCACTATAATATACTTTTGGCGTAAGGTGTGTTACTTCAAAAAAGGGTCACTTTACATCATTGGTATTGATTAAAACAGTTACTTCACAGTTGGATTTATATAACGGCGGTGCAACTGCTTAAATCTGGCGGCTGATGTGGGTGAATCTGCACGGCAGGTCGCACGTTGACCCAGTGCTTGATACGAATCAACTATTTCATTTTGATTATTTAAATGAGTATTAACAGATCGGTTTTAGGAGTAGATTTGATTACAACTTTATACATTACCGACTGCCTCTGCTTTCAGTGAAAAACAGAAGCACTGTTGCAATCCGCTGAATTTGCGTGAAAACGTTCTTGCATGAGTTCTTGAGTTCTTCTTCTCTTCTTCTTCATGAATGAGGTCTCGACATCTTCGTCCTGTCACTGCGGCCTTTTACAACCGTTGTCGGGGAGTTTTAGGAGTGATTGAAGGTCAGAAACTGTGTGCTCGTTGCTCTATTGCTGTGTCAAAGTTGCTCGGAGAACCTGCATTTACTGGACTGCCTAGTAATTTGTCACAGCAATAGGCTGCTGCCACTGTGCATGAAGAAAGACTGGATACATTGGCACAACCCGTCCTTGTTTCCTAGGAAATCCAGGACGCCGAGGCCCGCGTCGCGGAGATTCACGTCGGTGAAGTTTCCCAAGTAAACCCTGATGAGTCTGAAGATCTCAGTCAGGAATCTAATACAGACGTAGAGGAGGCAGGCGAGAGCAGCGGAAGTGCTTACTCTCCAAAAAAGCTTCGAATAGACCAGAGTTACGTTACTCTAGGAGCTCTTGGCGAGTCTCAAGTGACACTGAAAAAGTTGTACCGCTCGAAGAAATACAGCCAAGAAAAAGTTAAGAGTTTGGTGAAAAGATCCCTAGAAAATGCAATTGAACTTTCAAAAGTGCAACCTCAAATTGAGGAAAGACCACCAAGTAATTTATAAACTTGGTTTGAACTCATTGGTTTGAAAAAGCAGGGAGGGAGATACTCCAACAATTGAAAGATAAATTCAAAGCTGCAAAACCCGTAGTTGAAAGAATGCTGATCCTGTCCTTTCTTCCCCAGAGACTGTGAAAAGCTCTTTGGAAGTTACAGAGATTGCTTTCAGTGGCTATCGAAGTTCTCTCCACCTACTGATGAATGCCTTCTTGGTCAATGTAAAAGCAGAACGTTCGGCGACCTATACAGTCTCCGAGATGTTTTAGAAAATCATCTTCAAGAGAACTTGATAGACACTATCACTTTAAAGAAGTGGACAGACACGGAAAATGTCATTTGAAGGCTCTTATAATGGACAGTGCAACTTTTTTTGACGTTTTTATAGAGGTAGCAAAAGAAAGTTCAGGCACATGACTGCATTGCCAAGAAACAAAGTAGCTTTTTTAAAATGAAGAGAGACAATCTAGGCCCTGGAGAAGTTCTCATAATGGCGGAATTTTCCAAAAATTATGCTTTTATATTCCAAGACAGCGTTCAAGGTATTCACTGGAATAACAGTCTATCTACAATACATCATTTTGCTGGGTATGTGCAAGAATAAAATGATTTGAAAACAATAAATTTGATACTAATCTCAGAGCAATTGACCCACGATACGGGTGCAGTCTTTTCTTTCCAAAGGAAGCTAGTTCAATTCTGAAAGCTCATGTAAAGGATTTAAAGAAAAAATTTACTTATTCGATGGAGCAGAAGGATAGTACAAGAACAAAGATAATATTGTCAATGTGTTGCAGCACGAGAAGGATTTTAATATTCCCGCTGAGTGGCATTACTTCGCGCCTCACTAGGGGTCTAGTGATGGCCTAGGCGGCACAGTTGAACGCCTCGCTACCATAGCAAGTATTCAGAGACCATACAATGAGCAAATACATCCTCCCCCGCAGCTGTATGAATGGGCTTCTGTTAACATCAGGAACATAGCTTTGAGATTCGTTGGCAATGACGAGGTTCAAATTTCACGAGAAGAGATTGCACGTTGCCTGCGAAGTGGAGGGAATCCGATCTTGCCATGCCGTCATCCCGAAGTCATCGGACACTGACTGTATTAAGAAAACTTCCTTTGATCCGGAAGGAACCCTTATTAAGCTGAACCCCATTCTCCTCTCTGAAAGGATGGATGATACAGGAGTACGAACAAAGTAAGTTGCAGGCACATATTGCAATTGCAACAAAACCCAAAAATGATTTCCTTGTGTAAAATTCACAATTTTACCCTGCGTTTTCAGGTCTCGGCGGCAGCAGCAAACAATACTGAAGGAATGAGTCGGGGAGAGAATGGAAGGGAGGGGCAGCAGGTAGGGGAATGGAAGGGAAAGGGGCGAGGGAGCTTAACGGAAAACTGATGCCAAGAGGATGTTAAGCGTGGTATAGTTATTGATGTGTTTCACTTTTTAGTGCACAGATTTCCAACCCTTTAAGCAGGTAGTAACCCGTTACCCCGGGTCAAGCGAGCGGGTGTTGGCGTCGCGAACGGCAGTTGCTTCTTGCCGAGAGCACTGGCAGTCGGTAATATATACGGTTGTAATTAAATCTACTCCAATAACCGATCTTGTAATAGTCATTTAAATAATCAAAATGAAATAGTTGATTCGCATCAAGCTCTAGGTCAACGTGCGACCTCCTGTGCAGATTCACCCCCATCAGCCGCCAGATTTATGCAGTTGCACCGCCGTTATATAAATCAAACTGTGAAGTAACTGTTTTAATCAATACCAATGATGTAAAGTGACCCTTTTTTGAAGTAACACACCTTACGCCAAAAGTATATTATAGTGCATTTCTCACTCCATTGGAAAGTAATGAAAGGCCTAACTGCTACTCAACCAGATGGGAGTGGACACGGTGAAGTGTAAGCCATAAACAAATTTTTTTTCCTCCCTTATATGAAATATTGTAATGACGAAACTTTGCAGCTTCCTTTCCAATACAAAGGACTACAGGATTCTAAAATTTCGGATGGATCGAAGGTGGTGTACATTTTGAAAATTTAATTTTAAACTTTCAAATATTTTTTTAAATAAAAAAAAATTAAACTTTTGGCAAATTTGACTGTTGAATATGATGCACTAATGTATTTTGCACAAATAAATTCTTACCGAAACTTCCTAGCTTTCTTAGATCTGAAAAAAAACTGGGAAAATTCTGGGACTTGTTTTTACAAATGTCGAATTTTTCATATCCCCGTATCTCCGCCAAAAATTAACATTTTTCATAAAACTTTAAAATACAAACTTTGGGTCTTATAAGGAAAATACACAAACAGTTCGTGAAAATATGAGACAGTAAGGGCAGTATTTGCATTTTTGACGGTGCTTTTAGTATGGAATGACCCCAGAGGATTTTTACTTACTTCCATTTAAACGTACCTTAACCCGTAGATCACCTAATAATAAGCATATAATTTCTCTTATTCACCCCTTGGATGAAAAATGAACTCACCCAAGTATGAACTCTTTGGTTGCTCATTTACTATCGTTCATTGCCTTAACATTTCTCCTTTTTCTTCCTCATTTTTTCCTTCCTAACATCTTGAGAAAATAAAAACTTATGGAATATTTCGCCGTATTAACCCTCCCTCCCCCTCAGACCCCCTCACCGTTGCCCCACACGACTCGGGCCCTTACCCCTTCCTCCCCTCCGCAATTCCATCAGATTGGGATCGCCCTCTTATGCAAATTCGCCCCCGTAGGGGGTTGTGGGGGGTGGGGGTCTGCTTAAGAAACGACCGCGGCGCGCCCCGGAGACGGGCGGCGTGCCCGCGAAACACGAGGAGGGATATTTGGGGTGGGGGGGAAGGGCGGGGAACAGAGGCTCCTTTCCTTCCCCTCTACCTGGCCGCCAAGGATTTGGTGGTACGTGACAACGCTCAGGGTTAAAGCCAGGGATACCGACCATGGTGAAGAAAGTTTTCGCCAACGGGATGAACGGAGGCATGCGGGGTGTGTCTCACTTTGAGCGAAGGCCAAAGGAGGAGCACTCATGAAAATGAAATCATTTTCGCATAAATCACGGCTTTTTGCGAAGAAGGATATAGTTTTCTCCAGAAAATGAAATAATGGAGCTTAGTGGTTGATTTATGTACCCTTTTGATTAGTTTAAATGAAACTGTAAATTATAGAGTCCATGGCAACGTGATGTCTTTCGAGCAAAATGTCCCAAATTCATGCACATCCTCGCTTGGCTGTAAAAAAAATTCATTGTTTGTAAAATACGCTATATTTTCTCTGGAATTTTGAAATTAGCCGAAGGTCACTGAAATGGAAATAATGTTGACTTTCTGTAAATTTCATAAATATTTATTTCCGCAAAAAAATAAGTGAATTAAAGTCAAGGGTGCGATATACACCCCGAATATTTCTCCAATATTAAGAAGCAGATGGACTGGTATGAGTAAATTCGTTACTTTTGATTAACTATGGGAAAAGCAAAGATGTTCATCGAGGAATTAATGGAAGTGAAGAAGGAGAAGAGGAATAGGCGGACGGAGATATGCGTATTTTCAATGTGCTGAGTCGGAAATGGACGGAAAAGCAGGAAATGAAAACAGAAGAAAAGGAAGCGAGATAAACAGAAAAAAGATTATATGTCTATTAAATAAAAAGGACCGAGAAGAGTTTAAAGGTAATTTTTCCGAGAACAGCTGGAGCTGGCGACTTCCAAACTGAAACGTATTGACATATCTCATGAAAAATAAAACAACGGAGGGCTGACGAAATGTCATGGAAGTATTATATCATGGCTGGTTCAAGGGGAAAACTGAAGGAGAAAACGCATGGGAGCGGATATTTACTCGGTAAATGAACAGGCTGAGGGGAACTAATTGTAAATCCTCGGCGAAAACATCATGGGGGACATTTTGGCGCAAGTGAGACTTTATCACTCCTCACTCGACCTAAGCGACTAAGCGACACTTATTTTTTACGGCCCGTTTGGGGACGATGGACGATTGCGAGGGGTTGTGCTGGGGAAGGGAGGAGTTTGTCGCGAAAAATTATTCAAAATGGTGGCCCGATTTCCTCTTCGATCAATACATTCATATTTATCGGCGTGACTTTCTGTGAAGAAAATAACAAGGGCCGGATAATGGAAGGATTCCTCCACATTCTTCCTATAATTTGAAAAGGCAACTCCCTTTCCTCCTCAAAAGAGGGAAAAGTTATGATTGTTATTGGTTTTTACCAGCAACTCAAATCCAGTTTGCCGTAAGCTTTTTAATTATAGTATTTTTTTAAACAGGTGGAGTGGGGGGTTCTGTGTTATTTGAAGCGGTTTCTTTGCTAGTTGCATCCCAAATACTTGGGAGTCTATATTACCGCTAAAGAATTCCAAGAAGTTATTCCTGTCGGTACCTAGAAGTAAGGAAGCACTTCATAAAAAAATATGTACCTACTGGGCTTTCATATGACAGAAAAGCTTGTCAATGACAGTAGCAGATTTAAGAAGGTTGGAATAAATTATTCCCGGCGACGAATTCTTTCAACATTGGGGAACCTCTTCATGTTGATAACAATGAATAACGCTG
The DNA here is from genome assembly GCA_963573305.1 of Pyrrhosoma nymphula. Lineage (NCBI taxonomy): Eukaryota > Metazoa > Arthropoda > Insecta > Odonata > Coenagrionidae > Pyrrhosoma > Pyrrhosoma nymphula. The sequence goes on from OY754329.1 coordinate 45,898,288, forward strand.
TGTTATCAACGCAATTCACCTGATGATGTTGTACTACAACAAAATCTAGGTCGTGATAAAAAATTTCATGTGGATACTTAAAGTTATTCATTGTGATTAAGATTGGATTAATGGAAAATGTGGTGTTGCAAAAGAATGATGAAGATAAAATGGACGGGAAGAATCTCCAATGAAGAAGTTTTAATGAGAATTGGGAGAGCATGTTGTGAAAACTTTACGAAATAGGAGATACATACTTATTGGACTCATTTTGAGGCGAAACATCTTCATAAAGACATTAATACAAGAAGTAATGAATGGGAAGAATTATCGAAGAAGACTTAAATTGAAATATTTAATGTCAATTATGAGGATAGTTAAAATCAAAACCAATGGAGCTGTTTTCTGAAGGGCTGAAAGAAGAACCGTAGCAAATCAATCTTCACATGGATGACTGCAAATGATGATGACTTCAAGGGAATGGGGGATAATCATTCGAATGCTTTTTCGACATTACCGTTGAAATCAAATATGCAAAGGTTTTCATATAGATGTACGGAGTTTCTTCGAAACATTGAGGCCAAATAACCAAATAACTAATCGTAGAAAGTTTCATTTTTTCTGTTTCCGCAAAACGACCTCAGACGTCATTTCATCCATCGATCAAAAACACGTGGTTCCATTCCCGGTGAAGACGGATATTTTTTCTAAGTATTTTCTAAATCTTTAAACTATTTTATTTCCGGCAGAAGTGTACATCTTTACAAAAGCCTTTTTAGGCATATTTTAGAATGTATCGGGAAGAAGAGAAAAGAAGCGATGGACGAAAAGACGTCACGGCCGTTATGAGAAGGTTGCCCGTCCATTCAACTTTAGACTCCTATATCTCTGGAAATTGTTGGAATCTTTAAGAGATGATTGGCAAATGATCATTTGTCATGGCCCCCTGTACGATAAAGCAAAAAGTAAAAATCGTGATAAACCCCCATTGTAACTTTCCTCTCGTATTGAATAGAGTGAATTCGGTAAAATTAACGCGCTACAAAATTGGAAGATAATGTAGGAAATAATACTCTTACTGTTCAACCTTTAATTATTAAGTCCAATTGGTCAAAGATTAATCCAAATTGTCAATAAAAGCATAGGAGCTCCTAAGCATGAATTTCGGTCATCCGAGTGACCATCGACAGGGAGTGTTTAAACCTCGTAAACCTCCCTGTCGATGCACACTCGGATGACTGTAATGCATGCATAGGAGTCTTAATTCCTCTGCTTTTATTGAACATTTGGATTAATCTTTAATTGAAATTTACTGTTAAATTGCTCTCTTCTTGAATTATAAAGTCCTTTTGGATTTCTAAAGAGTAATTGATCACACTTTCTTAAAAATCGCCGTTCGAGATAAAGGTTTATGATGTATGCTCAGGGTTGCGGTAAGGGAGAATTTATCCTCGAAAATATTCAAATACGAAAATCGTTGGCAAACCTTTCGCGGCTGGAATGAGTTTGTGGCCTTCGTTCGGGTGGCCCTGTCGCATTGAATGCCGCTGTGGATATCCCCTCTCCCGCGTAAAATTCCCTCCCTTATTAATTTTGATGGCTCCCTGAATTATTAATGAGGGCACGGTTGTAAAGGCTTGCTCCGTAGCTCTGCCCTGAGGTGAAGGATACTGGAATATATTTCTAATGTGTATGTTTTTTCCCGAGCTAATCTTAAGGGTTAGAATTACCAATTACAGTTCCCCTAGTACTCTGAGCGGATGGACAACTGGACATGCCGTTTTCCCCCACGAATCATCTGCATAGCTAACTTAAATCCCGGTGATTTAAAACTCTCGATTTAACCAGCGCGGAATTATTATATCTTTGAATTGATTCCTATCACGATCGTCTAAACTGCACTTTTATCAAGCATTGAATCGTTATCGGCTGAATTATCATAGATGAATCTATTGCTTGTCGCCGAAAGAATTCCTGAGGTAGGTCGAACAGATTTTTCGCTTTCCGATAAGGTAAACGGTGGTGAAACGTCAGCGGATGTAAATTTCTTTTGTTTTTAAGCGCGAGAGATCTTAATTTTACTTTAAAAGACCAATTTTCATTTCACGTCTTACTTTTTTATTTTATTGGCAACTTTTTCAGCTTCTATGCTTCAGCGTAATACGATTGAACATTGAAATAAATAAAAAATCAGCTTCTCTATTAAACATTTAATGTTTTCATCGTACTCTCATCCACGCAAGTTATGATGTGAACTATGTCAATAATTTACGGAAAGCGGTACATATGTAACTTGCAGAACACTGTTAACTGCATCTTATAATGTTATACCTCATTCATTTGCATTAACGGTGTTTTAATGAGCCATGAGAGTACTTAAGAGAAGATGGAGCAAATGTGAAGAAGATGTCTTGGCAGACAGTTTGGCTTTGTAAGAGAAGATCAGGGAAGATCTTAATACGTAATCGGTGCAGTACATATTTTAATTAATACTACTAAAGTGAGAAAGTACGATAAAGAAATTAATATTACTCAATTTAAAATGAGAGTAATTCCTTGAAAGGGAATATCAATTGAGCTATTGTTGCATTAATCTTATACTGATGATGAATATTAAGTTGATTTGTTTAAGAGGGTGAATCAGGAATGCAATATTTAATTCCACATGGTTTTGTCGGAATTTAGGTGAATGTCACCGAGCACCATTCGACAGGGATTTTCATGAACAATTTGAAATTTCGAGCCATGTAAAATGTAATAATAAGAATAATTTGAGCAAAAACTTACTCTTTACTTTTGCTCAGCCTTCGCAATTCCAGTGGTGCCTTCAAATCCCTTCCTTTCCCCTCAAATTATGGCAAAACCAGCTTCACTCCGGCCTTCTTCCAACCTGATACTAGGAAATCTCTCTTATCTCACCATTCTTTCGCCATAGTACACTCATAGTCAATAAGACATAACCCTTTTTTTTCTGAGTGTTTCTGTGCATTGATAATAACAAGAACCGGTTGGCTCAAAATTCACTGTCTCAAGCAATACTGCTGCCGTCTTCAGGTCAGAAATTGACTGTTTCAATAATTTTAAAAGACGTCTGCAATTTTTTTCTTTGCCCTTTAGTGATAGTCAAAATAAAAAAAAATCTCCCCTTTGAAATGAGAGGGCAGTGTCATTAAAATAGCGATTGAAGATTTTTTTTATAATTACGCACTCGCCAAGCGTGTATGACGATATTATCTTTTGATAAGCCCCCGAGACAGGAAAGGGCTCTAAGTCGTGCCTGTTTGAACTCACAAGTGACATCTGATCTGATAGCATCTTCCCCAGCGAAAAAAGAGCGCACGCATAAACGGATTCGTGCCTAGGTGCAGAGTGTATCTTTGTTCACGCTAATTTAAGGTAGGTTATACGAGATATCTTTATGCATAAAATTCAGTGAATTTGACCTCGTTACCAAGAAGTAATTCTCATATTTATAATGACACCCAATTATTAGCCACTCACGGTGCCATTTTTCCAGATATTTGCCTAAAAATAGAAATCCATATCCCATGGGTATGTGTGCCCATATCACATGTATGCGCTCCAGTGAGTGGCATATTTAAAAACAAATGAGGACATTCCAAAGCACGAGTCGCGTCAGATGTGTAGCGGTGTGTAGATGACATTTTTTCCTTTTTTATTTCGAAATAAATTTAGTAATAACTGTAATACCTTTTATAAAATGGAAAAATATATTTTGTTTGCGAAAGCTTCTCTCAGCGTAAGGCGTGAAACAAATTTTTCAAGTGAAATCCTAAAATGTTATATTAGTAAAATATTTAGTTAGTTTATGAGAATTTCAGTCATATAAACTAAGTTTTTACGTCAAGGATAATGTTTTGTTTATTTCATGCTTTTACAACTTACAATATTTCAAACCTAAATTGTAATAATTGCTCTATTGTGACTATAGAGAAATCTCGCTCAAACTACATTGTAGGCAGTGATTTTTCTTAGTTTTCCCAGCCTTGTGATTTCGACGTCCTTGAAATTTGTTGCATCGAATTTTTCTTCTATAAGCATTTTGCTGGCGCATTAAAACCATCGCATTCCTCTCTTGTGTGAGGAAAACAAGCTATCGTGGGCAGTCGCTGGCATTCTTCCGTCACACTCGTAGAAAACGTGGTGCATGGCTAACAGTGCCTTTGAGCTCGTCTTACGAGTGGTCGTGAGCAAGACGAACGCGAAGTTATACATTTGTGATGTCAGTTTTATATATTACGGCAACTAAAGGAAACGTTTTGCTGGTTCCCAGTGTCGATGGGATATCACGGACAGGAGGGATGCCAAAGGAGGCGGCTGAGGAATTACGCGGGACGGGTGAGTAAAATAATACAATTATCTCCAGCCAGTTTTACCAACCCGGTTGTATGTAGCTGGGTGCGTTGTACTGGCAACATAAGGATCGCGGATTCAAATTTCGTCTCCGGTTTGGATGTTGTGTTGATCTTGGAATTTAGGTTTTAGATCAAACGGTGTGATATAACCTTACCAGTCGGAGTACCAAAAACCGAAGTCTAAAAATACTTATCAATGTATTTACCTAAGGGCCTCTTTGATGACAAACGATACTAAGAGTTCATTGGTAGTGAAACATGTCGGAAGTTGCTTATAAGAGGCTTTTCATCTACATCTGCATAATACCCTGCAAGCCACCTCAAGGGTGTGTGGCAGGGGGTGAGCTGTTACCAGCATGTACTACACCATACCCTATTAAAGTTAATGTAAATACGACTATTGATGCATTGGGCGTAATCGCTAACGCTTGTCAGGAATCAAAGCCTTACAAGCATACATTACACTATAGATATGCTACCAATGTTAGAGGGACCGTTTGTATTGATGTATTTTTCAACTACATAAATGGACAGAGAGACTGTTAATACTTTGTAGCAGATAAGGATACAAGTATTAGGGATTTAATGAACTAATTAGCTACACTACCTATCGACAAACCTAGTTAAAACTCTCATTGGCAGCTGTTATGGTCTCTTATCGTTCGCGGGGTTTTCAGTGGAGGTATTCATTGTCTGCAAATAAGTTCCGCGCCGGGGAGTAAGGCAGTCCCTCCATTTGATTACCTGGGTTTTCAAACCTTCGTCGCCAACTTCAAAATACTCAATCTGCTATTATTATCAACTCAAGTGCTCTTTGCTGCTTTTTAATACAAATTTTAGATGAACTTCTCCGACGGGCTGCGACAACTATCTATGTATCTTGATGCAGCTTCATTTGGATTGTAAACATTGTCGCGTAATGTGCAGATGACCTTTCCCACCCTTTCAGGTTCAGTGCTGATATGTTGGTAGTGTTGTCGAAAATATCTCTCCCCTCCGCTCCTTTGCCAACCCCTTTCACGCACGCCATCCCCTACTCGAAGTCTAACTTTGAGCAGGCGGCTGCCACCAAGTTTCGCTACCGCTGTACTTCGGCCCTGCAGTAAGTAACATTCACATGATGAGGTCTCAGGCCGGTTCTTTACTTTATATCACTTGAGGTTTTATGGACCATAACACTGCTTGGCTTTCTTTATAGATCATAACAATTTTGTTAGAGGTCAAGCACTCTTTCCAGTGGTTAGCTTAAGAGGGTTCTTGGGGTCGATTTTATAGGCTAAAAAAGCGCATGGTTCTAAACGATGACTCAAATCTAACGATAATTTTAGTTTACATTTAGGACCAGGTTTAACCGTGGTGTCCATTGACCCATAATACATTGGAGTAAATACGGGCATCATCACGAATCATTTGTAAAATAAGTTTTAGTGCCTTTGGGGTCGAAGATGAAACGATTGAAAGATAGCTTAGCCTGGCATCTTTACATGACCATAAAAATGTAAGGTCCTCTATTGATGTAGATTATAAACCAAAACTACTTTATCACGATTTAACTCTCTGCTTTGTCCGTTTCCATCGAAAAGTAGGAAATGTTGATGACTCGTGTAATTTCCGCTCCTGTCAATCTCTCGCTCAAAGTCAACTCTAACTTGTATAAGAAATCTCGGTAAAACGTTCGGGTATCCCCCTCTAACAACGAACATTTGGTCGCGTGTTGCTGTCTGAAAGCCCGCGCCTCAAATATGGGGACAAATTCCACAAAAACCCTTTCCTACGGATCGGTTCAACGACTGATCCCATTATCTCGGCGACGCGACCTAAAATCCGGGAAGAGGACAATTAAACCGCGTGTGATTAATCTCGCCAAGACCCTTTCGTACTCTGGCCCACTTCGGCTAGCTTATCGGCTTTTCGGCGGCGACCGGCTATCGGCGGGCAATCTCGTTTTAACCTGATGCTTGAGCCATGCTCCCTCTCTCTCTCTCACTCGACTCGCTTGCAGTTTTCAATGGCAATCTCGGCTGGAAACGACCCTCGGCCTTACATAATTGTTTAGGGCGTTAAGATAAGGCCGAGTTTGACTCGTCGAGTGACTCGGGGGTGCTCTCGATTCGGGCTTGAAAATATTATCCTGGGTGGAGCGAGAACCGTGTGCGGAGACATGAGAAGTAATGTTTTCTCGTTGTTTCCTCGTCTGAGGCCTTGGGTCTTATTCAGTAAGCACTCGGCACGGTTGAACCTCGGAAAGTCCGTGGCTGTGACGTCAAAATTTCGTTACTGTCGAGGCTCGGAAATCCCGAGGCCATGGCGAATAATCTTCTCTTATTAAGGAAGCCTTATTCAGGAAGGACTCGACACGGTCGGACCTCGGAAATTCCGTGGATTTGACCTCAAAGCACCCGACAAATCTCAACATTTGACTGGCTCTATTTGAAATTTTCAAAGCTGTGACGTAAAAATTTCGTTAATGTCGAGGCTCGGATTTTCCGAGATTTCCTTAATGAATAAGACCTTGGGAAGGACTGGATTGCTTAGCTGGATTGATTTTAACTGAAATTTTTGGTTTTGTATGTTACTTCATACTACTGGTTAGAAAGTTTGGGCGTTACCGATGTGAGAAGGTATTATCATCTGTTTTAATACCGGGAAAATATTTTGCCAGTGATTATAAAACCAGGCTCAAGTATTCTTGATCCTCGGTTCTCGTTCTTACTTGCCTGTTTACACGTGGCACGTAGTACATGTGGGAGTTAGTACGCGTAAAGATGTTCCTACAAAACTGAATTGTGTTAACATGACAATTTTCGTGAATGCGCCAGCACATGATCAAAATTTCCCGTTTTAATTCCTAGCATTCGTTTACTCATGTACATATTAACGAATATACTCGCGCAAGTACATTTTTAGTTTAAAAAAACCTCACCAGTTAATAGTCCCAAAACCTAAGTCTAAAACTACCTATCAATGTATATGGCCTATGGGACCTAAGGGCCTCCTTGATGACAAACGGTATTAAGAGTTCCCGAGGTACAGTAGTAATGAAACATGGTGGATGTTGCTTCTAAGACGCTGTTAAGTGGAAGGATCCTTTGCCTATGAACTAGTTCCGCGCCGGGGAATATGGCAGTCCCTGTGTTTGATTACCTGGGACAAACCTGCGTTGTCAACTTCAAAATACTCAATCCCAAGTGCTCTTTGTTGCTCTTCATACAATTTTTAGATCGGCTTCTCCGACGGTCTTGGGTTGGGTTGAAACTTTTCTTAGGTGGGAAAAACTCGATATGGGAGGTATTATGTGAATTTCGTACCAATCGCGTTTAGGTTAAAAATTGCTTATCTACATCACAGTCCAATGATTGTCCGAATCTTGCTGATGTGTAACTTTCTTGCGTTAATTTTTTTCCACCTGAATTCCGAACTCCTACGCGTTAGCAACCAAGTCGATTTTTCAAGTCACTTTCGAAAAGTTGCATGATAACCCTGTGTTATATTACCACTCAATTAAGTCGCGAGGGCAGGTTAGCACGAAAACAACTCGACTAATATTGGCCAAAATTTTGAATTATAATCATTTTTCCTTCAGAATTAATCAAGATACATAAAGGTCAACAATCAGCAATAAAAAATATAATAAATACATTTTGTAACCTGCTGTACCCTCTGATCAATTGTTTTACAAAATTTCTCATTATGTAAATGGCTTTTATGAATGTAATAATCTTCTAATATTTTACAAAGCTACATACTGACATGGGTGTTTTTATAATAATTGATAGCAATATTAATGCATTGTATACTGTTTTAAAATTTTTTATATTTAATTGTTGGCCTTTTTGTATCTTGAGTTGCCCTGAAGATGAAATCATTAAATTCCAAAGTGTTGGGCAAGAACAGTTGAGTTTTTAAACTGCTCTTGACCAAGAGACTTAAATGAGTTGTAGAATAAATAAGAGTGCTATAAAGAATACTGAACTGCGTTATATTCTTAAGACCGGTTGGATCTCACCAAAAATTTTGAACCAATCGTAATTGTAGCACGTGATTTCTTTAGTAACATGATAGGTATTATCTCAAAGGGTTGCAAACACATAACCAGAGGATCGGTGCTTAATTAATTAAACTATTACTTTTCCGTAATCGTGAAGTGGTCATCCTCCTATATACGGGAGAAAAAAATGTTTTTGATGATCTAGGACGCAGGCTCCTTCGGAACATCCGCGAATACGTAATATATTTTTTAAAGAGTTATCATGCGTTGTTATTCATCTTCAATAAGTGTATGTAATAAATTACGGGTAGTCAAAAAAAATGCTCCCTAGTAAGTTTGCGACTTCAAGTGATGCAAATTCACGTTAGACGGTTGAGAGTTCTTCGTCGGCCGATAAGCATCCGATTTTTATTAAGTCATGTGATACCGACTGGTTGCCAGCCAAGTGAACTGGTCAGTGAACTGACTGATGTGTGAATGATGAGCGCCGTACTATTCTTTCTTCCGTTCTTCGGATTGAATTTTAAAGCTAACCGAATGACTCTTTGATTTAAATTTCAGAAATATCTTCCATGTCATCAAATTGGCACTTGAAGTACTTAGAGGTAATTTTAACGGCTGCATCCGATTGAGTTATAAAATTATGAGCCTATATCGTGAGAGTTCTTGGTAATGGGGCTGCAGCTGTACTATCGATCGCTGGTATATACAACTTCCGTTAAAATTTTGTTACTTTTGCTTTGTTTCGTCATTTTTAGCCGAGTGCAGTCTTTTAAAAGCCTGCTTCAGATGTAGGTTAGGCGATTGCCCAACCTTAGTCCCATTAAACCCCAGCAAGGGGCAGGATTCATTATTTTATCTCCCGAATCAAATATCCCTTCATCAAATTTCCAGCAGGTCCACCGAAATGAGGGACTCAGGCATTTAGTTATTCGGTCACGTTAATTTTTTTATTTTAATATAAAATAGTTGACATCCTACTCGAAGCATAAAAGTTTTGGCCTGTTTTCAGACGTGAATCTTACTATTGAGATTAATTTGCCGCAGCTGGACGCAGTGGCCAGGTTGGTGACGTGCCGGTCTGGCGATCTTAAGGTCGCGGGCTCTAATTCCGCGTCAGGAGCGGTTATTGTATTTATTTTACGGTATGAATAAGGTAATAATTTATTCGATAAAGCGTCAGCAGTAGATGATCCAAAAACTTCAGCTTGCCATATTCGAGATATTCCTTACGAAGACATTTAGGGCCTGGCCTATAAGCTGCCAGCAACAGATGTCGTCGTCTCTCCACTAGAATCATATGCCACCCGAAGGCATTCAATGTAATCGTAAACTAGTGCCTAGAAATAGAGCGTGCACCATTTTTTTCTACCATATCGGTAGAAATGGTATCGGTACCAGTGGATGTATAAATGACACATAGAGATATGGATAGCTTTAATTAAGTTGTCAAAGAGTACTGAGTCTTTCAAACCATAAGACCATTTAAAAAAATACTAGATTTTAACTGTTAAAACGGATCTGCGGCGCCGTCTAACTTCGTGTGTACACAAAGGTGGCATTTTTTGCTGCCATAGATGTCGCCATTCAGGTATTACTAACTTGGTGCCGAAATTTTAGCCATTGATCATACAATATGGTACAGGCCTTAAAAGTGGGCCACTCGTAAAATGACTTTTATGCCATTTTATTTATAATCTGGCTATATACAGAAAATTGCACCCTTTGTTTGATACGAAGAATAAAATCACACATTTCCAAAGTATTTTGTCGCATATTGAACTTGAAATAATTTCATGGTGTTAGATGCGGGAGTGGGTGAAATATGGGAAGAAATTATATTTACATATCTCATATAAATGCCGGTTTAATGAAAAACGTATTTGAGTGTAATACTGACGGGGAATTTGAGTGTAATACTGACCATTCAGGTGGTAAAATTAAGGCTCCAAAGCGTCTTAGTTTGTGAGTAATTAGCTCATAATTATAGGAACTGAAGCCAGAATGCTTAAGTTTAATGGAAATGGCGCTACTATCGGCTTCTTAAGCTGGAAAAATGTTCATTGAAAATACATTCGTTGTATTATCTGTACATTTTGTACCATAAGTTATTTTTATAATAGCCATGGAATACCATTACTGAAAGAAGTATTTTTTTAAACAGTAGGTATTTATGAAAAAGAGTGAATTTCAATATTTGTTTTTAATCGCACAGACGCAGCAGAACCTCTTTACGAGGTCAATATCGCCACCCACCTATACCAAATAAACTTATGCCGCTCAGGTGTCGGGTTTTGGTGCTTAGTTTCATTAAATTTAGAGAACCTTCTTATTTTTCATTATCCTTAGAAACATATTTTAGAATAACGGGCAGAAAATTAGTCTCGAGAAAGTGCCTTGTGATCTAAACGGAGTCTTTCAAGAAAGATTGTGGGGATAATTTCAATGTGTTAAAATTTGGTTTCGTTTGATCTAAAAATATACGAGTAAGAGATGCTTTAGGATCACGGAACTTCCATAACCTCCACGAGAAATGGTGTCTGCGTAGTGAGAAACCGGATATTCGTGATGGAATTCATGATGGCTACTTGGTGATTACTCAGCAAAATTACCCATGCTTCCACTTCCCTGACCCTTATTTTTGACCCATTTTAAAAAAATCCGCAGTGGAGGAGTGGGAAAATGGCGTCGAGGTTCAGTTTTTCAATTCAGTTTTTTAGTCATTGATTTATTTGCCCCTGATTAAGAATTTTTTTTAAGAGAGTCTAATTTTTTATAAACTACACTTGTCTTGATTAAATGTTAAATTATAAAATTGCACGTATTAAATTTATTCAAGACCCGGTTTCAATAGTATCAAGTTTTATATGTGGAATTTCGAAGTGTGGAATTTATTAGTTAGATATCTATTAGAAGAGAAATTTTTTAGTTTAATTTATGTGCCTACGAATCAAATATTTCGACTATTTAATACGAAATTTATAATGATATGGCTAAAAGGAAACTTATTACTCATGGATGCATACACCATGTGTGGAACATGAGAAATTTCGAATAATTTAATCAGGAATCGCTTCCTCAAATTAACGCTGGAAATTACCTCGCATACACTTACTCTCCTATTTCATTCAATAAGCGATGCTGGAAATTGTTTCCAAGATTAATCCTTAAATGGATTCTTAAATTTAAGAACTTTTTAAAAAAATAAATTTGTTTATTAAATTTTCGTTTCAGTTCAGTGCTTTTAGAACCAGTGTCGTTTATTATTTTTTGCCAACGATCGTAATTTCTAACGGAGTGATTAACGGAAGAAATATTTTCTTATGCTTGATTTTGGTAACACCTTAATTACTGCAGGTTGATGTATTATTTTAGTTTAATTTATATGCATACAAATCAAATCTTTCGACTGTTTAATACGAAGTTCATGATGATATTACTGTACGGAAACTTATTACTAATGGGTGAATACAATTCGAATTTTTAACATCCTCAAGAAATAGAACTCTCCGCTTTTGTTTAGTAGTAAATGTGTCATAGTTGTAAGAGATACAGAGTAAGATATATTATTCAGATGTTAAAAGTGGAGAGTACCCACGAGGAAAAGATTTTTAAAATCCACTTAATTGTTAGACGATGCTAATATCTAAATGAAATGGAATAGTGCTAGTTTCACCTCAAAACCTTAATAGTTTGAACATTAGTATGATGATAATTTTGAATTACATGCTTTTGCACAAATTCACCAGTATTTCCAGCAGATCTCTTCTTTTATTTTAAAAGACTCTTGGAGTTAGTCCTTGTGATGCGACTTTCAATCAAGGCGAAATTAAATATGCTACGAACAAAATGTTTTTATTATAAATACTAACTTGTCCTCTCTGCTCACATGTGACGTGTGTTGAAGCATAGTGGTTCTTAGGACTTTTAATAACCCTCTCATTGGTATGATAAATACAGACATACCGTTTAAAGATTTCTGCCCCTACATTTATCTTCAAGCTATTATTATTTGACGGTTCCAGTTAAATGCCTTCCTGAGCTTTCTCTAGCTTATGAATGCCCCAGACGCAGAGTTCATCATTTGTTATCGTGAGGACCCATATTGTTCGGCCATCAATATACAGTTCAAAAACTTTTGGTTTGGGATCTTTTATATTCTCTTTGCTTGTCATATCCCATCTAATATCATCTCAATACTGCAGCCCTCATTATTAGAAAGTCATATATTGCCACTGGGCGTGTTATCTCCAAACAGATGACACTTTATTTTGCAATTTTGATAAAAATTATTCTTGATAAGAGTTATCTCTAAGTTTTCCTTTTGTCAGTGTTTCAAATTTTTTTGTCCATATAAATGAACGTTTGCATTCTGGTTCTTGCTGTTAGAGTTATGGAACTCGAGATTAACTGGAAGAAAATTTCAAGGTGAGATTTTCAAACTCAAAACGGACGAATAGAAATTCACGGAGAAATCTGATATTGGAAATGCTAACCAGTAAGAGCTCGCACGGCACCGCTGATAAAATCTCCATTTGTGTTCTATCAGACCAACCTTTCGATACCATTTGATGAAATCCAATCACTTCTACTTCATTTACTATTCCAAGAGGTTTGGTCGTTCAGGAAAACGCTCGAACCCCTGAATTAATTCCTATCTTTCTTAGCAGATGACAGAAAATGATTGATTTAGAATGGCTTTCAGTAGAAAAAATTGTTAGGCTATAATGAGAGAAAATGTTGGGATAAGGCAGCAACTGGAAATAATAACTGGACCTTGAATTACATTTTACACTCTGAAAGACCAATCCATTGTTCATTTTAGGCATTAAATATCAATAATCGTATTTCTGGCGTAAATGGGATTCATATTTGATAGCAAAAAGTGACGGAATATCATTAGTCCACCATATGAAATATCATAATAAACTTGATATGCTACTTATTATTCTATTTGCTCTTGGTATACATGAAGAGGGAAATTCATTGCCATTGTAGTATATATTTATCCTGTTAAAAAAAATAACTATGGCCGAATTTTCATTATTAATGAATGCGTTAATCATTTATAATAATTATATATTCAGGTGTGTACTTTTGTAGATAAAATGTACATTATGTAATAAAAAAGCCTTTAAATCGAATAAATTAGCTATACAAAAACTTTGATTCCCACATTTACGATACCTGCTTTTTTTTAATGAATACTCAAGGTTATCCTTTTTATCTGCCACGTGAAATCAAAGTTTAAGATCAGTGTGTTCTCACCAGCTATTTTACTCTACAAGAAGAGAAAAACATTTGAAATTTGAACTGTAATTCCTCATAAGTATTGAACGAAATCATATCAAAGATCCGAGAATCAACCAATCAAATTGAACTTGCTTTGCCCAATGAAAATACCCAATAAACATTTTTTCAAGATAAGCTAGAAATAAATGGAAGAGAAAAATTTCTTTTTCAGGATTTTACTCACCGCAACTTTTCCTAGTAGATGGCCCCACTGCCACTGCCATACTGACAATATCCTCTCTCTTCCTCCATCAACTGCCAGTACATAGCTACCACCATTCTGAGCAAAATAGAAAAGTAACATTTTTGTCATTGTACATTATTGGTTAATAATTAATTTTCGAGCCAGGGTGAATAATAATTTTGGTATTTATTAAATGCAGATTAAACTGAAAAAAATATAGTTATCATGCACATAATCATCCAAAATTTTAGAACTCGTTTGATATAATCTTTGCTCATTAGATTATTTTGAAATTTAAATTCATTGTAATGATTTGGTGTCCTAATCGATCAATATGAACTACGGAACATTATTTAAGTACATTTCTAATATTTAAATTAATTAAAGTTGTTAATATTATTGAAATTACTTTCGTAGTTCAAGAAAAATTATATGCCATTCAGAGCTATCTCACAACAATTTTAGGGAAGAGACGTCAATTGGCAGAAAAAGAGCTAACGAAACTTAAATAATGTTCTAAAAATAAAAAAGTTTAAACTTTGTTTTTTCCACATTAGATGTTAATTTAGAAGTTTAACTTTTTTATTAAAAATGAATGGCAAGTTCCGTAAAGTTACGCCAGAAACCACCACCTTATGAAATCCCGCAGTCTAAGTGGCTGCTAACATTTGGAAGTCGTACTTAATTTTCTAAGATCTTTCCGATGGTTATCCCTTTGCACCGTTAGATTTTACTTAGTAGGAACTATTTGCCTTGGCGCTATAACAAGGGCATGCGGTATTTGCATCAAAGAGGCTGTCTTTTAGGCGTAAGTTTTAAATTTATGATTGCTTCATTGCACTAAATTATTTGGTTATCGTGCTAATTTGAAATAGAAATCACGGTGTCTAGTTTTTATAAGGATTATATCCTGAAATACTATAATGAAGGGGAAAAATTAAGAAGATTTTGTTGCAAAATAGTTTCCAGCATCCAGAGAAAAAATAATATACAGTTAAAATTTAAAATTATAAAAGGCAAGTACTTCAGCTGTAAGATTGACACATTATGGCTATATTATATTTGGAAATGCTATCTAGTAAATCATGCTATTTAACCTAAATATTGAAGATCAAAGGAGGTAGGACATAAACTAGAAAAGGCTGAACAGTCACACACTTGGGGAGTACACTGGACAAGGATGAGTGTAGTAGTATTAAGTAGGATGCATTTTCTAAGAAGAGGACATTGGAGTGGTAAAAAAACTCCTCCCTACTTCTTTTAAATCATCATTAACAAAACCTCGCCACGGTGCGATGACTTCGGCACTCTTTTGAGTGGCAATCATCTCCTGAATGGATGCATAAAATACTGTGTTATGCGGATAAGAATGGGTATCACAGATAGCCTAGGAAAGCTTCTGTGTGACGAACCCGATGGCATAGACCGAATACTGTCGTTCCTAAAAAAAATGGTTCCCAGAATTTTATATATTTATGCTAAAAAGTAATCATATAACAAAATTAAATGTTATTGATCGCTCTTTCTCCTATCAACTGTGATTGGTGACATATAATTGGTGATTTTTTGGACGCAACAAATGAGGCGAATAGGCACGGCTAAGGACCATAGCCCTCTATGCGCCATCAAAACTCAATACTACTGCCACTAGAAGGGAATTGGTGAGGGGAAATATGAGCAAAGAGAGTAAAAAAAGATTGGTTTAAACTAGGGGTTCTCAGAGGGGGTTTTTATTAGATTTTGGTGGGCGAAAAATCATGGGATTACAATCAGGGTTCACTCAAAACTGGGCGTCTTGGAACTATCAAGAGTGACATTGAAAGTAAATTTACTGACGCCAAACCGAACATTGAACTTCTAGTAATAAGCATCAGGCACAAGGATCCCTATTGAATTAAGAGATTATGAGTAAAGTTTTTTTCTCGTTTAAAATTTTATGAGGGGGGTTGGGAAAATTTTTGTTGAAAAAACCCTTTTCGGGGTGAGGGAGATAAGAGTTAAAAAAAGTTGAATAATCATGGTTTGAACGATTATTTGAAACGTATCTTTGAATGATTTAGGTACTTGATTGCCGCGGGTAGGAAGAAGAGCGTGGAGTGGAGACTCTTGAGAACATGGTGGGAAGGAGTGGAAAGGGTGAGCTGGCTATATGGGAAAACAAATGCGGAAGTTCTGGGTGTGTTATGATAGGGGGCAGGAAGCTGATTGGAGAAATTAGAATGGGACAGAAAAAGTGGCGGTAGGACGGCGGTAACGGGGAGTCACGGCATATTGAAGAGGGAGATATAGGTAGACAGTTTGGGTAAGCGGAGGAAATTTGTTTTTCTGGAGAATAGCCATATCCAACTGTCTGAAGAAAGGCAAGAGATACAGTGAATTATAATGGGATGAAATTGGGGAAAATAGCCGAATGAAGGAAACATGATGGAATACTCCCAGTAGTATGAGAAATTTCAGCATGACCGTCCATGTGCCTACCATTTGTTTGGTTGAATTCCTATGATGATGATTCGGTTACCATTTCTTATTTTAACATAATGAGAGAACTTATGCAAAGCGGAGGGATGCCTTAAAAAAATTGAATCCACTAAATATCACCCAATTTTCATGAAATTTTCGTGGTTACACAGCTCCTGAGGGCTGCTATGGAAAGGACTTAATGGCTTACAAAAAATCATCTGATTTTTATGAAAAATTTCAATCAGACCATATGTAAAGTACTATTTTCGCAAACTAAGTTATTGACAGGAGTGAGCGCATGGTAAAATAAAAAATATGACGTCAAAAGTGAGGAAAAAAGTCGTAAACATTGGTTAGATTCGAAAGTCTATATACCAGAAAATAGGAATTTCTGGCAATAGCTTTTGTTATGGCCGGTCTTTCGGAAGAAAAACTATTGTAACATGGTTATCATAGGTGGAAGAGAATAAATGAAGCCATGCGGTACCATATATTTGTAGGGTATTGAAGTCGTTGAATTGAGCAAAAGGTTGCATTCAGTGGAAAAATTACGACATAAAAAGAGGTTTTAGTTGAAGAATAATCGTGGTACCGTGATTATTTATCTAAAAAATGCAAAAAGTTACTTAAAAAACCGAATTACGCATAAAGGTAGCGGACAAATTTTTCTCGATAGCAATGTTTGATATGCAATTTTTTGCACAAAATAAAGGGCTCACTTTCGTACGCAAAGTGCCATATTCTTTATCATTTGATATGTCATGGTTACAACTACTGCTCAGTGAATACCGCTCTTAAAATTCCCAATTATGCCCTGTGGGGTTACATAGGTCCATCAAAGGTGGTAAAGTAATTTTAAATGCAAAAGTAGTTTGAAAAAAGAAGTCGGAAACGGTGTCTTACCAACTGCGAGAATGCGATGGCCGAGACGCCCAGTTCAAACTCGCCCATGCCGAAGACGTAGAGCGTTTGGAGCGTCTCCGTGCTCCAAATTCTAATGTGGGCTTGCGTCTTCCGGTTCCTCCCCGCCCTCTGTCCTGAGGCCACCATTTCACGGGACGGGTGCAGTGCCATGCTGCGATGGAACAAAAGAGGACGATGAATGTTCAATTCAATTTAAATGGACAATTAAATGTATACACAGATTACACATCAACTCAAGCGTCACAAAAACTATGCATCTTCCATCTGCATACTACCACAGTCTTAATGTACCATAATTTAGCAGCATTTTTTTGGCTGTTCAAAATTTTTTATTTCAGATGAATTGTGTAAAGAAATTAATCATTATTTAATTATCTCTTCCATTATCTGTGACTCTCTGCCGACGCTGGAGAAGTCTCTAGATTCTACGTCTGAAGAACTTTGTCAAGACAAGTTTATAAAGTCAAACTTCGCTGCAAACTTCGGCATCAGCACCGTACATTTGAGGCAATCATGGCGACAAACGTAAAGCTCGGCTGCCAAGTGCATACAGAGAGAGTAAATTGGTTGTTATATACGTATGTTATTTTATGTGATGATTGTTGCGTGCGTCCACCATATTGCTAACCAGTTCCTTCGACACAAAGCTTGAAGCCATTGCCGTGATTAGTGATATTTGACGAGATGCACATCTGTGGAAGTGTTAGATAAGGAAAATTGAGTAAATTATTCACTCAGAACTAAATAAAAACAATGACCGTCACGCAAGAAAAAGGGGCTATCCAGATTTAAGAAGAATACTAGAAAATCTGCAAACCAAGTGTGTTAATCCGGCACTGTTCATGGTGGCTTAAATTTGTTCTAAAATAGTCATTGCAAGGTTTTTAAAATATAAAATATTTAACGTATCCACACTGTCACAGCGTTTTATCTTCAGTGTAGTAGCACATTGATATCATGTCACCGCAATTCGCCAGAGATGTGAGGAAAGTGTGGAGGAGGAAAAATTATTCCATCTACCACACTATTAGCTACTGTCAAGGATTTGATCCAAATCAAATCAACTCATATGTCAGGTTGCCAAAGTTTTGATTTATTGAAAACATAATTTTCAGGGCTACAAAAGATATGCAGCAGATGGTTACCAGCCCTAAAATTGAATTTTTAAAAATAAATCGAAACGTTGGCAACTTTGTATACGAGTTCATTCAATTTGGACTTAATCCTCAAGTTAATCAGTGTGGTCAACAACAGAAGTGAGTGGAAAAAATAATCACTTGTCGCAGATTGACCAAAGATAGAAGTGACTTTTTCACTGGAAATTGGTATTGATAATCAATGTCAATGGAGGCTGGCGATACTTTTTGGAATTTAGTTGCACTGAACATGTTAAATGAAAGACTTTGTACTATTCCACAATATTGTGGAATAGTACGAAGTCTTTCATTTAACATGTTCATTGATAATCAAGTAAATTTTCGAAAGATTTGCGAAGAATATTGTGGATATTTATTACAAAAACTGAAATATGAGCTGCATATACGAAAATATATATGAAAACATACCTATAATTACTGAAATGGGTTGATGTAAAAAAATTACTGTGCATGATTCGCGCACTCATTGGCATAAAATCATTGGCGCAGAGATTCTAAATGCACGTAAGAACGTAAAATATCAGCTCACTAATTAGTTTTATGGACAGCCTAATCGAATCATGCGATTGCTTAGATGACTAGTTACCTCACACCTCCTGCTACTTTCCTAGTTTCGTTAATGGACATAATTTCGTATATCCTTGCATTTTCCCACATAGCAGATGTTTCTCCCAGCAATAGAATCGCTGTTGTACATAATATGGACCTACATAAATGCACAGTCAGTGACCTTGTATCAATGGTCCTCACCTTTTATTGCACTCCATTCCGATCAAAATAATTGCAAGCGGTCGGTCGTTGGATTATGAGCGGTCCCATGCGGAGATCTTGCACCTGATATTTTCAATCAACGCATGACTTGTTGGAGCAAAGTTGAGAAGTTCGGCCGTGACGCACGCGAGGCGAACCCTTTCCGACCACGCGAAATGAAAAGTACGCGTGGGTCGAGTCGCTAAGGGTCTGATTCCAGGGTGCCATGAAGATATCAAGGAAGGTCTAAAACGCACGGCCCTGATCGCCTCGAGGTCAAACCGCGCTAATTATGCATTCATTTATATGATATTATCGCAACTTCGTGCTCATTCTCGCCGCTACTTGGTTCACGTATTAGCATACAGGATCCCTTTAGACTTGTGGGTTTTTCCCTCACAAAAACCGAGAAACTCCCCATATTTTACCGAGAAATTCGTCATGCAGGGTATCCATTTCCTCTTTATATCCGCGAATTTGAACGACGCGTCTCACTATTATCCCTTTTTCTGAACTCGGAAACAATATGAAGGCTAATATTGTTACCAAAATGACTAATTCTGAGGAAAAAACGTATTTTTGACGGCGACACGCGATGTTCCCAGCAGATTGATTGACAGCTTGCATCAAAATATTATGTATTAGAAGCCACGAATATAATAAAATGAATTAATTTTACTCGTTTATAGTCATGGATATTTCCCACCCCCTTTTGCAAAACGTTTTTTTCAATTGAACCTTTTAGATGAAACATTTAATTGCTATTTAACTGGAACTTAATAATTGATCCTCCTATGGTGAAGAATAAAGATGCTATTGGTTGTACAACAAAATATGAAGGAACATCCCACAAGGCGTTATTAGCAGTGTTATTCACGTTGATTGAAATAATTTTACTATGTTATTGTGACTAGGTGAAAACATCTAATGTACGGGTAATTTAGAACCCTGATGTATGTACGATCACGAAATTCAATACTTGATCATATTAGAGACAAATTAGGGGCAAATTAGAGATCATATTAGGGGCAAAAGACTATCCTTATGTGTCTTTACACACGATAAATCTTGCGGAAAACTGCGAGGCAAAATTATGCTTTTAGGTACTCGATTTCCACAAACTTTATTAGAGTGTAGGAATATATGACATAATAATTGTAAATTTTTATCGCTCCTAATTTTGAATTAATTCGAACAAGTAGTAATTAATTTCTACGCTATTTTAATGAACAACTAAATTTTTCGAACATATAAGTAGGTAACAATTTTTACCGGGCTATACATGTGGTATTTTCGTTAACCCAAGTTTCATTAAAATGTAAATGTTTTAATAATATTGAATTACTCTTTATTTCACTTGGCATAATTGTTGTCCACAGCTTATAAATATATTAAAAGAAAAGGTGGACATTAAAAAAAGACGGACATTGAAAATTTAGACGTTTCTACATGCATAGAATTTAAGAATTTTCATCAATGGTGTTTTAAAAGTGAGCACAGAAAAATAAATTTACCACAGAATTTCTAACGAAAATTAAGTATTATAATTTAAAATATCTTTATTCTCTAGTTAACACATTGTCATCCCCTCGGATATCAATATTTGCTTTAATCGCTAACGATAGAAGGGTAAACACGTATTAATGCATCTTTAAGTTGTCATGCACTTTGTTTCCCTTATGTGGACTTAATTGGAACAATATTTTTATCATGCAAATTACAGAAGCTCATTTATTCATACTCAATATTTTTGTAACTTTTCCACTGTGCTAGGGTGTTTTATTGCATGATAGCATCTTTCAAGCAACACGAAAGTTGGTCGGCCCAGAGGGCTAGTCGAATTTTTAGAGCACTAGAACACAGTGTTAACAAAACATTTAATTGTTTAACAGTGAAAATATCACTTTCACATTCCACACAGATTTATTTTAAAAAACGACCGGTTTCGTAACAGAGTTGCACATTCAGGTGTAACTATAAAGTTACTTCTACGCCTAAGTACCTCCTCTATAACTGTCGGGTGTAGCTGAACACCGTAAGGTATAGAAGAACTCTGTAACGTAACCGATCGTTTTTTAAATGAATGCGTGTGAAGTTACATAGTGATATTTTCGTTGTTAGATAATTAAGCTATTACATGAAGTAGAGCCTGAGACGGTGTCTTACATTTACTTGTTCATAATATGTTCATAACTTGTAACGTAAGTTTGTTTTTATGTCAAAGAACCGTCGGTATTGGACAAAGGGTGACCCGAGTGAATATCATCATATAAATATCATGCATGGAACCGAAGGGGAGCAGGAAGAAAGCTCTTATATATATTTCCCTTCAAGGGATAAGTTTGATGAGAGAGGGGTGAGGAGGTATGTCCACTCACCACTGGATATCCTCCGAATGCGCGACGTAATGCCTCTGCGTGTCCTCGTCACGGTCGTAGAGCACGGCCACTGCGGCCACATAATACAGCAGCTCCCCTGTCGGCAGCACCCACAAGTTCCGCCGGGTGTCCGTCCCCCGATACCCGTATCTGCGTTATCAAGTCAAGGAGCCACTCCACTCTCTACAAACACTGCCCAGGGCGTGATTTTTAATGTCTGAAGAATTGGGCCACGACGTTAAAAATTTACTATAGGGTTACACTTGAGATTTCGTGCGAAATAATTACCTGCTATCTCATATAGCATGCACCTTCACCTCGGGTCGAGAGCACGAAAGAATTACGCCGCTTGTTTGTTGCACGATTTGAAAAGGGCAAATATTTCGCTAAGTTTTTTTTCAATAAGTGATTCAGTTTATTATGATTAAATTAAAGTGTTGCATTGTAAATCATTCTGCACCTGTTTCATGCATCGCCTTGAGCAATTAATGCTCCCGGTATAACCATCGGTGTATTTAATTTCGGTATTTTAACATTTGGTTCCCAAGTTTAAATTCGGACTACTTTATGGAGTAACAAGATGAAATCAATGCTCGACAAAAGTAAAAAAAAAATATTCACAGAAAAGTGTCGATCTGATTGCTCCAAGTATTAGAGCTATTACTCAATTTTTCATGGAGGTAGCTTTAAAACATTGTCGATTAATTTTATGCTCTGTAAAAACGCGTGTGAACAAGTTTCATTCTCAAGAAATTAATAATTTGTGTAGTGAGCATGATGAGAGGAGTGATTAACTTCTATCAGCTGGAGTTATTAAATGTATTCATTGCAAGTATTCTTGGCCAAAACCAAATAAGTATATAAAACTTGAAAAGGCAAGAGGGAAAAACTTCGAACCAACTTCGAAATCATGTAGCGGTTTTGAAGGGAAGATTAATTCCTCAAAAAATAGGCTACTCTGCTTGTAAGAGGCATTGTGAATGGATCACGGTTTCCCTAAGATCACCTTTTCAACTCAGATTATGTTGATTCCGATTGTAGAGAACTGGCGAAATGTGAGTTCGAATGACGTCCAGGAAAGAACTATTCAAAAGAAATCGCAGGCTGCTATAATTGACTTTAATTTTGAAAGTTTATACAGATTAATCGGAAAAAATGACAGAGATGTAACCCTACTTGCGAATTACATAGTGGAGTATCCTAAGAGCCAGTTTTTGCCCAATTGAAAACAGTGAAACGCCCGCATTTGCTTATGAGACTTGGTTAACGTAGATACAGTGGTGATAGCCGAGGCCGACCTAAAAGAGACTTAATTTTAAATTGGATAAGTTGACTACGGAAGGATACACCCATTCGAGCTGAAGCCTTTTATCCGGCGGAGAGTTGTCGGCTGGCGGGTGATGCAGCGGAGGGTAGAAGGTCCTCTTG
The DNA here is from genome assembly GCA_963573305.1 of Pyrrhosoma nymphula. Lineage (NCBI taxonomy): Eukaryota > Metazoa > Arthropoda > Insecta > Odonata > Coenagrionidae > Pyrrhosoma > Pyrrhosoma nymphula. The sequence goes on from OY754329.1 coordinate 45,921,204, forward strand.
AGTCCGCGAAGGATCAACCTCAGCGGTTCCTCCTTCAGAACCTCCACCAGCGAGTAATCTGCGATTGACAAAAGAAAAAAATTACATCGGTAAGGTTAATAATGATGTGATGAAGTCATCATCGGAATTTTTAGTTGCAGCTCATTTGACGCTAGCTCGAAATTGCAGTTGATTTCAAATGCACATTTGAGATGAACCAAAAATTAAGGGATCTTTTAACTGGACATGGTAATTTCATGTCTTACCTAAAACGAATCGGAAAAACACAAACGGGGGAATGCAGCTGTGGAAACGGAGAGGACACAGTCCACCACAGGATTTACAAATGAACCAAATACGAAGAAGAAAGAAATCGTCTAATCGAAGTTGCAGAGCAAGACCCACCCTCGTACGAAGACGTTGGAAAGTTAATCCAAAAATATCCACAGATGATCACCAGTTTCATTAAAGAAAGCATTCAGGCTCAGGCCTTCCCAGATAAGTGAAGATGGAAGAAAGACGAAGAAGACTTTATGTAAGGCAAGAATTGAAGATAAAGATTTTAATAATTTACTTGATAATTAACATTGTTAGCTTACTTGGGGGTAGAATCAAAGGAACCCCAAGATTCTGTATATTTTCAGAATAAACAGGCCGTAAAGGCCCTTGAAATACGCTAGCATTCTTCGACCAGGGAGACCTGTTTCGAAATGATCACACTTCTCAAGTGGATGTTTTTCTTTCCCTTTTGACCCTCAAAAGGTCAAGGGAGGTATATACACATTCATTTTAAGGCTGGCACGATGGGTTTAGGGGAGAGACCTGGGTATCAGGCATTTACGCTTTGTAAGAAATAGAGGGAATTGAGAGGTCTCTAGCAGGGAATTGACCTTCGGAAGGACAAACTCTTTCCAGTCATACCATTCAAAAGGAAACATTTATATCAAGACTTGTGGCTGCCCCGTTAAATTGACGCTCTATCTCTTGAACTTCCAACGGGTTAAAGGTGACGATCAAAGCTGCAGATGACCTTTCTATGGCGAGATTTTTGATGTGTCCAATCAAGAATTCAAAACATTTTCTTATTTACAGCGCGGGTAAAGTAACTCTGTCACGAAAGCAAAGAAATTCTTGATTATTACGTCAAATGACCACTTTGTGGCAGTTCAAAATTGAAAGCTTCTGCTGAAGGAAACCTGAGCTAAATTTTTCCTATATATTACTCAGTTCTTCTTAGAAAAACATTAAAAATCAGGACTTTACTGATTATAATTCACTGTACGGTTGATAAAACGAGTAGAGTCAGCTTCTCATATCATTGGTGTAAAAGAAAGTCTCACATACTTAATTGTTACTATTGCTATTAAGTTATTAATGTATCGAGTTAAAAACACATACTCCAAAGAAAGGTTATTCATCTAGCTTATCCTATGGGACATTTGTTTAAAAACTTTAAAAAATAGTTACTTCAAATGAAATCACCCGAAAACGTGGTTAAGTAGTAGAGAGATGAAGTTGTCACTTTGCACATATACCAGAAAAAAATATCTCCTGCTGATAACCTTTTTAGGCTACGGGATTCTTTACTCCGCCGAAACCAATATGTCTCATACTAATATGACGTATGTGGTCCCTGAACTAAAACATTTTGGCCATCAGTATATCTAGATTGATTTGGAGCCTGAGGGATATATTCTAAGGCTATCAAAAATTAAATCTTCAATTTCAGTTTGAAAATTCAGTAACAGAATGCATTTTTCTAGAGAGTATCGTTTATTATTTACAGGAATAATATCTTGATGTATTATTGACCCATAGATCTGTCTTTATTTCGCCTTTTTCATTAATAATTGTTGAAAGTGTGAACTAATTAAGAAATCTGCGATTTTCACGTCTCTTGCGAAATGCCATCGGTGAAATCAAACTCAAGGTAAGGGGATGGACATTATTTAAATCATAAGATGGGACTCGGGGTCGTTTATTCTTCTGAATTAGTTTGTAGTCAGTGACGATTTGATTGGTTGATGGCGTTGTACGGAATGAGGGAGAATTAAGGGTGCTTCGATGGGAGGATTAGATAGAACATCAGGTATGGAATCTTGTCTAAATAGGTCGTGTCGATGATAAAGGGAGATTGGAAAGAGCACCCATGGATGATTGGAGTAGATTTTATCGTAATCAAGGGGTCTGTTCATCGATCTGGTAGGCCACGGAATCTCATGGTACCAACGGTTAGCTGACCATCAATGGATAAGCAGCTTATTAAACTTCGTAATTTCGAAAAATTTTCCTTTGCATAAACGCCCTGTGGAGTGGTTGGCCAAAAATGTGTACAAGCAGTTATAACTCCAAAGTAAAGGTATTAATAATTGGTAATGAATAGGCGTATTATCTAATTCATCACAATGATAAGAAGATTAGTTTTTAATAACTGATATATTTCCTATTGCAGTTGTAACCTCAGAGATAAAGTTCATATCTATCGCTAATTCAACCCAATAAAGTATAATTATTGCGTGAATAATGTTGTTTAGTCAGTTTTCAAATAAATGTTATTTATAAACTCTAAATAACACACGTAAATATTATAGAAGGAACCAAATATCTTGCAGCACATTGCCAATTTGTGGTGCAATTTCGTACACAAATCAAATGAGCAAGGAAAAAGCTCACGATTGATTTTTTTTTAATTTTCGGAGATGATAATATTCATTTCAATTATTACTATAACTGTTATGAGTGGTGAATATTCCTAATTTAAGAATGGTTATAAATAAACATGGTAATAAGATAATCGTTACATATTGTCATCTCTTAGTGCCATGAATTTGTACAGTTCCCACTCATATTGCTTTAAGAAATGATTTTTTAAATTCCAATTGCGAATTAAAATTTACCTCTGTCATGATAATATGGTTCTTAAGCTTAACTACTGTCTACTTCACATTAATCTTCAATTTTGGTAGTAAATTGTTTCAATATTATAATTTATTTAAACCTTTCTTATGGGTTAGGTAAATTGCATACAAAACATAGACATCTTGAGCAAGCATCTTTGCTCAAGATGTATTCATTCCACGAAGTGAACTCGCAGACCATTGATTTTAAAACATAGACATGGTCCAATTCAGTGAAAAATCTTAATTTCCAAATCGTTTTCATTAATTGAAAGGGTATTATAACGCCATGTTTTGCTTTTAAAAGCAAGAACTTTATGACTGTTGGAGGCAAACAAATCGTCAAAAAATACTTGAATATTCCACCATTCTCAAAATGTAATAAGTCAGGATTCCTAGTGTACTTCAACGATTAGAACAAGAAAATTTGTAAAAAAGGTTAATAACTTAAAATAATCGGCAAAACCAGTGGAGTATTATTTCATAAGGAAACTTCTTGTGCCAATAATATCGTTGATTGAATAGATTTGGCCAAGCAAAAGACATTGTGCGAACGCTGCTGGCCGAAAACTTACTAAGTAGTTAAAAAGGATATGTTTGCCATCGGAAAGGAAAATTGTGTGATGACGAGTAAACTTATTTCATTAGAGTATTTTGAGTGTAATGAGCAGTGAATATTTCGGATATATTTACCATTATTGAAATAGTAAGGATAAATCGAAACAGTAGAAACAGAGGAAAGCTACTTATCTGTGGGTTGGCGGGTTTGTCCTAATTCCCATATTTTCTCCTGCTAAAATTAAATATGTAAAGTTAAAGGACACTTTTCATAGGTCCTTATTGAATAGTTAATGCTTGAAATCTATTTACCTTAACCTCTAGGTACAGTACTGTAGTCATGGACTACAAATGCCCTAATATTGCGTTTTTGCTGGATAAAATATTCGATGAAAACAACTATCCATGTAAACGTTCGATATTGATGACTTAAAGTAGGTCTTGGCCGTCTGATGTTGGGACCCAAATTTTTATCGTACGTTGCTGGATGACCCAAATTCGGATGGTAGGATTCTATTAACAGATCGACTCGATTAGGAGGACCCGTCGCTTTGGATACGAAGCCACGTGCATTTTGGTGACTAAACAAGAGACTTAAGTTTTACAGCCATTAAGAAGCCTTTTAGACAAGGCAGCGCTTTGATATGAAGCCTTTAGGTAGGGAACTGGTGACATTGGACTCAGGTAACCCAGATCTGGCCGAGAATGATAAGGTGGACATATAATAATATTTAAAGACATAAAACAAGCTGTTTCTTATGCAAATGCGTCGTATTTTCTTTAAAAATCCATATTAAACCCAAAAATAGAATTTTCCCCAAACATTGCGGGTCAAGACCTTGGATGATGAACATAATATTTATGTTCCACTTGAACAAAACGTGAACACAGCATGTTTGTATGATTTATACACTTTTGAAAAATCACATGTATGTCCCAAAAGGGACGCTAATTGGTTCCTTAGGGGAACGTATTCACAAGTACGATTTATGAGGAACATTACACCATTCTCCTGGCTTGAATAGGTAGATTTGGTGTGGTAGTGCAGTGAGTGCGGCATTGGGCTGCCAACGAGAAGTCCCAGGTTCAGATTTGGAACGGGGTCTCGAAGGATATGCAGCTTAGTCTCATTTATGAGGTTTTCCTAATCAGCAGAATTCTCTGGGAACCACAGGGAGCATGGTGAAACGAACTGAGTGTTCTGACCTAATGAGTAAATTTCACATTTGCGATCGGCTGCGCAATTGGTGTGCCGAACCCTAACAAATTAAACCTACCTTCGAATGGAAAGACTATGGTTTGGGAAAGAGATAAGGGGGAACTTTTTATTCAAGATCAATAAGGGAGAAAATCGTATAAGTTTAATGTAATAAAGAGAATAATTATGGTCTTGGTTTTAAAAGGAATATGATGGAATACTAATACAGAAGTAGACTTCCTGGGTAGACGTTTCAACTGACTATTTGCCAGGCTTGAGTGCTGGATAGCTAACAAAATTACTATTGAGAAATACTGTTGATTAAATATGCATTCTGAAATATTTTTAGGCATTCGAGGTTTTAATTTATATGAGGATACTCAGTATATCATGATGAAGTTTACTACTCTGTTTTTAGTATGGCATGGAAACACGATATATCAATGACAATATTTACTCTTATAGTCACTAGAATTTAGAAAAAAATTACTTAACATATTATTTACTTCATGTAATAGGAAATATTAATCTTCGTATAGGCTTGAGTCTTTTTCATACCGGGAGACTAAGGAGAAAGTTCTTATCATAGTGGGTGAGGCGAGGAAACTTCTGGATGTGATTAGCAGGAGGCAGAGTAGGTGGCTGGCAGATGTAATTAAGGGTGGAGGATTGCTGTAGGCTGTGATAGAGGGTAAGATGTTTTGGTAATCGGGGAAGGGGAAGAAAGAAAATAGGCTTCAGTGATGGGATGAAGAAAAGTAGAACGCATTCCGAACTGAAGAATGAAATGGTGGGAGAAGGTGGGTTTCGGCGGTTGTAACAGTTTCGTAGAGGTAATCTGTTCCCAATCAGAATATATCGTATCTGTTAGAGTATATCTAATAAATAAAATATGTATCTCAACCCATCAATTCCCAGTGTCACCAACTGGTGTGTTACCTTCACTGAGTTGTAAATATAACCACGACGGGAGGAGTAGTCTTTTGGGAACTGCTATGTTGTTCATAAAACCTTCAATTTGCCATCGAAACTTGAAAGATAAAAAAATAATTCAAGCCTAATTTTAACGAGGCAACAAAGCTGCATCACCTGTTGGCGACACTGAGAATATACACAGTTACGACGTATTAGGACATGCGTTGTTTATTTCCAAAGAAACTGGAGGATATGCCATTTTGTCTATGGCATTTAAACCTGATTTTATGACGCCTGTTTACTGTTAACCGAAAGATGATTTAGCCTTTATGTTAACCGAGAATTTGGAACATGTATGTACATTTCTACACATTATATCAGACTTATGGTTAGTTTAATCGAGGGTTATCGATGGGAGAATATATTAGCATTGATTTTCATCTCGAGAAAACATTATCAGTTATGATAAAACCGAGCTTTATTGTTTTAACGTAGGTAAACACGAAAAACGCCGGGGGATACTGGAAGATATCAAATTGATTACATTATGGTAAGGCAGAATTAATGAGGTGGTTTTAAGATGGTTCCACCGCGACTGTGTGAGTCAAAACAAATACCTAATTATACTCTTTTGTTTGTTCGGTTTAAAAAATTCTGTTTTCAAAGGTAATATGCCATAGCTATTGAAAGTAAAATTAAGGCACAAAATAGACATATTATTCCACGAATTTACTTTTAATTAGCTCTTTTTTTACAGCCGTGAAAACCGACTTCAGCACCATTTCCATTGAATGACCTTATTTTGACTTCAATTATGCCAGTAATTTCCTAATAACTTAAAAAATAAGATTGTAAGGTTTCATCTCCATACTATTTTCCCGGATATTTTCGCTACTTTTAAACAGTTCTTAGCAAAAAATGGCATTTACATTAGATAGAAAAACAATATATTCCCCCATGCTTCACGCACGCAATTAAAACCATTTTATTTCAAATTCAATTTGCGAAAAAAGTAGCTTGGAAAGGTAAAACTTTGTTGTTCGTACCAAACAGAGAACACATTTTTCTGTAAGTAATCGGAATTTGAATAAAATGATATTTAAGCCATTTTTATGTTGGAAACATTGTAAAATGCCACTGTTGACCAGGCAGCCATTCTCATTCACTCGTACTCACCCCTAGTCTCGTTGTCACCGTATGTGACGGATCTCTTCCCGCGGCTCCTCGATCGCCGCCTGCGGTCCGCGTCGGCGGCCACGCTCCCGGCGCGGCTCCGGCGACCCCCCGTGTCCCCGTTGAGCACCGAGTTGCGGCCCAGCAGGGGCGACCCCCCGTGGCACAAGTAGAATGTCTCCACGTCCGCGAACTCGTTGCGCAGCTGGGAGAAGCTGCGCACCTGGGGAACGCACATGCATATTAACATGGTACCACAAATACTAAGTAAGTCGTTGCGTATCGTTTGGGTCGAAAGCTGTGCCGTAGTTTGGATTGCATTAAGGTACGGAGTGAATTGTGTATTTGACCCGAGTGCGGCATTTGGATACATCAGAAATGCGAGGAAACATGAGGGAAGAGATGAAGAATGAATAAGGTTAATTTTCTAGTGTATGTTAGGATGATGTTTGCTATCTTATCAGCTAACTCGATCTCTAAGCCAAATTGTGGATTTGAACAGGGAGAAATCATTAATGAGTTCATGTAATTTAATACACGAGTGTGGAAGATTGGGGTGGTCAGATAAAAAACCACAGGCCGTATAGGAAAGTAAGGGTTAAGTGTTTTTAGAGTTCCATGTATCCTCATCATATATTATTAGTGTAAAGTTGTAAAAAGTTAGTTCTCCGTAGGGTGATATGGAAGCTAATTTGCAATCATATTTACTTGGACATAAAAGAGCATTATTTTCCCTTCGGCTTCAACATAAAGATGTCTCACAAGATGCTCCTCTCCGCGTTCCGAATTATACCAATAGACAAATACAAGCATGGGTGATGTTAGGAAATTGGTATAATTGAAGGAGTGTAGTGAGAAAATATTATTGTTTCAGAGAAAACTGTTATATCCCGTTGCAAATTAAAGTTAAATGCATCTTTTTCTTTTAAGAACAACGTAAGACTCGATCAACTTCATTTTGAATGTGAGTAGTATCAATGTTACCACTAAAATTGTTTTTAAATGCAGTAAATTGGTGCATTATGGTAAGTGGAAAAAATACTCAGAATCATGCGCTTCTTTTTCAAATAATAGGTTGCAATGAAGTTGTTTTTTCAATGACGCCACTCTTTTGCTGGAGGAAGTATCAGAATGTGTGGTATGAGAGAACGGTAACCGGAGTTTCATCGTTAGATTTACGTTTGTCAAATACGTAGTAAGTGGAGAGTAAATTAGGAAATCAAACTTACCTCGTTACCGGATAGTGTGTACATCTGCTTGGCGCCGGACATTTTGAGCACTTGCCCGAGATCCTCCAGGACTTCTTCAAATGGTTGAGTCGTCCTCAAATTGAGCAGTACGCGGCACTGAGGAGGGAAAACATTGATTAGGCCTGTTTCCGCAATTTTAATTAAATTTGCTATGGTTTTATTGTACAGAAATACACGACACTCTTGGAAAGAGATGTTATAGAATTTTCAACTTCTTAATTATTCGTTATCTTATCGATATATTCAATTTTTTTCGCAAGAGATTTGAATGAGCGATACTAAAATTTTACTCAGGGCAGATTGAAAAGCATCGATTTAGCATTTGGTAATCTTAGCTCTGCACATTTATAGGTATCGATTTCCTTAACGGTAAAATTAAAATCAATTTTATTGAGGACTAATAGAGGTAAAAAAATCTTTTAGATGAGGTCTGCATTATGTTGTCTTAATTTATAGTTAGGCGATATAATGAAGGGAAATATTATTCACTGAGAATTTGATTGATCTCATTTTCGTAGCTGGCATTGTCTGTCGTTTCAGTGTCTAATATCCTCAGTGTCGAATATTCCTATACTATTTGACGAAATTTATATTGTATTTTCTGAAGAAGCTTGTGATTAAATAAAAAAAAGGATTAAAGCTAGGTGGTAAGTCACTACGTTTTGATGAAAAATAAGAATTTCAATCTTCTAGCTTATTCAGATTTATCAAGAACCTTACTCTTGGTCGCTTACTCAAGATTTTTTTTCATGTTTCCGTCATATGGCTGGTTAAGTCGTGACGTCAAATTTTTGACCAAACAATATGCTCCAAAAACACTTAGGATTAACTTCGCATTTATATGGATACTTCAATACTTTGGTTACCATATTTATTCATAACATCATGCTTTACTGGTCCATTGGCTGGGTCGAATTTATGTTCCGAATGGTTGAAAGCTATAACTTTTAAAATTTGAATGCCATTGACGATTGGTTATGCTGACTGCCTTTTCCTGGGTTACCTCGCACTGTAACTCAAAAGAATAGTAATGCTTAAAAACGGAAATTAGTTGATTCAGTTAAATGTGGTTTTTACAGCACGCAAGCATTGAAGAAATCCAAACTTTTCTCTCGTAATTGACAATCAACTTTCATATATGCATTATTATTTTGCAATTAATTTATTGCCAATGCTGTTTAGCTGATACAGTTTTGAGTCTCAGAATGTGAAGTAGTAGAATGTTACACCTATTGCCTGAGGCTTACGAAAATAATCCGGAGACGAAAGTAAAAAATCAATATGATTTTGGTGTCTTTATTTCTGTGACGCAGGTCCCCTGAGACAATATTTGTAGCTGTGGCTTAAAATAGGAACAACCTATTTTGATCCTTCGACCTTCTCCTTTATTTACAGAACGGAGACAAAATCCTGCCATTTTTGCCGATAAAAGTTTAAATTGATGCTTGGAAGAGTGGCTTGACTCGAATTTTAGAATGGTTCTTCACTTATTAGCTTTGGCATGGCAAGAATGACATTTCGGACCATAAAGTTATAGAACTTCTATTATTTTCGCTTGCTTAAGTGAATAATACATTTAAAGGTAGGAATTTTAAATATTACGAAGTTTCCTAAGGTCTAGGGCTGGTTCGATACATTTATCAAACTAAAATTCGATTTCAAACCACTATTACAAGCAACAGTTAAGATTTTATCGACAAAAAAGGCAGACATATATTCGGATACTACCAATATTAATGCTATTGACCGATTCAGTATTTTAAGAAATGGACTTTAAGATGTTCGCAAAGTAAAATTTGGCAAAGCAAAAAAAAGGCACTGTTGAAAATCAACCGTTTTTTTAGATGATTTTTATATTATATTATATAACTATGATTGAAATGTATTGTGAAAAACTTACTTTAGAAAATAAATAAGTTAGTGATAGAATATTGGAAAGTAAAATAACGGTATCGGATTGTATCGAAAAAAACTGTAAACTTGCCAGCCATATTTAGGACTCAAGATGCCTAGAATGTCTGAGGAAGTCCAACCGCATCGGCATTATTGGGCTACATTATTTAGCAACGTGATTCAATTTTTATTTCTAGGCCAACGCAATGGAAATAGCGTGATTGTAATTTTTGTCTAGAGAGGGAAAACATGACAGAATATTGAAGGCAGCTCACTCTGAGCTCGAAAGTTAACTCACGCAATTTATATGCAAGTGACGTGGCTACCCTCGATCTTTATCTTGCTTCAATAGCCTAGTGTTTAAGGCAGAAAACATTGGAGGCACCATCTGCCTCGGTGTTGTATAAAAATCTAGTTTATTCATTTAATAAGCATGTACTGCCTTGCAATATTTCATCATAATTTTAAAGCTATATCGCTGTGTATGTTTTTATTCTAGATAATTTCTAATTTGTATGCAGTTATCGCTCATTGAGGCTATTATTTTTTAACGCATACTAAATATCCGCATTTCCCGTTTATAGTTTTAAAGGATCTATTTCTTATGAGGTATGTGTGCTTGAAAAAAATATTGAGACTGCACTAAATAATAAATCGGAAGCTTGATAAAAACTTTGAAAAGTTAGATTTTTCCTTAAATAGCCTCATCAATGTATTATTTATTATTTTTAGGATTCTTTGTATGCTTAGTTAATTCGGAGGTTATTTCGTGAATGGTTTAAATACTGTTATTTAACCGCAATTAATATCTAAAAAAACTACCGTCGGAATTCTTCCAGTTGTTCAACTTCCATTTTGGGAATAATATAAATGATAAATTAAGGAGAAGAGAGTCTTAGGTCCAAATAATACGACGTAGAATACAATAGCATGATATTGATATTACTCTGATTAGAGCTTCTACACTAAAAAAATCAACTTTTCAAATAAAAATATTTTCATTCAATTTTCCAATTGAATAAATATTTCATGTAGGGAATACAACGAAAAAATGGTTTGTAACCATTAATGAAAATATCGCTTGCCAAAGTAATTTCCATAGAGGAAATAACGAAAAATTGTAGCCCCCCTCAGAAGGGAATGGTATCTAGACTTTCCACAAATCAATCGTATCTCAATTATTTCAGGGTAAAAATATTGTGTTCCTAATCATTTGTAAAAACAAGTATCATGAGAATAATTTTTAGTACATAATTCCCATAGCTGATATTGTTTGCCATTCAATCACCAACTGATGTGACTTATGACGCGTGATGCCCCTCAATAAATAGGACGAATTAGTCACCCGAGGAGGTTGTGTGTTTGATTTTATTCAAATTTCATGCCAGAGTGTCTGCTTGTGCCTCTGTTTCTTTCATTCTGAAGCATTTTTATCTCCTAGATATTAAAAAGCATTGAGTATTAATTTTCGCTGGATGAGCTTCCTCAACTTATGATTCTCTTAAACTTCTTATTTCAGATGAGATTTTGCTTATGTATAATATTCGTCGTATACTTGCGTTAATTTCGAATTAATGGGCATTAATGTGAAGAATTCGCCATAATCTTTACACTTAACCGCAATTAGAACCCCGATATCCAAATTTTTGGTCATGTGTTAACCAGTTTCATCACCAAAGAAAAAATATAGTCATTTCTGCATTCCAAAAATGAATATTGTTAAAATGGACATTGGTCATTCGAAAAATAATTTTAAAATTCCCTTAAAATTTTCTTGAACTGAAGTTAACCGTATCATGCGAAATTTAGATGAAGGATACCATAATCAGAAATGAATTAAATAGCTCTTTATCACATATTTAATAAAAACCGCTATCAAGCCATTACAGCTGTTACGCCATTATTTAGCGTTTTTTGTTTTCTTGGACTTTCTGTTTTCTCCTGCTCGTGGAAAATTACGGATCACCTGCCGTACTGAGAATAAATAACCTTTTTTTGGCGAATGACGTAATTGGATTCACGAAGATACATGAATGCTGCCGCTGCAGTCGAAGTCAAAAGGCATTAAGCTCACGAGAAAATATCTCTAGGACACGGAATAACGGGGTAGTCCATGTACATCGGCTGGAGCAGTTTTTTTTGCGGTTTTGTGTCAAGATGTAATATGAACCGATGGAAAGAGAGGTGGTAATTATCTCTGCAACGCGGCACCGGTGACCCGATTAATCACGCAACGTAGCAAGGCGGTGGCTATGCAAGGAGTAATAGCAAGCTAGCAGTTTTAAGCGCAGGGTGGCAGCACAAACGTCCAAGAGTGTAACGTTTATGTAATTGATGGGCTTCACCTTGGGAGACCGTCACCTTGAGCCAATGAGTGGCGGTAATATCGGTCATTTGGCAATCCGCCACGTCACTCGACTCCATTTCCATAACGTTTCTCCTCTCGCCTGTTTCCTGCTGGGGTTGGCTAGCAAGGATTTCAAGCGCGACCTCCAACTTCTTCCGTATCCCGATTCATACGATTCAATCGATGAATTCCCTCCAGCACTATTTAGTCAGTTAGTTACATGCGTTTGCAATGTGGCCACATTATTTTACGATCTTTTACACATTGAGTGCACTGGTGTTAATGTTTAAGTTCTTTGATCCCATAACATAAAAATATCCTCAGGTAAAAAAATAAAATAGCAAAATATAAGGTGCTTTTAAAATGCTTTCGCAAAAGCAATAACCATGTAGATGAGCCGGATTCGGCACACCACTGAATTCATCTAAAGTTCTTTAACTTTGCCCGGTGTGTTGATACGTCAAAGAAAAACAAATTAGAAAAGAAAATTAAACTGTTCATGTTTTTTCTATAACCGTGACTATTCAATGATGAGGGAGAAAAATCCTTTCTCATCAATAAAATATTTGGACCCTGAAGGGCTAAATATTGTCGTGGTTAAGACATAGACAAAAGCTTAATAACCATATACTGATTACTTGTGTTGAACTTATATTCTACCCACAAAATTTCAAAATAAAAACAAATAGTTTTTCTAAATATAAATAAGTTCCCAGCACTAAAAGTGTCAATTACATAATAAATGTAAACACTCTATTCACGAAGGGTTTTGGGAATAGGGTTGGTGGTGGCTAGAGTACCATCACGGGGATTCGGGTTCGAATTCCGGCAGTGACAAGGGTTTTTCAGTGGAATTCCAATCCTTACTTGGGTGTAAGGTGGAGAGCACTTCAGGTACAGCCCTTCGTCCGTCTAATGGACTTAAAAACAGTGTCTCCTCCTTCGTGCCTTTCTTTAAGAGTAGGTTAATGCCTTCCTCTAATACCTCCAAACGTACCAACCTATCTTTCATGGTGTAAATGACCTAAATTGTCGGTCACCTTCCCAAATGACTAACCATCCAAAAGAAGAGATTAAAATATTTGTTTGTTACTTGCTGCGAAAGCGGCCTCCATCACCTGCCGTTTCCCAATTCATATTAACGATTAAAAACGACGTCATTTCAACAGGAATTAGCTATTGAGGCACGCATATTTGACCTACTCAATTAGTTTCTAGATAACTTGTGACTAATCAACTCATATAATGTCTCTGAACGAACGATACCAGGCACTCCCTCTTTTTGGTTCTCTGAAGACTTCTTTTCTTCCACTGTCTCACATTCTTCGTTGGCAGTTGTTTTTATCACGCTTCCTGTTGAACCTTTAATTCCTGCTGTATGGTAATCAGGGAAAAAGAGTGTCCCACCTGCATTAATAGGCTTTTATCTGTCGACCTTGAGCAAGTGGGAAGGATTTTCATTAATTCAGTACGATCTCCAACTGACTTTATTCTTATTCGTTGAATAGCCTAAGTCTTTTCTCATTGTCTTCGAAATTGTTTTAACCTTCACGTATGAATATTATTTCCGCGAGGTAGACTTTTTGATAAGGGCAAATTGTCTTCTCCCAATGACTAGCTTGCTTGATTATGTTTATTATATTGTTAACGATAATTTAACCGTTAATTCCGGAAAATGTTTTCCCACTCTTGACTTTCAAATTTGTTAATAACAACCTATTTGTCATTGATTCTGTAAACATTTTAAAACGTTGTACTCAGTACTCTATCTTGTGTGTTTAATTTTTAAACACGGGGTGTATATGATATAGTCAATTCGTGATTTTTCCTGCCTTTGTAATGATTTTTAAACATTCCTCAGGTACGCATTAAAATATGACTAAACGAAGTTTTTTTTAAAGGGCATTCGGAGAGGAATCATATTCACGACTTTAGAAACAAATTAGGCAGAGCAACTTTCTCGTCTATCGAAATGGTTTTTGACGTCGCACTCAGCATCATTATGATTCTCGCCACATTAAAATTACGCACCTGCCAATATCAATTTTATTATTGCTAGGAAGAGTGGGAATTGCTTCCAAATAAAAAATACAATTTCAATGAAATCTTTCAGCAACCAAACCGGTACTAATAATTAAACTATTATGGTTACCCATCCACTGCAAAGGTGAGTTAGACACTACAGCACGGTTTACTATGCTAGCTCCTCGAAGGCTTGCACTGCGTTAATATTTTCATAATCTGTATAAATTTCCCAGAACTTTGAAAGGGCTTAGACAATTAGAGTGTTTTGGTAATATCTGCGGTCAAATTTTCCTGGAACTTTATCCCAGTATCCCTATCCGTGCAGAAAACATTCCTTGCGTGATCACTTAGCATAGCCCTTTGCGCTACTTTGGTCGCCGAGGACATCACTCTAATGGAGATTTCACACATGCTTCTTGGGAAGGAAACGTTTTTTCTTAGTCTTCCTGGCAAAATCACGTTGGAAACTGGTTCCTTATCTTTGAGAGATTCGCCGGAAACAATCAATTTTTGCAAGTGAAGGTTCCAGGAACCTATATGACTCTAGCTATGAAATATTTTATTACAAATATACCCATTCGCTTCCATTTCAATTGACCAAGGTCTTCATTTGGAATCCAATATTAAATCCAGGACTGGTTGTATTTTGTTGCAAGGACGCACAAATCCACGAATCTTTGAATTCATGCGTTGACTTCATAATGTAATTGGTGGGATATTTGTGGAGGTGACCGGTAAATAAGGATATTTACACCATAGGTTTATTTACACCAGTTAGATTGGGGAAAGGTGGTAGGGTAGAAAGAAACCCGGCGTTGGATTTAGCCTTCTTTCAGTGAAAGGATCCTAGGGGTCCACAGTGAAACGTACTATCTGACGCATATTTTCCCAGTAGGGATAAGGATACCGATTTTAAACCCCCACAGCCAGAATTCCAACCCGGGCCCTAGGAGTGGAACGCCAGTTCTCCAGCCACCACACCAATCCGATCCCTCATTGTAATCCAGTATTGCTAACCAGCATCCCTGAAAAAAATGTTTTGCCACTCCGCATTCTGACTTTTTCCGGAGCCGAACAAAGTGAGAACTCCATTTATATTGTCTGTCTTCAGAAAGAACGTGCTTACCACATATCCTTCTTCTATGGGTGAAAAGCTCGCGTGCAGGTTTTTGAAAACTCATGATAAAATATTTGCTTCGCTCTGCCGTTAACGGTCGATTTATATTCCGGGCGGGGAAGGCAAAATGGTTCTTAATCAAATTCTCAGTCGAATCCTTCGATATGTTTTTGTTTTGGCCTCAAAAGTAAACGCTAAGTTCATTTTGTGAACACCCGACATAAAAACGTGGTGTTACGGAACACGAATGTGTTATTCCTGCTTTTTATTACGAAAGAATTCTCATTTTAATGAGTGAAATAGCGTATCTCCATTCTTGATCCTTCAGTTATTTCATATCAGCATGATTTGAATTTGCCTTACAATTGGTGCAGCACTTTGAGTCAAGTGTGATATAAATTTATACTAGCCAGCAAGTACAATGACTAGCTAACAGTATACCAATCAACCGCTTCATTCTGACACTTTTTACTTCGAAATTTGTGCCACGTATTCTTGAAACAAACGATCCGTTACAAGTTGTACACCCTGGACAACTCTTTAGTATAATTTAGCTAGAATAAACTCCAGTATTAATGATATAGATGGCCTGTACTTCTTCCAGCCATTTGCGCCTGACTTGGTGATTTATTCTAAAAAAAAACAAAGTTCTGGAGGCCGAGGATTAAGCTCTGCTATCAAACTAGACAAATAGCTCAATTCCCAAGTACCTACTTTTCTTTTTTATCTTTACCTAGTGGTCTAACCATCAATTCTTCCCTCTTCATAGATAAACTATTTATATGATATAATATCTCTTCTTCCCTCTCAATAAATAAACCTATTTCTATGACATTATATCTCTTCAAACCTACTTTGCAATTTGCTAGTATTATTTTAAGTGAAATAGTGATGTACATCACTTTTTTAAAATTCATATTTTCCTAGTTTGAAATACTCTTATTTCTAGAAAATATCAGTGCTTTCTTCTCCCTTTGGGTTTCAGTATCCAATATCTCTGTGGAATCTGATACGTTTAGTTTGATGCACTCATCAATGGCCATTTAGTGCTTGGTGAACCGACTTTTAAGCCAAAGCTTGATCCATACATGTTCCTGATGGACAACCTACTCATGTCTTCTGAATAAGCGAAACACTAGTAAACCCTAATCCTGATGCAGAAAAAGGTACTAGGAGGTTATGAGAGGAATGACTGATCTCAAACTTATACTTTGTGCAAAATGTTTTTCTCGTTTTTTTTCACCTTGTTCTTTTGTTAATTACTGACAACAGTTTTGCCAGCGCTTCAGCTGGCGGCTTCAGATCCAAGTTACAGTGGCGAAACTGTTGTCAGTAATTAACAGCACACGTGCTGGAAATTCCGAGAATGCATTCATCACATTATAAACTCCGTGAAAGCCTTCGCACCCACTCAGAAGCATTTTCTGACCCTCACGCGATCCGAAAGTGGATTGACCTGGTTTTCATCTAAGCCTAAGGATCTCAACTCCACCCCTACGCAGTCCAAGCCCGATGTATTTTACAGGTACTGGCTAATTTCTATTTGGCCACCTCAAAACAATGACTTTATTTACCGATTGTGATTTCTTAAATGGCGCGGTAGTTGGAGGGATACTCTGTAGTTTCAGAACGATCCTATTTACAGTGAAATTTCCTTTCCCACCAGGAACTCAATTTTTAATCTGTACGTTGTCTCCAAGCTATGATTTTTGCGAGGAAAAGCGTTGATAGGAATAATTTAGATTATATCTACTTCTTGGGTGGGTGTAAGTTTAACCAAACATTGTCGTACAATTTCAACTACAGTTTCTTTTGATGGATTGGCTACAAGAATGCTAATGAAGTAAACTGTTAGTCTGTAGGTTTAACTGCGCTTTTCGTTGAAGCTAGCTATGAGTGCCGTTCACTTTTGCGATACACTGATGAAGTTCTTTTTTAGATAGAGATGTGAGGTGGAAGTTGGTAACATTTTCCGATTTCCATACATTCTGTCCCTTTTCACATTCATAAGTAGCAGACTGGCCGCAAATAAGACTGGCTGCCCGTGGCTTTTGTCCAAGTAGCCCTCGCCTTGGGCTGGCACTGCCCTACGCATTAACGGGCATCGCACATCAAACATCACATGACATAACACACATTCCAGTATATCGACCCAGGAGCCCGGGATATCCCTCTACGGGCCTGAGACTTCGGAGCGTTCAGAGAGGTAGGTAACTGTCCCTCACTCACCTGCACGGAGTGGTCGCTGTCATTGATGATCCGGATGATCCTGCCCGAACTGGGCTTGAGTCCGGACGTCGTCATGTTGGCGCCGAGCGGCGGTTGAACCGCCGAGTTGAGCGCGGGGGCGACAATGGGTGGCGGAGGTGGCGACACCGAGCCTCCCCTCCGCTGTGCACCGCTCCTCCAACCCCCGGGGTAGGTGCCGTACTTGGTGGCCGCGCTCCGTCGGTCGTCGGCTACGTTGCTGGTGCTGGAGACACCGTACCACACGCCGCTCTTCTTGCCGTAGCTGGCGTGCTGGAGGAGAGAAGAAGAGAACGAGGCGGTTTGTCCGTGAGCTGGTTTTTTTCTCCTGATATGTACAAAAGAGGAGAGTTTGGGATAAAGGGAGGGTTTACTCCGTCAAGGGGGAAGGGTGGAAGGGAGGGATTCGAAATTCCGAAAGAGTGGGGAGGTTGACGATGAGATCAGGGTGGTGGGTTGGGATTGACGTGAGGGAATACGTGGGATGACCGTGTTAAAAGGGTCGGGGGGGAGTTGGGGCTTCTTTTGGGTAGGGATAGGAGAGGGGTTTTATTTAGTAGCCCTTCTGCGCATGCGTGGCCCAAGGGGGGCTGAGATGTTCGTGTTGTGTTATGGGTGGGTGGGAGGAAGGGGTGTTTCGTGGTTGTATCGAAGGTGGGCGGGGCGATTCCGTTCCGACGTTGGAATGACAAGGTCGTCGCCGAGTCATATCTCATTCAGGAATCGCCCCGGCCGGGCCAATTGACCGGACTGCGCAGTGCATAAATACATAAATAAATCGGTACATGTGGGCAGGGTTTCAGAAGTTGACACCTAAAAAATATGCAGTCAGGTAGTTGTGAAAGTGAGAAATAGTCCGTTTTCAATTAATACTATTTTAACATAAATTCGATATCGACCAACCTATGACTATTTAAGACAATTTTTTTTGTTTGAATCAATGAATCATTTATGGCTCGTCTAGAAGCTGGCCAATGTTAGGGTCATTCGGCATGAATATGCACAACCAACTCGAGTGTGACCCTGACGACCATTTCGCTTAGGTTTGACGTCAGTTTAGGCTTACCGGCGAAAAATATAATCATGGGTGTCACCATCACGATATCGTAAAACTCAGGTCTTAAGCGTGCGGTATCCACTGACTAAATGTATTTGGATCCTGTACGGTTCGTAAAATTTTCAACATTTGTGGTGGGATAACAGTAGGGGTAAATCAGTGGGAGTGTTTACGTGGAGAGTTTCACCCTTGGTGCACGCACGGGCGTATTTTGAAATGATACTAATGCAATCATCATGATAGTAATAGCATCTTCATAATTAGATAAAATTCTAAAGAGATTTTAGAGTGAGATAAATTTAGGTTTGTCTTCAAATATTCGTATATTCAATTACTCTTTCCATCTTTGTGTAGCTAGAGAGGCAAATTGCTGCAGTAGTCAACGCATCATATTGCTATGGATATAAATAAAAGTAGAGCAATTATTTGGAAACACCAAAAGTATTACTTATTGAATTGCTATTTTTTATCATCATTGAATTCATAAATTTAACATATTAAGAGCAGAGGTGACCGGTTTAAATTTTTGGAACACGTCACTCTTTAAATTTGTAATTTATATTTCCCACATTCTATATTCCCAACCATGGTTTAAACAGTTACCATCTTTACCTTGACAATGACAATTACTGATGAAACCATGGTCGAGGATTAAATGTGGGGCAATGCGAAGTTCTAATTTATTGAGTGATCTAAAATAATACTTAACGGACTGGTTTCCCTTTACTTCAAGTGATCCTTCGGAAGTGTCACAATGGCCCTCCAGCATGATTTTTTGAATGCATACGAGTACTTAGACTGCAATTCCACGTACAATACCGTTCTTTAATTCTTCTATGATGGATAATAAAGAGTTTAAAATAAAAATACATTGCAATGCTAATCGCTGGAGCAGCTCAACGAGAAACCTTGAAACTTTAGATCGTTACGGTAAACTGTGTTATACAGTTCTCATACTCTTCCAGTTACGAAGTGTCCGTTTAATGTTTAATTAAGTGACCATACGTTTACGAAATAGCTAATAAAGCGTAGTGTGGTAACGATTTGTCGCGGTTACGCACTGTCTATGTAAGAAAAGTTTGTTACGAGTTGTCGTTTACGAGTTTTTCGGTTACGAATGGATGTGGAAACCCTTTTGAATGTACATCCTTCGAATTTGATCTCCATAAAACCCCTCATACCCTTTTCTAGGCGCCTAAATCGGTCAGCGCTGAGGATCAGTGTATTTAGGGGCGCGAAGGAGGCGCCTTATCGCTCTTTTCGACGCCCAGGGTGTGAGCATGAGGAGGTCGAAAAGATTTCTCGCCATCGCTCTTGGCCTCGGACGACGCGGAGTCACTCGAAAAACCCGCAAGGAATTTATTTGTCCCTGATCCGTTTCCTTAGTTTCAGCTTGGCCGTCCCAGATTTTTTGGCCAAAGGCCACTCCAGTAGTTTCCAATCCTGGTCTTTGAGGTGCGAGAACTGAATAATGTTTAGAATTGGTAGGCAGTGATTGACACGGGAAAGGTGGAGACTCAAGTTTACTATGGTGACAGGCCTTCTTATCTTTATTACCTGAAGAAGATGCAATGAATGTGAGATTTCAGCTGCAGCTAAGCTTTATTTTTGCGTGGGCAATTGATTTTAAGTGAGATGATCTAGGCATATTAATTATTGACTTAATATAATTGAGTATTGATTGTTATACTATAGACTTTTTCATTTATTGACCATCATGCTTAACGATCATTGCAGTCATTTATACTTTGCACTATGTTGGTAAAAAATGACGAGTACTAATAATGTATTTGATTTAACAACTGACTGACCATTTTCTCAAACATTACCTATACTAGTCAGGTGAAATATTTAATTTTATCATTTTGCGTTATACATTTTACCAAATCATTTCACCGTCTGAAAAACCTCACCCACCTAAATAAAAGTCACATAACACTATCTTCAGTGCCGTGTCTTAACATACCTACTGTGATTTTGACTTTTTCTCACTAAGTATCTACTATAAGAGCATTCTCAAGAAAAAAGAGAGAGCACATGCTCATTGGTTTTGAGATTTTGAAACAAAAGGTCCTATTCTGTCAGCGCATTAATTATAAAATGTAATAGATGGCAATTTTCGTTATGTTTTCTCTTTCCAGACAGTTTAAAGTATAATTTCTTAAGTAAAATAATAATTTTTAATTTTTATCTATATATATGCATAAAATTCAGCGAATTTTGTGGGCAGTCAAATAAAATGTATAGCCTTCATGTCACTTCCAAATATTATTTGGCAAAAAAAATATGAGAAAATTTTAAAGAAAAAAGAGATAAAAATGGATAGTGTTCAGTTTTTTTGAGGAAGCTTATCTCGTAGTAGTATATATTAGCTTACTAGTAGAATGCTTTTAATTAATTAAGAAAAATTTGACCAGGAATATGTAGGGTTGAAGCAGTTAGTAAATTTTGTTTTTCGGTGAAAGTGAAGATGAAAGAAAATGATAACACTATGTAACAAATTTTAACTTTTTATCAGTCCTTGGACATTAATTGTGTTTTCCCGTTTTCCCACGTCTATAAAGTACAGAAGATGGAAATTATGCTGTATAAAGGTTGCTTTTGTGGCAAGAACATTGGCATGTGGAATTTGCATATTTTCGAATAACACGTATGTAATACTCAGAAGAACACGGAGAACACTTCCAGCAGGATATTATGGCCTTTGAATGTCGATATCAAAGACAGTACAATGAGAGCATGATGGGAGACTACAAATGGGGACTGATTCGGGAAAGTGATGTGCAGTACTATCGTAAATCTAGAAAATCTACACATTTCTAAAGTCTTTGCTTTGAAGTATAATTAAACATTACTTTTGATCTAGATGTTGACTTTTTATAAAAATATCAATTTGTTACCTATTTCCGTATATTGGGATACGCTAAATATAAAACTAATTTACCTGAGCACAAAAGTAAACTTGGAAGGTATAATGTCCATTTTATAAACTTTTTAGACATAAGAAAGCCGGAAATTACCCTCACTTACCAAGGACAAAAAGTGTGTTACATAGTATAGTCAATATAAACTGTTCAATTGGTGCTGTGGCCAAAGAGAGAGAGAATGTAAATTTAGCGGGAAATAGTAACCAAAGATTTGGAATTTTTGACGGGGATCAATGGGACTAATGTGTGTAGTTACACATTTAAAAGCTTCGAAACTTGGGGTTATGAGGATTGCATAGTGGATGAACTTCATGAAGAAGTCCTCGGAGTACTTAATTTTTACTATGAATAACCTCTCAAATGTTCTAGATAGGGAATTCAGATGACACATCAAGGAATTTCCGCTTAGAATGTTGATATACATAGAATCTTTCGAATTCACGCTGTACTTCTGCACTTAATGGATTATTTGGTCAAATTATATTATTGTATATTTTATAAAAATTCCTCCGCCAGTCATGTGACAACCATTGTACATCCTGAAGACTTTTAAGAGTGGGTCGGTAAGATGTTATATTTTACCGTTTGTTCTTTATTTATGCTTGAAACGTACTTGTTCGAGGAATAAATTTTCTGGTGAAAACTATTTCATTCGCTTATAATTTTCATAAATAAAAAATATTTTTATATTTTAGACTCAATGAAATTATAAAGCTTATATTTTCTGAAAAACTTCTGACAAAGAGCCGCAATTGATGCACGAAAACTTCTAAGTTACCTTGAATGCCGTTAGCGTAAATATTTCTGTAGCTCGAGTCTCCATTATGCTACTCAAAGTGTAATTTAGCCTGATTTTTTAATCTTTATTTAAGAACCATGCAAAAGAGGAAATTACTTCTCCCTTTCATTAATGAAACCTTATTTTTAGTCCATTGTTCACTTATAAAAGCTTTAAATGTCAACTTATGACGCTACATGCAGCCATTAGACACGGTTTCATATTAAAATAATGTTTGTAATATTGATCCTTGAGCCTTTATTACCACGTGTCCTTCCTTTAACAGCATGTCCAAATATACAAAGTTATGTCGCCCGCCATCGCGTTAATTGAAAACAGCTGTTTTGTACTTATTCTGTAATATATTGCAGATTGAAGAGTACCATTTAGCAAAATTAGAGCAGATATCATACTCCCTCCTTAACCCAAATTTTCGTGCATTAAGGAAGGTGATCACGTAGTCCAGCGTCTGCTTAATCGAAGTGGAGAGAATAGGTGACCAAATCCTTTCTAGGACAGAAAGACAAAGATTGAGCTACCAAAATATGAGCTTGAAGCACGACCTAAAATATCTGCTTCGGAATCTGCAATCAATATCGCACTCCGTGTTTTCCCATAATGTCCAAAAATGTTGTCTCAAAAAAGGAAATAGCTCAAGGACACGAGGCACTTTCATTACTCTCCGTCTGGAATCAGAAATAAATTTTGCCCGTGCGTTATAATAGTTTAATGTATCGATTACACTTAAAACCATAGGCACTTTTGAGGAAAAGTCATTGCTGTAATGATCTCCATCAAAATATACCATGTTTACAAACTTTTCCCAAGTTTGGGGTGCTAAATTCAAATGACCCCTGAGCGTAAACGGCACCAAGGAACAAAAAGGTTCTTTAAAGTTTTTATTTTACTGTTTAAAACACATCAAACCAAATCATTTAAATTCTTGGATCCCGGTAATAATAAGTAATGACTTATGCAGTAAAAGCACTGGCGCTTCGATTAGTATAATATACTAGTACAATAATTGTCGGCCCCGGTGGCGACGGGGTAAAGTGATAAACTGAGGGTCGCGGGTTCGAGTCCCCCCTGAGTGGATTTTTCACCACTCAGGACATGGGTGTTTGTGTTCGTCCATTGTTACATGTTAATTCACCCGATGTAAAAGGCCGTTTGTGCTGTTTTCGGGGATGTGGAAATAAATAAAAAATAAAATAATGGCGCTCAGTTACTCATTAAATAGGTATCAACGAGGAACATGGTGATTAATATATTATCATATGAATGAAATTAAGGTATAATGCCACTCACTCAGGATACCCCTTTTTAGCACTTTGAGTTCCATAGCGGCAATGGTAAAAAATAGATCATATTAGAAAAATATATTACATTCTTTTAAAAATATAGGAACATATTGCGATATAAAGAATAAATGTATGAATTCTAATATTGTGTTTCAATGTCTTAAAAAAGACAAAAAGGCAAAGTTGTGAACTTTATAAAGGTATCTACATATATGAACTATATACGTAGAATTTAAAATGTACTCTCAAAATATTTAAAACTACGCGAACAATCATCAGTGTTTTCTCTGCAAAGAAATCTAATGAAACGTCCAGTGCTAAAAAAATTAAGATTGACATAGAAGAGTGATAGCTAAATAGTCAGGGATAATAGAAATGGGAATTACGACAACTCTACATCATTTAATATTAAAATATTTAACGTCCAAACACGCTTAAGAAAGAAAGGTTTAAAATGTACTGATGTAAACGCGCATAATAATTAACTTCCCGTCGATAACTGGTCACGGTTGCGGACTTGTACTTTCTGTCACCTTCGTGTCGTTTCCAATAAATTCGTATATTTCCCCTCCGTGTCATTTATTCCCTCACGTAAACTATGGGCACTCAATCATTGACGCGATAAAACATCGAGCCATTTACAAGGACTTGCGACGATAAATCACTGAGTGACCTTGCACAAACCAAGATGGTGCATAGAATGACCCGTTATCGTTCCAATGAACCAAATGAACGATGAAAGTTGTGCTGGCAAACGCTGCAATGGACCGATTATCAAGTAAGCGTAACTCTTTTGTTCCAATCGATAGGAACATAATCTATCTGCTTAGCTTGCTGATATCAAACTCATTCCGAGTTATCTTTTGACAATATTTCATAGGTTCAAAAGTGGGTTAGTTTTACAAGCTGGAATACGTTTTCTCGTCGAATACTATGGTGTATCAGCTCATCTCCTAATCTCCTGCTCTCGGGTTATCCATTTTCAGGCATGATAAGGATATTTATTTATTTTATATATTTATTTTCTCATTCCCGAAAACAGCTCTACCGGTCTTTTACATCGGTTGCTTTTACAAGCAACAACGGACAAACATAAACACCTATATCCTGAGAGGTGAAAACTCCACTCAGGCGAGACTCGAACCCGTAACCCTCGGTTTAGCAGGCGAGGACTTAACCCCGTCGACATCGGGGCCGACGACATAATAGATAGGTACGTATACGTACGTATATGTATAAATTTCGGAATGTATAACTAATCTAAATTACGTCATAATGCCGCAACTTAGAAAGGTATGATTTTCAGTGGATAACTGAACATGCTGCCTTCAAATAAAAGACGCATTCTATAAGCAAAAATATTGATATATTTGGAAAATTAAAGCATTTCTTAAGGATTAAACTCCAATTACCGTTACACGTACGTACGAAACACCGTACACACCACGTACGTTGCCATTGATCCTTCATTTTTGCGTGGAATTTTTGAAAATGATAAAATAAGCAAACGGTTGCCATACAGTTTTTTTATTGGTGTACGAGGAGATCTATGCTGTGTCTACTTATAATATTACTGGTATCCTTTGCCTTATTCAACTATTAGAATAAAGGCCAACGTCCATTTCATTTCAACTCTCTTTCAACACATTTGTTTGACATTGATCGAAAATAAAAATGCAATTTTCCGCTACATTCATTGTTCGACTAGTTGATTCGACTAGTTCGACTAGACATCGATCTCAGTGGTGTAATAAATCTTATCTAATGAGATGCTTGAATATTTTTCCATAGCAATATTTAAAACTTCCTTCAAATCACCTTCAATACCATATAAGTTAGAAATATTCATTGCCATTGATGGATAATCATTTTGAATTATTCTTTTGGGAAATTGAGAGCTTTTTACGCAGCCCAGAATGTAAAGATAGATAGTTCCGCGGTAATTAAAATAGATAATGCAATAACGTCCATGTACTTTACCATTTATCCAAATCCAAGTGGGCTCAAATTCATTTGTTATTTAACAGCCAAAAGCTGCGTTGTTTTTTTTCTCTTGATGCAGGTGTATTTATTAAGTTGATTTAAACTTTTCTCTTTATCTCATTTCTTATTTCATTATCCCTCCGATGACATTTACGGAAAATGCCTTGAAGTTTTTGAGAGCTATACTTTACTTTTGCCCCAGTTAGATATATTCAGGGAGATGTGGGGCCTAGAAAGTAATTTTGGCTGATTTCCGGTACAAGTTTCACAAAAAGATTTGAACCCGGCACCATTTGGCGGTCGACCGCTCTCGCTAATACGGCCTCCCATATTTTACAACTAGAATAGAAAACATAACCTGCCATCACGCCAATGAATGGCCACAGAAGCAAGTTTTTATTTAAACTAATACATTTTATTTACTCATTAATTTCCTTATTGTTTGCCGTAGGAATACAGAGAGTAAAATCGACGATTTTTAACATTTAGTTTCATAACTCTGCTGACTTACATCCTTAGAAATTTGACAACTTATATTAATCCCTTTTTCATTACAGACTCTTCAAAATTTCATAATAATTTTTTATAAATATATTTGAAGCTTCTTTAGAGGATAATTAAGAAATAATTTAATATACATGGTTTTTTGGAATAACCAAAGGAAGCTTGTTTGAATGGAAGGTGTCTCACCCAATTCGTTGTAATAGAAAGGAAATTTATCGGAAAAAGGTAAGAATGCGCGAATGAAATATGAATGGTTAAATATATTACAATATTCTTACCAGAGTGAAATTAAAACAATTGTTCTTTTTATAGTTCTGTTGATATCAAATAATCTCATTGAAGAGACTTTCAGGAGGTCAAATTAAAGGGCACGCTTTATTTTCCCATTGGAGATTTTACTGACTTTTTTTGGGCTGCGTCAGCCCTTTCTCTGTTGTAATCCACCTTTCCCTCTTATCGTCCCTTAATCAAATGTGAACCACAAAGAACGAATATGCCTATTTGGGGTAATTTTGAGCCTATGCAGGATGTTTATAGAATTCTCCTGCTCAATTTTTTGTTTTTAAGACTGAGAAGGTTTATAACTTTTTGATGCGTGAGAAGAAAAAAATGGTAGCGTTTTAGATTTTCTTCTCTCGACTGGAAGGAGGGTTGGACTGGGTTGAATTCCCACTGAACGAGAAATTAAGTCTTAAGATAAAATTATTTCGACCCACATCCCGGGTAGATGTTACATCTCCATGAAAAAAAACAGGACTATTCGCTTTTTATGGAATCAATTTTTTCCCATCTTGAGGGAAAGGGCGAAAACATTTACCTAGGTTATACAAAGTTTTTAATGGAGTAATTAGCTGCCAAAAAAACCTAGGGATTTGCTTACTCTCCACTATTTCATATGAGTTAGTAAAAAATGGATACAATAGTACATTAAACTTTGTTAATATGTCAGTTATTCTTACATTATAGTGGAGATAAATACACCATTTTTAAAAAGAAAGGATTTGACATCCCAAAAAATCGGCTGATATGAAAATAAATAGGGAAAATGATGTAGGTATCGTGCTGGCCGCATAAGAGGTATTTAAATGGAAGTGGAAGAGTATATGGTTTCAGACAGGTTGACAAATCCCAAGGTGAGAGAGCAGGAATTATTTGAGGCAGTTTTCGTTTAGATACGCTCTGTAACAATATGTTGAAATACCGGAAGACATCTTATGAATAAATCTCGAGAAGAGCGAAGAAAGAGCAACTATCATACCTTGAAGTCTTTAGATTTGTTATAATTATGTGTCATTTATTTCAGCGAGGTGGGTATTTAAAAAGCAGTTACACAAATTTCAGATTCAACTTCATGAATGGATGAGTGATAACCCTCGATGTACTAAGTAATTTGAGAAATAATGATTCCAGGCGATTTGCTATAGCCGAAGACAAATGGTGGCAACGCACGGTATGATAATTTAAGTAGAGGTAACTACATGGAGCGTTAAAGATTTTGAAGTATGCATGACGACGATGCGGAACTTAAAAGCATCGATTGAAATTCACTTTGAACGCTAATGGATTCTCTTTGAATTTGCATAATTTAGTCTATTTTATTTCGTTATTCTTGGCCATTCCACGTCGTCGTTACAAAATTATTTCTGAGGTACTCAGTTGCTTTCAAGTGGGGACCGGGGTTAAATTTGAAAGTTTCCTTTGCACATAATTGATTTATTATTCTAGGTATAATATTTTACCTTCCAGTTCCGCGATGTGATTTTTTAAATTATGTACGGTTTCTTAATATGCATATCATTCCATAGAAATTTCCAACTAGTTACTGTGGTGGCGGGCAATATATTTTTGTGGCATAAAATACAGATCTGAAGTGGGATCACGGTTTCTTTTTTCTCGTTGTCGTTATTGTTATCCAAATCGCTAACCGCTCTATGAGGGCATTGCTCACAGTTAGTCCCCTAAGAACGCAATACATCTATTAAAACTAGTGATTTGAAACACATGAAAAAATTTGAAGAAAAACGACCACGGTTTCACTCTCGTGAGCGCGATTGAGAAATAATGATAACGCGAGCAAACGCGTTAAGGAAAACCGTGATCGCGCCGCTGTTGCGATTTTGTGGTTTTTCTGCTTCCTAACAGGACGAAAGCAACAATTAAACTTCCATAATATGCCCCTCTTATTATCCATATTGTAAAACAATTAAACGCATTATTAATTATCTCCGAGTGACTGTAAACTATTATATAATCTTATAAGCCTGCAATAAGGGAATGGCATCTGAGGAATTCACAGAGAAATGGCGAAGCTTGTTTTCTTCTCGATTCTCATCTTTTTCCATATTTTGCTAAGGTGGTTCTCCCGTAACTTGAATTTCATTTCATTTATATTCTGGTCACTAAAAGAAATAATGCCCTCTGATATAAATATGTTACCAATCCTATCTTTCCACGCTACTTTTGTTTGCTAATTGAACTTGGAATTACATGGATTTAAAGGCAAGAATGGCTGAAACATGGGTAAAAATACTTCATCTTTCTACTGTAATTGGCATTTTTGCGAAAAACTGTTAATAAGAAGGAAATACTCCAATCCTTCAGTTTTTGATTCATTAACAAACAATTACGGAAGCTAGAGTCAAAATTCGTTGGTTTTATAGAAATGGTTGGTTGGTTGGCTGGCATGGCACTTTTTTCGGCCATATGAGCCTATGGCAGGCTCATATTGCCGGAAAAATGTGTTCATCAAAAATTTAATCCTTGAAAAATGTGCATAGTTTTTATTTTGATTCCGTTTCCAAATAGCTAAAGACTGGCATCAGTGAAAGCTATATCTTTTAAACAGAACAAGCGAAGAGGTGTAATTCAGTATTTGTTTTGTTTCGCATAGTGGCGGCGAAACCTCATTAATTTCTTTCTTTTTATATTATAGCCAAGACGATTGTTTATTTACTTTTGTCAAGACATTAGCGAAGTGTTCTTAAAATATAAACGTTTCATAAGGAGCATAAGACGCGAGCTTAACCCTACCTTTACATTGTACCTTGACCACGACTGGCTTACCGGGGGGCAATAAATTGTGTCTTGTGGGATGAAGACCTCGGAGAACCACTGCTTGAAATAGGTTTGCAAAGCCAAAGCGCAAAGCACAGCCTTGTGGGGTGATAAATTCGGCGATACATGCCAACCGGGTATTCGGAATTGATGCATTAATCCAATGCGCGCCGCGCTCGATAGCGGCTCATCTTCATCATTCGGCAAACGTGCCGGAATTCATGGCTTCGGGCAATGTAAACTCAAATCACTGGAAGAACTTTGCGTGCCCTGTGCTCTGTCGAATCTTAAGGCTAAAGAAGTTTAATATGAAGTAACTTGATGTGAAAACATTGCGATGAAAGATTTTTTCATCGAAAGAAGTAAAAATAATAATCAGAAATGGCAGTAAACACATCAATGGTCGGAGTTTTCAAAGTAATTCAACTAATATGTGGTTTCCATTGGGTTCTGACTGAAACACATTTAAAAAAAACTCTGATTAAGAATTACCAATTACTCTAAATTTAATTTTATGAGAGTTGTTTACTGACCACTATTTTATATTATGATGTTTTATGGAGAATTGGTCATGAATTCATGACCAATTCTTCATAAAACATCATAATCTAAATTTAATAAACAATACTTGTAGGATTATGTATAAAACATATTTTCGACGGAAGGAATATATTTCATTTCAAAAACCTAGAAATATTAAATGCATCTTACATGAAACATTTCAAAATAAATCTCACTTAGAATAAGTTCCTAACGACGGCTGGGATGGCGTAGAGTATAGAGCAGGTAAGATGTAGCCACTGGTTAAACGTAACTTATAAATTCAATGGATTTACGGGTTTACTGGTTCCAAAAAAGAGTGATAACAGGTAATAAAAGGCCGCAATATGAAAATAAACTTTATGGGCTATGAAAATGAAGCGACAAATTATTTTACTTAATATATCTCTCTTTAACAGGCAAATATTTTGAATAATAATTGAATAATGGATTCGAGCCTTTCAACCTTTTTGAAAAGGTTTCCAGCAGTCAAAAAATTCTATTTAGGTATAGACGCGTTTCTAGAGCTAGAATAACGATAAGAAGACTGGAATTTGTGTGAAAAAAGTTAAACGGATCTTATACTCTTAGTAAAAAAAACGTTATGCTGTTGGATTACTTGAGGCGATAAACTTCGGAAAATCCCATCAATGTGAGGAATGGCCCTTTGTCATCAATGTTGTTAACTTTAGCCTTGATTCAGTTGATGACGGCCAAAAAGAAAAACTTGGTATCATAACAATGAGAGGGAATTTGCTCAAATGCTTGGTAATATATGGTAATTTTCCTTTATGACAAATAACGTAAGCCGAAGGAAAATGGACGAAAATTAGAGTCCTTGAATTCATCCTTGGGGTTCGCCAAAATCTGAGGAAATGGCAGAAAGTGGAGGGAAATTTCAGACGGGCCAATGTTGCAGCCATATCCTCAGGAAGTATTTAGTATCCGGAAAGGATTATGACTAAAATATTTCCTTTGTATGAGCACTCATTCATGCTTAATACACGCACCAAGTCACCAAGGTCGTGGTTAAAATTTGTCATCTCAAGAATACAAATGCGGCGTATTTAGTAATTTTCTCGATTTACTTCTTTTTATTTTCGTAGTTATGCGCCTAAGCAATATCCTTCGGAGCAGTTTACGTAATTATAACGAACTATCTTACTGAAATTCCTCGTAAATATGTAAATAACTTAATGAATAATCACATTTGCCTTATCACTGGCATTAGTTTTGGTTCCTGAAATGGTGGCTCACGTAATTATTATAGTTCCAAAGGTATCTACTGGTTCGGTAATTAGAAAATGAAATAAATGAGTTGAAACAAGTATAGATGATGTGAGATTTTTCATAGAGTTGGGGTGAAAGTAATAAGGTTGTGCACTATTTTTTTATTTTTGCAATGTAAAGTGCACGTTGAAAAAAATAAAAATATAAAAGTCAGAGGTAATATTTATAATGTCAAGTTAAGCTAATAAAACGCTTTCGGAGGACGCAATTTGACGCTGTCCTACAAATGAGTGTTGCCGTGTTGGTATTTTTTCTGACATAGTGAGGCAGTGAACAACGTATCACATCAATTAAAGTATTAAAATTTTCTGTTGTGTACATTTACAAAGACTAAATTAAGTATTCATTACTTACGAGTTTGCCTTTACTGTTGTTATTTGGCAACATTCAATTATTTCGTCTTATTTTAGGAACTAAGCTATACATCTAATTTTGGAATATTATTTGAAGTGGCCTTTTGGCAACAAAACTTCACTTTAATTGAGGCGTCTTGTGAAATTATTTGCCTCTTCTGCACGTGAGGAATTCCCTACAGTTCAATTGTTAATAACAAGTACTGTAAATACTCTAGCACAAGAGGTTGATACTGTCTAGTGACGTTAGTAATGGCAACTCGCTGTATTAGGTGTATAAACTGGAAAATTGTATTGTTTTTATCTGGCTTCCGAATGTTTATCGCATTTGAAAATACGTGTAACTGAGTTATTTGATGTTAAATTTCAATTTGCAGCCGCTAATTCCAGATAATAAATAATCGATTCATAGCCCTATACACCAACGTTATTCCTGACAAACTTTTTTTACAACTGGAGACCATCAAAATCATAGAAAATAGAAACACATGAGAAGCATAGTATTACATGAGGTTCTTATAAGAGTATGATTTTTTATTCAGATCTCTCCGGGAAACCACAGGCAGCAAAGGGTAAGGAACTGATTTCCCATCTCTGCTGGTTTGCAAATTTCATACGTCGCTTTGGGTAAGCGATAGTTATCAGGTCTCTACTTCCACGATCAAACCGATATTTCGATTATTTTCTGTTTTTTTTTTAACGGTTTATGATTTTTAAGCAAGTTAAAGTACTAAATTATCACTGAATTCTTGTATAAACACTTAGTTTAACTAGGAAGTAAAGTACTGCGAATTCTCTCTTTGTAATGAGCTCAGTTTTTCCTGAAATGGAGACTTCAATGCATCTCTCTATTCGTTATGGTTTCTCATTTTCGGCAGGCGTTAAAATTTCCCTAAGGCTCATTTCATTCAACTCAGGGCTTCTTTACCTATGTGATGGCGGATTTTCGTCTTGATAATAGTGCTTTATTTTTCTATTATGCTTTCAAATTTGCGTAAAAAATATTTAGCTGTAGCGGGAAAACTACGAATTAAAAGTTTGTCATCGTTGTGTACAACTCTTGCCGAAGGATGAACACCATTATCACAATAGCCACTAGCGTGTGTTGCCATAATTTAATGTACCAGCATTATTAATTCCTTATTAATGAAGAGTGTGCCTTAAGAGCATAAAAATTGATGGATCAGTTAAATAAAGTGATGAGCAAAGTATTAATTAGCCAAGTGTTAATGACCACGAATAACTATTATTATTTAAATGACATACATTATCGAAAGGTAGGTAAAAGGTTGTGATACACGCTTTCAAAATTTTTAGTACGTACAAGTGACATCGGCAAACAATCATGCATTTTTAACTCATCTCCTCATCTGCAGCAGTGGTATGTAAATTTATGCAACGTTGCTCATTTGCATCACTTGAAAGTATCATCTATGTTAAAAACCATTTAGTTCATGCTATTTGCTAACATTTAGTTCAATTTTAGAATTTTAGATCGAATAAAAAAATATATCGCATGGGTCTATTAAGTTTCAATAAAATAGAATTAATTTGAACAATTTAAAAATAATAAGCATAACATTATATTATAATCAGAATAACAACTCTGTCCTTGAAAGTTAAGCTTCGATCGAGTATTTAAAGCAAATATTTTCAAATAAATATTAATATTTGCTAACTAGAGATGAACTCGATGTATAAGTGACATTTAAATTTCCAGCCTTAAACAAAATTGTCTCTTGAAAGTTTTTCGATCGATGTCACAAATGATGGATTTTTCATATAATGTGATTTTATGAATTTTTAAACTTGTTCTTTCAAAGCCACTCTTGGATACTATCTCGGGAAGAAATAATTAATTCATCGAAATACATTCTATTTTAACTCGGGTGAGTGATATATATTGCTGATATTAAAAAAATGGTCTGAGTTGTTTAAACAAAGAATATCAACTCCGTATTTGTTAATTATGAGAAATTAATGAACAAACGAGAAAAAAATAGGCGGAGGGCTTACAATAACTATCTCCAAATAAATTTATTTCCCATTCATGGCCACCAAATGGCTATTCACAGGGAAGATTTTAAAATTTTACGAGAAACCGACGCGCGGAAAGGTTGCACATGACCCACACGCAAGCACACCTCACTTGGGTATGGCCATGGGAAAATGATTCTATATCCCTCATATCGAGTTCCAAACGCTATGCTTTAATTTCCCACCGAGGACGGCGGCGGCGCTGGCGTCACCGTGAGGGAGACAAAAGAGCAGCGGAAGGCGTTCCCCTCATGGCGCGATCGAACCCGGACTCAACTTCAGGGTCGAGTGATGGAAGTTCTCGTGACCGAAACGGGGATACAGCACCACTCCCGGTGGAGTCACGCCTTTTTTGGCACGGCAAAAACCTCTGAACAAACACGTGAGATGTGTATTTTTACACTATTACGGGCGAAATTGGTGGAGGGCAAATAGGAGGCCATACCCATTACATGAAATGATGGATTGCACGGTTCTATGGGATGGATCGAGGGATGTAGATGGGGTCGATGACGTGCCTACAGAGTATGCAATCCGTCGGCGGTAATTTCCTCGACTGAGTTTTCGTCTATCGTGCGTTTAAACGGTGTCTCGGTCATCTCCCAAAGTGCCTCTTCCCTCAGGGAATCATCGTTCAATTGCTCGTCTTATTTTCGAATAATAGTGCTCCACTTCACGGGTCAGGGTCCCATCTGAACCAATTTAATGTATTAGCATCAACCTCGAAAGCAGCCTCTACTTATAGGATTACGTCGGCTGCAGGTACTGGTGCTTCGACATCGAAACGAGTTTTTGACGGTCTAGATTAATGAGGGAAATTCGGTTTTTCTGTCGATCGATAGCGGACGGGAGGAGTAGGTACCCATCGTGACCACTAGGGTCTTGCGTTACAGGGGCGTTAAGCCATTACTATGTCAAGTTAAAACCTTGCCGCCAAATTAATTTTTAAAATAAGACTTGGTTAGAAATACTAATTCAGAGCTGAAAATAAAATTGTATGTGTATAGCAGTCGAGTCGTTGGATGCGAAAATTTTAAGATCACGTGTACTTAAGTAAGTGGCAAAACAAAGTAAATTAAAAAAAAATATATTATACGAATGAAAATGCGCACCGACTCTTGTTTTCACAATAAATATGTACTTATGCGTTAATTGAACGCCTCTCAAATTACTAACTAACACAGTTTAATCAACTGCCATAGTAAAAATTGGTATCGTAGGCCAGTAACGATTGGTATCGCCAATGTTTTCCGTCGTAATTCCGTTTCGATTCACCACAGCACATTGCGATCACAAAGAGGATGCTTTTTATGGAGAAAAACCTTTTCCGTGCAGGACTCGAACCAATGAAAACCGGTATAGCAAATGAGGATTTGACCACACCTCCACAGAGGCCGATGAACTTGTCATTCGCAACGGGCCAATAAAAAAATTTCCATCCCTCGTCTCGGTTAATATACGTATTTGCAAAAGTTATCTGAGAAGCACACATTGATGAAGCACACAAAAGCGCCTTTTTCAATCGCGGCGAAATGACTGAAATTATTTTAACACAACTCACGGAAATACGGGAGTCACCACGATATGATGAGATAAAATATTCTCTCTTCATTTCTAACACCTGATATTTAAAATGGATTTTACTGTCATAAACACGTAGTTGAAAAGTAGAGATTATTTACACACTCTCAGTTAAAGTCTCTTAATTACCTATAATGATTGAAGATGTGGACAATTAAGCTTTAAGTAGCGTTTTAATTAAAAAATGTCTACACACGTCATTGTTATGGGTGGGGCCTTGTATATTTCTTGTCATCCCCTTCAGAAGCAGCTGGAATCCCTAATTCTCACGGAGTTTTTGGCATTGATTTTAGTTTTATATCTCCCTCAGCGGAGAAACTTTTAAATTTTAAAGCACGAGGTCATTCTCGAGCGTGGGTACTAGAGATGAATGATCATAATAGCTTTATTCCTCCACCAAGGCCAAATGGTTCGATCCCCGCCACGTCATATTGCACTTTGTGATTCGATCTCTGCGAAATGTGCGTGTTCCGCGGGAAAAATCCTTGGCGGAGAATTTAAATAGAGATATATCTTTAGAGACTTGATTCAGGGAAAAAACGCCACGCATCTGAACGGTCAATAAATAGCGGGCCGGCAACCCTCAGATTTTGCCCATTTCGGTTAAATCCATGTAAAATCACAAAATATTTCCGCTAAGAATTCCGTAAACAACGCGTCATTTTTAAACTTCAATGGTGCAACCTCGATTCTGAACGTAAAACGATTACGCTCAAGGAGTCGTGAATTTAAGGCCATACTGGAGTAAGCTTAGTCGCGGAAGATTTTTCTCCGGTGAATTAAGGCATTATTTTTCTCTAATATTACTTCTGTTCCGTAGAATCGCGTTCATTCCCGGAAGAAGAGACTGCTCTTAAGTCATGAATTTACATACTTTGCACTCAAAATGCCTAACAGAAAAAAATATTAATTTTAAATAATGTAACCGGATATGAAGTCATCATTTCGTTTTAAATTACATCTCTAAGGAACTCGCAAGATTCATTGTGTGTAGCGTGACTATCCGGCGTGTCTGCCATGGGTGGCTACCATGGGAATAACGAGATCCCATTAATTCACTTTAATACGCTTACGTCACGATATGTGTACTATAGTACGCGTTTTCCTGGGAAATACCCCTATTCAAGGATCTTGGCTCTTCCGGTAAACTCACGAGCCAAAGCGTCCACGGGATTGAGACCGTCAGCTATAATTTAGCCAAGTTATCTACAAAAAGAGCCAGACGATGGAGAAAATCTAATATTATTCACGATTTAGAGTGTGAGAGAAACTCAAGGGCGGGTATATATATGGTCATTCATTGGGACGTTTATTGATAAACCCGAAATTCAGAAGCTGTAGGTGCTATCCAAAATGCTGACCATCGAATAGAAAAACATTGAAGGTAGCTTTGTGTTTCCTATGTGAATACATAAAATTAATCTCCTATCATGAAAACGGAGAAAATATGCAACTCCGAGGTTTATATTTTTCTTATTTTCCATCTCAGTTTATAGTCTTTGTAATCATGATATGGTAAATAATTGAGTCATATAATCATACTTTAGACTACCAACTTCTGAGTTAGGAGTCTTTTCTCCGTTCTTAAATTCTTAGCTACGTGAGTCTGCAATTAAAAATGATTACAGTATTTCAGAGAATTTGTGTGGATAACGTTTTCAACAAACTTTAGGCTATTATAGAGACTCGTTATTTCGAAAATGAAATTTTTTAAAAAGATCCGGTGGCAATTACGGCGGAATTTTAATTTATGAACCGTTATGACGGATAACGTTATAAATCACTGCTGGAAATACGCAGCATAATCAATCAGCCAGTTACTCAAACAGCCCGAGGTGGCAATTAAACCCGCAAAATTCGATTTTTTTACCGGCGAGTTCACTCCCATGAGGGGCAGAGGTGAGAGGAATATTCGAGGAGGATGGTCGTGAACCAATTGACTGAAATATCCTCGCGTATTAAACGAACGCGCAAGAGCGCGAGGTAACGTTTCAAGTGGGTCTCCCCCAACCCCCATCACCGAGGGGATTAATGGTTTTACCTTTCAATTTACCTCCGAATGAACGGCCGATGGCAGCGAGAGGACCTCGAAGGAGTAGCTCATTATCCGGGGGCTCCTCATTCGCCTCCCCCGCCCCTGACCGGGCCACGTTCCACCGTTGAGCGAGAAGTAGAAGCCTCGTCTGCCGAAGCCCTCTCCGCTCACCGTTCCTCGCCGTGGGCCAACCACTTTGACGGCTTACATGCACAACTCGGTGAAGTGAAGTGTGAGGGCGGGGCACTGGGCAGTGCCGGGAGAACCTCAACACCGCTTTTTATACGGTGTGCGGGTGAGATTTCCAAAGATGACCCGCACTGCCGAAGACGTAAGTCGAGTGTCGAATCCTCGCAAAACAAACAAACTTCCTTCCAACAGGAATATACTCGACTTACGTAAATAGTGTTCTCAACTTACGTAAAACTTCTCTCGACATACGTAAAAACTGCACTTGACTTGAGCATCAACTGTGCCGAGTTCTGTTTACAAGTGAGCAACCCGCGTCTCCGGTCTCGAGGTTTCAGGTGTATGATCTTTCCCCACGAAGACAAGAAGAATCAAGTCCTCCAGAATCAGGCGTCTTCGCACAATCGAAGATACACGACTTAACGTACGAACTGCACTCGACTTGAGCACAAACCGTCCTGTGCCGAGGTGTGCTTTGGAGTGAGCGACCCGGGTGTCGAGCCACGAGGTTTGAGGCGGCGAGGATATGATCTGTCGTCCTTAAAGGGGCGGCTCGGGCGAAAGCAACCCTCTACGCATGCGCCGGCGAGTGCAAGGTCACAGAATCGTCGTTAGCATATCATCACGGAGGTGAGAAAGGGGAAGGCTGGGGGGTTGTGTGGGTGGGGAACGCTAAAGGAGTCAGAAGGGTGGGTTGGGCTGGGTTCTGGAATGGTGCGGGGGGTAGGGTATCAAGACCCTCAGCTGGACTGAAAGGAGAAGGGGAGAGTCGAAAGGGGGGGTTACTTCCACCCCAAAACGAGCCATTCCCTGCCCAGGGAACACACAAAACCCTTAAAATCACCCCACCACCCTCGGTACCCTTGAAGGGTTTCGAAACCACTTTGGGGGGCGAATCGTGACCAAACGAAGCCATCGAGTCCCATTATAATCATCCTTCCCCTCAACTTACTGGACCGCTGCGAGTTCTCTCCCAGGGGGAAAGTTTGGAAAGACAAATGAGCAACGTAAAGCGTTCTCCACTTTTCCGAGGATCTTCCCCTACTTTGACCGCCCACCTGAGCCCTTCCAAGCGGCAAGGCTATCGAAAAACGGAGAGATAAAGTCGCAGGCGGGGGAGGGTTGGAAGAAAAAAATAAATGAACAGCGCAATCCGTTCCTCCCCACGATGGTCGTGTGACTGACGTCCGTCCCATTTGGTCGCCCTATCGGTGACGTGGCATCTCCTTATTCTTGCCCGGCCGTGAGCCATTTCGGGTCTCCCCGCCTTGGTGATTAAGCGGTTCCAGGGGGAGAGAGGGAATGGGGTGCTCTGAGCGAGTTCTCTGGTCATGGATGTTTTGGGGGATCAAGGAGAGGATATCCTCTAGTAAGTTGCTTTCTAAAATCCCAAGAGGCTTTGGAATCAGTAATTCGACGACAGGTCACTATTTACGCGTTGAAATTGAAATCGGCCCTAGGTTGGAGGTCATCTGCGATTCGTTTGTGCGGGATGCCGCGAAGCAATGGAAAATTCTTTTTCAGTAAATTCATCCAAGATCATGTCTTTGAAAAGTCCCTTCAAGAGGCTACGAGATTAAATACCCGTAAATATTAATTTTAAACGACTAGATATTATGAACAAGTAGATGGTTTAAAAGGAGGTCATTAAAATAAGTCGTGAATTAATTGGTCGATGAAACTTCAAAGAGAATCAATATTGTGATCACAAGAACATGTAATCGTATATGAAGCAACTGAATGTTAATTTGCTTAAAGTGTGAAGATTTTGATGAAAATGGTTTCAGAAAAAATATGAAATTGCTATTTTAGACCTTGGCTTCAACGTATCTGAACTATTGTCAATAAAAATTTCGCCAAAGCATGATAGTAAAATTATGAAAAAATAGATTTTCTCTCTCTTTACACCCACCAATTCAATTATACATAATTGTGATGATCATGAAGGACGTATTAGGGGATAGGTTGGTTCGTAAATAAAAGTAATACAGGCATATTTTGTATAGGGCTATAACAATTAATCAGTATTTTTTAGACAGCGTACCTTAAAAAATTGAGGCCAAGGTTGCAAATGCATCAATTCATTTCCAAGCTTTATCTTCCTACACAGACTGGATAGGTGATTTGCCTGGAGAGTAATGATACATAAATGTTCCCTGGAACAAATCGTTCCATTCCTGCCATTTAGTTCAGGCATATGACAGTTTCATGGAAACTGGATTAGTTGGTGAAAGAATGGATTCTCAGGAAAAAGTGTTCCCGTATGAAGAAATAAGTTTTTATGTTTTATCGTATTTATTTTTCATTATTCAAAATTATTTATTGAAATCGTGTCCTGGAATTTGAAGGTGTCAGTCCCGATGGGTTCATTTCCGGTAGCATTCGAGAAAACCTACCAGTTAAATACTCAAATAAATTCTTAGTAAGGGCGGTTTGGTTTACTGGTTCCCCCTGACATCTATCTAAAGCCGATTGGTATACGTATTATCAAAGCCATTTCTAGGACAAAACAACAATTTAACATATTTATTTTCATTTAAAGGACATGGAACTGTAAAGGATAATTATACTGCTCAGTAATGAGAGATGAAATTTATTCTTAATGCTGAAATTGGGGACGTAGCGTAATGATGAACGCCCTTCAGTTGTAAAGTTTTCGAAACATTTGAATTTGAGTAAAAAAGGAACAGTAAATAAGTTTACAAAAAGAAATCTTTATGGGCAAAATTTAGCTACCACGAGCCTCTCTTAACCATTAAATATTTGCTCAAGTGGTTTATACTGAAACTGCTATGAACGCAGACTTCACCTGGTTTACAAAAGTAGGTGAAGTCTGCGTATATATAATTTCGTTCATCTATAGGAAATATCAGAAGTTGGAGCCTCATTTAACCCTAAATTATCATTGATAAATTTGGAGGAGATACCATGAAAGCCGAAAACAATATTTATTTATTTTTTTTTTTGACAATTGCGATTTCAAAACTATG
The DNA here is from genome assembly GCA_963573305.1 of Pyrrhosoma nymphula. Lineage (NCBI taxonomy): Eukaryota > Metazoa > Arthropoda > Insecta > Odonata > Coenagrionidae > Pyrrhosoma > Pyrrhosoma nymphula. The sequence goes on from OY754329.1 coordinate 45,961,422, forward strand.
TTAATTGGATAGTTTTGGCTCAGAAACAAAAAAGGCGTAACAACCACCTTGTTATCAAAAGCCCTGTCTTATTTAGCAACTGCCTGGAAAGAGAGAGGACGAATGTGGAATTAGTTATCAAGATAAATAGCTTAGTTGGTAATTTAGTGAGAGGGAATGAGGTGATTTTTCAATAAACGACTGAGGATGAGTGAGGACCTATTCTTAGAAAAGATTCTATCAAAGGCTTAAAGATGTTAAATGTGGTCCATTTTAATTCTTGTTATGAAGGAATGAGTTAGGTAATGGGTGAAATGACGTTAGGTATCTAAAACCCTCATTAAAATATTTCATCTAAATCCATAAATTAACTTTATCACTACAATTGCTCAAATTATCATCTCAATTGGTAATTTCTCTGTAATTGGCCTGAAATTTCATGAAAAATTACAAGAATTCAAAATACAAGCTTATTGATTTATGGGCATTTAACCGTTAAACCCCCGTCAATTTTTTTGGTTACCTTGGCAACACAAACTACGCGAGATATTTTAGATGTTAAAGCTTCACAGGTGAGAATGAAAAAAAAACTTTAAGGAGGGCCTTTCCCGGGTAATGAAGCATGATAGCAAATAGTCACAAGGATGAAAAAAAACCATTTTCCCTCAAGAAATGCCTCAAATGTCTTAAAAACTATTTTTGTCCGTGAAGGTCGGCCTCTTTCCTCACTATGACTACACGCTGGCCAGTCCCATAATCTTGTCTCCGATATTTCCAATTTCCAAACCTTTCAAGGACCATTGACAAAACGCAACCACTTTATCTAATCCTTGACCCGTCCCGATAATGACGCTTGTATCACCGTCTTCTCACGAAATGTGTGCCCCAAAGTGTCTCAAGTACGATCGTATCAATGTGCAACCAACATGCTGTTGAAACCCTTTGGTAAAAAGATGTCTTATACTCAGAAATAAGTTAAACATAAAGTTTTTTATTACTATAATAGTGATGTCTATATGCATTAAAGAAATAGTATTGCATTAAATGTTTCCACGCAGCTCCCTTTTAGGCCATAGTCATTTCCAAAGAATTTTATTTTTAAATATTAACTCTTACAGGATTTTTTAAATTGAATTTTTATCTCACTTGTTGCCTATGAAACATTTCCGGGGAAACTATTACCTCACATATTTTATATTTAATGTATATTAATTGCGTGGTTGTAATAGTATTAATACTCTTAAAACATCTTTTAATCGAGTCAAATTCACTATCGAAGTTTTCATTTAATCAAAGGGAAAACACAAAAATTCAACCAGCTTATTTTCTTCCTACTGATTTTCTGTCTATTTTACGGATTTTTATTTGTTAATTTTGGTAGACCTGGTGGCCTGCCATGGCAAATAAATCTCCTCAAATTATTAGAAATAGTCGGCAATGATACCAGCTGGGTAAATTAAAGTCCTCATGAGAATCAAAATATAGTTACCATCTCGCGGTGCTGCTCGGTTGGGGCTAAGAATCACGTAAATAGATATTAAGAAACACTTAAATTCCCGACAAGGAGTTAGAGGGGTTGGCAATGAGTGGAAATAGGATAATGAAGTATTTTAATATAATGTTAGTAACTGTTACCCGCGGCTACCTTCACCTTCTAGGTGAAGGTAGCCGCGGGTAACAGCTAATATTGAAATAAAAATTTTTATTTTAAGTATCGTAAGAAGAATGATATTTTAAATTGGTAATCACCAACGATATTTTTTTAGATGCTCGCCGATTATGCCAGATGTATAATTAAGATCCGAATTCACGAAGAACAATTAAGAGTTGAATTTACGCATTCTATCTTATAAAACTATGCAACTTAAAAATTATTAGTCTATGAGAAAGGTTTCCATCATTATTTCAATTACCAAAGAAGCACAAGAGTCATTCTTCTTGATTTACAGACTCAAACTGTGTGGTTATATTTTATATTTGAAAAGATATCTTTAAGATTTGATTTGCACCCCAACGATTTTGCTATTTTATCCTGTTGAATATGCCGTTGTTATTCAGAAAAGGTCTGCTGCGTTGCATATATTCAAGGAGGAAAACTTGAATCTTCTGTCAAGTCAGCTCATCCCTGAATGCTTAATTTTTTAGTCGTAAATACGTAATTCAGTTTCATATTTTTTCTTAACAGAACTGAAAGTTTTTTAAAATTTTACGTCTAAGTTTTTGCTGCAATAATTATCAATTTAAAAATTTGAAGAATGGACGAAACCGTGAATGTGCAAGAGTTATTGCGTGTATGAATTATTATACAAAATTATCGATAAGAATTTATGCTTGGTAACATAAATGCATTTGAATTTTGAAGTTTTAAGATTCTAAAACAACTTATACTATTTGTAGTAACGTCAGAAAAATAGGAGCCATTCACTTCATATGATAAATGACAGGAGTATTCTTTTTGGATTCCCGAAAACATTATTATTGTCATCTTTCAATCATCCCGTAGTTTTAGGTCAATGTGAAAATAAAACTTACTAAATATAGCGTTCATATTTTAAGCTTTTTTTCAATGATGTAATCCACTATAACTCGAATGTATTTTATAGAAATACTAGCCTTCACGCCGCTTAAAACTTTAGATCAATTTGTATAATTAATTAATAATTCATTGACCTTTTATTGAATAAATGGATGATAGAAAGTATATTACATTGATTGCTTATAATTCTATTGATTTCTTATAATTCTGCTCAGAGGTGTATCGTTCGATAATTTTATTCTCGTCTCAAGACTCACGTAACTTACCACGAACACGAGGTATCGTAAAGTAGCATTAGCAGCTATCACGAGGATACTCGTTAGGCATTAAAGAGAATAAATATTAGATTATATAGTTAATCTATGAGTAGTAGCCTAGTGGGTAGCGTACTCACCTCACTTTAAAGATTATGCGGTTTCGAACCTTCTTTGATACCTAATTTTTAGGATACCGGGACTAGCCACGGTAGTTACCTTTACGGAGTCACCCGCACGGAATATCGCACTTCTTTGATACCAATTCTCGTCGGCTCTTGTGGCGGCGGGGTAAAGTCCTCGCCAGCAAAATATATGGTCGTGGATTCTAATCCCGTCCGGGTGGATATTGTTACCACTCATGGCATGACTCTTTGTTTATATGCTGTTAATCGTTAAATACTCCAATGTAAAGGCCACTGGAGCTATTTTTGGAGGTAATGAACAAAATAAACAAATAAAATAAATAATAATAAGTATATTTTATCCATGCCTGTAGATAAAATGAGGCTAAAATTCAAGTACCTGTAAACATTTATTGATCTGGAATGGGAGAGTTATTAATTTTTTTTGAATATTCAATTACTGATACTTGCTTCATGTAATTTCAAGTACAAACCATTTAAGTTGGTTTTCAATTTAATGTTGTGAGCTAATAATTTACGTGAATACGGCTTATTCCAAGCCTGTGTGTGTGTCAAAGCATCATTCATGTTCCTAGGGTCTAGACAGTCGTTTTGAGATGGAATCGACGACACTCCTAACAATTTATTTCGGCGTAAGTATATATAAGCTAATGATGTCGTGGGGAAGGACACAGAAAAATACGGCTCAGCGACCTCTTTCCAGAGTGATGATAAGACGTTTTTCATGTTCTCGCGTAGAGGCCAACCAGTCTGAAGGAAAAACATCGCGTATTCTTAAGGAGGCACCTTTATAAAGAATAAAGAGAGGGATTCAAAACTAAAAATAAATGCTTTGGTATAAAAAGCTCCAAACTCTCCCAAGTGTAAACAAAAGCTCATACGGAGAGCACTGGTTCGTTTTAAAAGTCAAAAGTCAAAATAAAATCTATGTTCTTCATATGCTTCGGATATATACTAACGGAACGGAAACGGAACAACTAATATAATTATGGTTACGTATCTCTTTGGTAACCATACTACGATTTTTACATTTAAAACAATATTACATTGAATTAATATTTACGAAATATATCCCGCCATCTTGGCGAATGTTTTATTGGTGAAATAATGATCATCTAAAATTCATAGGAGCTAATTACATATAATATTCTGGCATCACCCAATAATTTGAATGTTTGTTCAACGTAATGAGAATATTCAAAAATAAATTCCTGCTCTTCCGGGTAAATTGGAATAAAATTATACTTTTCGTGCTTTGCGGATATGGGGATGTTATTATCATTCAATTATGATTATATTAAGGTAGTATTCTCGAGTCTTCCACCGGGACAAGTTTTTACTCCCGACGTTTCTGAGTCCGACTCGTACTCCATTCTCAAGACAAATGATAATGATGATGATGATGATCATCATTCGCCTAGAGAATGGAGTACGAGTCGGACTCCGAAACATCGGCATTCAAAACTTATCCCGTTGGAAGATTCGAGGAGACTTCCTTAATATAATTCGCCGGGAAAATACTAAATCATAAATTACGATTAGTTACATATTACATTAGATTCATATAGTAAAGTTTCGTCACCTCAATATTTATTAAACGGATTGAAACAATTATGCAGTTAAAAATATCTAAGTAAAAATATTCATATTAACCCAAATACTCCAAGCTACGCTAAAATCACTAACGTCTTTTACCGTGGGAGTGAAAGTATTAGTTTTAATTCATGTAGTCTGAAAGTTAAGAGTTTTAATTCAAGATTATTGTTGTGTATCTCAGAAAAGTCAACTAATTTTCTTTTTCTTTGGAAAGAGCATGTCCTGGATCATAAACAAAAAAATGGCAGCCAAGGAATATATGACTGATGATTTATTTTGAATCAAACATTGTATGGCAAGGCTATGGTTATTGAAATTAATCCTTTTCTTTCATAATAAGAGAATATATGTTAGGTATGATTTTTTACTATTGGAATACTTCTCATTTTCTTGCATGAACTATGTGATTTCAATTTTTTTAATTTGCTCTAGATTTTGATGGGCCTATGGTGGCCTTTCAATCGTAGTAATGTAAAGATATGAGCACATTTTTTATGCACAATCAAGCAAAGCACCCAGACCGTCTTCAGCTTAAAAAAGCATAGGTGCAGAAAATTGCTTAAGTTGTGCGTCATTTTATCTGTATTTATTTAATTTTAACATCATTACTTTGATTAATTTAAATTTTTGATTTAAAGTCAGATATTATATTTAATTTTGAGGAATTGTAAAGTTAAAGATTAATAATGCTAAAAAGAGGGTACAGATAAACTTTCCTTAAACTGAGACCAATTAAAAAAATCGGTGTTTCGTTATAAATGGTTTACGTTTTAAAAATTACTTTGTCGGTACACATTAATTTGGCTGAAATTTCAATAGCGTTGGAGCCATAAAATAGATTAAAAATTGCTTTTCCCTTCCTTTTTCTTTTCTCTTGCATGACCGCTTCTGAGACAGGATGTTTTGTAAGAAGTACCATTGATATTACTCATAGGCATGGATACTGCGTGGTTTTGAAAGAAAAATAGCAATAAAGCATTCAAACATGCCTGGCTAATGAAGGTAGCAATTCCGACGCCACTCAGCTAGTCTGAAAGATGATTTTCACTTTGCTGGCACATTAAATGCTTATTTATGCCTCTGAGAAACCGTGTCCGAGTGTGATTTGTGAGTTGGTCCAATTAAATGATAACCGATTATCAATTATTTTCGCGCCCTTCCTCTCACCCCAGTGAAAAATTCTCCTTAGCATTCGGCCTTCAAATATTTTATCTCCCTGGCTTCAATCCTTTAAGAGTTAAAATTGTGACTGTGTTCCACTTTCCCCGTCTCCATGGGCACACCACCATTCATCACACAGGGAGGCCAGACTCTCTTCCAAACCCCGCTTTGATGTGATTGATTATTTCTCATGCGGGCAGAGGTTGCGGGTAATATTTAAAGCCATTTTAAGTTTTGAGAAATAGGGGGATGAGTGTCAGCGATAAATGACGGGAATTAGCGGTAAGATATGAAGAAATAAGGGAAAATATTTTGATTAGCGACGTTTCAAAAAAATCCAAGCTTTTCACTTTTGCAGTAAAAACAATCTTTGAATCTTCTGCGTGGTAGCAACCTTTTTTATGAATATAACATTATTGATTAGATGCACTTTTTACGTTGAATCATTGATACCATATTGATTACCATTGATCCGATATGCTATAAGTCATTCACTGGCTTAAATAAATAATGTTCACGTAAACTAAAATTAATTTCAATTTTTCACCACGAAAGTCATCTTACTCCGTAATGAGCAATATCTTGGACTCTTCAGTGATACGTTTTCTTATAGTCTTATCCTTACTTAACTAGATTTGCATTTTATTTCTGATTTATCCATTGAAATATACAAACCTTTAAAAATAATGAAAGATATTTGCAAAATGGATCAAGGTGTTGTAAAATGGAAAAGTTTATTCCGTAATATTACTTGTGTCATAGTATTAATTTTACACTGCCTGTTTACGTAATGGTTAACTCGATAACCGTGTACCAAGTTATTGAATCCAATATTTTTTTGGCGTAAATGGGTGAATTGTCTTTACCGTTAGATGAATGAAACACAATATTCAAGGCAATTTAATGAGTTTCTAAACACTGCCAAGATTCAACGAGTTGTTAAAACTTAAGCAGATCTCAGTGATAGTAATTGCTTTTATTTTGGATGATTCCGGGTCAATATTTACAAAATAATAACCTCTCGTCCCGTGCCGGAGGCGTATTTTAAGTTCCTCTAAAATATTAGCGTAAAACTTTTAAAATTGACGGAGAATTGACGAGAAAAAATTTTTTGCTTTGTTTATTTTCCCATAGGTATTATTGTATAACATTTTAAATGATTTTTTTACATATTTTGTGGTTGTTAATATATTTCTAATCCAAGGTTTGTTTTAAAACCAATCGATAGAAAATTAATGCTGATACTTGTGATGCAAAATATATTTTTTTTCCAAAGTTTGATTTAAAGTCAATCGACAAAAAAATCTGCTCAGGATTAAAAGTTTCTTGCAAGCCTTGTACTTTTTTCTAGGTATTTCCAATTCATTAAAATTTATACTTTTTTCGAGCAATTAATGGAGGAAAACATTTTTTTAACGCCTTTGGATTGTTGTTGAGAAACGATTAAAAGCTTGAAACGTACTTAAATTGCATATTTGTTATCGTATTACCCTTTATATGGTTTTCATATACGTTATATGTTCAAGAAATGTTTTCACCATTAATATTTCGTATTTTACAAATAATTACAGCCGTAAAACGACGATATTCCTATGTTACTGTACATAATTAACAAGTAAAGCGGAAGTATTCATTGGACTTTTTACGCCGATCAGGATGAGAAAGTCCTGAAAAATATCAACAAATTAGCGTTGAGTAGCTTGATATGCATTTTAATATTACACTGAAACGATACGCGTAAAATATTTTGCTCCAAGATTCTGGAAACCAAAGGTATGGAGTATTTACCTGGTTGCATCATCGAAAATTCGGGAGATCACACACCACGGTCGAATTGTGAGTAAAAATAATTGAACTGGGCGACGTGAGGAGCGTATCATGAGATCTGGCGTTCATGTATTGGACAGTAAAATTCTTCAGAAACCCTTCCCTCTGGTGGTGACGTCATCCCTAGGGAGGGAAGCGTGCGAAGCGTGGATCTAGTGAAGCGTGCCCTGGCGCAAGGGCAAGAGGGTTTCAAAGACACCGGGGGCACCCCCCGCTGGCGACTAACAGATGATCCCGTACTGGGTTCCTCCACAGGGTCCCCACGTATCCTTGGAAAATTACTGCGCTCAAGATTAATGACGAGGGCGGAACATTTCGCGATATATGAGCTCCGTGGAGAAAAACAAGAGCTGTAGAGAACATTCTGGAATGCCTCGCAAGTGCCTGTCCAATGTTTAATGGCATTCGACGAGTAATGGGATGGAATACATTTACTGCTTGGTTTTCTCTCTTGCCTCACGAGGGGTGCACTCATAGCGATACAATGCCAGTGAGGATATACGGCGACAGTTTAATAATATCCCCGCTTCAAAAATATAATGACCGCGAAGACCTTCGATACGTGACACCGGTGTCCCAAGAGTGTCAGATGTCGCCTTTTAAAACTCTTTCCGACATTTTCGATCCATTACTATTCCATATATTCTTCAGTATTTCTCATATACACACATTCTAAGTTACCCGTAATTACTGGGGGAGCTGTTATCACAAATTTAGATGAAAAATGTAATCACCATCTCAAGATTGGACTTGAAAGGTTCCGCTATTACTGCAGTGTTTCTTTGAAGTAATTAGGATAAACTATGAGTTAGCCAGTCGAGCAAGCTAAATATAAAGTGCATGGCAAAAGTACAACCAATAATTTTGCTTCAAAGTCCGTGTTTAGTAGCTGTACATTTAGTTTGGGTTATGATACAGTATCGAGTTTGTATTGTTTTAAAATATTATCTGTCAAAATTGTGTATAAATTAACACCTCAGTTTTTTTCGAGGAAATAATGGTAAAATGTACTTAACAATTGGTGGCATTGCATATATTACTCATCAATTAAACTTTATTTTTGATCGCAGCTCACGGCAAGAGTATACTGGAATAAAAGCAATGCTCTGTAATTCCTCGGAAGGTACTGCGTTGATGATTAAAGCTAATATTTCCGGGTTTCCGAATGATAGAATTTTTTTAAGAAAGTGGTTCATTGGGCTTTTAAAGCTCTAGTCCTTTTTAAGGAATAAAAGCTGTGACTTTCCGGGGAAAATATGAGTATAGACTCCCACATGAATTTCAATAAAATAGGTTCTCTTTACGGAGAAATGAGCTGCTATAATTCCGTGGAAAGCACTCTTGTGGCAATCTTATCCAGTTATAAGGACCATTGCCTTTGAATATATGCATGTGCATTTCTACTAAAGTGCAATGAAGAAATACAGCCACGCAGGCAAAAGGGAACGCGGGCCTTCTCATTGCGTGTAAATGCAGTGATGTCCCTCCCATAACCAAGGAAATTTGCACCTTTCTTCGTTCCAGGGGTAGTTTTCAATTACTCCGGTGCTTATTTAATTTGTTTTATTTTTCATAGCTCCATTACGAGTTGAAGTTTTTACAGCTAAAACTATGGTTTAGCCCTCAAAGCTGTAGAAAAAAGTAAAATTTCTCTTTCATTTTTGGATAAATAAATAGTCCCGTATGAAGTCAGAAAATGTGTCGCATACAAAAACGTTAGTTATTCTCATCATGCGAGCATTTGTAGCATCAGAATTCCACCTTTCATTCTAGTCAGGATCCCAGTTTTAAAATCTAAGTAATTTTGATTTATCTGCTCTGAAACTTAGTGGGGACGTTTTTTGTCGTATTTTTGTGTACTATTACATGTTTATAGAAACGACAATCCCAATGGACTAAAATTATCAAACGAGGAAAATAAAATGTGTTCTGTGCAAACCTTGCGGGATTTCGTTTTAATCTTTACCTTACGGTACGTAAATAATCATAATAATTAATGCTGAAAAAATTTGATGCTATGAATTAATGCTGCCCTCGGATATGAATTATTAATGTGGACGACTTCTTCAAATAAGAGAACTCAAAGAATCGAAGAGAGGATATGCAAAGATTCGATGGAATATCATTTTAATAATGCAAATTGAATGCTATGATTTCATGTAAAAATATTACTAGGTAATCATAGTATTAATGGAATTTGCCAATTGTGCACTTACTGCGCTTAGTGAAGTTATTTAGAGCATCAGTAAACCCGGAAATGTCGGCTAATAATGTAAACCTCATCATATTCACTAATTCAGTTTGATAACTCTTAAAAACCAATATTTAAAATTATTTTTAGATCCGCAAAGATATGTAGTAAGCATACGTTATATGACTTTCGGAATGAACGTTTTTGGAGAGAGTTACTATCATATATTGAATAATTGTAATCTTTTTTTTTCAAAAATAAACATAATTTTTTATTTTATTTTCAGAGTTTAGAGCCTCCAATAGCTATTTGACCTAAGACTAATATATTTTATTTGGCCAGTGAAGACAATCGGTGAATTTAAATTCATATCCATGACAAGGTCACAACCAAGGCTGAAGACATTCGACGATATCACCCAAGGCTGCTGGCGACAATCGTTGGAACCGAAGGCTGAGTATTGGTGATTTATCGATTTCTATGAGGTAACCGAATTAAACACACTATCTAAGGTTAATTCTGACCGTTTAGCAAATATTTTATTTTGTTAAATTTTTTTCAAGTTTGTCCGTTTTGTACCCTTACCCAAAATATATTCACAAATAGTTGAAAATCCCTAAATCACTACCAAATTTGGTTACGATACAAGGTGAAATAGTTTCAGTCTCCTGAAAAGAAACATATCGCATGGTCTCAATGGTATTGAGCCTTTCAAAAATTCCCCCTTCAGTTCCTTAAGGTCCCGGATGAACTAGAAACCTACTCCTGCAACGAAATTACTGTGGGATAACGGAATTAACGTTAAGGGTTAGATATACCATGGCCGACTTCATGCAGGCCATGACATGCAAATTTGGCAACACCACATAGGGGTCCTACCGCTGCCTATCGCTACGTCGTGAATGCATGTTTCATTTACGTGTGGTATTGATTGTGGTCAATCGTGGTGACCAAAAACTGATATTTAAATAGTTTTCTTTGAATTAGCCGTGAAAACATTGATACTCAGACGTGGATAAAGGTATGTAGAATAATTGGGTATGATTATTGTTTGTAGAAATTGAAAAATGCGATATATTTCTCCATCTGTAAAATTGCAAATCGACCATGTGCTCGCGCTGAATGTGAAGGTGATGTAATCTTCAAAGTCAATTGAGAGATGCCAAGGTATAGAAATTTATTTTCTTAGTTGTAATTATGGTATTGTCATTCAGGTTAAAATTTCTTTTGTTAGTAGTAATCGCGGCAAACTACTTGTCACTAACAGATAGAAAGCATGTTACTTTGGAAATATGTTTTAAGGGATGGTTTTTCACTTATTGACAGCGGTCTCTTTCCTGCGATATCAGTAAATTAGGAAATCAGAGCTCTAGGCCTAAAAAAAACTGCTTAATATGGTAACTATTGTTTGAATTCGGACTGTTTGTAACTGAGAACGTAGGAAAAGCAAACGAGATAAAGATGGGTGTCACTAAATTTTCTCTTGGTGTCATGTTTTTAAATCTAACTTACTTGCTATGGACTTGAAAACGTTCGAAAATATGAATCGAATGTTAACAACCAACAGTCACTTCCCCGAAAATAAGAGTGAAGGCCTATGAGTGCACTCTTCCAACATAATCTTCCATGATTAAGGAAGTGAGAAAGAGAATTTAGAAGGTAAAAAGTCCAATGTTTTTCAGAAGTAATAGCTGCTAGAACTTTGTCCATCGATACCTATATATGTATAGCCCGAACTCACCGGGAAATTCTTAGGTACTTAGTAATTATCTACCAAATATTATTTGGTCTGCGCCCCGGTTAAGTGTCAGTAAACCTAACCTCATTATGTGTAGCAACCAAATGTCTATTATAGCAAATATAAATAACAGAAAAGCTATAATCGTTGTATAAGGGAAGAAATTGCGCACTTTGTAATGGAACTCCACAATACCGCCCTTGCTCCAGTATTTGCATTTAACTACACAATAAAATTCAAGTGTCAATTTATTTAACAATTAGTTTTACCATTTACTTTTACATTGACACTATTAGTTTTATCAGCAATGACAAAAGTTACTTTATGATAAGAAAACTCTTTTATACGTTATCAGTACGTTGAATGAAACTTAGTAGTGATATATTCATGTAATTTAAATGAAATATTATTGAAGAAGTGAAGAAGCGACTACCCATGAATTATATTATTGTATAAAAATTTAAAATTACAAAGCTTTAAATAACTATTTAGTAGTTTAATTAGTAAACGTAAATTTACGTTTTATTTGTCTACACAACAAAGGAATTCGGAGGAATAGTGAAACTAAAACTGAAATTGACATCTTTAGCTTTGTACAAAATCTATCAAGTGAGAGAAGAGACCTAATCGCGGATTTAGTACATATTCCAGCAGCTGCACAGATTTTATTGATAAAAAATAATTTTAAAAATACCATGATCAGGTAAGAAATCAAAGATAGGGCAACGACCCAGTACTCAGGTGTACTTATCTGAAGTGGCTTTACTACGAAAATTACGACATTATTCAGCCAATATAGTGGAAGAGTTATTATTGTTGCTATTATGGAAACCAGTTAATCATACAAAAAAACGAATGTGATTAATACTTTTTTCAACGCCATATTATATATTGCTATAATTACACCATAAGAGCAGCGTTATTGGAAGTGAAATGATTGTTCAGGTAATTATTTTGATCAAATGACAAGTGAACATAAAATATTGCCACAAATTGAATTTTTTTCATATTTTGTTTCAAGTAGGCCGGAATTTAACGTATCTCCTTGGAGTGAAATTAAGTTCATAGTCATGGAGCAGTCCACCTCAAGGGAGGAGAGTGTTTAAGTGTCCTGCTGAATTCAAGGATCTTGATCGAGTTCCAAGGGGAGCAGTTTGGTCTCTACCCTGGAAAATGGATGTTCTCCAACAGTTCAGGCGCTGGATTCGAATCACCCGCCGTTTTTGATAACAAAGGAAAAGAAAAGAGAGAAAACAACGCCGAATCCCTCCCGATGCCGCTAATCGATTGACTTCCCCCGCAGAACGAGCGAGCGCGGCTTGACGGCTCGATTGGCTCCGTCTACCTTTATTGGAGCTCGATATCGGCCAATGGGACGGCAGGAAATGGCGATTCTCCGATCGATGTGGGAGAAGGGAATGAGAGAGGTAGAGTTAACGTTCACGCCTTCCTTTGCAGAATATTGGTGACGCTCGTGGAAGATTGATAAGAAGGGATACGGACTATTTATGTGCTTCGACAGACACCATACGTCACATTGGAACCGAAAGTTCCATGTCGCCGTGCGCTTTTTTTGTCTTTGACTGTCTCGGTCCTTTCCCAAATTGAGTCGGCTACACGAAGATTTCTCTGGAAATGGGCATTACTTCAGTGCGAGGAACCAACTGAAAGAAAGTGCACCATATCTTAATGAATTCAATACACTAATCACGAATCTGATTGCCATTCATTTGCAAATTGTGTTATTTCTGAAAGAAACGTATTTCAAGTTAAAAATATCAATTTAAAAAGTATTTGGTTGCGCTATGGTTTTACATTCCAATAGCAGTGGTAGCGTTATTCTGTTTCACTGTCAATTTATATTGCAAGATACGTATATCATGCATGAAGTGTCTCAAGATAGTATCGGTGAGAATGGATAAATTACATCTTAATTTGATACAACATAAACCATGCATAGTAGCCCCAAAGCAGAATGTTTTCCATCTTACTGCGACGGACCCACAAAATCTCAAATTTTTATTTCAGGAAATAAGATTTTTCACGTTATATTTACGGTTTTCCGCGTGGTTCAAAGTTAGTTAAATTTATAATTCATATAAAAAATATGTGCTTATTAATATTTGTAGTTTTATTTTAATTCCCATTCAATATTTATAATAAATGCATATGATTAAGGTTTTGTATGGTTGCATATTCTAAATTACTTATTGATTTAATAACTATTATTAGAGTGAATTTACATAGTAGCTGCAGAACTGCTTAGCTTTGGCTACTTAACACTTTGGCTACACATTTTTAGATAAATGTGATTTTTACGCGTAATTTAATTGAAAATTTTCAGTCAAAAGGATATCGTTAGTGAAATTTGACGCCGAAAAACTCTATTATCAGTCTGCTATTTGTTTAAGATGAATAACCATCGATTAAGTGTACGCAAAGGGTAATAATATTTAGATTTTTGCTGCTCTCGTGCTCACTATTATAGTCATGGGATGACTAAATGTATTGAGTTTCCGTTAACTTTCTCCATCGTGATCTAAATGTGAAGCCTTGACCAAATCACTGGGGTCAGGCACATTGTCTGCTGGTTCTCTCGAGAATATAAGCTGTGAGGGCTACCGTTATCATGCTTCTACCATTCGATCTACACGTCATGGATTAACTAATCTGAATCAATCGTCGTTCCTTCCGCTTTCACTCCTCTCAGACATGGTTAATGAGAACAGTCAAGACCCCCTTCGGTGAAGGGGTAACAGTCTTTCCGTATGGTGAGCATAATACACTGACAAGAAGAGTTATGCGTCACTTTTGAAAGGAGAACAGGGAATTAGAAAAGAAAATAGCGCTAACGAAAGAAAAGTTAAGCAATAGGAGGGAGTTAATTACGGGGACCTTTGGTGTGGTGGGGGAGGAGAGAGGGAGGGAGTGAGTGAGGTGGGCGAGGAGAGAAAACTTCTGAAGGAGATTAGGAGGACGCAGAGTAGGTGGTTGGAAGTGTTAATGAGGGACAAAAGGAAATAGAAAGCATGTTAGATAAGTGGGTAAGGGGAATTAAGAGAATAATTTTTATTGACGAGATGAAGAGAGGTATGCGGAGATGAAGAATGAAATTAAGTGGGTAGATAGAGATGTAAAAGAACACCTGTAAAATCTAGAGAATATTTGCTCTAATCCTTTTAAACCTACCGTAACAGGTAGATTACCTTAATAATAATAATATATTAAAAACTACTCAGTCGTACGATTTTGATTAATATAGCAATTCTGGTCACTACACTGTGCATGGAAGGAAATGCAGTTAGACCTATTTCCCTCATCCTATATTATGCCCGCGAGTAAATCTGTTTTAGCATCCTGTAGTTCGCAAAATGTTTTGCACTTAATTGGGAAATATATGACTTTAATGATTACTATTAATGGTGTAGCCTATACATATTCTCTCATGTGGTGTATTAGTGACTTTCTCCTGGCATTTAACTCATAATAATTTATTTATTACTAGCGAAAGGTGCCGATTGAAATTCAACGGGTGTGAAAAACATTGAACTTATTTTATAAGAAAACCACAAAGCCTGAAGAATATTGTCAGCGTGATCATTTGAGGAGTTCGTAGCCTATCTTGTATGTTGTGTTCGTTGTAGTAGACACGATGACCGTTTTCCAGGTGCACGGAGAGATGGTCCTCTTTCATGCCTGGGAAACCCAAAAATGAGTGAATGTAAGTTAACTGCACTTTAACACCTTTAAACATATATAGATAACTCGCAACGTTTATGATGTGGGAATTAGTCTAAACAAACAATTCGCAATCGTAATTAGAGAGAGACGGTTCCAATACGTGTAATACATCTGAGTATTAAACGATAATAAAATACGCTGTGTTTGTTGTAGCAACATAGGCATTATTACTATTACTATTCGCTGCTTCTGAGTATTCTTGCACATTTAATTAAGTGTGTAGTCAATTTAATTCCTTAATATATGTATCGTTTACTACAAAAGTGTTCTCTCATATGCATGCAGTGACCCTGTTAGAGCTACTTTGAGAATAGACATTGAATAATATAGTTGTTGTAAATACGCATTGAATTAATCGATTACCCCCAAAGCAATCTATCATGGGGCCCCTCTTATACAGATTTTCTTTCTACGTGCTATCATGGGCCTGTAGGAAAACGTTATATTAAAATGCCAGGGGCGTGAATATCCTTTGAAAATCAAATCTCTGGTTGTCAAGGAAATATGCTATCGTTGATTTCAGAGAAAAATGTGAGATTTTTCAGCTAAAAACATGATATTCAGACAAATATGAAACTCAAAAGAATATCGAATGAAACAGTATTTATTCAGCCATCCGATTAAAAACATTCCAACCCTCTATCTTCAGCGGAAGTAATTTTAAAAAGCAAAATATGAAACCACTGCAGAAAACCCAAAACGTAGTGTACCAAAGTAGTGGTCCCTTTTTTGGACCTTTATGGGCCCTGAGATCTTTTTCAAATAGTCTACAATTTTCCTCATGTCTTGAACTATTAGTCTGCAAAATTTCAGCACGATCAGATTAAAACTGTAGATTTGTATAAAAACCAAACAGACAAACAAACATAGAAACAAACAAACATTCTTCTTTATATATTTAGATAGAAGAAGATGTTGACGCATTGTGATTTGACAGCAAATGAGGGCAAATATCCTCCTTTTTCCCGATAAAATTAATACAGAAATAATTTTTGGCCTGCACTGACTTTAAATATTCAAAAATAGAAGGTTCATCAAAATGAATTAGGCAAAAAATTATATTTAGGAGTAAATCTGAAACTAGCTTGAGTGATTGATTTACTACAACTCATCACATGGGGTATTTTAATCCACGTTGGGATAATAACTACAAAAAATCGATAGGTATCCGAATATTTAAGCATCTAAGTAAATTAGTTGAATTAGGTGGATGCGCAAATGACTATAAACTGTGAATAACAAAAACAATAAATATGGTTCAACATTTTCTTCATGCTTCAATTATTAGTCATTTAAGAGTGTCTTTGAGTATTTGAGGGATGATACCAGCACAATTGGCTATTGTAGGGTGCGGCACCTTATTGGGGTCATTTGCGTCACTGCTGACGTGAGTGGGGCGGAGAGAGGAGATGGGACATTAAGAAGCCAAGGAAGGTGAGGATAAATTTGGCGCCATATCGGCAGTAAACTGTTTGTTGCAACAGACCCGAAGGTTACTGCGATTTTAAACGTATCAACCGGCGAAGACAAGCTTACCCTGATCTGCTCTCCTCACAGAAGCAGTAATTTAATTGAAAAACCACAATGCGGTCCAACAGCATACTGCGTTTGGTGCCAACCAATGAATAAAACTGGGAAAAAATTTTACTTTTTGTTTGTGACTAGGATCTCCCTATGTGTGACTGGTTCCTTTCTTCCTAAACCAAAGGATAACCAACGATATAATTGTCCTCATTTGCTTTTGCGGTCAGGGCATAGGTTTTTTATGCTTTTATGTTTTTTTCCAAATTTTTACCCACAGTTTGTTCCGGACGACCAATAAAAGTTCTTTTCATTGTAGGAGATCCGATGGAGTCCCCCTACACAGAAAAAGTATTGTTGAATCATCGTGGAGTGAAAACTAAATTTATAGCCTAAGTGTTTGAGAAAAAAGCTGATATTTACAATTTTGTGTACCTTTTCTGTGAAACATAGACTTTTACGCTATTTAAAAATGCGAATGAATGGGTAATATACGTTTTAATTGACAGATACCAATGTATTTTAAATGGAAATGTGTCATGCAAATAGACTATAGCGCCGCATACCGCTTGATAATGTTAAAATTTTGATGTGTTCATTACACCCATATGCGGTAACATTTGGCTCCATATTCTGCAGGTATTCTGCGTATGCTTACCTGATTTTGCTTGAGTTCAAATGACAGGAGCTCAGGAGGGCTATTTCGTCTTCCGATATTCTGATCTATCAGAGTCGGAACTACTCCCTCCGGATTCTGATCCTTCCGATTAGTCGGAATCGGATCTCCCGTGGAGCAATTTGGTAAACTCATCGAAAGTAAGTCCATCGAATTCCATAAGCGTTACTTGTTTAGATTGACATGCATTAACGAAGAACATACTGAAGAAGTACGATTAACTGAATAAACTGATAGTAGGTAGGTATGCGTCACGGATTACTTTGGGCAGATAATAAGAATTATTCGTTGGGGAATCATAATCAATCTCTTGCTGAATATGAATCCAGCGTAAATTTCAATAATAACTATCTAATCTCCTTGCTAATTGAACATTCAATTTTTTTTTCAATTTTCTCCATCTACTTCGCTCAATGTTACTCCGAACTTTGACCTAAATGTAGAGTCAGTGAGCCCACAAGGGGCGCTTAGAACATTGAGTTCCTGAGTAAATACTTGTGCCTATAAACAGAGTAAATAAGTGCGAATTGTTATTAAATGGAACCAAAATAAGTAGTTTTTCTATAAAACTATCAGTGAAAAAGCACTGATTTGCAATGTCGATTCTATTACAGTGGCAATTGGAACCTAAAGTGACGTAATTTTCTACGATGGCATTTTTTGAAAGAATCGTGCTGGTACTAATTACCATTACCACTAATATTTCACAAAAATTTGTCCATAATTTTAACATATATAAGTTTTCCTTAATGTTATGCAAGTTTATAGTCGAAAATTTAGTTCTGAAGTAAATAGTAATGGCTATAGTGTTAACGGGATTTAAATGCTGTTTGCTGCCACGCTAGCGTGCAAGCAGTAAAGCAAATTATTGAATGTCTCTTCATATGAGTCGCCTTCTTGAAAATGTTCTTTGCTCGCACTGACAAAGATTTATAGTGTTATGGTCATTACTGCGCAGTTAGTTCTCTCAATCTGTGCCTTAATTCAAGCTCCTTAAGTTTTCCGAGGAGTGAGTGGCGTAAATAGGAAGAGACGATCTAGGCAGATTTCCAGAGCCTTCTACATGTTCAACCCATTTTTCTGTTGTTGGCTGCTTTTAAGCACTCTACCTCTCTCGCACTTCACCCCTTATCATATCAGAGTGAGGCTAAGTTGATCACAGGGCCTGAAAGAGGCAACTATTCCTCAGTGTTGTCGAGACAACGACTTCAGTTAGTTTGTGTGAGGTTTTTTCTCGTCATATTAGAGACCATATTCCTATTTTATTTTAAATTACAAGCAGATTTAATAGACATGAAGGAAGTGTAATAATGTTAACCACGCAAAAACTTTATTGCGATGACTGAACTTCTAAGTAATTAACTGGATGTTTTCTTTGTGATTTTATAAAACGTATCACTTTGAGTAATGTATTATATTTTTAATTGAATTGAGAAAGCATGTGAAATATACACTGTTAGCTCAATATCTGCGTCAGAACTTTCCCTCACTTCATTAAATGTAGTCTCCCTAGAGTGCATACCATATCCAATGGAAAACATCTTCTTTGCTTTGAAAACATCTAGAAAATTAGTTTAAAAAGTTTCTGATATTTTGTTAGCATTGGAAAGATGATTTTATTTCTTTTTGATGAAATCAAAGTCATTGAATTTTATGTGCATTAATTATTCCCTCAAACTATCTTAGCAAGTGTCAGCTATTCTCGGCCATCATGTGTTGAAAATCTGAGGGAAGCGAGGTTCCAGCATTGTTTATAATCGGGATACTATTAATTACAAATACTTTTGTAAATGAGAGTCTAATAATATTGACGTAGTATTTTCACATACTGGTTGAATAAACTTCTGTTACGCAACATAATTCGTTTTTTTAATGTGAGTACACATTTTCAAATTTATAACTAGTATTCAAAGAACTCGCCGTATTTACTTCTTTAATTCTTTTTATTTTGCCGCAGCAGTGGGTTTAGCTGTAGAGAAAAATGTTTGTCATTGATATAATTTTATATTACCCAACCAATTCAAATTATCGGTTTTACTTTCATCGAGGAGGGTGATTTATTAAGCTTTTGTTAATCCTGATTATCCCGTTAGTTATCCCCATCACTATTATTAGCTTTCCACAGCCTGGCATCAGTACGTTTTGCGACCGTGATTTTACTAACTATCACTTACATTTTCATTTCCTGGTGACTCTGCTTACTCGTTGATTTTCATTGAGATAGTGTGGACGGAATATCAATCTTAATTTCATAATAACCTTCATGGTAAAAAATAAATCTTAAATTAGCTCGGTAAAAGTAATATGTTTGAATGATTTTCCAGGAAATAAACGGGTTTTAATAAAAAAAATATCCCCGTAAAACAGCCCCTTAGATCCGCTAATTTTTCATAAACATTAAACTGACTAAACATTCTAACCACTGTTACAGTAGAGAGCAGAGGTGGGGTCACGTTGGAGTCAAACTAAGTTAAATGATAAAAATTAACGTTTGAAATCCAGCTAGCGAGTAGCAACAAGTGAGTTCCTACTTACCTGCAGTAGCATCAAGCCTCGTGGTGTAATGTTGGGAAGTATTTGCAAGTCAGCGCTGAACATTATGATAGTTTGAGTTTCATGCATATCCATTCTGTAATTGATAAAGAGACTTTTGACGAATAAGGCTGTAAAAATTACATGCCTCACTGACCCTTAGCTTTTGGTGTAACGCAACCTATTAAATTTTCATATAGTGTTAAATCGAATGAAGTAGTGAATTTGATGCATTAAACTATATGCCTCTCAATATTTTTCCTGCGATTCATATCAATGAAACATCTGCGACAGAGTCTTTTGAAATAATTGTACAGATTCAATTTTCGTTTCCATTCGCCGTGAGGCCTCATTCACAACTAATTAACCGTGATTCATTGGTCGTTCAATCCTAAGATTGGTTTACTGCAGCCCTTCATCCTTTCCTATCTAATGCTAGTTCCCTTACTCCCTGGCTGTTCTCTTTGCCTACCTTTCTTTTAATTTGGCCCCTGTATTTACTTCTCGGCCTTCCACTCGGGACTTTTCCCTCTATTTTCCTTTAAGTTATATTCTTCAAAAACTCATTGTGTTTCAGGGTGTTTCCAATCCATCTGATTTTTCTTTTCTGTTTAGGGTTCCATCTGTTCTTTTCCTCTTCTAATCTTCTGTAAACTTCTTGATTTATTATTTTATCCTTCCATTTGATCCTCAGCATCTTCTAACACCAGGTTTTATACTATAAGTACCTACGAATTTGCTGGTGTGGGCAGTGCATTTTTAATTTAATTTTATAATTATATCCTCAATCTCGAAAAGAGCACCATTAGGCTTTTCCATCGGGCGCATGAAAAGAAACAGACTAACACAAACACCCACATCCTGAGTGGTGAAAAATCCACACAGGTGGGACTCGAGCCCACGACCCTCGAATTAGCAGGCGAGGACTTGACCCAGTCACCAGGGCCGACACTGAACATAAGCGAATCCATTTTCGTGATATATTGTGCGCATGGGCGCGACGAGGTTAATACTTTCATCCTTCAAAGAGGCACGTTTGATGTTAAAATAGCTTTACAATACGTTCTTCAATTATAAAGAATGCTTCTTAATATTTGGTTATTAAGGGCAACGCTCAGACACGATGTGTGCGTAAGGAACATAATAGAGGGTAAAATGGAAGGGAAAACACAACAAGGAAGACCAAGGGACAAATAGATCGTATTCAGAAATGTAGCCAGGGGGAAGGGGAACATGGGGTCCGGAAGGCTCCCTGCGAAATTTCGATTTATTGTTAGTTGTATAAAGGGCACTAAAGAAAAAATTCAAATTTGTTTTTTTTAAAGCAGCAAATGTTTTCATTTGTTATTTATCCCGAAAACGTTTTTCAATTAGTATGTTCGATATTTTTGAAACAAAAAACAAATGGTATTGTATTCTTGCAGAAATTTGCGCATCAAAACTTTAAAAAAGTTTGGCTGTTACACTGTAGTCAAAATTGTCTAAGCACAGACTTTTCTACTGGTTTTCAAAACTTTTCACCCCCTCTCCCGCTAATACTCCGCATGGACCCCCTCGAAACGAAATCCTGGATACGTTACTGTACAGGCCAAATAAAATGGGGTGTTAATCAGATGAGTTTTTAAGGCAGGAAGGAATGATCAAGGGACAGGGAACAATGGAGGGCTGCAATCAACCAATCTTGGTAGCCCTAAGATTGGTTGATTGCAGCCCTCCATTGTTCCCTGTCCCTTGATCATTCCTTCCTGCCTTAAAAACTCATCTGATTAACACCCCATTTTATTTGGCCTGTACAGTAACGTATCCAGGATTTCGTTTCGAGGGGGTCCATGCGGAGTATTAGCGGTGGAGGGGGTGAAAAGTTTTGATCTGATGATAAATTTTAAATGCTAATGATCGGAAACATCCTGACGGTATTCTAGTGTACTTCATTCACCCATAAACCTTTTCTTTCTTGTCCGAGGCAGATCTAATCGACCGACCCTTATTTTAATTTTGAATGGCCATTGGAGAAGTTTATGAGTGGGGCAATTCTATGGGAGATTTGAACAAGGAGTGTTTGAAGTCCCTGCCTGGGAGGCCTTGCTTTTTCAGCCTTTAGATTAGGCCGTAGGTGAGTTTGAGTGGTCATGTTTAAAATAATGATGCACGCTGTTAAATACATCACAGCGGCTTAAATTTTAAGCTTACCATTGAACCACTGTTTACCATGACTCGGCGGTAGTCATTGGTACGTGTATGAAAGATATAGACAGCAAAAGAAATATCGTGCATTAACTGCGATATATTCAAATTATCAGTCAAATTCTGCATCTTGTCACACCATAAATAAATTTTCCACCTACTAATTTGTCCTTCGTAATACACTATTGACGATAGTTATTGTAACCATCATTCAACATTATCATCGGCATTTTATAACAACTTAGTCATATCGCTGTTATTTTTGAAAATATCGTCGATGTTAATTTATTTTCGGGTTGGCCGAATTCTCCTATAGTAAAGAAAAGAAAACTACATAGCCAATCCACGTTAAATGATTTCGCCTGGTGATGCTGACAAGTGTCGAAACCTAGGTCGGGTACTAATTCTTTTGATATGGAATTGTAGTGTGGTTTTTATTTATATTCAAATATATTATTATCATTTATTATTATTCAGTGGAAAAAGCTAATTCATGAAACAAATTACAAAAAATGTAAATACTAAAATATTGTAAGATTATTTTCAACTAAATTTTGACTTTTTACTACGTCATATTCAGTCGAAATTCCCTATTTCTGGGTATTATTGATAAAACAACGCGGGAACGCTAAAAATGTTTCGCCAGAGCATTCAGTACTCGTGGTACAAATATGCCACTAAACATATCGAAGCGAAATTGTTAAATTATACGAGGTTGCGCGAATTAATGCTAAAATTTATAGACTTATTGCTTTCAGGCGTAATTTTAAAGTACCCTATTGTTCATAAAAAATGAAGGAAATATTTTATAATACACTATACAAATTTTCATGTCACTTGCGAATCAAGGTTTCGAAATGTCAAGTCATTATCAAGGCAGTTACACTAGTTAAAAATGCAGTCTAAATACGTGCAGAAGAGGATTAAAGGGATTAAGGGGAAGGGGATGAGGAACGGGAAGGACAAAGGAGAAGAAATATTTCCACCAAATTCCTTAATTCGTATAAATACTTGTTCTGTAACTAGTACAACTGCCTTGATAATGAATTCATTCGTCAAAATCTTGGTCGGAAGTGATATAAAAAATTGTATTCTGGATTATACAGAATTTCCTTCATTTCATATTGAAATTTATTGAAAAGTTGGCAAAAAGTTAGTTGAGATTTATTTTAAAAATACATGACCAACTCTCAATAATATAAACGCATACATAGAAATTTATGCGTTAACTAATCACTTATTGGATGGTGTAACATGAGTCAAGCAGTCGATATAGCTAGATATTGAAAACCACTGCTACAAGGATGTTTTTTTCTGAAGAAGGATAAATTAATAGATAGGGAAAGGGGTTGTGAAGAGATTAAAGAATGGTGAGGACCAGAGCAGGATTGAATGGTACAGGCAAGAGGCGGGGAGGGGGGTTTGTGGGAGGTGGAGGAGGGAGGGAGGAGGGGAGAGACGAGAAGGGAGGAGGATTATTCGCTGGAAGCGTGGAAAAGAGCGCCCCTTTGGAAGACTTAAATGCCTCGTGGGCGTGTGCAAATGGACGCTTAAAGATAAAAAGAAAGGATACAGCTTGGAAGTCGTAAGTCGATGGGGAGGGTTGCGCGGTCCGCCTTCCATGTGGGTGGAATGGAGGGGAGAAGGGCGGTCAAATGGAGGAGGGAGGGAGAATGGCGACGTAAAATGATTATTGATTGCTCGCGAGGACGAGGCGCGAAACCGCACTTCGGGCACCGACTCAAATCGGTGTATTTGTGCATGCGAGAAGTGGCATTGACATTGAGTTGTGGACCTATTCTGTGGCTCTCTACGAATTTCCTAACCCTTCAGCTGTTCGTCTGTGTTCGTGGAAAAGTAAGAAAAACTGGTGGAGAATGAAATTAAGTTTGTGAAAACATTCGAAAGGAGGTGGAAAAAAAGTGGTTGGAAGACTTATTGAGAAGTAGCGGGACACAGCATAAACAGAGAGGCCAAACTGATTGCTTGGAATGCTATTTTATGAAATGAATGTTGCGCGTAGCCGCCATGTTCTTGGGCATTCATTTCAAGCACAAAGCTTGAAATATCTGCCGTGAATAGTTATATTTGACGAGTTGTACATGCGTGGAAGTGGTACGAAAGGAAAATTTTAAATTGCTCATTTAGACCTAAATAAAAGCAATAATCAATGGGCAAGAAAAAGAGGTGATTCCGATTTAAAGAGAATAGTTTCTATAAAATATGAATATCCTACAATATTCAAAAATGCGGATCATAATTTTATTGTTTTTCTTTTTCACGCGAGGGAAATATGAAGGAAATATTGTAAAACTATTCAATCAGTTCCCACAAATGCAATTATTCAAACACCAAATGTATCGGTTTTTAAAATGTTGCTGAACTTGTGTTGGAGCCCATATATTTATGGATGAGACTAAGAAAGTTCTCAATGAGACATGATGCTCACGTTGTACATAAATAACTTCCGTGTAACCTTTCCTCTTTAAAATGCCATTTTCTCTCGCTGTTCCCAACTACATAACTCTCGACTGGCTGGGAATGGGATGCAACTTGCGGATTGGGTAAAACCTTTTACGGCCATCATCGCTTTTGGCCTTTTTGTATGTACTCTGTGATAGCGGTTTGATGAAAAAGTTGATGAAATGAAGAAATTGGGGAATGAAATCTTAGCATGACTCCAGGAAATTGGCCGTGTTTTTTTAAACCTTCCACCTCCCGGATTTTCCCTCCCTGGCAAAAATAAAGTGTAGGTTGAGCGTAAGATAAGGACACGACGGGTAGTAGGCGGGTGTTAGTGATACGCGTGGCTTACAGGTAAGCGGTGGTAATTGGATGGTAATTTAGAACATCCGAGGGTCGGGGACCGGTAGAGCAGCAGTAGGGAAACCCCACGCTACCGTCCATCGGCGTCTTCCTGTGCTGTAAGTCGTGGGTAGCGGAGTGTTCCACTCTTGTCCTCGTAGTGTAGGGGAATTGTAGGACGGTGGTATACCATGCGATCTGCATCTCCCTGAGGCGTAAGATGCGGGTAGCGAAGTGTAGCACTCGTACCGTTATAGCGTAGGGGGAATGGTAGGATGGCGGTATGCCATGCGACTAGGGATCGTAAGCAGGCGTAATGGACGGGTAGCCGCCGTGTAGGTAGATGGCTAAGGGAGTGTGCCCCTCCACTGAAGGCACGGTCCCTTTCAGAAATCTCTTTTAAATTGAGTGGCGTCACCTCCTCTCCTTCTGGACATCACTACCTCACTCTCTTATCTTGCATTCTGTGTTCCATGACAGAACTGCTCATCGAGTGACTGGAAAATTCAGCTGGCGGTTTACCTGGACAACTAAATATTCATGTGTACCTTAAGAGTTATTTTAAAAAGAGAAATTTTTAGAAAAAAATGATCGCTTCTTGCCTGTGGGAGACTGTTGTCACATCCTGCATGGTCTTTCACATTCCATTTTTTAAATGATAAACGTCGGGTGACTCAAAAAATGCCTAGAGAGCTGGCATGGTTTACATCATAAACACAGAGAAGATCACAAGAACATTTTAAAAGCCTTAAATATCCATCAACCTAGCAAACTGCCGGCTGAAATGTTGATAGTCAACCTTAGAGCGAATAAGTCATGCTGCACGACTGCAGAGAGTGAAAAAGAAGTTTCTGGAACGATTAGGTATGTGGCACTGCTCTATTTCTTAAGAGACATTTGAAAGCGACTGCACATGGCAGGCTATTAATTCTACTTGAGCACTAAACATGTACAGTACAGCTCATGACTAATGAGGGTAAAATTTAGTAATTTTATGCTCATTTCTTCGCCACAAGAAATTTTCCACCATAAAAAAATTTTGAGCAATCTTCTACGATAATTTGACAATCGTTATCAACGCTAATAATGCCTCTTGAAAGATAAGTCATTTCTACTAGCTTCTTCACTTCTTGAAGTGAACTATAGATTACATCATTGCAGAAGATAACACACATCCAACTTAGGTTACTGGGTCAGTCACTACAAAATTATCACTGTTACATAGCTGCAGAACTTGTAATTTACACAAATCAATAACAAAATTGATGAGTCCCTCACTGAGTATATAGTATTCTGGGAAAAGTGAAAATGATTTGAAGTGAGTAGTAGTGAACTACATTTCCAGGGACAATAATGAAATTTCAACTAGAATTTTAACACTTTGACTGACAGCTAGGATATTTTCCTTGATATTCAGCAGAGTGATGTAACTTTCTCAGTTATGACAGGAATGAAGTGAAGACAAGTAATAAAACAGAAACTGTTGTACAAAAGTAATAATTTAATTCATTTTTGGTAGTGCGTAGATTACAAACAGTCACAGAGCAGTAATGTGATGACTATCAGATCTGAATCAAAGCATAAAGAAATATTATATTAAAGCCATTTTGATTGAATAGTGGTAGCAATAATCAAGTTAAAATAATCTTAATTCTCGTCTTGAGAAGTACCAGGTCTTGGCCATAGGACACCGACGAGGACGTGTTGCCGGCCAGCTAATTAATTTTGAAGTGACGCAATTTAAGCCATCAATGCTCTCTGAAAAAATTATGGATAATTGGTTGCCACCCTACTGACAAAAATTGTGGTACAGATTTTGCAGAATTAATTAATTAAAACGTTAAATATTGACGGAGAAATTATTCAACGGAGAGCGAGAATTACAAAAAATATAAAAATATAATTCTTTACATAAAAAACAACGGAGTCGGTCGGCTATTTGCAAAGCAGTGAATCCAAAACAAATTTCACAAATTTCACAGGCAATCGTGAAATAATGATGCATTCCAGGCGTCCTATATGGGCGAAGTAACGCCTCGCATCGCCATCGGAGTAAAATTCGCTGGTTTTCATAGCAGAGTGCTCCTGGATGTTGAAATCTATCAGAACCACTGGCTTGAAATACTTGTTCCGGAAAGTTTTAATTTTTTTCACAGGGTTATCCCTTACTATCTGATGTCTACAAAACCTTACCTTCGCCAACAACTTTTTGTATTCACCACTCCTGATCTCTTCTACCATTCTTTCTTACCACAGCATCTAGTAGTTCACTTTCAGTAAGGCCGACACTCTACGAACAAGAACCCCACGTGCACGCCAGGTGAGTTTTGTGAACTGTTGATTTTCTACGATATTTAAACGGAATGGTCGCACGGACTTCTGGTGTCAAATTCTACGTTTTCACCCGCCGACGAACGAGGCGATTGTTTACGGGGAAAGGGATTCTGAGCCAGGAACAATCACAGAACTTCTTAATAGATTCTTACAACAGTAAGTTAGTAAGTCTTACGACCTTGAGTTGAAAGTGCTTTCTTGCCTTCAGTTCGCTGAAGAGGGCTACCTTGTAGCCGAAGTAAGCATATCCGACACGCACACATCGTCTTTTGCTTATTCTTTGCGTCGTCCCTCCTTTAACATTATTATTGTCTATGTTGTTGACTTTGTTCTTTTTAAAAGTGAGTTTCCGACCCATAGTTGTTTCTAATTGAGTGTTTTACGGAGTTTGTTTTGAAGTGTGATTGCTCTGTGATTGTCCCAGGCGTGGAATCTCTTTCCCGTAAACAATCACAGAAAGAGCGATTGGTGGTCATAACTTCGGCGTCCTAAACGGGGCCCCCCTTTCAGCCCAGTGAAGGATCCCACTGTGAAGTTGAGTGTATGTGTCCTGTAGTTGGTCACTGGCGAGGAATTAACCTTCCCGTGAACCATCACAGATAGGGTAATCGGGTATAATTTTAGTTTCTGTGATGTGCTTATGATGACGTGTGGTGCAAGTACTTTTACGGCCATAGGAGTTTTTTTGTCTTTGCTTTGCGACTTGAGGAATATTAAGAGATATGAGGAGCTTAAGACTATAAGATATGAGGATACTATAGTGAATATATGGTGAGTCATCGCATTATTGGTTTAGTTGGTTTGATATTTTGGGGAGGCAACTGACACCTGATATCCTTTGCACCACCGAGGACAGGTCGGTAGGTTAGGACAGAAATGAGTATTCTACATCTACATACTATCCTGCGAGCCGCCGAAGAGGCATGTGGAAGGGGATGTTAGGATACCAACCATGGAAAGAGGGGATGGGGAGGGGGAAGAGGACTGAGGTGAATCGTGTGTTAACGATGTATCTTAAGACAATGTCATGCTGTTTTTCCAGTGATGCGATGGAAGAAGGAATTTTTGTACCTGAAGGTTCGGCAGCGTATGTCTTATTTGGTCTCTCCTATAAGTTCCAGAGATATTTCATTCATTCCTTTTTCTGCTCCAGATGGCAGGTTTCCTCATGGGCTCTTCCTCCTCCACTCCACTCTTCTCTTAGCCAGACGCTTTGTGTCCGCGTACCTTCCGTCTATTTTAATGTCATCTGGCATTTGCTTCCTTTTCCTTCCCCTTTCCCGCTTTCCTTCCACCATTCCTTCTTTATCCGTCGTTAGCAGACAATGTCTTCGCAGGGAATGTCCAATCCAATTCCTCTTTCTTATTCTAATCGTTTCCATCAGAGTCCTTTCCTCGCCCACTCTCCTCAGTACCTCCTCGTTTCTCACTTTATCCTTCCAACTCACTTTTTCCATCTTCTTCCATATCCACATCTCCAGGGCTTCCAGTCGTTTCTCATCCACCTACTTAATTGCCCAAGTTTCCGCCCCATATAGTGCCACTCTCCATGTATAGCACTTCACTAGTTTCTTCCTTAACCCTTTGTTCAAAGGCCCGCATAGTAGCTTCTTTTTCCTTTGGAATCCTTCTTTTGCTAATGCTATCCGTCTTTTTATCTCAGCTGTACAAGAAATATCTTCTGTTATAATACTCCCCAGATATTTGAAGCTCTTCACTTGCTCGATGCATCCCCCTTCTAGTTTGATTTTAATTTTCTCCCCGTTTGCTCCGATGACCATACACGTGGTCTTCTTCTTGTTTATCTTCATTCCATATTCTATACATTTGGTGTTAAGGTCTTCTAGCATTCCAATTATTTCTTCTTTGGTTTCCGCTAATGCTGACATGTCATCTGCAAATCATATGCACTCTACTCTTTTCCCTCCCAAACACACCCCTCTTCTACCGTCATTTCACCCTTGGATAATTTCTTCCAAATACATGTTGATTAATATTGGGGACATGCAGCATCCTTGTCTTACTCCTTTTTCCAGGCCAATTTCCGCATTCATCTGACCTGCTATCCTCGCTCTTGCAGTTTGGCCTAAATAGAGGTCTTAAGTTAATCTTCTTTCTTTCCAATCGATCGCTCTTTTTTCAGTACAGCCATTAATTTGTCCCA
Organism: Pyrrhosoma nymphula; assembly: GCA_963573305.1. NCBI lineage: Eukaryota > Metazoa > Arthropoda > Insecta > Odonata > Coenagrionidae > Pyrrhosoma > Pyrrhosoma nymphula. The sequence goes on from OY754329.1 coordinate 45,990,807, forward strand.
TCTTACTCTGTCAAATTCCGTTTTTCAGATCAATGAAATCTACATATACCTTCCCCAGAAATATAGCGCGTGGACAATAATATTCTCCGTGCCGTACTGAAACTCATATGATCGGAGTTTTGCAAGTAAGTAATCAAAGCCTAGCTTCTAGTTTCCGAGTCTCTAACGGTTACCAACCTAATACTTCCATTAGCTGTGTGACACTTTCTCTATGCTCGTAGCAGTTTTTAAGAAGCGTTCGGCTTTTCTTTGTATTTTATTTACTTCGCGAATCAAATCTTTCTGTGCAGTGTTCCAAATACTCGCGGCGTATTTGAGATGTGATCTAACCAGGGCAAAATATTATCTCTCTTTCACTTCTTCATCAAAGAACCGTCCTACCATTCGCTGGATAAATCCTAGTTTCTTTAATGCAACTCCACTAATGTCTCGTGCGTGTTTCCCCCATGTTAGGTGTGAAGTCAAGGTGATTCCCAGGTCCATCGGACTTCTTTATATTAATCCCTCCCACTTTTAAGATATAGCGTAGGTGTAATGCCTCTCGCAAGAAGTGTACATTTACTAAGGTTAAGTTCGAGCACCTACTCAAGACACTACGAGTTTACGATTGTTGAGTTCCGATGAGAGAGCTTCAGAATTTCAGATTCAGAAGTCCTAAAATTATTTCCTCCCTAAAATTTTTTACTGTGTTGGGAAAGGTCATAAAAATATCTTCAGGTAACTCATTCCATTCTTTAATTCTGCGGTTTAGGAGAGAATTCTTTAGTAGATCCGATTTCTGCGGCCTGTAAACTGTGGTCCTTCCTACCTATACATATCTAGTTGGGTTTATCTAACCTTTGAGTGAATTCCCCCAAGCCTTTTCTTCCTTTATCGATTTGTAGATCCCTATATAAACGAGGAATAAGAGGGGACCGATACCGAGGGTATTTGGGAAATGAATAGAGGGTATAGAGAAACCTGGCGTCTGGCATTAGTCTGATTAGCCTGATTTTAACGAAAAGCACCAAGGGGACCACAACTCAACGTCCCATGTGACGGACGGAGTACTACACTTAAAATGCTCTCCACATGGCACCCAAGTATCGAAATCGGAATTCCGATGAAAAGTGTCTACCACAGCCGGAATACGAAACCGGGCCCTCGGGATGGGAAGTCAATACTGTAGTCATAACACCAAGCAGATTACGATGATGGGGGAAGTTCCCCCATGAACCAATCAGTATACTAGAAAACGTATGCTAATGAAGCTTTTCGTCAGAGTTTACGGAGAAAAGAAGCAGAGAAAAGATTATTTCCCTTTTTCCACTACTCACCGCGATTGGACGTCACAGAAAGACTAGCCAATGAATGGCGTTTCCCCTTCCACCTCAGATTTTGGCTCCCGGTGGCCGAACAGCGCTGTGAATTCTCGCGAACAAATGCCCGTTGGGTTGCGAGGTTTCGCGTTAACCACTTATTTTGAGGCCCGACCAACGAATTCTAACTCGCACGGAGTAAATTTGGCATCACAGACGATACAAGACCAAAGTGAACCTCACGGTAGTCGGATAGAGACTGAATAGTCGGATAGAGACCCCCCCCCATGAATACCATGCCTCTTTTGTGATTGGCAGGGAAAGTGAAAGATACACCAATGCATTCAAGATCAACCGGCATAGGTTGGGAAAAAATGTATGGTTTAAACTCTTGTTCGAATTGTAGTGCATTAAAACTAGAAAAACTCAGATTATTTGGTTGGTTATACGGGGAGGTGTCCGTCTTCTGAGGTAATTTTCGTCGGGATAGGTGAGTAAATTGGTAAGGGTTTGATTATTTAGGGTAGGTTGGAGAGAAATCTGGCATCGGTATTTATCTACTCTAAACGAAAGGCGGTTATGGGTCCACAGTTTAACGTCCCATCCCACGGACTTAGTGCTACTCTTGAAAAGTTATTCGCAAAGTGCTCAAGTAGGGATCAGTATTTCACTGAAAAAAGTCCGCCACGTCCGGGATTCAAGCCTAAGTCTTCGGGTGTGAGATGCCAGTACTCTAATGAACCATAAAACCCCAATCTTGCGAGAAATCAGTCGTTGCGGAAAAAAGGATTGGCGTGAAATGGAGCCATATTATCATAAGAAGAAGATCCGACTTCATGGAATGTTTTCATGATTAAATGAATATAATATTTTAGTTTTCCACGGCTTTACTTTTCAGAATACGACCGATTTCGCCTATTAAGCCCTCTCCAGAGCTATATGATGGCTTAACTGGTTTGGGCTTAAAAATAGGTCGTGTGAATAATTTTCCACGAGAAAAAATGCACCTTACCCGGGAATCGAACAACAGTCCCTTAGCTTGCCGGGCTAATGCGAAGAGAACCACCCATACCTCTGGTAAAGAAGTATACGTCATGTGACCCGGAAAGGAACAGATCCGTTGTTCGATTTTCGGGCCAGGCGAGTTATTTTCTTCAGGCAAACTATTCATATTTCTTTGATTATTTATTTGAGCTTTTATTTCCAGCAAAGGTAACGACTTAAACGAAGCCAGTCGCATTGTGAAAAAGAAATGGTGAGAAACCAAAAGTTATGTTAGTTTAATTATGCATAAGAGACTTTCGAAAGGCGGGTTTGGAGGAGAGTAGATAAAGCTGGGAAGATAACGACAATTAAAGCTACTGCAATGCATTATGGGAGGAAATGCTATCGGCGGGGGAAATTTAGCGTCAGAGAAAAGTGAATTGAGAAGGGGGATGCTGAACGGGGCAGATGATTGAATTGGGAGAAGGGAGTGTTGTTATAGCTAATGTCCTCTAAATACACGGATATTCTTCAATTGAAATTTATGGTTTAGCAGTGTTAACGGGAGTTTATCGTTAAAGCTGTTGAAGATACTTCTTAGTATAGTACATATGTACCAAGAATCACCATTAACATTCTTTGTTCCTCAATAACCAAAGTGAAACAGAAATTCGTCTGCAGAACCCTCTAATGAAAAATAATTAATGCAATGTAATATTCCCATAAAATAGGAAAATATGTAGTAAATAATGAATAACAGTGTGCAATATAATTTGGAAAACTGACTGAGTTTAATATAATGCAAGGAAAGGCGTCATCAATAATCTTTAACCTAGCAGCATCTGCATACTTCTTGAGCGAGGGAACTTATTCAAAGGTCATCGTTCGGTCAACGTCCAAGTTCACTTTGGGAGCTAAAAAAAAGTTATGGCTGGTCTGAAGGCAAATGGAGTGGTGATCGTGGGTCATTGAGTGTTGTTGACTCCAATGATTTTTCTTATTACGTAGAAAAATATGTGAACCTCATTTCTCTTATGCCTTTTTTAGAGGCTAAGTGTAAGTACTTCAAGTCTCATATTTTGCAGATCTTAGGTGGTGATACTTGAATGAAGTTTTTTTCTCACTCCCGGAATAAAAGTGTTCTTTATTGATAAACGCCAACAGAGCTAATTTATTTTGAGCCACATTTCAGTAATTCAGACGTGAAGTAACAAACGTATGATGGTGAGAGTGGACATTGCTTAGAAAAAATTAAATACCTACCTACCAATGTTTATTTATCTCTTGGCAATATTTGGTTTAAACAATTTTTATTTATCTCTTGGCAATATGTGGTTTAAATAAAAGAAATCGTGCAAGATACATCTTATTTACATGAGTTAAAGAGAACTTAAAATTAATGAGCAAGCCATTTTCAGTTAGCGAAGGAAATTGAGTGGTAAAGAGGAATAAATACGCTATTAGCAATATATCTGTGCCCTTGTGAGCAGGGGACCGGATTAGTGTGGTGGATAGAGTAATTGAAAATTGCATAGAGGCTAAATTACTTCCTCCGTATGCTTTTCTATGTAATGATTGTTCCACGCATCCACTATTTTTTCAGCTAGTTCCTCTGGCACAAAGCTTGAAACTTCACCTTTTGGGAAGTGATTTTTTAAATGATTAATATATGTTTGTATCATTAACTGTAAGATAATTATATATTTATTAGAATGAAATTTCGTTTTAAGTGAGCCAATGAAAAGTTAATATGTAAAGTGAGCGAATGATGATGCTATGAATCCATGTATAATATATTCTGCTCACGATTTGACACGCTCATCTGCGTGTAACATCACCAGTGAAGGAAATCCATACACAATCATATAGCTGGGTCATGCCGAATAGTATGGAGCTAAATTTATTAATTTTCAAGAACCATGAAAAATAACTATCACACCAAATTGTTAGCCGGAAATAGTACTTATCTCTGCATGACAATTAATATCAGGGACATTATGTTAATGAGTAAGTTAAATTTCCAAAGAATCGTTAATTTTCAAGAGCCAGAAAAATAACTATCGCGCCAAATCATTAGTCGGATATAGTACTTTTCTCAGCATTTCAAATAATATCAGAAACATTAAGTTAATGAGTAACTGAAATCGCCAAACAGTTAACAATAACATTAGTTATTTTACTTAAGAACTTTGGTAAGATTGGTTTTATCAGAATATCTATATTGACCAGGAATAGGAGCCAGGAGTGGCCGAGTGACCAGGAGTGACCGAGGCAAGGTTAGTTTCCCGATAATTTTCAGTAAATTTAGTGTCTTCCCCGCCTGAGAATTATGTGATATGATAAGAACCCTCCTGGAGTTGTGTTTTATGGAAAAAAAACATGGAATCCGCTGAGGTACTCCGGAACGGAAACCGTAATAACACAAATCTCCTGAGAAAACGTGTGGGTGCCGTTTCATTACTTTTCTTCAAGGAAAGGCAGAGTGTCTCCGGTAGATTCTTACGTAGGGTTTATTAGTGCTTGCCGTACACCACCACTTGAATGGGATAATCAGATTTTAGGAATTTTAATCTGTTGACAGAGTTTCGAAATGTGCATACTACATTTCGTTGTGTACCAATAAAAATGTAAGTCGCATTAAATTTAAAATAAATGTATGTAAATAAATCTCAACGACGAAAGAGAACAACTGATTTTTGAGCGGAAAACCTTTTCAACACATGCTCTTAGTGAAATACGCTTTCTTTGCGCAATAATCTTCTTTTTTCATATTAAGAAAACTGTGTTGTGTGTCTGATTCGCATTCAGATATACTAAAAATGACTGATTTATCAAAGGTTTGGCACGAAGTGAACTTTTGGTCTTATGTAGCTTCATCTCACATAACTATAACATTCTTTTGTGGACTGTATATATCATAGCGTAAATAATTCAAAAGATTATGGGTGTATATGTATGCCACGGATCCTCAAAAGTTGGCATTGTGGGCTAAAAATAACCGGGAATATCCTTAAGCTGTGTGAGGAAGGCTCTTTAGTAGAAGCGATACATATTTCAGTCAACAAATCAGAGGCGATGTCACAGAGGTGATATACCCCTCCTTGAAAAAAAATCCCTCCATAATAATGCTTAAGTGAGTTATTATAAAGGATATTTTTGGCAACACAATTTTCTATAGATATATACATGTATAAAACTAATCTAAAAGGGTAGAAAGCACTCATAATTTAAGTAAGAACAAATATTTCATCCAAAAATTAGCTTTAAAAATAAATTTTCGAATATTCGGGTAATAATGATACTGTAAATCCTATTGCAATTTCCTAACGAAGAGTCTCCCAAAATTGTATTAGTCAACTCCACAACGTAAATTGATAGACACAACAATTTTGAAAAGAATTTCCCTGCATTCAGGTAAGTAAACTCGAAATAGTAAAAATTTCTCTGTTCTCAGGTGTTTCGTGATGAAAACTAGTACGGGATAGTTGGAATGAAATTTGCCTGTTAAAGCTTGAGTTTGCCAAAGATAGCGAAAGAGAAGCTAGTGTTATTGCACGTTCGTGTCGCAGATATCATCAGTTGCCGTTTGGAGAATTCACAGACGTCATGACTTCAAGATCTACTTGTATTTACAGTTGTTTTCTCAAAGGGAATGTAGGTGGCAGGAAGGTAAGTCGAGGCGAATGATCGCCGGTCATGTTGCTATAGGTCCTTTTAAGGGAATACTGCTTCGTAACCTAGGGATGTGCAAATTTATCATAATAATCAAACCATTTTGTGCAAAAATAGATGTATCGGAACCCATTATAGAACTAAGAATCACTAAAAATCAGAAACTCCCTTCGGCATAAAGATTTTTACACGCAAAAGAAATAGGTTATCCCAAATTTTGAGAGTTTGACAATAAGGTTAAATACATTAACATGCAAGTAGTGAGCTAGGATATGTTACATCTTGTTATGATTTGCAATAGAGTGAAATTTGTTAAGATTGCGTCATCTTAATTCAGGTTATTGTAATCGTACTACATCACTCATTCTATGGTGCAGATAAGTCAAAGAGTAGCTAAAACAAAGGTGGTGCTAAACATTTCTCTGCGAGCCAGGGTTATTGCATGGGGAATTAGGGTACTAGTCATGAAGATGGGAGGGAATAAAAATTGGAGTATCGATCTGTTTTTTTTGTACTAGTCATTTAAAGAAAGTGATGAATTACATAACAAGTTGCTATAAAATCAAGCATAGATATTATCAAATGAACATAACAATGAGGCATACATTTGGCAGTTTCACTCCAGTCATGTCGTGGAGTGAAAAAACAATGTCACACATATAGGTACGTGACTTTCATTTCAGGCAATTATATCTGTCATGTATGTTAGATCTGTTAAGCTCTACCTTAATTACAGTACAAAAGCTCCTTTCATCAACGTTTTCATGTTCATAGTGTTCACAATCCCCAGTTTCGTCCTAAAATTTGCGGAATTAGATAGGTCAACACTTCATTCTGTCCGTTGATACATCGATTTTTTTACTCTACTTTGCCTTCACTGTGGGTGAATTTCATTTATTACACATCTTCCATCCAAACGTAAGCAGATTCTGTAAGGATGTAATTAGTTTGTGCTATTACTATATGAATGGCCATGCTTACGTGGATAATCGAGAAGTTGGACCTGCTCATTAAACCCACTTCATCTAATTCCTATATGGCTATTTAAATAATCACCCAGCAAGAATAGGCAATAGTGAAATTATCAGACATACCTGTCTAGCAATATCCATACCGGGTCCCAATCCCCTACTCTTCGCAGTCCCAACCATGCACAACTTCGCTTATGCTTCTCGCCAGTAATTCCTGATACTCCCTGCTGTTAGCTCTAATGGAGGATGATCATACGAATGCTTTTTCGAAATTACCGCTGAAATCAAATTTGCAAAGGTTTTCATATAGATTTACGGAGTTGCTTCGAAAAATTTAGGCCTAATAACTAATCGTAGAAAGTTACATTTTTTTCTGCTTCAGCAAAACGACCTCTGACGTCATTTCATACATCGATCAAAGACCCGTGGTTCAATTCCCAGTGAAGACGGATATTTTTTCCAAGTATTTTCTAAATCTATACTGTTGTATTTCCGGAAGAAGAGGTCATCTTCACAAAATCCTTTTTAACGCATCTTTTAGAATGTAACGCGAAGAAGAGGGAAGAAGCGATGGATGAAATGACGTCACGGCCATTATGGGAAGGTTGCCTGTCCATTCAACTTTAGACTCCTATATCTCTGGCAATTTTTGGGATCTTTAAGAGATCATATGCAAATGATCATTTTTTATGGTCCCCTGCACGATAAAGTAAAAAGCAAAAATCGTGATAAACCCCCATTGAAGCGTCAACATTCCACTTCATCCTTCCTTTTCTTAGTACTTTGAATTATTAACAAATTTCATTTGCACATAAAAACAGTCAAAATCCTCCATGGCTGTATGCAGTTTTTACCCTGTTCATAAATCCCTGTGTATCCGTGATATGATTTACTTGTTATATCCATGTATCCCCTAGTCTCTTCCACGTGTACCTGCAGCTGTTGCGTAATCTTATTGAGTGATTTTTTTATTGATAATATATCTCTCCTGCCGAACTTAAGTACCTTCTCACCGCGGTCATTATTAGTTTCTATCATAATACACTCCTACTCCATTTCCATTCCTCCCTTCCCATTTCCTTATTTCCACTCTCTAAACCACGCCCACTGTTAGGCTTGCAATCCCGTGTCTTCTTTGCTTTATCTTCAGGCTGTTCGTACACACCGTCTACGTGTTACCCCCGATGGTAACTTGTAGGGTGTGTAAATTTTGGCCGCAACAAAATGTGTAGATTCTATCATTAATTCGACAAATACTAATATCCTATCTCTCACCTGCTCTTTATTTAATACACCTTACCCCAATTTTGTGCACAAAACAACAGTCAATTTACGACGACTGTCGTTTTCTCTGATCTAATCGTGATTTACCTACCCTATGAAAATTGATTCAATTGTGTCATATGTCCTTTCATGTCATTTCGCCTATACCTGGCATATATATAGTTTTTCTCGATCATTTCTCAATAATTTGTGTTTTCCTTCTTCACTACTCTTAACTTCGTCCTTATCATACTATTTGCTCTTCAGACCAGTTCTCAATGCCATCCTCCCCGTCCATTTGGAAATAATTTCTCTCATAAATTTTTTCCATCATATCCAAAACCTAATCCAAATACATTTAACAAATAAAACCACCCAAAATACATTTAATATGCGTTGGATTACTCAAGTGACTGAAAATGTTCATAGATAGAAAAATTATCTTCTTTATAAAATTAGGCGTCTCTACGAGAAGTGGTGAACTATAGGGTTCCATATTAATTGAATATTCTCGTACCAAATATAGGTAGACAGTGATATAAAATAATTGCAAGTAGACTTCATGCATATTGTACATTCTACAAAATTATGTAATAAACGTATTGCATGCATGTAATAAATTTTCTTAATTTAATAAAAACAACAGAGGAAAAATTATCAGGCATTAAAATGTATATTTTACCAAGGATTTCTGAGAATCAATTTTAAAATTTTTTAATATGATATTAAAATTCTAAGGAAGTATGTTCGAGTGAGAGGCGTCACGCAACACTTATGCAGTAGATTCGCTAACGACTTAGCCAATGAATATGTAATTTTCCTTATCACTCCTTTCCCTTCCAGTCACCTTGCGTATATTATATTTCATACGCAATAACACCACGTGTTTTGAAAAAAAAATCGACTCCTTACGGTACTTCATCTTAAGGTATTGTAACGGAATACTTTCGTAAGAATCAGGTCAAACAGGTCAAGCTGCGCTTGTATGCGTTGAATGAAGAGCGATATTAAAGTGTGAGTATGATGCATTTCTGTGAAAGAAACGACATGATAAATATGCCAAAGTTGTGTAATTTCTTATCAAGTTAAATAAAGGATACTTCCCGTTGCAACAAGTGGTGTGTAGCAGACAATATTTCAAAATATACTTCAAAATTAGAGATGAATAAATGTATGGAAGTGGACCATGGAATATAATATTTAACGCAATGAATGTTAACGTTTTTATTTAATTATAACTTTTATGGCCTGGAAATAACTACAGAAAGCATAGCTAGTAAGATTTAGCCTTGGAAGGAAAGCAAGGTGGTCGAGATGGAGACCACATTTTCAAGAAGAACATTATATCTTAATGTATCCATTCCCGAAAGACGTAATTTATTAGGATGTTACATTATAGAGAGCCTACCTGGAATGATATAAGTAGCCCAAAAATAAAGTAAAAGTGGTTACTAGAATAAAATTATTATTAACTATAACTTTTCGATTTACCATATATTGGAGTTACGCATTAAGCCCACGCAAGTTTTTATGATAATACTGGAGAGTGGAAATGGTAAAAGAAATAATTAAATGCGTACTTTTATTGGATAAAGGCAAAATATTGTCTCCTTTGGCAATATAATTTCTACAAAACACATTTAGGAGAGACTTTGAAACGAGAAAAACAGATCGGAATGACTCATTTTATAAACTTTGAAGGGTACTCTCCAGATATTTGAGTACTCACAGCCACGTGATCTGCCGAATCCGGGGAGAAATCCCGTTGGATTAAGTCGTAGGCTTAAAGTTAAGGAAAGAAGGTTAAAAAGGCCCTTTCGGTTAAGCGAATGATATTAGCTGTAATTTGGGTATGTTCCATAAGAGACTATGAAAAAGCTTCACTTTAATCGAAGAATTACGAAAAAAAGTTGCATGGGAAGCCGAGTATTTAATAAACTCATTGGAAAATGTGCAGAAAAGATGCTTCATGATAATTTTAAACAGTTTTTAAGTGGCTAGACCTAAGGGCAGAGCCATCTTACGAAAGCTCATTCATTGCAGGCACCACCTTTTTTTTGATAATTTCAAGCTCAACTTACTAAGAGTAACTTCACGGTAAAAACGTAGGTGAAAACTTAAGTCTCACAGAATTATCTGAAAATGAGAGTGAATAATGTTGCCTCAGGACTGAGGTGTTGAAACTTATTCATGACAAAAGAACAACTTTTAGCAATTTTGCATTAATAAATATTTAATTTGACCGGTTTCAAAGTTTTAAATGATTTTTCAAGGCTTGAAAAAAAAACATTTCAAACATGGAAAATGCTTAGCATCGAAATAGGCCGCATAAAACGTTTCTCATTGGAAAACTGTACAGAATTATTTTGTTTCTGTTAATGAATGAGCTCTGTAAAAATAATGAAATATATAAAACTTGCAAAGTTTTTACTCACGTTATCTACCATCTTTTCTCTTATGGCAATATCACATCTGCGGGATACAAGTATGGACGAATAGTTTTTTGGGATAAACCGACGAGAACTGCGTGTATAATGGACTTGAAAGGGTGCTCTCCAGACATTAGGGCACTAACCACCACTTAAGTTGTCGAACGAAAGGGGGAATCTCGGTGGTTTGAGCGGTTGCCTTATGGTTCATGGACAATGGTGGAAAAGGCAACCCTTTTCAAGATTGGCGTGATCGAACAAAAGAACCTCAAAAGCCGAGCGTGCGTGTATATACACGGTCGGGTTGAGTGCGTGAGTGCTTTGAGGGTTGCACATTATGTGTGGGAGAGACAAACGGCTTTTCCCATCCGCCATGTTACTTCGTGGTCGAATGGGATCAGGGTCGCGGTTCGAATGGGGTATCGAGGCCAACTCGCAGGAAGGGGCCGGGCGTGACGTTAGCAAGCACTTCTCGCGAGGGTTTGAACCCTCACACCCTGCCTTCTCCCCTCACACACAAGCCACATTGACCCTTTAAAACCTCCCTACTTATACCAACCACCCTCACCCAATCAGGGGTTCGTGTTTATGTGGTTGGGGGAACGTGAAGCTGTGGTGGGCAGTTGAGAACTTCTTCGTCGGTGGGACTCATTCAAAAACATATATCGGGTGCTGAAGAACGTTGGTTAGACTCTCCGCCTCCAGCTTGCGGCAAAAAGCGGAATTAATAGAGCAAACACTTTTCTCCCATTCCTCCTCTTGCTGTTAACTCCGCTTACGACCGTGGTGGCGCTAGGTGAATGATGAATACTTTCTTTCCCTGCCGCTAGGGTAATTACTTATTTTGTTTAAGGAGTTTCCCTGGCTACCGGGTGAGCTAAAACAAATGGAAAAACATCCATTTTCACTAGTATCTTTTAAAAAAGTACTTCATTCCCTCATACCATGCCTTATTTACTGAGAAGAAATAGTATCATTCGTAATGTTCATATATACATATTTCCAGGAAATATATTTTTTGATAAATACTAGTTTCGATGTGAAAGTCATACGCAGCGCCATTTCCATTGAACAGATGCATTTTGGCTTCAATTTTACATTATTTGCTAATAACTCAAAATATTATATAGGTGGGCATCTTCATTTAAAATTCAGATATTCTTCCTGTAAGGATTCGCTTCTTTCAAAATATGTTTGTTTAAATGAAGACATTTATATGGCCGAAAAATGTCATTTTCCCTCGTTTCACTCCTGCCCATCTTTAGGCCAGTGAATTTTAATTCGTCTAAAATAGCTTAGAAAGATGGAATTTCATTGAACTTATAAGATGAACTCTTTGTTTCGTCAGTTACAAAAACATGGAAAATTGACGTAATTTTTCGCGTCGTGATATATATTTACCACTTACATGAAAATATCTTTTAAAACGATTTTTACACAACAAATTGGGAACTTATCTAGCATAGCAAAATTCACGAAGGTTTATTACAGGCAGAAATTCATCCTAATAAAATGATACATGGGAAACTTGTCACAAAATGCTCTAGATAATCACGAATAGTTTAAGATTGAAAAATAACGTGTCAATGTGAAAAATTTTGAAAACTCTTTTCATTAATATATACAAGTAAATATTAAAACCTATACTCGGCGACAAGCGGAAAAAACAAGTGAATGCATACACGTTAAGGGAATGGAGCAAAAACTGATTTATCCCCCTCTTGCTCCTACCGCTGACTCCACTTTCGGCCACGGTGGCGCTGGGAGAATGATAACCACTTTCTTTCTCTGGCGTAATCACGTCTTTCGCTTAATGCAACTCTCCCGCATCGATCGTTGTAGTGGTCGGTCTTGCCCCAAACACTCCCATGCATGTGCACGTATAGGTAGGTACTCCTTTCTCAAACCCCATTCTGTATTACTCCTCATTCCGTTTCTCTTAACCCCCTTCCTCTCACCCTCTTCACTCTCGGGCATAGCATTCTGGCGGATCGATGCTGAGAGTTAGAGAGATAACATCACGGCCGGAGCCGCATGACCGGCTTGGGAAATCTGGCACGCGAATAGCTGGGGACCCCGACTGACCACTCGCTCGGACGAATGCAATGTGAATGGTGGTGGTTGGGGAGTAGGAGGGATAGATGCATATAGAGTGCACGGGTTTCGTTCATTTTTCTCCTCTACCTATCTCTCTCTCTCTCTCCAACACCACGTGTAGGTACGAATGGATACCTCCTATGTCAGATTCTTGACGGATAAAGGCGTGGATGCGGTAGTATGTCAAGGTCTCGGTGACATCGCGAGTGACTCCGAGAAGGGAGAAGGTGTGATTCAGGGGTAAAAAGTTTTGCATGATGCCAATCAGTGCTTTCACCTATGTGTCACAGTTATTTTTCCCCTAGCTCAACGTCATTGGCGAGAGGTGTTTTTTTACGGGAATAGGAAATTTGAATAATAAAATGTCGTGCTCCTTTAAAAAAAAAGTGGATTCCCTTGGGTTTAGAAGGATCTTTCTATGAGTAAATTTAACCGAGTTAAACGAAATAAAAATAATCCCATAAAATGATCATTTTTACGTTTATTGGTTTGCGTAGAAACTTTTTCTCGGATTATTGTGTTTTAACTACATTTTAAATATAAAAATGGCACGGTTTCCTGGGTTTAAAATCCAAAGGCACAAATTTAAGCTATTGTCGTTCTCTTACTTTTCAATGTATTGGCTTGCAATTTAAAAATGTTTTAGCACGGAGTGTTTTCAACATTTTATAAGAAAAAAATTGTATGCATTTCGAATTTAGCTCTAGATTTTTCAAACATTATAATCCTTCGATAATTTGGGAACTAGTGATTCAGTTGAAATTTGAGTTATACCGTGATGACGCCATCGTAACAAATGTACACAGTAGGATTTATTGGATCAACGGATATTATTAACAGTCATTCTTATTTTATTGATTTTTCGTGCTAATATAGCACGGCTTGCTGTGGAAGAAGAGGCGGTGAAACTTAAAGGCGGGAATAGTTTCCTAAACTCATCAATATACGTAAAAACGAGACTCTTTATCACATACTTTTTTATAGTGTAAACATCTATGGACTCAACTTGAAGACTGAATCTTCCGAACTCGAGGGAGTCGACTTTTTTCATGGACGGTAAATTCCCTTTCCTTTCAATCATTTAGTTAACTGAAGTAAAGCAAATGGTCAGTAATTTTTCCTCTGGTCAATGTTTTTCTTCCAAGCCTTTCCAGCGCCTTTGGAGCGCATTCATCGTTTCCTTCGGCATCTAGCGGGTGGTCATTTATCTTTATGAAGTGGGACAGCGGAAGACCAATAAACTTTAATCAAGGACGCACGCTACCGTGGACTCAGTCTTTGAAAAAAATAACGCCGTCTTTTATGGTACGGGGAGAAAGTTGTAAATTGTTGCATGTCATTTTCCCTTATCATTCTATTTTCCTTTAGTGTTTCTTAGCGTCCAGAACACTCTTTTATGAAACCTTTGTTAAAAATTTAGAACCTCTGCGTGAATTTGTTTTTATTAAATAATCCCTAAATATTGTTTTAACTTCGCCAAATATGGTAGGCTATAAAAATCATAACAAATTGTTTATTTTATTATATTTTTGCATTAGGTAACGCATTGTTTATATGTATTTCTCAGGGCAAAAAATATAATCAATATTGCCGCATTAAAAACTTATCGTGAAGAAGCAAGTGAAATTTTCTCAAAAATTATTTTGCAAGGCAAATAATATAAATAAAAATAGCATTTTTCCCCGTAGGCTTGTTTTAAGATCATATCGAACGAAGGTTTATATTCCAAAGTGCATCTAACACGCACATAATACTATCCGGGGGCCCAGCTCACCTTGATTGCCTATCAAAACATCTAGCAAGAGCTCGCTATTTTGCTTTCCAGCTTGACATGTGCAAGGAGCAGAGTTCAATTGACTGTTCCTCTTTGAATTTAATTTTTATTCAATTTATGCATATTCTTTAGGCAGTGTTGGGATGCACTGTTATTGCTTTTTTTCAGTTTGACTGAGGAAAACATTTCAGGATTGTTGATGCTTTCGATGCTCACGGAAACGCTATACGTAATCAATGATTACTAATCAATGATTACACATTTACATAACTTGGCAAACATACAATTTCTACAATATTGTAATGAAGTCAAACGGACATAAGAATAATGCCAAACTCTGACGAATTACTTCCAAAAGCGCAAGGCATTGCAATGGAATCGGCAATAGACTAGGATTAGAATAAGAGATTTCTGTTCTACGTCTTGCTCAAAAGCAAAAACACCGAAGTAATCCTCCATTTGACTGTAGTAATTACTACTGGAGGCGTTCACTATTTATATCATATCTTGATTCTCTTGCATCATTATTAAAAAATCGATTTTCCCAAGAAAATACCCCAGCTTTTGTCTTGACAAAACTACATCCTTTGTATATGCCAAAAATGAGTGTCAAGGACTCTCCTAAGAACGCAGAAATCTTTAGAGACTTTTATAAATTAGAAGATATGACCGGAGAGCTGGACCTATGGTATAACTTGTGGAAGAAAAAAATTTAACCGAGGACAAGTTAAAGGATTATGAAGTCGTTTATCATTTAAACGACACCAATGTTTTTTCCCCTCCCTGATGCAGCAGGGAGGGCTCCCTCTCTTCTCCACTCTCATTTTTAATCGCAATCCCAACCATTACGGCGACTGTAGAACGGTCCTTTAGTACTCTACGAAGAGTAAAGACATGGCTTAGTAACACTATGGGAGAGGAAAGAATGACTGGATTATGTCTGATGAGCGATTGAAATTTTGTCAAAGAAAATCGTGAAATGGTCGAGAAGAAAGTTAGAGAAATATTTTCACCAAGTCCAAGAAAATTATTATTAGCCTAAAAGTAAACACTTGAGGGGCTAAGCTGATAAAAAGAAGGCAGTAATGAATTGTTAAGGTATTTTTAATGGTACTAAAAACATTTTTTTTCCAAAACCAGTCGTTTTAATTTGCCTCCCCCCTCCCCCCCCCCACCGGCCGAACAAGAGCTGCCACCCTCCAATTTCAAATCCTGTGTACGCCCTTGTTACGGAGAGAGAACTTAACGCAGCTTCGTGTTTCTGCCTTCTGCCCCGCGATTTCACATCCACTATATTAAGGACAATTCATGGCTGAATATCGATCCAAAATTCGACTGAAGATGTTGAATTGACGGATGATAAAACGACAAAATATATTAATAGTACTCTCAGAGGAATTTTTAATTACGTCAATGTTAGCAATGGAGAATATGTTACAGTAAGTATCGATAAAACCTATATTTGATAAGAATTTCAAAAATAAACAAAGCAGAGTCACTACATGCCTCATTTGGAAAGAAAGAATATTAGTGCCAATCAGTCAAAAACAATGGAGCAATCCTTCTTATGGATAATAGAGCAACCTCTTAACCCATTCAATGCGGATGCCTGAATTCAAGGCATCCCGTGCAAGCCAGAGGCGCGGATGCCTTGAATTCAAGGCATCGGTCCCTTACTTTTCTCAGTTTTCCCCAGTTCCCAAGCGTCGGCGCTGACACTTGCAACTTCCTTCCGCGTCTTAGGCATGCTCTAGGCACACGTGGATGAGTTTCGTTCTTTGCTGGATGTGTTTTCGTTTTATATAAATAAAAGAAAAAAACCCTTCAGCGTGGGAATAAATGTCATGTCAACAGGTCAGCATTGAATGGGTTAAATAGAGAAAGTAGGCAAACATAAGTCAATTAACAAGCTTATGCTGTAATATTAAGACAAGGTATTAGTGGTGCGCCCTCAGCTCTGACGGAAAACGAGGGTAATGAATGACTGTCAAATTAAAAAAATCATCATCCAGGATTGTAATATAACAGGGGTTAAAGTGGAATAAGGCCATACTATATTTTTCACAGCAATGTGCTCTTATTGTGTCTGTATCACTTGGCTACGTGATTATCTAATAGCTAAAAATAACTAACTAAACTTTCATTAGAATGTTCGTAGGTGAAATTGGCTTTTGCGTGATTGACCATTCAACATTTCAGCAAGAAATTTCCAAACTGATTTCTCTTAAAATGAAAAGGAATAGCTTGGTTCGTTTTCACGATAAACCTTTCAAGTATGACGTGATAGTAGCATGGTGATTCGAGGATGATGAAAGCACTTTTGCAGAATATAATTCCATCCTTTGGGTCTGGAAGTCGTGACTTACCGGCAAGGCATTCTTATCCTTTCTCTATTTCTCGCGGGAGAAATTAGTGCACGTATGCCATAAACATGGTGGAGAATGCTAGGAATGGTGTCGCGCCAATAGAGTGGGCGGGAGGTGGGAAAATAATTCAACTCTCCAGAATCTTTGTGCTCTCCTCACTTCACAATTGAAAATTTCGACCAGTGCAATACGAATGAGAGGTTTAGTATGCCCTGTATTCACTCACTTTCATCGTCATCAGGTTATTATTGTATGGGCACCAGACCTCGCCATTATGCAAATAAGTCCAATTGGTATCCTGAAATCCGCGTAGCTTACTGTTAGTAAATTCTGGAGTTTTTAAACGTTAACAGTAATAAATTCATTGAAAAATAAGTACATAATGTCTGGATGAAACATGGTCGTGTGCGAAGCCTATCGATTTCCATTTATTTGAGGAAAATATGACCTGCGCATTGTATGAATTATCCGCAGCTAATTAAAATAAACTGAGGGTCGTACAAGACAATACTAAACATTAAAATTGAAAATAAATGTAATTCTTCCCAAGCTGTGAACTTCAGTCTGTGTTCGTCTGTGAGATACGACATTTCACGAATCTCGTACATGTACATTCATTATGCCTACTTTAAATGACATAATCCATTTCCGAAAAGATTTTTATAATTTAAGAAACTGGGCATACCATTTAAACATTTTGGTATGAAATTCTTCTGGCGTCGTAACTCTACAATGCGGTGTTTTCAAGAAATGCTACGGAGTCAATGAGAGTTATTTTAATTTTTACTAGCCTATTTGTGGATTAGCAACAAGACAAATTTACGCCCCTAAATTTTAGGCCACTGTAGTGTACATCAGTCAAATATAATTCGCATTTCAATTTTCATACGTTGTTTTTTAGAAATTGTATGCTCAAATGAAATGGCTACAAACTGTTTTCAATTAAAATATATTGAAATTTATTTTAGTTATTTCCATGGACTTGAAAAAACTTCAAACAGGCTCGGACACTCAAAGAAAAAAATTAAATGTTTTTCACAACGCAAAAAGCAAGAAGAAGGCAACATATTTATCCGGGTCCCATTAAAAAAAATAAAGAAGTAAAAAAGATACAAAAGAAGTAAACAAACACGCGAGAATTTCAACTATCCACTTGATCCTGTAGACAGATGGCAATTGAGAGACGATGTTTAAGTTTAAATTTGGCAAGTGCTGACAACTAAGTGAATTGCTGACAGTTAAGCATGTAAATACATAGTTAGGTATGAAAATACATAGTTAAGTATGTGAACTCAAAACTCCGTATTATATCTTTGTAGATTTTATCTGTACATTTTCATCTCATGGAACACATTGATAAGATTTAAGGCATTTTTTGCAATTCAATATTTATTACGACGCACAGCGAGACACTTCTGTCAACGGATCACTAAACATTTAATTTTCAAATTTTATAATAAGTCCCAAAATATTTGATCATATCACGGATGCAATAGAAAAAGTAGCCACACACACATCAAAAGAAAAAAATACATGTAGGGTCCATTCCGACTTACGAATTGGGATGCAAGTGGTGACGGAAACCCTTGATAGGTGGAACCACTGCGCACAGGCTTCTCGCTCACACGTTCAAAATGGCGACGCTTAGCCCACCGTCACCTTCCCTCCTTTACCAGCTTAAACCACCGCCTCCCTTCGTAGAAGACCGCCGGTTTTTCGGGGCGAAAGCCCGCGTGAACGACCGAGAGATGGCACTGGCGTCGACTGTCCCAAACCGCGTCGGCCGTTTTTTTGAGTCTGCCTTCTTTTTGCGGGTCGCCTTTTCGACAAAACACACACACACTCACGTCCGTGCGCGTGAGTGGTCCGCACGCAATCTGCCTCTCCTCCCCCCAAACCACTGACCAGAACCCCTGACCTCAATCCCACCACTTAATGCGGGGGGTCGCCGCTGGGCAGGGATGGGTGGAAGGGTGGTAGACGTGGGAAGGGTGAGATTGGGTTGGGGGGGGAATGTGGGGAAGGGGGAATGAAGAATGGGCCGAGGTGAAAGGAGGGGAAGGAGGTGGAGGGGGGAGGGGCAAATCACGCACACCCGCGAAGGTCTTTGCATTGTTATTAGTTCTGTTATCAGCGCCTCTGTTGGCGACGCTCGGAAACTGGAGTGACGGAAACTTTTCATCCACCTCCTACACACCACCGTCTCTTTCCCTCCTGAGTTTTTCACTATTTTTGTTTTTAATTCTTCACCTGCCTTCCTCGGGGCTAGCGTACTGCTACCGCTCGAGTGACGTTACCTAATGTTAAGAAAACCAAGATGATGGCTTCTGGAAGTAATAATGGAGCCAGAATCACCGTAAAACTTGGACATTAAAACTTGTGCGAGTGGAAGAAGTTTTTTGTCTGGGGCGCTGGATCACCAAAGATTGAAGAAGTAGGAAAGGTATTGTGAGTAGAATAGCTCAAACAAAGAAGGCATTCCACCAGAACAGTGGTTCCCAACCAGTAGAAGTCTGCGGACCACTCAGCCTGAAATTAAATCATGAACGGACCACCCCCACCCCTCCCTATCAGGTGTACCCTTCCTCAGCGCATTTCCCAGTTTTCACAGTTTTTTAGAAGCCCAAGAATGGAATACATCAGGCAAGTCATGACGGGCATCAAAGTGAATAATTATGTAGGAATGAAGCGTTTAGCTGATGGGAGAGTGGAGTGAAGAGGTGTAGCAAATCTATCTTTGGATTGATAACCAATGATGAAGATGACACCATCTGTGCTCCTCTCCTTAGATCATTTCTAGAGGATTAAGCTATGTCTCGATATTATAATACACGGTTAGCGTTAAACACGAAATGACGTAGCGATTGCGTTTATGCAAGGCTAATTGAGAATTCGGGTTTTTGATATGGTGCATTAGACTGTCTGTTAGTTGATGTGAACGTTATCGACGGTTTAACTTAACCTTATGCGTGTTACTGCATTATAGATTGGTGCGATATAAATGCAATATGGTCGACTTTTGCGAAATAAATACGGCTATGTTACAAAAAGTTTACTTTCTCATTATGAGGATGCCATTGAAATCTTGAACCTAAGTTAGGCGGTCTTGACATGCAACGCACATCTATTCCACACTTCTTACACGAATGCATGAGGGAACTCCAATATAATACGCAGATAAGACGCAGGATGCAGGTTTTGATCGTATATAAACGAACCATGACCTTTCTTCATCGCTTCAGTGATAAAATACTGGAACCTTTGTTCATAACTAACCTCATGCAATTATAGTGATGCGAGATAAAATGACGCAATACTCATGAATCATTACATTTAGCACTATCATTTATGTATATGTAATAAGTCATATATATTCTGACATATTTGTTTAGTATTGAGAATTATTCGTGCCATTATTTTCCGATTTTCACCAATCTGATATTAAAAGATACATTCAACACTTTTAAGTTCTGTAAAATGCAAGAATTATAATTCGTAATACTAAATCATTAATTTTGTAAAAGTTAAAAATTATGTCATAATCTGATAATGACATATTTAAGCGAGAAAATCCTTAAGAGGACTTCAAACCGCGAGAGTTCCCGGTGATGAGGATCGCCATGTAAAAAACACAAAGACGACAGGTAATATGCAGAATTTATGAGTTGAAAACGAGAAAATTAATTTCTTTCCATTGTATTTGTGAGTTATATTTTTTACTTTTCCTATGTAATGAAATAGTAAGTTCCAGGATCTGTGAATAAATATGGCTGAATTGGATTAGAGGAGATATTCGGTTAAACTAGCTGCCATTAAATCTATCTCTCATCCATTTTTGTGAACTGCATTTGATACTTAGCGTCACTGGTTATCGTATTTGCTCTAAAGTACTACAGAAGTGGAGAATTATCATTATTAGGGGAATGCTTAGGAAAAAAAATCATAAATATCTGTAAGAGGCGTTGTGTCTGTCGGAAATGAATAGGCTTCATTTCAGTGGAAGGGTTGGATATTTTTATATCATTTTATGAAAATATCAGAGGCTGTTTTTTTGGGTCATGTCTAAGATCCATCAGGATAATCAAGATAAACCTGGCGATAGACGTGTAGATATTTACTGCTGCCTAATCTGAGATAGATAGTGCATATTTCCGAGCTATTTCTACGTTTTCTCTCCTATCGAAAATCACCCTTGCTTCAAAAGTTCAGCAAAAATATAGCTTGTTTAAGAAAAACTACATCCTCGAAGCGGTGGGCAAATACACTCTTAAAGGGTACACAGTATGTTTTATTTGCATTTTTAATGACAAACTTGCCCATAAATATGGTGGTTAGTTATCAGATAAGCATGAAATGATAGTTTCCGACAAATAGAACGTACATGGACTTATAATGAAACAAAGTAAAAGGGTGATGAAAAATATATTCGTAAGCAAATCTTCGATCCGTTATTGGCTTAGTGGTGTGAAGACGGACTGGGTGCGAAAAATGATTTCTTCTAAGCTTTAATCAGCGATGACACTTTTTACCGTGTACCAGAATTATCACTTGGGGATTTAAAACCCTCATCCACTCATTTGTTTTTGCTATTTCGGATGTCATGTTTCCTCAGTCTCAAGCCATGGCCAGAATGAGTGAACTTTAGTAAAAAAGGGGAGGAATTGCAAAAGATTAATTAACTTTATAAACTTCGCCTTAAAGAAGCTCATAAAAAGTAGTGGCATATATTTTACACCCTTTACTAACAGTAGTAGTGATAAGGGAAGAGAAGCGCGATGTTTTCGAAGGTAAAATTATTCTTATTGAAAATGAATATGCACGTCCTTTGGGCGCGATAAGCACGTTAGAAAGAGGAAACATTTTCAAACTATAGGTGGTAGATTGCAATTGAAACTAACAGAGATCATTATTGAAAGAAATACTTTGGAAAATGTAAATGATACCAAAAATATATTTCTTTAGGTATTCAATACTCGTTCTATAAACATTTATCCATTTGCATAGAATAAAACGATCAAGCTTCCCCTACGTAGAGCCATTAGCAATCTTCCTCCGTCAAAGGCAGGTAGAGCCTCATATTTCAAGTGGAATTTCCTTTTTTCCAACCTTCTTCGTAACAACAAAAGCTGTAGAGTTAAGTAGAAAGAAAGCATTGAAAGTATAGTGATACAGAAAAATGATCAAATGGATTGAGAGAATCACCAATAAAAATATCCTTCGAAGAGTTGGAGAGATTAGATGTTTAACGAAAATACCGAGAAGAAGAGAAAAACTTACTGTACATATTTAAATAAACAACAGCCTCTTGCAAACAGTAAAGGAATAAATCACCCAAAATTTGAAACTCAAATTTATTGGGAAGAAATACTTAGAAGCACTGGAACACGTTGGCCGAATTCTGAAGGTTTAATAATAAATACTCATGAAGTTGAAGAAAATGGTTAGCTTAACGGATAGTGAATCTTAGATCTGCAGCAAACCGACCTTCGGATTGATGAATGCTGAAGAGATAAAGGTCAGGAAGCGAAAAAGAGAAAACATGAAATACAATAACAAAAGAAGATAGCGACTTAAAATAACGATAAGATTGAATGCCTCCTCAGAAAAGATGGCTGTCATTTTTTTAAATAACCCGCAACAATTTTTCAACCTTTGGATAATCTCGTGGCTAAGCTTCCTTCTCATAAGTTTAATATAATTATGTATAAATAAAGGTTATCCTGATGAGACGGATGAGAAACCCCTGTATTCCTTCGAACATGTGAATCATCGTTGGACTCGGATCGAAATTGGAGGGATGATCCTTCTATTAGTCCTGCTGTTGCCCCTATCTGCACGCGGCAGACAGTATGTGCAAAATGACCTAGGCCGTCGAAGCACTTTAAACTAAAATACTACTGCTACCTTGTAAATAGAAACTAGCAATTGGATATTGCTGACTGGTGCATCACTTTAAGTGCACATCATCACATGTTTTATAACGACTGGCCTAATTTAGGTCAGCCAGACCCCCAGGGCTTCAAGTCCCGGCTAGGAGTACTGGGATTTGGCAGTAATTGGGCCATGATATAACCATTCCTCTCTAGATTAGAAATAAATACTTTTTAGGACAAGAGTAGGCCCTAGTTCATGACTGAAAAATGGTGAGGTGAAACGTTGAAGAAAAAAAATAGAAAAATTGAAAGCATAATTTTTCCGCCTTTTTTTCAAATTATTTTGCTCACATGCACCGTGGGCTGAATAATTGTAAAGATACGTCCGGCCCTCCGGATAAAAATATCTACATCTCTCTGTATGTTCTACCGGTGCTCACACTCGGTTTTCTCCCTTCGTATTACCTTGAATTCCACTCCGTGAAACGCGAAAACAGCAGTTATATCTCAATCTCATCAGGAAACATTGTGATTTAACTTATATACCTTTATCAAAATTATCAAATTATGATTTTCTTTCTTCTTCTACTATATATAATTTACATTTTTTGCCTCAATAAAAATGAATAATTTGTCCATTTCGTATTTGAATTGTCATGGGATAAAAAATGTTAAATGTATTGTAAATTCATTCGTATTTTAGGCTTATTTTTCAATTATTTTAAATTCATAGGGCCTCTGTCGACTCCCTCTGACTTTGTTCAACTTCGCCCAATCTCTCAAGGTTCTTTTAACCACTTCAAGTGGAAAATTTTTATTTGTAAAGCCAGTGAGGAGAAATGTACACATGAAAGACCTGTACTTATATCCCGCTACCCTGACAGGTGTATAAAATAGGCACACGCCATAGAGCTTGTTATTCGGTGAACTCTACGCTTACCGATATTTAAGACTCAAGTCAGTGGGTTTCATGAGATGAATGAATGAATCAAGTAGGTGGCAGATTTTTCTTCGACGCTTCGAACAGCGCCACGTCTTCCTCTAACGTCAGCTTCCCGAACTTGAACGAATGAGTAAAAAATGTCCTTAGTACCTCCCCTTGCCGTAAGCTTTGGACGGCGCTAGTGTACGGACGTCGCGTCGTGAGTCAAGTGGGGAAATGGGGAACCACTTCAACGTGGACTCCTAAAATAATCAAAGGTTAAGTCAATCGAAGGGAAACCAATTAAGGGATGGGAATTAAAATATAGACACATTTGACGGCGATGGATGAGATTCAATCGACGAGGATTTTGTGAAAACAGTATTAATACCTATCCCGAAGAAGAAGAAAGCGTCAGAATGCGAGGATTATAGAACAAACAGTTTAATTTCGCATGCGGCAAAAGTCTTGCTTAGAATACTAAATAGAAGGTTGGAGAGCAGAGCAAACTGCTATTTAGGCGATAACTAATTTGGATTCAGGAAGGGGAGGGCAACCAGAGACGCGATTGCAGTAATGAGGACACTTATACAAAGAAACATAGAGTATAAACAGGATGTTTTCGCTTGATTTGTGGATTTCGAAAAGACTTGACAGAATAAACTGGGAGAAACTAATGCAGATATTGGGGGAAATAGGAATAGATTGGCGTGATAGGAGACTCATTCGAAACTTATATACGGGGCAGAGGGCTCAGGTGAGGGTAGCTGACGGTGAATCAGGGTGGGCAGTTATAGGTCGCGGGGTGCGGCAAGGGTGCCCGTTGTCGCCTTTACTTTTTAACATCTATACTGAGGAAATAGTATGAGAGGCATGGGATGAGCTAGATGTGGGAATGAAAGTAGGAGGCCAGCGGATAAAGTCGGTTAGATTCGCAGACGACCAGGCGTTGGTCAGTTGGTCATCGAAAGGATTGCAAACTTTAGTAGATGCCCTGGAAATGCAGTGCGACAAATACGGGATGAAGATAAATAATTAGAAAACAAAAGTAATGAGATTGTCTAGGACAAAGAAAGCGAGGCTTGTGATAAGAGTAGGAAGTCACACATTTGAGCAAGTAGAACAATTTAATTATTTGGGTAATACGCGAGAAGAAACAGGACATAGGTAGTAGAAAAAACATTAGGAGGAGAATAGCGCTAGCGAGAGAAGCGTTCAATAATAAAAGGGAGCTGATGACGGGGACCTTAAGTAAGGATGTAAAAAAGAGGCTGGTGAAGAGATTGATATGGAGTGTGGCGTTGTATGGGGCAGAAACGTGGACCTTGAAAAAGGAAGACGTAAATAGGCTGAAGGCTTTCGAGATGTGCGTGTGGAGGAGGATGGAGAAGGTGCGTTGGACCAGGAAGGAAAGGAAGACAAATGAGGAAGTGCTTGACATGGTGGACGAGGAGAGGAAACTTATAGATGAGATTAGGGGAAGACAGGGCAGGTGGCTGGAAGGGGTAATGAGGGGCGATGGTTTGCTGAAGGCCGTGATAGAGGGTAGGATGTTGGGTAAGCGGGGAAGGGGAAGGAAGAGAATAGGCTTTCTGAACGGGATGAAGAAAGGTAGGACTTATGTTGAGATGAAGAAAGAAATAGTAGAGGTTACTTCTTTCGGCACGTGTAAGAGTTCGTTGGATATTCTCTTACTTTCATCACAACCTACCTCTAACCGGTAGATTACTGTAATGAATGAATGAATACTATAACTGATGAGGTAGGGAAATTATATTACTTCAGAGCATAAAAAATTGCTTTAAAGATTCAATATTTTGCTAAGCAATATTTATAATCAAAATGGGAATGAGAAATTATAACAGCAAGAAACACATTTTCATGCACGTTTTACACAAAACGAAAAAATCTCTCACTTTGATTCACCAGATGTATTAATATTTTGGTGCCAGTCAAAAAATTAGTAGTGAGCAACTACTTGCTGGGTGCAAGTATTTAATGTGAAACTGAAATATAGTGGCTGGCTTGTTGCACAATTACTGTGCGATAACCGTAGAATCTTCGTTAGTGCACGTGTGGCTTAAAAACCTAAGCCTTAAGTTAATTGCAACGCTTAAAACCATTAGTGTCAAAAAGTGATATAGCTTTAAAAGATTACTGCGAGAAATATATTTCGATAATTTCAAGAAAAGTTGATGAATTTGCGAATTACTACATCTCCTTTTCTTATATTTTACCCCCATGCCCTCTATTATAACAGTAAATTTTTTCAGTTGAATTTTAATAAAATTCTGAATTAAATTAACAGGAAGACCTAATGAAATACTTTGGTGATTAAAATGTATAGCTTTGTTTCCCTGAAAAATTGGTGGCTGTATAGTACACGTAACCATGGCGTGTGATTGGAATTGGGATACCTAGGTCTCAGCGAATGAGACCTACCAAGATTGTTTTTATAAATGATTACTTCTCTAATTATCCAGCCTTCAGCTGAGAATATTTTATTTATAAGTGAATGAGTTATAGATGGGCGTATACTAAAAAATATCTTCATTTTCGAATAGGCTGAAATTAAAATCTATTAACAGAGAATTGTGTCACATAATACTTTAATTGAAGTTGAGGAATGAAGATGTATTCCAGGAAAGCCAGGGAAGCCTTTTGACTGATGTTCTGAAGTAAGAACCTTATTTGAATAACGTCAACGAATTTACATAATGGCTACGATAGCTGGAACTTGAGTGATGAGAGAGGAAATATTATCCGGTCCCCCACACAGTGAGGTCTCGGCGCACTGACTTGTCCTTGGTTTTAATGAATGAAAATTTACGGCATACATTGTAAAACATATGACTGTATGTGAGAATAGACATATAGCTATTTATTAATTCGACAAAAAACAATGTAGACCATAAATCAATTTAGTTTATTTTATCACGAAACTTTTGTTGAGAACGTAGAAAATTTTACACTTTTCCGTCTTTGAATAAATGATCACATGCAATTCGACCCTGAGTCTCCTTCTGTCGACCCATGTCCGGAAATCACCTTAATATATACATCAAGGACCAACAAAGCCATTGCCTTAATGGAATAATAAGTAGCACATCTGCATGTTGGCCACCATGTCACGTAGGCATCCAATAAAATTCCACTGAGGGTTAAAGTAAATCAATATGCTTGGGATTTAAGTACGTAAAGAAAAATGTGAAATAATTAAAGACGCTTCATGGCCAACATAATGATTCTAAGAGTACTACAATTTCACGGAAATTTTAGCCACGCAACTATGACTGATGGCTATCATCTTTATTCGTACTAATTGAATTTAAGAGCGTACAAAACGCAAAAAATACTAATTTACGTCACAAAAAGGAAATTTATAATTTTTCAGGGAAGATTGATGAATTAACTGAGCAAATATCACTATTACTGCTAGCAGGATGAAAAAGAGCAGCGAATATAGAGCACTACTTTAATAGAAACTAAACTTTCTCTTTTCCTATCCGATAGGTGTCTTGGTTGCGTCTATAATAGAGTTGAGACTTATTTATGTAAATTTAAAGTCACTGAATCGGTCTTTGTATTAGCTCATGCATTGCAGACTTATTCAAATATATATTTTATAATTAAGTTCTATTACATGTACTCACTTTTACAGGATGTGATTCCAACATTTAATAGTTTTACGTACTTTCTGATGGATTTCTATTGGCTGAATGTAATGAGCTGTTAAAATACTTCAATAATTTTTATTCGTCTCAACGTATGCTTTATAATAACGACCTCTCATATTGCATTTACTTCGATATATTTACTTAGAAACATAGTAAACAAGACTAGTGGTCACCGCTTCCGGGTCGTCATATGGCTTTTAAGAATGCAAGATCGTTCTGTGATGAAAATAAAATCAATTGTTAACTCCTGCAATACATTACGTGGTTTCTAAACTATAAGATTGATGTCTTCCTTGCCAAAGGACTCGAAATTGATGGAAATTGTATACCATCAAGTTATTTAAAAAATAATCAGGAAAGGATTGAAATCCTCAACGTTAAGAGGGCCTTCCCTCTTGCACTTCCTCACGTGGTAAACGAAAAATGCAAATATTTCTTGAGTCCCCTCCTCTTGTTTGCATTTACGCAATAAGTCTTGATGAAAGGAGGTAGTTTTGAGGTGAGACAAGAGGTTATTGATCTGTCTCCCCTTGACTATCCCCTCACCCTGCGCCCTCTTGATACACCAGCACCAAGAGGAGATAATGAGATGCAAGACGGCGGGCATAGCCGAAGGAAGGGGCAGAAAAGGGGTGGATTGAATGGGGCCAAGAAACCCACCCATCCCCCATCGGACTACCCGACTCCCATCCTTATTTCTTTCTCTCCCCTAAAATCACCCCCTCCCTCCCCCGCAATCGTCTCGTTTCCCCTCCGCCCCCGGCGCTCGTTGAATGTACCCCTCTCAAGCCGCCGTTGGCTGGCGCTCTTAGTTCAGGGTTCCCACGCTACGCGACGCTCCCTTCCGCCTTTCCCTCCTCTTCTCCCCAATGTAAATATTCCTGGCTTTCCCTTGACACCCACGTTGTAGATGAGGGTCATCTTAAAAGAAACCGATGAGATTTTTGGATTTCGTATGTGTGCACCGATATGGCAGAGACGAGGCCGGAGATATATAAAACTAAAAGACTTCTAGTAACAACAGAAATGAAAATTCTCAGTAAAATCTAAGGGAAAACCTTATTGGATAGAGTGGGAAGTGAAAACATCAGAAATACATAACTGCCAAATTAAGAATATCAACGAATAGGTAAACGGGCGCAAGCAGGAATGGAATGATGACATAGTATGGAAGACGGAAGAATAGTTAAGATTGCCAGAAGCTTTCTTCCAGGGGGAAGAAGTATGGGTAAAACAATTAATAGATGATGGGTCAATGTAGACATGGAATAATCAGAGCATGTAAAGATAGAAACAGGCGCAAGCCTAGGAATGAAAAGAGAAGAAGATGCGTGCATGCGATGGAAATTAATTAGCTTATGAACTATATAAGCGCGTAATAAAAATCGATATAGCCACTTGATTTTGAGTTTTTTTTTAAGGATTCTGGAATTGGCGTCATACAAAAATTATCTGCCAATACACACCAACCTGTCCCCATTCCCATGATTTGGGTTCTAATGGAATTAAATGGACTCTATCCACCATTTCTTCTACTCCCTTTCCCATCTTCAAACATCTGCATGATACGACTTCTATTTCCGGCTCAGCTTACTTCCTACCTGTCATCATCCCATCCTCAAAGGCTATTCCCACAAGACCTATTCTCTTTCTCACTCTTCCTCGGTTTCCATCTATTTTACCCTATTTTTACAGTATTCAGCATCTTGCCTCTAATTACTTATTATACGCAACTTTTCTGTCTGCTCCCAATCTCCTATAGCGAATTTCATTCTTTTCCTACTAGAACTACTTCTTTGATTGTCTTCCTTTCCGCCAAAACTCAACACGAACATCTCCACTCCAACATCTCAAATGCCAACATCATATTTTCACCCTCTTTCCTCAGACCATGTATCATCTGAGAATTTTTTTCCAAGCAATCAAATACTTATCCCATTGCATGCACACCTTCACGCCTTTCCTTATCACGGTTGGCATATTCAATGCTTCTTTAATTTTTGCAGTTATACCATAGATATATATGTATGGATGTAATAATTTTCTCCATGGTACCCTATCCTTTTGCTGCGTACCTCTTTTGCTTCTATTACATTCATTTATTGCTTCTCACACGCTCGCTGGTGCTTAAGATTGCTAATATTCCTCTCCTTAAGAGTCACTTCTACCTTATTTACCTATGATTTTATCAGTCTACCTCTTCCTCTCGCACCATTCACTCCTCTATCAATAATCTGTTCCATTATCCGATTCCTATCAATTCTCTCTAGATGATAAAATCAGGGTAGCCCGGTCCTATCGTATACGTCTGTTACTGGAGTGTCTAATCAACATTATTTCATTACCCATTCACTAATACTTGGACAAAAATTATGTAAAATTACGGAAGTAGAAACCAAAAGGGAAATAAATAGACGAAATGTGAATGACCTACCTGCTTGAGTCCCTTTCTTTCGGTTTACATCTTTAATACATAATTCCTACATTAATCACACATTTGTAATTAGCATACTAATTTCATCGCTACATTAATTTGCATTCTGATTACTACTCATGAAGCATTGCACAGTTATGCAAATAATATCTTTAAATTATTTGCTCCCTGCTCCGCTTTCACATTTTTCTTAGTTTTATTAAGTTTGATAAGCTTCGCTTCGGTCCCACTAAATTAAACAGTATGAAAAATTCTCATAGGAAAAATTCAAATAGTAAGATATTCTTATGCTTGGGACAGCTCCATGAATTTTCCAACAAATTATTTATTTAAGAAACTCCTTGCGCAAATAACGATACCTATCTCCATTAACATTTTGAAAATTATTGTTTCACGCCCGGAGGTATCTTTTAAGCGTTCAGCATCTCAGGGCCATTTGGTCGGTGTTTTTTATGTTCGCAGATAACCTGTGGATATCTCGAAAGGTTCAAACGGTTTGTTTAGGTCTTCTGTTCAACGTATTTCTTGACCTCGGACTAGTGAATATATTCGTTGACCCTGGTAGGTGTTTGGGATGGGGAAAATTACCTCAAGTCCGGAAGAAAGACTGGTGTTTATTATTTTTTTACAGTTTCCGATCTGCCAACAACATTCATTTCGGTCCCTTAGCTCACCCGTGCGTCGAGAATTAGTTTGAGAGTCACGATCGAGTATTAGGTATGCGTCCTATCTCCTTGAAAAATAATATCAGGGACGGACGCATGGTCATTCTTTATCCTTCCTTATTTTAAACCCTTCCCTCTACTTTCATCCTTTTTTTCTCCCCACCTCTCTGTCTCGACTGACTCTACCGTTCTTATGTCCCAATCTCCTCGTCCCTATTGCCTCTTAACCGCCCGCCCTTTTGACCCTTAGCACACCTCGACACCTCTTGCTGGGCCTTGGGGTACTGCGGTCGCGGGTGAGGCGTGACGCACTGGTGACCCCTTTTCTTTGGGTGGCGCCCCGTCAGGGACGATTTTTGCAATGCAACAGGGGAGAATATAAAAAAAGGCCGCGTTGTGTATCGTTTCCATAACGCCCCCAAGTACCCCCAATTCACGCACCATTGGCTGGTAGTTGGTATGCCCATTGGAAGAGTCTTGGCGGGCGCGTGCTAAGTGCTAACTACATAATACCTTGTAAGCCACCGTAAAGCCCGTTTCACACGATACTTGATCCAGTGCAAGTTCGAGGGTACTTGCTTCTATCATAGCTTTCCAGTATGATGTTATATAGAAACAGCATTCTGGCTAGCATGCAATGAGCTGTAATATGCCTGCAAGCAATAATGGCTGTGCTACTTGATTTCATAATTGATGTGGTAGTACTAGTTTACTACTAGCTACAAGTAGGACCTAGTAGCCGTCGACCAATCCCAATAGCTTTCACAGATGCTGTGCGATCTTCACTTTCTGAAGAGAGCGCTCCTCCTTTTGGATTTCAGGCAACGACTGCTGTTTGGACGCTTGCTGTCATTTGTTGATTAGCTTTGATATTTTAGAATACACGCGTTAAGATATAAATGAAAATACTGCTTCCCCGCCAATACAAGTTCAATGATCGTATGAAACCTTATAGGACGGCACCAATCATACAGGATTAGGTCCTCTATGTACCGGATTGTACACTAGGTCTTGTGCTGGAACATGTATGGTGTGAAACTGGCTTAAGAGTGCGTGCAGGGGGTTGAGTCGTCGCCAAAATGCACTAAGCAATACTCTAATAAAGTTAATGAATCCAAGACTTTCAATGCATTATCAAAAACCTGCAAACACTAGTCAGAAGGTGAAGTTTAATCAATTACGCTATACTAATGTTACCAATGTTACAGAAACTATTTGTATTAATGTACTTTGAAACTACACAAACGCACAGATATACAAGTATACAGGAATCATGCAAGACCTACTATTAGTATTGCGTAGCTGATCAATAAATAATCATAACAGAGCAGATAAATCAAAGGGTCCTCGCGGGCCACGGTCTCAAGTCTATACAGAGGAACTCCAATCGGGTTGCATAAGGTCTTACAACTGCATTTTTAATAGTAATGAAGAAAAATTAGCAATATGATACATATTTTGCATCTTTTTAAGTAATAAGACCGATATGAGTTATGTTAGCATATTATTATTCCTTTTTCTTGGACATTTTGCGCCATTAGCTAGAGAATTTCTGAACGGTTTTCTTCCTCCATGCCCAAAAACTAGCCCCTTACACTTCTAACACCCAATATTTTACCAAAAATGGAGGGAAAATATTTAATTATTTATGGTAGTTATATTAAAATGTGTTTATGAGGTAAGCTAGTTACTGCTGTTGCGGGTAAGAGGGAAGAGTGGGCTCCCTGAGGGCCTTGAATCGTCAAGTATTTCCTTTTGGCTTGACCCGCGGGCATTTCACCATGGGCTCGCGATTGTATATTTGATCACCTTAATTTGAGGATATGTATCGAGATGTTGACGCTTTTTGGATATCGTAAAATACCAATCGGTTAATCAAATAATGATGGATTAAAATGTAGGAAAAACATCGGACGAATCGTTAACTTAATCTCTAACAGCTATCGATGTCGACAGTTCTATCGATAATCGATCGCTGTTGATATTGCTTATATTTAAACGCCCTAATCTATGCCACCTATAAGCTAATATCGAGAATAATCTGTGTAGTATCCTATTAATAACATCGCCCTCATCGTCATATCGAAGATAACACCCCTGCACCACCTAAATTACAAATCTACCAATGCTCCATTGGTTAACCCAATAATATCGGTCGCCATTATGTCGATTTTTTTACTTTTGAGCCTCTATCTGTAGTATAACTATCGACTATTGTAATAACACATGGCATCATATCGAAAAGAGAACAACCGATATCGTAAATAATAGAAAACTTTTATAATACTTCACCCTCTATTCAATTAAATAATGCACATATGATTGGTTCAGATGAAAATATCGGTATTATATCGATACAAAGTCGCTTAGGGCAGATTTATTTATGATATAAAACATCCGTCGGAGGGTATCGCTCTGTCCTCATCTACCGAAGGAAAACGAAGGAGCGTGCGGCGGTTTTTCCTTCTTCGCGGGGAAGAAGCATTCGCACTGCAGTTTTTACGAGATGAATAATTATGAAGTTGCGAACGCCCCCTCGTCTCATGCATGCCGCAGTGCATTAAGAAGCAGGTCTAACTGGACTGATATGAAGTCAAAGAGTTTCGCTCCGGGCATGGGACTCGCGAATCACGGGATGTGGCCCGCGACGCCTAACACTTTTCGCGGAAACTTTCCCATCGATCTTTATCTGAAGCGGTAAATTATGCGTCATCGCAGCGTGGAGGCGTTTAGCGTCAGCTAACGCCAAGGAGGTTGAAATCGAATGGAGGAGACATGGCCATGAACGCTCATGGTCGAAGATGAAGCAAGCACAAGTGTGTGTGGGAAAGATTTTGTGCCGAGTGGGCGTGGCATACCAGTCACAAAACATCGCAATGCCTGTGTCATTTTTAATTAGATTTGACGGAAATCAAACGTGCTAGATGGAGTTCCTCAAGTTGAATGGAGTTCCATGTGTGACGTCGAGCGAAGAGATCTTCGCTCCTTCCCTCCTTCCGTACCTATCCGATCGTCAATGTTTTGTTTGTCCGTCTGGTACGTCTAATTGTGAGGGCCCATTTGATGTTTGTTCATGTGTAAACCTTTTATACTTACGATATCGCCACAGCAGACACATTCCCAGATCCAACCCCATTAGCAAGGGAAACATGCAATAAGGATTTTTGATATCTTCTGCTACAGTAAAAATGTTTTCCTAAATGGCTGTATTATATCATCATTTTATATCTTAATGCTTCGAGACCACCCCAACTCAAACAAACGCGACCATCGGAAAAGTAAGCCATAGTTAGATCTAAACTTTGCCGAATGTATTGGAGGAATGGGCTTCAAGAAAATCAAGCTGAGTGTCGCGACATGTCACCTCCACCTTTTTCCCAACCGCATTGCCTAATGCGACCATGAGTATGAGAAATATAGTGGTAGCGAAACATGGTGATGGAATAGCGAAGAAGGTCCTTGTCAGTGGAGAGTCCTTTTCCTACACGTAAAAAAAGCTATGGTTCAGGGAGTCATAGAACTATTGTTAGTATCAGGTTGGTGCAGTAGCAAAGATAAGTAATGTCGGAACAGTATGCTGTAGTGCAGCAGCTAGACGCTATGGCTGCGAAGGGCATAGTGCATTGCTACGAGCAATATGGCTGCAGCAGGTAGAGTTGGTGTCCCTTTGCCCAAACCGTGTCACAATGGTCTCCCCAACCATACTCTGCTGCTCGGCTGACAATGCCCTCAATCTACTTCATGGATCGCCTATCTCAGAGACAAGCCTCCCAGAAAAATCTTGTTTATTCTCATTAATAGACTTAATATTCATCCTATGTGGGAACATAGGTTTCAATTATATAATGTGCCAGACACGGGCGATAACTGTTATCGTGATTGGATGGTTTTTTCTCCAACTATCACGGCAATGATATTTAAAAATTAGTTCTCGCAGTTACCTTGACGCACGGGAATGACCAGGTATATATTACTTTCTTGACACGTCACTTTCAGTTGCAATTTAGACATGACATAGGTAGCCACGAGATATATCGGGTAGGTAGATGGTAGAATGATTTCATATCATATGTTAGCATTGAAAATCGACAATAGGATTCAATATGTTTTATGTTGACAATTTGATTCTGCAGTAGTGGCATTAAGAGAATAATAACATACCATTTTAATTTTGGGTTCCAAGAAAGGAAATTATTTCGATTGTTACAATATTGCCCCCGTAAATAACAATTTCATAGCCAAAGATACAAGGATTTTCTGGATTGATGATCAACGATTCGAAGAAGGACAAAATTTTGACTAGGGCAAGATACACCAGTTCCATCCCAGCTGCTCTGCAACTGGGGTGTAACTCGGATTGTGCTTGTTTCAATTCATTCCCATTTCCATCCCAGTTACAGAGGTCTTCATACATACCAGTTACACCCTAGGTCCATGCCAGTTCAAAACATTTATGCCTGGGTATTTACATTTAAGGCATCCTCTCCGATCACCTCTAACTATGGCTGACCCAGCAACATCTGGGGCTAGCACACCAACAGAGCTCAGCTGGAGCTATGGCTGTCACAGCCATAGTGGATTCCTGCAGCAGCAATAGGGCGTTTAGCAATAGGCTATGGCTACAGTTGCCATAGTTCAGGCTGCCTATGTTTCAATAGACTATGGCTGGGAGAGCCGTACATCTCTATTTTTTTTTCATGTACGAACTGCCTCCACCCGGGGGAGCAAGGTTGTCTTCGCGTTTGACTACCAGTGTTCCGAGAGTCGCAAACCTTTGTTGGCAAATTAAAAATGCGCAATTTGTTATTAACATTAACTTTCTAGCTATCAATAGCTCTTAATCCAAATACTTAGATGGGCTTCTCCAATGTGTTGCGAACAATATCAGCGTATTTTGCTCAAGATTAGTTTAGATCGTAAACGTTTTTATGAAGCCCGCTGTTGACACTCTCCTGACCTCTCAAATGAAGGTGGCAGGAGAAATGTTTTTTGAACGGATTTGAATGAAACTTTGCATATGCGTTCTCATTAGTAATAACTACAGATAAAAAGAAAAAAATGAATCATACCGATTTGGTTATTTGACAATTCAATGCACTATGGCTACTATGTAGTAACAAATACTAATGTGTTACGCCAAGTTCAATATTTAAAAAAAATCACTATGGAAAAATTTTAATAAAATTCTTTTATCATTTACATACTGCCTGCTCTTGATGCTTTTCAACGTTTAAACAGATGCACTTAAATGAAATGTAGTGAAAGATTTTTTCAATAAATTTTATAAAAATTTGTACTCAATGATCCACGATTGCAGTTATGTTGACACCGTTGCTTACTATGTGCTGTCCTCTCTCCTCCACTCCCTTCCAGACGAGCTTTCCCCTCCTTTACACCACAATTCACCCACGCGACTATCATCATGTTTCACTGCCACAATACCGATTGCGAAGATGGCTGAAACGCTGCAGTGCGCGAGGAGTTAATATCCCCATCGCGGCTCTAAGAACCTCGAACTAAACTACTACATTGGGTACTCGAACGTGAGATCTTGCAAAATATACGTGGTCTGCAAAGAGATTAGACCGATTTGAACTGAAAACACACTTTCGTACTGTAAAACTGAAGTTCACTGGCGTTTATGGTAGTTTAAACATACATATTTTATAGAGTTAGAAGACAAAGTATCTTGATCAATACCGAGAGCTATTATATAATAGAGCTATAAGAGCTATTTATATGATAAATGGTGCCAATTTTCACCACATAATTTATCATAAACCACCATTAATCTCATTTGAGCATCATGCAAAGGGAACAACCAGGAGTACTTTATACATATATAGTTTAAAGAAAGACCAGTAAACTTTATTGAATGTATCGTCATCTTTTATTTCTATTTTGCTGATATTATCTTCACGGTTTTCAACGGCTTAATTGGTCAACGATGATGAGTCGTATCAATTCGTTGCAATTTGCATATTAATTAAAGTTGTTGCCGAATTATTTTTAAATAAATTCAACTTCCTGCCGTTCTAATCCCTGCTTTTCACTCCCAAGATGATGGCGTTTAGTCAGAGTCCTCTCTCGGCGAACAATTGAACTACGTGAAGCTATCCGGGCACGCTTCAAAACAAAGTAGACGAGGGTTATGACAGCGCTATATTAAGATCAATTGGAGTCGCTTTTGAGTGACTTCTTTGAATAACTTTGTGTCGCGTGTATGTTTTTCGAGTGGGGGTCTCACATCGTTTTCCGGTTTTGGATGAAGAAAAATGTTTAAGCATCTCTCGAATAAGAATAGTATAGTTCGTGCGGTGGAGAACTGACTACTTAAAAACTTCACCTTTCAAATTTATTTTAGCATTCCAGATTCCCGTCTCCATGCTCATATGAATGGATTTTCCCATGAATTACTTGGTAGTACTAAGTCTTTATGCTAAATATAAATTTGGTAAATGTTTCCTACATTTTCGTCAAAAGATTTTATTCCAGTAGGACTAAAGCGCTCATTTGCCATAAATTAGTATAAATACGCATACATATTACGAGAAAATAAATACACGCGAGAAAATAAATATTGTGTCGAAATTATATTAATGGGCAGTGAGTTGCTGATAGATAATCTAATAGTTAACACGGCAGTGTTGATATAAGGAAATTGGCGAGCACCAAATAGAAGTAAACGAGACTTCAGACAGTGAGAAATGATCAAATTAGTTGATGGGGTCATTGAAGAATGAATAGATATACATATAACGAGTTGGGAAGGGCTATGATGGATCTTTGGGCGTGCACCTATGAGTTCAGAGTACTCAGTACAGATAGTCTTTTCTCCCATTTAGAAAAGTGCAGTGAAACACTGTTTTAAAATGGATCATTAATATTCTATCCAGCCCATTGCTAGTTTCACATATCCCTGATTAATGAGTGGTCAGTGAGAAGTGCAAGAATTGGAGAAGCAGGTGTGTAATCAGATTTACAATTGGAAGGGTGCAGCCATGGGGTATTGACATATAAGTAGATGAAATTTCTCATGAAAAAATAGTTTGATTTGATCAGTATTCTGATAAAGTCAAAGGATTTTTACAATAAAAATTTCATCCCGTTTAGTGTATTTATTTGCACCCGCGTACGTGACTGTGCAACGTATAATTTGTGTATTCCCAGTTATTTGGAAGAAAGGGGTGGTAACTAAAAAATAGCACAAAAACGTTTGTTGGTTACCTTCGGATGTGACTGGCAACTGAGGTCATTAAGGATAGGTTGGTAGATTGGTTGGGTAGGAGTAATGAAGAATGGAGAAAAGGTCAGACACAGCATTCACATAAGCCTATCTACTCTCAATGAAAGGCACCAAAGTGGTCCACAGCTTAATAATTCTTCTGAAAGACTGAGTACGCCACTTGAAGTGTTCTACCTGTAACGGCTGAATAGATATTACGATTCAACTGAAATGCCTCCGATGCCGCCGCCGGAAGTCGAACCCGGCCCTCGAAATGGGGAGTCAATGCTCTATCCACCCTACCTACCAAACGCCTTCTAACAAACGTGGAGGATATGGTTTACTAATTAATCAATGCAGTCGACTGTATATTTTAAGGGTTCATGAGTCTGTTGGGTGTTTTAACCAATCTCCAAAATACACATTACAACGATCACGCCCTAAATCAATAGGGAAATTAAGAGCCATGATTTTAAAACACACCGTTAATTGTCGGTTATGGAGAACGTTTATGAAGGAAAATTAGAGGCACTCGCGAATGGAACATTAGATGCCGGGGTGTGAAAGCTAGTCAAGGCAAATGATCTATTCATAGAAATCCTCAACTGCTAGTAAATAAAGTCGGAATTGTTCGGATGAATACGCTGCGTTGCAGCGGGAAAGATCATTTCGCTCTTACCGACTGCCATTTGCGGACAGGAGCAACGGAACTCGGGACGGATAAGAGGATCATCCCTCCAACCTCGAGCCGGTCCCAACGATGGTTATTAACGCAGTTAGAAAATATTAATTTGAGTAATGAAGTGTAGGAAATAATTAAAAGACTGGAAAGTCAATTGCGAAGCCTGGAGATTGATGCAACGAGAAGAAGTTGCAGACTCTCGAGATTAAAGCAGATTCCAAATGAAGTAATTGGAGTAAGTGTGGCGATGCAGGAGAATATACTGGATAGGAAAGAAGGAATAAGAATATATTGGCACGGACATCCATGAAGAATGTATCAGGAACGATTGCACCTGACAATATGGAATGGGAAACCCACAGGCAGAAGCAGAACATGGCAAACCGGGAGGAACATGGGGGCAAGGAATGAAGGAAGAAAGCTCTGTAGACTATTAAATTAAAAGGAAATTTATAACATAATTATATGTCGCAAAAGATGCGGGAAATATCAAACGCTCTAAAAAACAGCAAAAAAAATTAACAAGATGTTCAAGACTGCCGAACATACAATTTCACTAAGCCTTCCAAAGAGTGCGCTTAGCACCTCAGTCCACGATGTTAAAATGAACTTCAAAAGTTAAATTACTTAAATGTCATTCGATTCATATTCTTACTACAGCGTATAGATAAATGTGTTCTCTATTTCATATGAACGACAAAATTATACCCATCCACGTTATTTATATCGCCAAATTGAACTTGGAAATTACATGGAGTAAATGAGTGGACGAAGCACGGAAAAAATGGTATTTTTCTAGCTAATATGAACACCACTTTTGCGGAAAATTGCCTTTTAGAAGAAAAACCTCCCGTGATATGAAATAAAAATAAAATGTAGGTACCTTATCATCTCCTTTTTGGGTTATTAGCAAATTGTTGCGATAATGAAGTAAACATGCGGTACCTAATTCAATAGTAATGGCGCTGCAATCGGCTCCTAAGGCTGGAAAAAAAGAGTTAATAAAAAATGTATTCGTGGCCAAGGCCCATTTTCAAATGTTTTACCTAAATTTTAGTTTTAGTAGCTAAAGCATACTATCAAAGAAAGCAGAATATTTAAAACTAAACAAACAAAGAGGTGACATTTAGTAAGTATTTGTTTTGACTCACACAGTCGCGGTAAAACATCCTTGCAGTGGCGTGAGCGGTAATCGTCGATCATTGAGCGCACATTTTAATAATTTTGCTAGTGAATCGAAAAAATACTATGACCACTAACTTTTAAGTACAACTGTTTATACGATGGAACTCACCATGCATCCAGAGATGGAAATGATGCAAGAGTTATATTTTGAATTTCGCCTTGATTAAAGCATGTTATCACTTGAGCTGTTGATAGTTTTTGGCGCGGTATTCGAATTAAGGCGAAAATTATATTTAAATGTGTTTCTTCTAATCATTGACTCGGCGTGACACCGTGATACTTGTTACGAACCATAATAATTTTAAATGTAGGAGAATATACTGGATTTTGCGTTAGAAGAACACCTGTACATATGTAATCGAATTATTACGTAATACGAATTTCCAATCATCGCGGTTGATTAGATGATGTGGTAGGTACATAGTCACGCACAGGAGGTAGAGATATACACCTAAAGGGGTAAAATTCGCCATTAAAAATCTTTTGAATTGATCGGGATTAGGAATTATGTTTCATTCATAATGTGCCATAAGGCTACGCGATAAAATAACATTGGATTAAAAAAAATCCAAATCGGTAAAACACAATTTTTTTCACTTTTACCTATAGCTATCAATGAAAAGAACACGTATGCCAAGTGTCACGTAAACAATCAAGTCGCATGAGCTACCTTGAAACCCATTACGATTTCAATGTTTTGGTCAAAGTGAACGTGGCCACCTCTACAATGCTCAAGTTTCATGCATGGTACCACCCAGGACTCTTCTTGTGTATTTCAGCCTCCTTGGCTCAAGCAAGAGGGGTGGCTGGACAATTTTATGTGAGGCCCTGAATCGGCCGGCTAGGGGGAGTGGGCACTCCGAAAGCGCCCCCTCGCGAGGTAACGGTCAACCCGACTCCTCGGGCGTCGAAGTGGGCCAACGCGCACGCACACGCCGGCCAACCCACCCACTTCCCTCCCCGACGTCACGCCCCGACGCCCGCAATCCCACGTGCCGTGCTTTTTGAGTCACGTCCACTTCCCTCGCACACTCGGCGGCTCCGCGATATAACACGTCCACTTTTCCCCACCCCCTCCATTTTCACGTATTGCGCCTTAATATTGTACTGCCATCGTGGCCTTCGAGGGTTTTCTTACAACGCCCACTTTTATTTCTTGGTGTTTTCCCCATGTAGTGCTACTAGAGACTCAATGCGTGGATTCCCTATGTTTTCCCGTAAGTCCTTCCAATGGATTTTATTTTTTCTATTCATTTCTTCATTTTACTCTCTCTACCGTTTTTAGGGTCTACCGTGAATCGAGATAAATACATACATACATACCCATCACGCCGTTCCCTCTCGGGCTAGGATAGGTCATTTAAGTTTAACTCTCAGTTATAGGCCTATAAATCTGAGTCTGCTTTAACAATTTCCTCCATACTGCCCTATCTTTCTTACCCCCTTTTCGTCAGTTATACTCATTCTTTTCTTCGTACATGCCCCCCATGTTTTTAAGACTCCAAATATTCCTTCTCTTAAGAAAATATTCCACCACATTCACCCATGACCTTCGCGGTCTACCTATTTCTCTCACACCTTTCACTCCACTATCATGTATCTGTTTCGTTATTCGGCTCTATTCCGTTATCTCGACATAGCCAAACCAACGAAGCTTGCACCTTTCATACATGTCCATTACCGGACATGTCCATGTCTATTCTACATTATTTCGTTGCCCATGGTTTTATTCCCCTTATGGTTTTACCGCAAACATAATCCTACTCTTATGCTTAACCTGGCCTGCCCAAGCTTCGCTCCCATAGAATAAAGTGGGAAACAGCACACTTAGTAGACTGGGATTTTTGATTCTGTAGACAAACATTCATTCCTTGAAATACGCCATGAACTTCCTTCAAATTTCCTTCCGGGATTCGTATGCCTTTTAACCTCTTCATCTATTCTTTTAACTGTAAAAAGATATAAATCCCATT
This sequence comes from Pyrrhosoma nymphula, assembly GCA_963573305.1. NCBI lineage: Eukaryota > Metazoa > Arthropoda > Insecta > Odonata > Coenagrionidae > Pyrrhosoma > Pyrrhosoma nymphula. The sequence goes on from OY754329.1 coordinate 46,032,297, forward strand.
ATTTTATTTGCCCTGCTTATGGTACATAGTGTACCCTCTACCTGATAACGCCAACAAAAGTTTGCCTCTACAAACTACTTTTGCCACAATTTAAAGTTGAAATTATTTTACTTTAAAGATGAGAATAGATGAAGCGTAGGAAAAATATATTTTTTTCTGTTTTAAACATTTCAATTTTTCTGTATTTCAATGATTTCAGACTCAAGTTTGTGGAATTTCATTTAAAATAATAAAAAAACTGTTTTATTCCACTAATTTATTTTACGGTACTACTAGGTTCGACGGAGCGGCGTCATCTTCAGGTACCTGAAAGTACCTGAACTAGTAGTACCGTGCATCGAAACTAGTAGTACCGTGAAATAAATTGGTGTAATAAAACAAAGTTTTCTTTTTCATTATACATATGTATATCATTTTAGTGAAGATCTGATATAAGAAGCGAATGCTCTTGGAGAATATCATTAAAATTAATGCAAGGTATGACATCAGTTAAAGCAATACATTGTTATAAACGCATAGACGAAAATAAGGGATTTATCATTTTTCCTGGCACATACAATCGCTTTTAAACCTCTGTTTGAAGTGGTAATACTCTGACATGGTCATGCGCAACTTTGAAGTGCATTTCCAATCGCGGAATTCAGATTGGTAACACGCCGTCTAGTGGAAACCTACAGGTTGAAGATTCGAGCTTCACTTACGGCTTGGATGTTTGGTTTTTCTCTGGATCAAAGGTCTTAGGCAAGGCAATGCCATGTAGCATTGACAGTGGAAGCACCTGAACCCAATTCCACCTATATGCTTCATTCATATTGTGACAACAGTGATTTTCAATGCTTTAATTGCAGAGCCTGTGATTGCCAAAGGTTGTCCCTCATCATTACCCACTGCTGCGAACTAATTCGTCCAATACTTTGCGATCTCTAATTTATTATATATACTCAGCTCTTTTTCCAAATGAATCATACTCACCGGTTGCAGGATCATTAAAAAAGGTTAAATTATTCAACACGTAGGTACTTGGTCAAAAATACAAAAGAAAAGCTACTCTAATTTCAAAATGAACGTACCTGCTTAAATAATTCGAGCTTTAGAGGGTTGGTAAGAGCTACCCAACTTGATAAAACAAACCTGATGGTTTCAATTTTTGCAGAAAATATGATTTTTGATGAGTCATAATGAAAATTTCGATATGCAATTCCTCTAAGATTTACTTGAAAAACGACCGGTTTTGTATTGGAGTTACATCTTCGGGTGAGACACCAGAAGATGTAACTTTGCTACGAAACTGGTCGTTTTTCCATAAAACCTGTGTTGAATTGCTAAGTGATATTTTTTTTGTACATATTGAAGCAAATCCACAAAGACTGTGTCCTATTTTAACATGTTTTTAATGGTTGCCGGACCTATAGTTCACTTATCAGCGAGTCAAATTGAATGGCACTTGACCTAATTGATCTAAAAATTGCCTCTGGTACTCTGTATGCTGATTATATTTCCTGAATTATGCAGTTCAATGATGTAATTTTATAAAACCCCGCCTAGAATAGAAACGCGTTTAAAAACGACACCGGGTGTTAAAACGCGCTTCACAGGTTATAAAATCAATTCAGATTGGGAAATTTATGTTGTGTCAATAATATTTTCTGCCACATCTCACCGCAAAACACTCAAAAGACCTGATGGAGTCTCACTCTCACTCAATATAAATGCGTTTGTCTCTCTATGGATTCTCTCTTTCTTCTCCAAGATCAACCGCCTGGTCGCTCCCTCTCTTTCACCCCTTGAGATCTTCCAATAAACCTCCTGCCAGCACCAACCTCACCAGCCCCCACTTTCTTCTCCGACGAAAAAAACTGTGATTTTTCTCTCTAAAAAATCAACTCGCTCCTCGCACACCGTCAGTCCCCCCTCCACCCTTACCTTTCTCCCCCTTTCCATCCTTTCCAAGCCCTCCCCCTTCCACGCTCTCTCAGCACGCGAGACGCAGAAAAGGGGTCACAGCTTGGGCGGACGAGGGTGGGGGTGGTTTTGTAATGGGTGGGGAGGGACGGGGTGCGAAGGGGTGGTGGGGGTTGGCGACGTCTAAGAGGAGTTGGGGCACGGATTGGGATGGAGAGATTAGGGCGAAGGAGCCGAAGAGGAAAGTTTACAAAGAGGAAGTGAGGGAGAGGGGGAGGGTTTTAAGCTTTTGTTTTTGAAGAGGGAGGTTATTGATAGATAATAAACTGCTCCAATAGAGTAGCATTTAAATATGCTCTAATTTTTTAGAAATAGTAAATAAATGTAATAGAATTTAGAAGATTCGGATGTTTTTGCGTGGGATTTGAACATTATGCATGGGTAAAAGTTGAGCGATGTTACACAGTAAAATAAAACTTATTATGCGACATAGGTTTCAATAAATGAATAATACATTAAAACCTAGGTCGTATTAATAGTTTAAGTAAACCGTAGAAATTTACTCATCATTTATCCATCCATAAATGAAGTTATTGCTTCAATGACTTTTGCCTCTTTGGAATTCGTGTTTTAGTGGTGACTTGACTACTAGCTTCCCATCCAATCTGGAGAGTAAATCGAAATTTAAAAATGAAAAATTTGGCTACTATTTGAATGAACAATTCAAATTCTACTGTAGCAAAGTGAACTGGTGAAAAAATGAACTTCAAATAACTTGACGTGGATGATAAAAATGACGAATTTCTTGCACTGTATTTGGTGGGAAGAAAGTTGGTTCAGAAAATGCAGAGTCATAAAGTTAGGCGGTGCAAGTGATGAAGGAGGATGGGACTTTGGAGGAGGTTTTGGTAGGTTTAATGCTGGACAAGATAGGAAGGAATATAAGCTATTTTGAAGGGGGAGGAGCTATTATTCGAGGGGAAATGACGGAGAAAAAAATAAAAAACCAACTGATTCTGACTGTCCGAACTTATTTTTAAGTCTTTCACGGGAGTAGGCTAAGGTATTCTGCTGCTCCAACTGCTCAGGTTTTTTATTGTCTTTAATCGCTGAACCTGTTAATCAGCATACATCTAAGTTGAATTGAAAATTATAGGTGACGATCTTCATTTAGGCTTCAATCACTCTAGTTAAAGTGTTCTTGGTCTGAGGAACATTGGAATGGGTTGGAAGGAGAGACTAAGGCGTAGGAGCTAAATAGGAAAATATTCAATGAAGATGCAAGGGATGGAAGGGATTTTGCAGCCTTGTATTCAAAGCAAAGAATTCAGGTCATTATTTGAACATCATAGTTGGATAATAGCAATGCAAGTAGCCGTTGTAAATAATTATTATGACTCCCTGTAGTTTTACGCCGTATTTTGTTGGAGACTTTGGTTCTTTGTTAAGCTTCTCAAGCTTTCAAAGTTTTATCACGCACTACAATCTTTACCCTTAGTTAAGCAAAGCATTCCTGCTCCAAGTAGGATTCGAACCCACGTCCTTTTGGTTGCTTGACAGGTAAGTGGCCAAGATGGCTAACGCAGACGGCTGAGACTTTTCTTCCGTGATGCAGGTAAAATATTATTGGTATACTGTTAAGCAACGTATGTAGACTTAAGGCCTTTAAATTAATTTATTGATTGAACTGACCTTTAATTCTTGAAAGATGAGCCAGCCAAGCATATTACTTCCTGAAATAACTCTGATATGGGAGGAACATTTTTCCGTAGTTTTAGGCTGGTCTTAACCGCGAATTTAAAGTTGTCGTTTCCATCACCATTACTGACTGCTGCTTGGACCAGCGATGATTTTCAAAGGAAAAACTCTTGTTTCTAGTGAAAAACCTCTTCCATTGACTTTTTTCGGAATTTCATAGGTGACATACTTGCAGTTAACATGCAATCAGTGGTGAATTGTGCAAGTTTCTAAAAAAAATAGCCGTTCAGTAACTAGGTAAAGGGGGAACCCTGCACGGTGAAGTAACTGAATAAAACCAATGCATTCCCCTTTTAGGTTCAACGCTCACTATCATAGTGTTGAATCAATTTTTAATCCTATTTTAGGCTCTTATTTAACTCTTCAAGTTCAACCCAGTGCCGTGACTAAGATCACAATAAAGCTTTTTTCATCACCCAATATCCCTCATCTTTGGTCTTTGTTTTTTGCGGCAAGTGCGGCAAATAAGGTCGAGAGAAAACTACGATAGTGAGTTGGCTACTTAACGTTGGCTCCATTCGACTATATCTTACGTAGATATCGCGAAGGAATAGAGCTTGGAGCTCTAGTTGTAGAGATTTTTAAACTTCAATCGTTGAAGGAAATGCTTAGGAAGAGGATGAGTCAGCTTTCTTGTTGCGGGAAAACCAGAACCCTGAATTCATTGGCCTCCATAGCGAAACACACGCAAGAGGGCGACCGAGGAAGGAGGGGAGAAGGCGTGGAGGAGCGGGAATGCGAAATTCCGAGACAGCAGAAAATTAGGTGGGTGGAGGAAGAGGAGAGGAGGGGGGAAGGGTGATGTGGATGGGCTCAGGAGAAGGTCGGGAGAACGGATTTTCCGATGATGAAATATTGAACTGCTGTGTCTACATTTGGAGAAGGATTAACAGAGTGAGGTCGACCAATTTCTCAAAATAAGTGTTTTACCATAATTAGGGAGGAAAATATCAGCTTAATAGGTGGCAAGAGTAATTAAAAAAGACTAAACAAAAAAACGACCATTTTGACGGCGAAATACTAGGGAAGAAGCGTATTTTTACGGTATTATTCCAAATGAGGTTAAAAAGAAGACAATAGATATTCAAATACATTTTTGTTCAGTCGATAATTTTAGGATACTTTGAAGAGCTTTTTAAAAATTTATTTCGTTTCCATTACATTTCCAAAACCTTTGCTAATCTCTTTTGCTATTTTTACTGTGCTTTATGAACATGTACATATGATGATATTAAAAAAAACTGATTCATCGATTTACCAGGTTGCTTACGTAACTTTCATCAATCACATAACCAAGAGGAAAAACTCCCAACTAATTGGGAATTCCGATGAATCATTCATTTCAAAGAAATCAAAGGTTTTGATACAAATCTACTATTGGCACTCTGGTGGCTTTCTCGATACTTAACGCCACTTCAGATTACAAACCAATTACAAAAAAAATGATATGATTACAAGAACAATTTTTAATAGGCAATTAAGTCTTTGTTTGAGAATTACATGTTTAGCCAAAATTAAAAAAAAGCCAGAGTTTAGGTTAAGAATGACAAAATGTCTAAATCTCAATATTCGGAGCAAGTCATTTTCAGAAGTTGTGAAAGAGAACAAAATAAAAAAATTGAATTTGATAAGATGCATCAATTATAGAAAAAAGAAGGAATTTTCAAGAATCTTTAGTAGCATGATGTATCAGCATCATGCTGCTAAAATAGAAATGGGAAATAATGTCAAAAAAGCGTTATCGTGATTCGTAAAATGAAAAGGATTATATTATAGATAAAATTGTTGAAGAATCACAGTCATGAATATCGTGATCGGGGTCAACTTATCTGCGACAACTGAGGGGAAGTGTTTACCCGTGTAAAAAGAAAGTTGAAAGTTCATCGTTCGCTGGAATTAAACACAGTCTGATTGAAGTAAAAATAAATAATTGGAATAAAGACTTTCAATTTCTCTGAGGATTTATGATCCCACAGATAAATCGCTTCAATTTAATCAATTTAATATCTATATATTCATTCTGTGATGTGTGTGGTAGGTGATGCTATGGCGCAAGCAAAGGAAAACGGAGGAAACAGGAAAAAGGAATTGTAAGAAGGAAGGGATGACCAGTGAATGTGAGTCAGTGGATTATTGTTTCATTTTTTTGTCATAGTCAAATGGTGCATGGGAAGAGATTTCCGGCGAGTATTTGTGTATCGGTGTGTATATCTTATTTTTGTAACTATTTGTCCTAATGATGCAGAGTTGGGGAAAATTAGAGTCCTCCATGCCAGCTTTGAAACTTTTGTGCTCCAAATTTTGCTAATGGCCTTAGGCTTAACTTAGGCTGATGGATCCGAGTCTCCAGCGGTTCCTATCTCGGTCATGCTGAGTTTCTTTTTCTATACACATGTGGGAATTTACAACAAAAATGGTGTCTTTAATTTTTATTTTGATCCAATTCATTTCTTGGCACTAATTCTTTGTGTTTGTTCTCTTTCTCAAAAGCTTGAAGCGTTCTTAAAATAAGTAATAGAAACAACTTCGGCTTCACTTTGAGGAATGTATCCATAATCGAACAAACACAACTTTTTAATGTACCATACAACTTTTAATAACTCATAACCGGTTTACACGCGTGTCATTTCCAAGGGAAATTCTGATTGCTGTCAGAGTTTCCCTTGAAAATGATACTTATGACACATTATATGATCAATTTGAGTTTTAGATGTTGAAACCTTTTGGGGGTTATAAGCTGTGATGAATATTACAAAGTTGTTTTTTCGATTACTTGAGATGAGGCCTAGTAAGGCGAAGTAACTTGATGATTTAGTTTTTATAAAGACGTTTGGATTAGAAGACTAGAGAAATAATAACTGCCGAAACACGGTCTGAATGTTATACAGGTGTATTAAAACTCGCAGTGTGGTTTGGTCTAATTAGAAACTCTGCCACTTCATTGTTTGGAAAGTTTAAAATTTGAGCTTAAACGGGTGTTAGCTGGAACCAATGATACAGACTCTAGACCTTGGGCAAGGTGTTAGGAATGTTAAGGGATTAATGAAACTTGGTTGAAGAATTTCTTTGAAGAAAGATCAAAATAGAGGGCCAAGGAGAAATTAGATGTCCAATTAAAAGGTGAAAATTAAATTACGTTTAGAGGATTTGGAAATAAAATAATATACTTTCTTGGTGGCAGGAAGGGAGATAAAAAGTATTCTGCATTGAAAAATAAAATTTGACTTTTTATTTACAAGTAAACCATCGTGTTTTTCTTTAGCTTTCATGACCTATTCAAAATCCAACTTTGATATTAAATCTAACATTGTTATATTAATATATTATGTATAATACTTGTAAATGGCCGTTATCGATAAAAATTTCAGATTCTAAGCAGAAAATGTAAAAGGAGAAACAGATTAGAGATGGAAGAACTCATCAATCAATCTCACACTGATTTAATACGATCGGTTTTGATACACAGCTACATATTATTTGCTCTTCCTCTGTAGGTTTTTTGCATAATTTGTGGCGTTTATAACGAAACTGTAGCTGTTGGTCCATTTCGTTGTTAATTATTATCAAGATCATTGAGGGTACAAGGTCATAGATTTCTCGATTCAAAATCAAAGTATTTCGTTTTAAGAAGCAAACTCCTGCAATTGATATTTGTTATATGGTCTTTTGTATGCATGTATTTTTTAAAATCAGACTTGCTGTATCAATATGGCTAAGAAAGCTATTATAATATGTGTTTTACTTAGAGTTGCCTGAAGATGAAACTCTATTACGACACCGGTGGTTGTAATGAATAAATCTGTGAGGGAACGCACAATGAGCATTTTCACTGTTACAAAATGAAATAATCCCATAAAGTAGAGCCCGAGGCGATATTTTACATCCATGGTTAATGCTTCATATTCGTTTGTTTAGCGTTGGCTCGGCTCAATAAATGTGCTTTCATGTATTCTATTCTTTTTTAGCTCTGTTTATTCGTTCTATTCTCGGAATATTATCTCCCATCTCTGGGACTCATCCTTCAACATCACATTATTTTCTCATCGATATCCGCCCTTCTCAATGCTACTTCCGATTTTTGACCTTCTCTTCGACGCCATTGACCCCAAGGTGATCAGTCCTTGAACAATATATTACCTCAGTTTTATACTTAAAACGAACTTTTTGACTTAGTTTAACCTAGGTTCACTAATCATTGGAGATTATTGAAATAATGGTCATTTGAATACTAACATTTTGATACTTAAATTTACAGAAGATATGGACATCAAACCAATCTATGCATACTGTAGCTAAAATTCCTTTGCATCATACGAACTAATTACAGTTTCCAAGAAGCAAAATAACTTAATATTTTCTAGGTTTATTACAACTGATTTGGCTGTATTTTATGGAGACAAAATTATTTTAAAGTAAATGGCAGGATGTAGTGACTAAACTCAGAATATAATACACAAGGAATGATCGTTTCTCGGCGGAAAGTATTTAGTTTTTTTAGCCAGAGATATTCAAGTTATAAACACCTTGCCATTCATCAAAATATTTAACCCTGTAGAGGCATGATGTTTAAGTGAATTGGCATTTAGTAGGGGTGCCGTTAATAAGGCAGAGGAAAATATTTTGGAATAGTTTGCCCTCATTCCCATGCATTAGCAAATTAATTAGTCCATCGGATATTTTAGTAGTTTTCACTATGTCATAATGGTATAGCATTTTCCTAATCCAAGTTTTCAAATTTTCAAAGAGGCAAAAGACCAGGGGTCAAATGTCATAGCAGAAGTTCGTTTCGTAAAATAAATACATGGAGTCTAGAGCAAGATATCGACGACATTGTACACATAAAATCTTGACGGTAATAGAAAATTGATGAGCCAACAGCTGCATTTTGGTCATAAACGCAGAGGAAGAGAGAAATCATGCAGAGGAAGCGCAAATAAATCACAAAAACGTTTTCATGATTGTGAAAACTTAAAATAAATATGAAAAAACGTTAAATTCCTCCAAGGAACTTCAACTATCCCTAGTTCTTTACATAATTCACTCACATATAGTGCTTTTGGGGTCGTGATCTCATTTGGACCAGTGCTTTTACCATGAGGGTTAAAATTACCAATCGTATTACGGAAATAGGATATACAATGCATGAGTAAATGGTGCATTTTGACGCTACGATAAATGGTGCGCAAAAAAACTCATTCCAAGAGTTTGACGAGGAAAATTGATGGTGCGAATCATTTATGGGCCCCTTTAACGCCATCTGTCATCATATTAGGAAAATTTTCATTGATAAACCTGCGATTGAAGTAATACGAAATAGAATTCCACATCCTAATTTTGAAATGTAACGCAGGTAAAGAGAGGCGAATGCCGGTAATTTTCTCCCAGAATGCACCACTCTTTCTCGCATCGATCGTCGCATGCCTCCAGCAGTTACACCAGAGATGCGCTAATGCCGCAAGATCAGTACGCACTATTTTTAATTCTAGTTTCATTACATAATTAAAATGTGAGTTTCAAAGTCGCTTTGTTTGAAAGATTATAGATAAATGCCTGGATCCTTGATTTGTGTCATAAAACGAATCTAATTTATTTGCAAATTCCTTATGAAGTTGTAGAAAAATTACGTTTTTAAAATTGTTTCTAATGAAGAATTGGTGTAACTCGTATGATGATGAGACGGTGTACCATAGTTTTTTATTTTATAGTTATTAGTAAGGTTATCCCACATGAAAACGTATGGATTAGGAATATCCAACTCAGCTTTGCAAACGTGTGATTTTTCACTTTGCTTTTGTTCTTTTGTAAAAAAAATCATGTGATTTAAATGTATATTTTAGTACTAATCGTGTGTTTCTATGCTAAAGTGAAACTTATTACCTGTGTTTTTTGGTACCATGATAAATATTGGAGAATAATTTTGAACTTTTTTCGTTAGCTTTTAATCAGTTTTGGAAAACTATGACGAGTAGAACTTTCTAGTAAGATGGTCACCTCATCTATTACTCATTATTCCAGCTAATTTTCGGTCATTTTATCAATTAATCTCCTGAGCTTAGGATCCATCACCATCCTTGGTCATTGTTTATTTTACTTCTGCGTTTCACTGATCACCCTAATTTATTGATTGCCACTGAAGCCTTCAACTACATCGAAAGCATTAATGCTGTTCTTTCCTATTCAATAAATTCCTCGCATGTTTCCCTGGGTAAATATTTTTGGCCAATTAAAGTATTTGAAATGGCTATTCTGTAAATTTGAAAGAGAAGACCTTTTATAGTATGCCATATCATGCAAAAGTATGTATAAATATGCAAACATGGTGGTGTACTAAAATCCCCGTTACCTTATGTCATTCTCTGTCATTACAAGCTTGCTTTGTGTAATTGGGTTAAACTATGTCTGGTGAGATTTGGTGGAACACCTTGATGAAGTTATGTAAATGAAAACTTATTTCTGTCCAAGGAATATTTAATTGTGCAATGCGTTTCAACGTATCAGTGTCATCATCAAGTACAATGTTATAGACACTTATGCGTGGGCGATGAGCAATAAAACATTCAGTGGACAGAATTAAGTTTTATTTATTTCAGTTACCTGTATGTCGGTTTAGATATGAATATAATTTCAAAGTAAAGGATCTATATAGGCATTTTATGTTGCATTAAATGATTAAATACATTATTACTGTTTAGAGTCATCCCTTTTGTTTTCTAATGTGAAAGCTTTCACGTGCAACTTTACTATCCACAAAAAATGTTTCTATCTCAATTTTGTGACACTCCTTGGCCTATGGCTAGTTAATTTAGCAAATCGTGCCTTAATTCCTGAGATAAACACGCTAGTAAGTTATTTCAACAGTTTCTGTACTGTCTCTTTTTTGTGTACAAACTATGTTTTTTGCAATATTTAGCCTTTTTTACGGACACTATTTCATAAGCTTAGTTTATTGCTTTATAATTATCAAAATATTTAATAATATAGATCCCAATAATAAATTATTGCTACCCCGTAATTTCGAGGCAATTTTACCCGAATAGTTGGGACAAGTTCTCATTCAAAACTGGCACAAATATTTTTCACAGGTACGAACCCTATGGTTTTTGAATTTGCCGCTCCGAATGCGCACTAGCAGCTTTCGGACTCCATGCGTGGTTAACACCTTAAGGAGGGTGGGGGGGCAGTGGGGGAGCCGGGAAGCTGGCGATATTGACTGACCCCATTATTGCGGGATACGACCTTGTGCGGCGCGAGCTAAATTACTTGTCCCGTGACATCTGATATGCATCGCGTCCAAAAATACACCTCCCTAGCACGCCTGGGGCGGCTTTATCTGCGCTGATATTACTTTCGGTCGGGGTTGTAAACCCTTTTATCAATAAAAAGAGGCGAATGACCAATAATTTTCGACCGACTCTCACGCGGAAACGCTAGGGGGGGGACACTTTGGGGTTAAAGATCCATTGGGGTCGAAGACCAAAACAAGGAACCGAGTCTCGCTCGGCGACGATGCAGCTTGGGAGAAAGAGAGAGAATGACCAGTTTCCAATCAAAAGGAAATCGATTGTGACGGAAAACTTCAGTCCCTCAGGAAAGAAAGGGACTTGGAAAGTGAAAGCGGAAGTGAGACATTCGATTTTTGACGCTTTTTCTGTGGCGTGGTGACAAATAAATTTAATAATTATACCATGATGACTCAAATATGTATGATCTGTGGAACAATAAGGCACAAATTGATGATGCTATAATGTTGAAACCCTTATGCAAATAAGAAATAATCAAGGAAATTATTGACAAGTGGAGACAAAGATAAGATGGTGATCGTTCTGTGTGAGTGAATAAATGCACTGCACATACATTATCAGGCGTATCACCTGCAGCTAGTATGCTGACTATCAAGGGTTTTCTCTTAGAAATAATCCTGAGCTGAAAAATCAGTAACAATGGGCTTTATACCCTTTTGATGTTCAGGCGAGTATTCTTAAAAAATGAAAGGTATGGTACTGTATCTGTTTGCAAGCTATTTTAGAGGAAGTAGCATTAATTGAATTACATATTTTCTGCTTTCCAATCACCAAATACAGTTTTATCATAATTATTATTGATCCCTTTCAGTGTTGTTTACATATTTAGGACGTATAAGGAGCGGTTTTATATTTATTTGGTCGCCATTTCTTCCAAGTAGTGGTGATCATATTGCCGTAGGAAAAACATCTCTTAGCTTGTACCTCGAATGATACGGAGACCCTGAAGTTGGCTTTTAAACATTCTATCGTAAGGCTACTTCACCGGAAGCACGTTAAAAATTATGGGAAATGTAACATGTGGGGAGGGTACGTTTGTACCAGAATGTATGCGCTGCAAAAAATAATGTCTATTAAACACCCCTTGTATGCGGAAATGATTGTCTAACACACATCTGTGGAGGTGGAATGAGGGCATATTAGGAGCAAGGTGGGACGGTGCAGATGTAATACAATGACGAACAACTCCTCATTCCTTTGATTTGATTGACAAACACAAGCTAGGCTGGCTTCATAACTTGAACTAAAGCAGAGAGATAAACAAATAGAACCTTGAGGCAAGGAAGATAGGGTTCAGGAAAATACCTTTTGCGGGCGAAGTTTGGCACGGGTGGGTGGGATCACTACTCACCTTGAACGTCTTGTAAGAAGAGACGACGTAAGAACCACCGTCCTCCAGCTCCTCCAGCCTTGACCTCCGCTCCCCATCCACGGAGAAGATGAACCGAGCACCCCTCGGAAGGTCCATGCGAAGCGACAACTTGTCCAGGAGGGCCTCCATGTTGCTGACGTCCCGCCCCGGCTTGAAGCGGAACTCGAGCCCCGGCGAGAACGGGTCACCATTCTTGTAGAAGATCACCCTCCGGGCCCTCCAGTAAGACAAGTTCGAATAGTACTTGCTGGAGATGGGCGTGGGGGTCGCGGGGGGAAAGATGGGCTCCGGGACATCTTTGCCGTTGGCCTCCTTGCCTCCAGGTCGGCTCTTGGAGCGTGCCGGGGGCGGGAGACCGGCCGCCGAAGCGGGCGGCTGTGGGTCCCCGCCCGCTGGCGACTCTTCGTCGGCCATGAGTGCGGTCTCGGCCCGGCTCTGCCCCCAGAAGCGCTCCCTGGGGGCAAACTTGCCCCCCCTGCCCCCACCTTCTTCCCCCTCCTCCTCGTCTTCCTCCTCCTCTTCGTCCTCCGCCTCCCCTGCGCCGGTCCTGCGCCCTCCTCCTCCCCTGCGCCTACGCGGCTGCTGTTGCCGGGACCTCCTCCGTTCCCCGCCGCTCTCCTCGTCCTCCTCAGAGTCCGGAGAGGCGGCCGCCCGACTCTTGGGGCGCTGTAGCGTCTGCGTCACGCCGCCTCCCTGGAGGTGCATCCCGCCCACGGCCACGGGTTTGGCGCCCACGTCGCCAGGCGTCGCGTCGATCGGCGCCCCGGTCGCGATGGCCGCCACGCCGGGCCGGTCCTCGGCGCCGGTCGAATCGTCGGCTCCCGCCGGGTCGGACATGCCGGTTCCTCCCGGGGCGAGAGCGGCCGAGGTAGCGGCGGCTGCAGAGGCGGTGGGTCCTCCCCTGCCGGCCCTGGAAGAAGGTGTAGGGGTGCGTCTACTTGAGGGAGGGTCGTGCACCAGTGCCACGTGCTGCTGCACCTTTGCGCGGCGCGGGGAAGGGGGGGAGGGGCTCATCATCGGCGAGGGCATCTCGGAAGTGAATAACCCTCGGGCCACAAGTTATGAACCTCCACAAAAAAAAACCAAACGTCTCCGCCTTTCACACTAAATATCTTTGCCGCAGTGCGAGACCGAGTGACCAGTAACGAAGTCAGCGATCAATCCTCTCCCTCAGTCGGGCGTACCCGACCGCACAGATGCACGTGCACGAGGCAGGACGTACATACACGTCGACATGCGCATAAATGCGGGTGTAACGACGACGTTTATACACGTCATAAATATTTCCGACGCACTTCACTGATTGTGAGCAAAAATATCCGCAGGAACGTTGCAAAAAGGAGGCAGGACGTCCTTTTTTCGAGAGCGGCTAAGCCCTTTGCTCTCTCTACTGCAGGGGGACAACTTGCCGTCACAAAACCCGGAAGCTGAGTGGAAACGCGGAAGTATACGGAAAAATCCGTTCCTCCCCTCACTCCCCCCCGACTCCCTCGCGGCTGCCTTCGGTTCTGAGTGGTGGAGAAAATGGCGGGGAGAGTTAGGAAGTGGGGAAGGTTTAAGATTTTTATCGCCTTGGCTCACTTTGCAGCCCCGAAAAGAAAGCGGGCGGGCGAGGGCGTAGTTGGCGCTACTTGTTGCTCAGGCCTTCCCCTCGAGAGCGCTGCCCTCTCACTCAAACCTTTCTCAATACTTGTGGTACGGTGGCCCCATCCCTCTTTGGGAAAAAACCCCTCTTTTCCCCCTTCTCCTCAACTCCCCCCCCTCCCCGTTGGAGTTTCTTTGAACTTCCCACACTTCTCAACGCCTTTGAAAAACGCCTTTCCCATCCCTAAGTCTTGAGCACAAGTCCTTCCCCCTACAATCCCTCATAACCTCTCTTGTTTTACTCTCTTTCTCCTACCCTCCCAAGTCCTCTCTCCACATCAACTTCCTCTCTCTCTCTGTGTCTGTTCTTTCCATTTATCCTACCCTGCTCCCTTCAAAATATTTTTATTGACACCATTTTGACGTAAAAAACAGTTTGTGAGGCGTTGACATGCCATTACAAAAGTAAAGAGTTGCGACTCTTCAGAAATTGTGAATCTTTAACTTCTTAATAGTTCAGCTTAGGAATTGTTAATAGCTCAAGGCTCCGGTGAAATCCCCATTCGTCAATTCAATATTTTCTCAATGATAAGATGTTTAAAAATAACCTACAAATATTAATATCTATTTTTGAGAGCATTATGGTGTCTTTTCACACTCATTTATGTAGGGTTGGCGTTTGACAGACTCGCAACTTTACCTTATTTGTGATGAGATGAAATTTACACATCATTCTTCTTCATTACTTTCCTTTTGAGGCAATATTTAGCACCTATCAACTAATATTATCTTGAGAGAGGAAGTATAGTATAAGTCGACTTCGTAGGTATTTGCAAAACAACCGGTGATGCCAAAGGTAATCCTGATATTGCCTTTTTATTCAAGGATAAATCCTTTATGTTGATAATATTTTCATTTTATTATTAAACATCATCATTAGCAGTCATTAACATCAATTTTAAGGTTCTTCATGCGCCTGCCTTTTAACGTCCCTCAATGGGACGTTAAAAATGGCAACGTTATTCGTGTAGATATTGCGTAATTTGATTTGTTTTCTTCTTCTTCTTTCAGGAGATGTAGGTCAAATTAGTTGGAATTTTTATTACTCTTTGACAATGTTTCGCATTTTTATCTATATTTGATCAGGGCTACAATGAAAATACAGGGCGTTTTTTATATAAATGGATAAATGGAATATAGTTTACAGTTTTAGTACATATTTATGTTAAATAGTTTATAAACATTTCATTTTTCAATTTATCTCAGAGAGAGTTCCTTCCAAATGAATTGCTTGATTATATTTTCGTTGCTATTTATTGTTTGTTTCAATTGTTTTTATTGTTGTTAGGTTGTTTCAAAAATCAAAATATAATTAAGTGTTGTGAAAGCATATTAGATTGCGTAATTTGTATTCTTAGTTTATTCTTCCAATTAATTTCTCAATTCAGTGACGTTTTCAGGAAGGTCATTCGTCGAAGAATGTGTCGAATCAGTTTGCTTAAACTTTTTAACACTATAACGATGTAAAAGTATTAGGTGATGCAGGGAAATCATAGAAATATACCATCAGAAAACTTTTTACTTGCTTTTGAATGTCAACTCTCTTGTCTTATTCTCTTTCTTCAGTTTTCAGGAATGACCTCTTGTCTTATTCTCTTTCTTCAAACCCTGCCAAATTCTTTGTCCACACACTCTTACTCTATACCTTTAATGGTTATAAAGTTGTAGATGCTTTGCAGCTGTAGGACTTCGTGAACTTTTTAGGTCATGCTTAAATGAATACACTTTGTATATTCCACACTGCTTTTATTGTAAGCAATTCTAACCAGCTTCAAAACATGGCATCTTTTCATTGGGATTTGATTTTAGAAAATGCCACGAAAGTGTTAAAAAAGTACTGAGTATGATAAAAACATTTTGGAATATTCAAAGTTTATTCATGTGAGCATACCTATCCACTTCCTCTCCCTCACCAACTTTTCTTACCATTCTCTTCCCTCCATTTATTCCCCTCGAGTCCCTTTCCGCCAATTCTCTCCTCATTCGTTTTTCCGATAATTTCTTCCACCTCTCCCCCCTCTATGCGTTGGCGCCCACTTCACTAACCTTTCCATCCCGCCGACCGCGGTCGTATCGTGCTCAGCGTTCATTTCCTCCATTCTCATCGCCGGTTTCCACTCCCCTTTGCGTTTTTGTTTTTCACTTGCCAATCGAAGGGGATGAAGGATAGCGTCGAAGCGAAGCGAAGTCGGAGAAAGTGTTTACGTTTGTTTGAACGAGTTTGCACATGTCATTGTCTTCATTTAGCAAAGTTTCGATCTCTTCGTGACAACAAGGTGAAGGCAAATGATCTTCGTTTTAAATAGTAGCCGTTATTGCATTCAAGTGTTTTTTTACAAAGTAACTTGAACATTGCTGTAAGTATATTTTTCTTGCGGAGCTATTCTTAACGTAGGTAACACCTTTTGATATTACCCAAATCTCTACATCAGCTTTTCATCATTCCTGCTCTCTTTTTTACACTCTAAAATGCCAAGCATTGTTATTTACTACTATAATAAGTATATATATTTATTCTCTTACTGTTACCTATTATAATTGCTCATCTAATTTAAATCATTTTATTGCTACCTCTCAAAGTATCTTTTGTCCATTCGTTGTAAAGTCTGTCGATTAGTCAACATATCCCGACAGTTTCTCTCCTCCCATGGCCTACATTTTCGTGGCCTCCAGATTATTCCATCCCAATGGATTTCTTTGGGTTGGAATTGGAGGGTAAATCCCTACCGCTGGAGCAAAAAGTTTCTTTTTATAACCATCATCATTTTGAGATTAAATAAAAGCAATCATCTGAGAAATTATAATTATAAACATATTTAGACGAAGAATACTGTGAAATTTCTTTTTTAATATGATTGATTATTTGCGTTCAGAATTTCTCTCATGATACGCTACTAAATGGCTTTCGGAAAGGTAGATCATGTGAAACACAGCTCGCGCTCTTTCTTCATGACGTTCTCAAATCTGGTGAATCGAAAACACAAGTGGACGCATTATTCCTAGATTTTAAGAAAGCTTTCGACACGGTACCTCACAACAAACTTTTATACAAATTACAGTCATGCGGCCTAAACGTAACAGTAGTAAAATGGATACGCGACTTTCTGAGTGATCGTAAGCAAAAAGTAGTTCTTGACGGAATTAGCTCTGATGCAGTTAAAGTGACATCAGGTGTCCCACAAGGAAGCGTAATCGGCCCCCTTTTGTTCATTATATACATAAATGATCTATGCTCTCGAATTAGCAGTAAAATACGTTTATTTGCTGACGACGCTGTCATCTATCGCGAAATTAATGATCACTCTGACTTTGAAATTCTATCATCGGATTTAAACAACGTTCATGTGTGGAGCCAAGAGTGGGGACTCGAACTTAATCTGAGCAAATGTGCGGCGGTACATTTCTTGCGGAGGTCGTCCAACTATCCCCGTGTATATGCTGTGGATGGCGTTAAGATAAAGGCGACAGATGAAGTTAAGTATCTGGGAGTTACGATAACCTCAAACCTATCGTGGGGAACACATATAAGAAATATTTGTGGCAGAGCTCTGAAGAAGCTAGGATTCGTCAAGCGTATTGTGGGAAGATTCTCAGATGAAAAAGTAAAAGAGAGGTGCTATTTCGCACTCGTCCGGCCACACCTTGAATATGCAGCAAGCATATGGGATCCGGTGCAGAAAGAATTAATTCGGGAACTTAATAAAATACAAAGGAAAGCTGCGCGATTCGTCAAAAACTGCTACGGGCGTACAGACAGCGTTACGCAGATGTTAAACGAATTAGGCTGGGAGCCGCTAGAGACTCGGAGGCTGCGCGCTAGGCTTAGATTACTTGAGCAATTGAGAATAGATATCTTTCAGAGCGACACGGAGAACATCATATTAGAACCCCACTATATTTCCAGGTCCGACAGAAACGATAAATTAAGAGAGATATTTTGCCGAACGGATAGGTATGGGAATTCGTTTTTCCCCCGAACAATAAGGGACTTTAATAAATGCAAGGCGTAATTTCATAGAGCGTTTCCTTTTTATATGTAAACGGCTGGTGTCCTAACACCCCCCGCCACACGCCTATTGAGGCGGCTTGCGGGGTAGTATGTAGATGTAGATGATGTAGATGTAAATCTTCAATGATACTGAAGAAACTTTTCACATTTAGGCAAAGTCCTTTCCTGTTACTCTTGATAATTTATTCTTATTTAATTTCGACCATTAACATATTCTGGCTCCATTCTTATTTTGGCAATTTCCATAGCGGTGGCATTTATCGTGATAACAGTTTCTCCTCCGGGCCTGGAGACGTCTTCTAGTTGAAGTGATTGCATTTTTGGCCGCAAGTTATAGGAATTGGTTGGCATTGTTTTTCTGGACCTCGGTGAGATCGAATAATCCTTTCCCACGATGCGGCAGGCGTGTGTTTCCCTGCCTCTAGGGCTGAAGGAAAATCTGCTGTCTTCAAATTACCATCGACGAGATGTCACAAAAACCTTCTTCTCCGATGGCACTATAGCCCAAATCAAGCCTTGGCTTCCTCAATCGCCTGTCTCCATTTCTGTGTCTTCTACAAGTCATCGTCAGTTCCTCACCCTAAGCACTGCTCGTGCGTCCTTGCTGAAGCTGTCTTCCCACATAGCCTTTGGTTTGCCCTCCGGTCTCTTCCCTTCCGTCTACCCCGTGAATATATTCTTTGCTACCCGTTCCTCCGGCATCCGCTGGATATGCCCTATCCATCGGAGTCTCATTCGCTGAATGTGGGTAGATATGCTAGTTTCTTTGTATAGATTTTATATTTCGTTGTTGTAACGAATTCTCCAGGTTCTTTAATTGCACCCTGGCCCATAGAGTATACGTGGTACTTTTCTCTAAAAACTGTCCAGCATCTCTTCATCATTTGGCTGTCATTGTCCATGTTTCACTGTCCTATGATAGTTCTCTGTGGTCGAGTGTCTCATGCAGTCGAATTTAGGTTTGCATGTGTACACTTCTAGAATACATATTTGTTGCATCCATTCGGTTTTTATTTCTATGGCCTAATTATTTTCTGAGGAGACATTGGAGTCCAAATAGGTAGAGTTGTTAATGATTTCAAATTTGTAGTCCCCAATGATGATGTTGTTTTGTCCCACACGGTTATTTTATACTTTCGCGGATACCTTTGGAACATTCATTCTTTCTAAAAGGTTTCACTCACGTAGAGTTTTTATTTAATTTTTTTTCTCAAAAATGTTTCCACCTTGAAGATGAGCGTGATAAAGTGGTCGTTTCAACTCCTAGGGGGTTGTGGATGCTCCGTCTGCCCTTGTGCTCGAGTCATTTCCAGCCGCGGAGTGTGCAAAGAGGGCCTCCTTCATTTTCATCCGGAACAAAGAGTGGGGGGCGTGCGTTTCCCGGAAACTGTTTTTAAGTGCGCCCAACTCCTTCCTGACCTCATAACCTTTTCCCGGTTTTACTACCCATGCCACGCTCCCCACATACTTTCCCTTCATCTTTCCCTTTTTCTCAAGGGTCTCCCTCGTTCACCTACTGCCTTACAAGCATAAAATGATGTTCCTTTCGTTGGGGCAATACCTAAATCTTATCCTCGATTTTCGCTCCCTTATTTATGGTACTCATCCATGTATTGTCTGTCTTCCCATATTTTAATAGCTTTCGTAACTAGGCTGCCGTCTTTTCTTAGGTTTTTGACGGCTCCTCAAAGCAGAGAGATATTCTTTTAAATTTATCATACACTTCTGCTAAATATCTACTCTCAACTTTGCTAGCTGTCGTCACCTAATTATATACAAATTCTCAAAGGAAATAATTTAGTACTCATGATTAAGCAGTATAACATATGTTTGGTGTAGGAAATATTTTTTTAATTATTCCTGTTTTTCTGAAAAATAAATGCTACCTATAGGTATAACCTTTCACTCATAATATTACCCAACTCTTTATCAACATACATTTTATGCTTATCAAAGGAATGAAACAAGGGATTAGGCGGAGAAATATTATATTTCAAAATCATAAAAGTATTTTTTTAACTACAAAAATATTCGCCACTGTATCGAGATTCTTTTTCCTCACTGATACGTCATTTTATGCACGACAAAGCGAAAACTACCCCGCCAAACGTTAAAAGACTTACTTAAGCGAAGCTCTCAGCAGTCGATTTACGTCCAGATTGAGCTAAATTTGTTCCCTCTCCTAATTCCCCGATAGCACATAAATAGAAATCACGGGGATAATGTACCGTTCCAAAATTTGGGAAATTTTTTAATCAGGTTCTCTAAGAAGATCGAGGCACCTCGATTTTTCCATGAAAGGCAGCGTTGACTACAGTCGGAAAATATCATGGTTGTTCTCATGCATTTATGCATGCACTTGATTGATGCCGGGGCGTGCGGAGAATTTCATTAACAGGCAATAAAAGGTGCGTACACGTCTAGCTCCCCGGGCAATATCTGATTCGCTCTCGTTCGCCTTAGTCCAAAAGGCCATAGCCTTGCTGAAGTAATTATATTACAGTTGGTGTGGCTTCGTTCCATCTTTTTTTTACGCCAGCCACATTTGGCAGTTAAGTTAAATATGTTTCTGTTGCATAAGTTATTTATGAAAGCTTTGCAATTCGTTCCTCTATATATTTTCCTTCTAATGACTCATTCTTCTTATGCCGTTCTCTCACGGTGTGTGGAAAGATGATTCTTATTTACTTCATGCAAACTAAGGTTAAAATGAGGAACTAATTATCGTGGTCTCATTCATTATACATATACATCTGTTTATATCCGTCATTTTTTAATAATTTAACATTTACGTAAAAAATCTCGCGTGACAGCGTACCAAGAGATCTCGTGGTGTCTGCTGTAGGATGATTGCTTTCTATCATTAATACCGGTTCATAAAATATATATATAAATTTTTATATCAACTAATTGTGTAATATTTCTTTTTTAGTGACTAAGTCACACTATACAACCAGAATGTTACTTGGATGTATGGGGCACAATCTCTTAATAGATACCCATTTGACATTAACTGATAAAGATTGGTAAAAACCTTGTTTTTTTACCACGGGGTCCAAATGACAAAATAGGAGGCAACGACAAAAGAAAGGAATATCGCCTCACATTTCCATCTATATTATTTAATGTCTGTGTGGGTTAATTTCTTCTTAGGTTCCATCTTACCCTAATTCTGAAAGTGAGACTTTTTGTAATTAGCGTCTATAGTTCATTACCTAAGCATTTCTTCCAAGCCGATTTTTTTGAGATTTTTCTTACTCAACTGCTTCCTTCTTGAAGTAAATATGGGCATCTACAAATGATTCGAAAGACAATAGTTTCAAAACTCTTCCTCTCTGTCTCCTCGTAAAATCATGATTTCATTTTTGTGTAAAAATTCTTTTTTATACTTAGATATTCCTTTGCATTATATATCGGAAAACATGAATTCATATCTAATATATCACTGTAGCTTCAAGAATTACTGAAATATTTAATCTGAATTCCTTTGAAGTGCTTCCTCATTAAGGGAAATTAAGATGGTAATAGCTAAAGGGAAAATCTTTCCACATTTCGCCTTCTGCGCCTGTCTTTTCCCATTTACATGTCCACGCTTCTAACTCATCGTCTTTCTCGTTTCTTTATCCCTCCGTTCCAATGTCTCTGACCAAAATACCTCCCGCTGCCTTCCACGCTCAATCTTATGCATATAAATCCTTGCCCATATCTCTCCTGCCCGTAGACCGTTGGGTCGATGACCCGTTTGAGCCCTTTTCCGCAAGGGGAGCGGGAAGAGGACGGTGGATGGTGAGGTTTGGCAACGCCGGTTTCACCTCCCCGCTCTTCCCCCTCCAGCCCACTTCCCTCTCGCGCTCCCTTCGCAGTAATTTGGTCTCCCTGCCTCTGCGTCACTCGTTCCCGATTCTCCCGCGCCAGCCAATGGCGGAGCGGCTCCCCCGCGCCAAGCCCCGCCCACTTCTCTTTCGACGCGCTAATCTCCACGCCCATTCTCCTTTTCCCCGTGTCCTCATTCGTCCTCCTTTCTCTCCACTCTCCTTCTGCTCTTCGTCGTCTACCTCGTTTAATCACTTCTCTTTTTCACTCGTTCTTACTCGATTCTCACCTTCGATCTGACTCTTTTTCCGGGTTTCGCTCCGCGAAGGACAGGGTCTCCCCACTCTAGACTACCGTTCTCTCGCTGGGTGGTTGGTGAGGGTGGAGAAGGCGGGGGTTTTTAGAAATCTTAAGGGGACAGGGTCGTGGGTAGGCAGGGGAGGAGGCGTGGCTGGGTATCTCTGCGATCATCTCACATGGCTTGGCGCGTGGCTCAGGCGATTGGAGCGATTTGGCCACTTCCTGCTTAACCCCTCCGACTCATGGAGACACCCCCCACTACCCACACCACTCTCGAGTCCCTCCCCTCCGGTCCCCATCCCACTTTCCCATCTCCTGCTCATGTGTTTCCCATCCCTCTCGTGCCGAAGCTTCCCTCCCCCACTCCACTACCATTCCCGTGCTAATTTGCATCTAGCCTCCTTTTCCCGACTGTGACTCCGACCTTCCCCTTTCCACTCTGCCTCCATGTCTCTCTGCTTCTCAGTAAAAAGCACACCAAACAGCGCTCTCTCTCATTCTCCTCACCCTCCCGGTGGCATTTCGTCGACCTATTTTGTTTTACCGTCGTTAGAAAAACCTTCCGTTTCTCATTTATTCCTGTCCTCGGCCGTTTTTCGGATACTTTTCCGCGACAATCAAAAACGGGTCAAAATAAATAAATAAATAAATATATATACACACACATCTTACTTCTACACAAACTTGAAAGCATGTATCTTACCTCATATCTGACAAACCAATGCACCGATTATCTTTATTCTCCACACATGCAGGTACATGATATAACTGGGAATGGTATACACAAATATATATAAATTAGAAATTTCCTTTCCGTTTGGTACCTCATAACAGACAAACCATTTTACGGATTATCTTGACTTTTGGGAAGTGAGTAGATGATAGCCCTGGGAAGGACTAAAACTATATAAGAAAGCTTAAAAATAGATAATATTCAAAGTTAAAAGTATGTTTGCTTAAAATTTTGCACATAGGTAGGCGATAGAACTAGAAAGGACCTATGCTATATTAGAAAAGGCCCCAAGGACCTGAAAGTTCGGCATCTGGTGGTTGTAAACTTTTTCTCAAAATGGATTCCGCACACTTTGAGAAATGAGCATTAATCCTTTTAAGTTCAGTGAAGGCCCGAGAGCTAACTGATTAGGGTGGGGCTTTGATCCTCCTCGAGACCCGTTCCCAAGTTTAAATTAAACTTCGTTTAGAATGTGTCGTGAAACATCAGGAAACCACCGGGGTTGGTTATACAAACCTTTAGAGTCGCAAAGAGGATATAAACTGTTCGACTATGGGCACATTACTTTCCGCATAAATCGGTACAAATAATATGTAGCTTTCCATACAACGTCTTGTACCTCGGTTAGTACATTTATTATGAAATTGGGTAAAAATTCTCTTTCTTTAGAATTCATTATTCCTTTAATTCTTTTCTTCAATCGCCCTCAAAATCGATTCCCTAAATCCTCTTCAACAACCCTTTCTAACCGAAATTGTCATGAGGTTTGTACAGTGGCTAAAGTACTCGATTTCCTTTCCGAAGGAACCGAGTTCGAGTCCCGGCAGTGTTGGAGATATTTCAGTGGAAATTGCATCCCCATTTATGTGTCATGCGGTGAGCTTTCAAGTGCTGTACTTCGTCCGTAGGCCGGAACGTTCTCAGGTGTTCGGCATTCGGCAAATACCTGTGGAGCCATTTTAGCTCATCTACCTATTCCCAATGTGCCAAAGTCGGTGCGAACCAAAATCATAAACAAATTTAAAAATCCATGAAAAAGTATTAAATATTGTTTCAGTAACCTCCAGTAGTTAAAGTTAAGAAGGAAAAGTTATTTCTCAATTAGGTAGAATGTTGGTAAATAAAGCTAAGTTAAGCTGAATGGGACTATTAACTATGGTTCCCTTGGCGCCTATCGTTTGAAGAGTAGGATAATGACTTGCCGGGTTTCTCTTCACCTTCATATATAACCAACCGATATTATCATTACTATCCGGTGGTCTGCCGGTTAAGATTGGTTTTCGGTGGATCAGTGCTCCTCTCCTGTAACCATTGCAATCGTTGCTATACCACACGGACTCTTTCTTCACTTCTACATACTTCCTACCTCTCCTCATAACTACCAAAAACCTTACTTGCTAGATCCACCTACTTAACCTCCTTTTAGTTTCCTCAAACAACTTTCTTTCCTCCCCGGTCACAACAAATGACTTCTTCATGCGTATAACTTCACCATAATACATTTTTGGGATGATCGGAATAGATAGTGGCTTTATTACTGACTTCCCATCTTGAAGTCTTGGGTTTGAGTCCGGACGGGGAGGAGATTTTTCAGTGGATTAATCGAAACGTACTTGAGCACTGTGTTGATATCACATAGAAAAGTGCTTAGAACAAGTAAGGTACTCCTTTCGTCGGATGGGACGTGAAAATGTGAATTCAATGGCGTTAAGAGCAGTATAATGTCGATGCAAGATTTCTCTGCACTCCTCATCCATTACTTAAGTAAGCCTACCCATCCTGCTCACCTATCCTTATTAGCGCAAAGGACCTCAGTTGTCGGTTGATTTCCTCATTATAAACCAGGAGTTCTCGAAGGGTGTGCCGCAAAATTGCTGGACTTTGCCGCAAAAAAAAATTGGATAAGTATGAACACATAAAAATAGGATATTAAATATTTTGATAGTGTTTTTTTACTAATCTTAGATAACTGAAAGTACATGCAATGCACACTCAAAAATTAAGAACACTATGTCAAATATGTTGCACTATTGTAGCGGTTTAGTATTTTAGTTTGGTTACTCCTGCATCAAGGATGTGCCGCTTTATTCTACTGTGTCCGGCGAACCAAAATAGTTTGAGAACCCCTGTTATAAACTAACCGAAATTTTCATTACTAGTTTTTGATCTACCCATAATGTTTGGCTCTTGGTAGATTATTGATACTCTTCAAAGGCACTTTCTATAGTTTCTGCTCATCTCCCCTCATTCAGTTCGGCACATTTCCTACTTCTATATATCACAACCAAATCGCCAATCATTCTCCTCCCTCTTTCCCAGCCTTTTTACCTTTCAAAATGACCTTCTCTACCCTATCTCTCTTCATATTTGCTGCATCAATCTTCTCTGCTCCTCTTCATATCCTTTAGGGGGTTGTGGAAAGTATGTCCAAAAAGGCGTTTTCAGTCCGCTGGAGTTTTCATCAACACGGTGGAATGTTAGAGGATAACAATTTCTTCTTTTCGCCATTCAGCTCTGGAAAGATGGAGCAATGGGACAAACGTTTGTTTGTAAAACTGGGGTGGGATCACTCACTGCTCTTTCCTTTGTGTTTTCGTGACCACTATCAAAAAAGCAAGCCGCTCTGCAAGGGCAATGCTCAAAGGGTTATTATCCAAAGGACGCGCTCCATTACTATAAACCAATGATTTAAAGTAACTGACAAAATTTGAAGAATGGCGATTCCCGTTTGCACTCTCATAATCACAATTGGAAAATAACTATAACGTGAAAGCAAGCGTTAAGGAAGACCGTGAACGCACTTCTGATACCAGTTATATTGGAAAAGAAAAATCGCAAACTTCGCAATAAATAGACCATTTTCAATGTAGCATTAATCGGTAATGGGAAGCGAAACGAAAACCAACTAACGTATCCGTCATGCAATGATCTTTCAGCATTGAGTTCTAAGTTATTTCTTGAGGGTAAAAGTTTCAAAGAATTTTGTAATTGTAATAACCGTTGAGAATCCAATACGCCTTCCTCGGCGATCTGCCCATTTTCCTCCCACCAGGGCCCCGCAGTCTGCCTGAATTTCTCCCAACCTCATAGCTCTTTTTCGAACACCTAATGCATTTTGGCCAAATTTCATTTGCGTTTTTGAAAAGTATCGCTCCTCTTAAGCGACTTAGCTCTCTCCCCTGCCATGTCAGGAACTTCTTTCATTTACTTTCAACCGAGATGACAATATCAATGAAATTTTTAAAAATCACCAAAAGAGCATATCGGAACAATGATCAATAGAGCAGTAAAATGGCCTTAATTCAGCTGAATTATTTACATTTTCCTTGAAACACTCATCCATCGTCAATGATGTTTCGCCTTGAAGCGAGGACGGAGGAAGATTAATTGATTTTAATTACATTCGCGACATTAACATTTTCCTCTCTAAGCTTCCGGTGGGCCATTTTCGCTCCATGACACGCCAGCGATAAGTCTCACGTCTCACTTTGTGGAATAAATATATTCGTTCGGTACAAATTTCAGCATGGACTCGGGTGTTATTAACCAATTTACATTCGTCTGAATACATTTGAAGTGAGGTCGCCTTGAGCTGCTCATTTTTTTCCTAAGTGTCGCAATGGAGTGCATGCAGCGAATGAGCTCATTAATATGTAATGGTTCACTTGCAACAGCCATGTATACGTTTTGCTTCCCAGCTCGACATCCATTTCCACTTTGATCTTTCCCGAAAGCGGTTGCTCCCGTTCCTCGCGTCCGAACTCCTATCCTGCGAGATAGGCAAGTAGTTAACAAACCCGAATTTCAATTGCATATCCACCAGGATAAATCCCCTATGCACCACGCAGTAAGCTTAGTGCGGATGTGGGGGCGGATTTCAAGCCCAATATTTTGGGTTGGATTGCATGCTCCAAGTAATAATTCATGGAAAACTGATTTTACTGAAAGTGAAGGTTTCTCGGGTTCAAACCAGGTAAGATTTTTTAAATGGATCAACGTTTCGATGGTTGACTCAGCCATCGTCATCAGGATAATGAGTCGAACGAGGATGATGGCGGTTATATATATAGCCGCAGATGCCCCATTGTTGTGGGAGCCGTTACGAGTTCTTTGAATTTCGTCAATCACTGGGCGCCAAGCCCTACTTAAGTTGAAGCCGTTGCCTCTATTATTTTGCTCCATCTGTATCAATATCGCTTCTTTCGTTATTCTTTCCCAATATTTGGACGCCCGGGAAAGTAGTGTGGAATTTGGGAAATCGACACGATGTCCATGGTCAAGGCTATGCTCTGCTAAAGCAGACTTTTCCGGTTGGAAAAGCCTAATACTTCTTTCATGCTCTTTGATTCTTTTCTCGATGGTCCTTCCTGTCTCACCAATATATGCCCTACCACACTCGCATGGTATGAGGTATATCCCTGTTGTTTTCAGGCCGAGGTTGTCCTTACAGGTGACCCGGAAATATTTGAGTTTAGCAGGCGGTTTATGAATCGTTTCCACTCTGTGTCGTTTTAATATCCTCGATATCTTGTTAGATATAGATAATTTCTAAGGAAGGCAAGACTTAGCGATGGGTTTTTCTTTCTTTTCCAACATCTCCGCTCCATTGGCGGTGAACGTTCTTTTTAAGGCCAAATTTATTTCCCGTAGGCTATAGCCATTCGCGTGGAAGGTGTATTTTAGGTGTATTAACTCCGTCTGAAGGCTGTTGGAGTACGCAATGGTTTTCGCTCGATGGAAAAGCGTAGTGAGAACACTCCTTTTCTGCGCCGGATGATGATGGCTCCTCCCGTTGAGGTATAGGTCGTGTATGTTGGTTTTCGGTATACAGCATGACCCAACCTTCCATCTCCTTTTCTTTCATCCAGAATATCCAAGAAAGGTAAACGTTTATTGGCCTCCAACTCTATGGTAAATTGAATACTGGGATATATGCTATTCATGTGACTGAGGAATTCATCAAGGCTGTCACGTCCATGTGGCCACACGATGAATGTGTCATCCACATACCTGAAGAAATATTTTGGCTTCAATGGGGCCGAAGTCAGGGCTCGATCCTCAAAATCTTCCATATAAAAATTGGCAATAGCTGGTGATAACGAAGAACCCATAGGGACTCCTTCCGTCTCTTCGTATAATTTCCCGCCGTATAGGAAATAAGTCCACGTGAGAACGTGGTGAAATAACTCAATAGGTTTTTGGTCGAATCTCGTTCGAAGAAGTTGAATTGTATCCCCGATTGGTATTCTAGTGAATAACGACACGACGCGACGTCAAAACTCGCCAGCAAGCCTCCCTCGTCAAGGCGGATTTCATCCAAAATTTGGACAAAATGTGCTGAATTTTTTATGTGGTGGTCGCTTAATCCCACAGAGGGCGCTGTGTGAGTCAAAACAAATACTAAATTCCACATTTTTTTATATTTTGTCCAAAGAATCCTGCTTTCACTGATTAAATGGGTTACCCATAGAAACCCAAAAGTAAGGAACAAAATTTACAGATTATTCCACGAATGTATTTTAAATTAGCACTTTTTCCAGTTATAGGAGCAGACTACAGCGCCATCTCCTACGAATTACCGCATTTTGACTTAAATTACGGCAGTAATTCTCTAACAACTAAATAAATAAGGTGGTAAAGTGCCTATATTACATTTTTATTCAATTTCTCTGGATTATTTCAATCTTATAAATAGTTTTCCGCAAAAATGGAATTTATATTTTATGGAAAAATACTATTTTTCCCCGTGTTTCTCTCATTCCCCCATTGAACACCATGTAATTTCAAGTTTAATTATAGAATAAAATAGCGTGGAAAGGTATTATTTTGTTGTTCATATCAGATAGAGGACAAATTTTTCTACAAGTAGACAGATTATGAATAAAATGACATTTAAGTAATTTCACGGTGGAACCACCTTGAATCCTTGATTTTACTGAGTTGAATAAACCCTCTACTGCTCTTGAGGATGATTTTGTCCAGCATTTTACATTTTATTATGGTTTATAGTATATCCTCTGATAGCGGGATACAAAATGAATTAAGAATAAACTGTACACATAAAACTATTTACATGGCCTAAAAGTGCAAAATATAGACTAAACGTCATTAATTGTTAAAAAATGCGATGTAGAATGTTCAAAAGAAAAAAAACAGAAAGTAGAGTGTTATACTGGCATTGTGAATAGTGGCGTTAATCCCATTGTAGTAGACAAGATTCATAAACGATTTCATATCATATAGTAAGTTATTTCACATTATAATCCGTTTTGAGGTCAATGCTTCTCTTGCCTGTGAATGGATACATTTAAACGACATTAGTTATATCTGAGATTTTTTCGTATTGAATGTAGTCGTGAGCATAGCTCGAGTTAACATCAATCAATTCATTCTCGTATACGTACAAATAACCTTTTAGGTTCATATTTAATGAATGTGTAATTAATAAAAAAGGAAAGTAACCATTTTCTAATATCTCTAATGGTAAAAACAGTGTACTATATTATTATACTTTTCTGATAATGAATAAAAATTTAGGGGCTATAGTATAAGGATTTGGTTTGACTTAGATTTTATTAACCCCAAGTAAAAAGCCATAAATAACTGTGGGAAAAGGTGCGATTTTTGACACCAAATTAGAAATATTTTCTTGCTATTCTCCTACACAACATGAAATTTATGACTTAATTTACGAGCGCAGATATCAATCTCAGCAGCATCTCATTCGGCCAGCGCATACATTTTTCCATTCTTAAATTACGATTATTTTTAAGGCTAACATTTATTTAGAGAATGTAAGTCTATTCTTTATAGATAACATTTTTGTATAGTTTTATATTTATACGCTCACCTGAAAAATGTATTTCTTTTTTATGTTTAATATCTTTTATGTTTTATCTATGTTTGTGAATTCCATGCACACTTTCCATGCACGGAAATTACGGAATTCGTATTGTAAGCTTTTATTACATTTTTGTAAATAGCAGACCAATTATGTATTTTCTGGTTAATAACATTCAAATTCTCTTTTTGAATTGCATAAAGTTTGAATTTTTTGCTGTATTTATTAGAAAGAAAGCGGAATTATTTATAAAGTTTTCACCCAAACGGTTTTTCTTTTCATTATTCTCTAGCTCTGTGTATAAATTAGCTGTTTATATTCAGGACAAACATTTTACTTATACCATTATTTTGATTAATATATATTTTAATTTATATGATATTTAGCAGCTATTAATTATTGGAGATTATGTTAAGATAAATACATCTCGAGAGGTTTTCCGGATCCATATAATAATAACAGGTGTTTGATTAAGTCTTATCAAAAAACGCTGACACCATCTGCAGAAAAAGAGATTTTATCTTAGTCGGTGTTATTCCTCTAAAAATTTCAAATTGTGTTTCAAAATTAACACGAAAGACATTTTATGATCGGCTAGGCTGCATATTACTCGCATGTAAAGCATTTTTGACTCTCAATCTTATTGGACTAAGAATAAGCCCAAGAGGATCCTACTCCTCGAGATCATCACTCAAGTTTAAACTATTTCTCACGCTCCAATATTCACTGACATCACTGAAAAGATTGTTTTGAGTTTACATCAAAATGAACCTCATTTATAATGTCATGCGCACATCTGGAGTCTAACTGATTTTTCCCAACACGACCATGTGTAACGCAGCTATTACAGTGAGAGAAGGCTAATGGTACTGACGACGTGTGACTCTCAATTGAACAACTCCGTTGACGGAAATGCATCTCCAAAGGGTCGCCCGTTGGGGCAGATGGAAGTGGTAGCGGAGTGCATGCATGCATGGAGTCGCGAGAAAAATGACGGTTTGGACGAATTGATTGTTACGTCTTATTTTAGAGCAAAATAGAGCACCGTGCTTGCCCTTGCTTGTATTCAACCTTTAGACCATCACAATAATAAGCACTAGAAAAAACTTCATAATCCTTGATGAGATTACATCTAATATACATTGTTTGTTACCCATGAATTATTTGTGCTCATGAATACATAATGATGTACATTGAATTGCAAAAATTCACGTAGTAAAAAGATATTAATTTGACTGTTTAGAGACACCCAATGTAATAAGAAATTCTTAAATTATAATTTTTAAAAATTAGGCTCACAACTGTGAACATTACTTGCGTAAACTTGCTAAGATAATTATGCTCACTGCATGACAGCCCCGCCAAACAAGACATTGGCTTTGTAGGACCATTTTACCAAGTAAGTATTAGTAATTTTAATACAGATATTAGATATTACTAAGCCTAATATTTTTCCTGGTACCTTAAATTTAACTCGTATTGCTTTCCTAATTAATTTATTTATTTTTTTCGAAAGGTTTCAACGAGACTTTTATAAAACTATATATATAGTTT
The DNA here is from genome assembly GCA_963573305.1 of Pyrrhosoma nymphula. Classification (NCBI taxonomy): domain Eukaryota; kingdom Metazoa; phylum Arthropoda; class Insecta; order Odonata; family Coenagrionidae; genus Pyrrhosoma; species Pyrrhosoma nymphula. The sequence continues at coordinate 46,063,524 of OY754329.1, forward strand.
GGAATGGCTTGTAACGTGTTTTGTTTTCAAACATACAATTATGCGTCTATAATGATTACTAGTACTGTAAACAGTCAAGCATCCCAGTTGTCTTAAAGGATAAGAAGAATAAAATAATTAATTATTATTAAGCAAAAACTACAATCTTATGCACAAGGGGGAAACATATTAGTTTTCTCAAACTATGGTACACGAATTGTTATTATTGAGGAATCAGCGTATGAATTAGATTGAAGTGCCAAAAAATCACAAAACTGTTAATACTTTTTGGGTAGTATGCTCGCAAACCAATATTTTCATTTTTATTCTTTTCTACTCTGCCCGATGGACTAAATATTGAATTAAATCCTAAATATTATTAAATCCTATTTTATTAAATTCTAATGTATATGGCAAGTCTATAACTATTAATTTATTGCTTGAAATTATGAATTTTGTACTGTAAGTCTCACAAATAGTTCATATTCACGGCATGTGAATAATGCGTGCAATGCTTTACCTTCCAAACCACACTACTGATTGATCATCGCGTGAGTGGGTCAGCGGAAGGGATTTTATGCCCCATTTCATTGCATGAACTTGGAGGCCCGCAACAATTTTTTCCCTTCGCTAAAGGATCTTGTCCCCGCGCCATTCAAATCTTAAGAACCCTTCACTAGTTGAATTTTGGAATGAGTTTCACGTGATAACATCGTCGGAGTACACAAAAATATAAGAAAACTGAAAATAAAATATTACCACGCACATTTATTGTGAAAACGGTCAGTTTACGGATAACGAGAGCAGAGAGAATTTTCCGTGATTACTCGATAAGGCGACCGATACTGGGATCATTCGCGGCATTGAGGGTAAGAGGGCAGTTTGGTAAAAGCACGTTAATTGGGGGATGGAGTAAGGCTGGGGAATAATTTGCCGTCCACCTTTGCCCTGGCTGAATGAATGGAGTGAGGAAGTCCACAGTATTACGTTCCAGCCAACGAACGGAGCACTGCATTTGAAGCGTTCTATCGTGAACCCTCTGATAAATCTCTGTTACTTCCGGTATTCGAGCCGTAGCTATCGGAGTGGGATTCCAGTACCTTAGCCGTGAGCATGCTGATAGGTGAAATATGCAACGCAAGACATAGTAGACTCCCACTTATCCGACATCTCTTCAAAATCCGTCGCATTTAACGGTCTCAGTTTTTGCATAACGCTAATGTTACAAATCTCGTGAGGATCATATGACGGAGTAGCTAATGTTTGATCAAATATTGCATTTGATTCTTTCATTGAAGCAGTTACATTATTAAACTCAGTTGAAATCTAGCCAAGCTTTTCTATGCTTTAAAATCAAACAGCACAATAACTTCTGGCCCCTTAGTGATTTTATGTTTAAAAATACAAAGTATTCATTTGGTTTTCTCTTCCTAAATAATGTTTTGATTGTGTTTAAAAAATAACGGGCCATACGCTTATCCGGTCGTGCGTACAGTTCTGTTGTGAACGGATAAGAGAAAGTCTATCTAGATAGATTGAGTTATGATTTTATCACTAGAGAAAAGGAAATAAATAAACGGTATTAAATACCACGGAGACTCGCCTCACCTCCTTCCCTTGCAGCCGGAGCAAAAAACTCCGGGCCCTCGAACCGGATCCTCCTCTCACTCAGGACCCTGCGTCCGGCCCGGATCGGCAACGGAACAGGTCATCAAAACAGCCAGCCACCCAGGAGATGAAATCCATACACGAGTTAAAACAATGAGCACGTGGGAAACTACACTAGCACACGAGTAAACACACAAGTTCTCTCTGCCACGCGGGGGCAACCACTCTCGTCTCCTCTGCTGGGAAGGAGCTTCCGGGTCCGGCTGGCTGTCTCGAATCCCTTCACCACACACGGCCACCACACAGAAGGCTTTGGTCTGCCTGATTCCCTCGTTCCGCGGCTTTTCGTGGCCAGAACACCAACACCGCGCGCGGTATGAGTGTGTGTGTATGTGTGATGCGGTTGTCGTCGCGCCCCGACGTCCGCACACCCTGGCGACGGAGCGGTCAAACTCCCACGCCCGTGTCAAGTCACGCCAGGGGATAGGCACGTTCGGTTTTCGCGTGGGGGGAGGAGGAATCTGTGGAAGGCGGGGAAGCGAAGGGTTGAGTGAGGGAGACAGTTGAGGGAGGGTGGGGGTTGGGACTTGACGGTGAGGGAATTCGTCGAAGAGTGGAGGGTAGGGAGTGATAAAATGTGTGGGAGGAGTGATTGGAGAAGAGGGAGGAGGAAAAAGCTGTGTTCCTGGTTGTGGAGAGTGGGGAAGCACAAATACATGTTTCCCCTTCGTCGGTGGCAGAGCCGCATCAAGGTTTTACGCCAGCCTCGGGTACTCTTCAAATTGAAACAATGAAATTGCAAATCGCTTTATAATCAAGGACGAGGAAAGTATATAAAACATGACTTATTTTTCATAATTGCTTTGAACAAAATTTAGTATCCAGATTTTCTAATACAAATAAATTACCATACTTGTATGTACTTTCAAAAGGATGCTAAATATAAAAACCAGTTGAGAAAATATGAATGCTTTTGCATACAAAATTTGCAGAAAGGTCTACATAAATAAATTGACCGAGCGAAAGTTTTATGTTTTATTTTTATTCCCATAACTTCTATATTCTCATTTTTTTATTTCGTAGGCCCAAGGCACTGTGCCTGAAGTGTTTAATGAATAAAACGGCACTGGTTGGAGGAGGAAAAAAATGGTTGAAAATGGAGGCAAAGTCTACAAGCTATGTCTGTCCAAGATTCGTATTTTTATGTAGTGAATTAAAACCATTAAAACATATTTTTGATTCTCAAAGCCCCGGATTTTTAAAATCTCCGGTTAAACATTTTATCATTAATATAACCGGAATGGATAAGCACTCTCGTGGATAACGCTCACATTACCTAGCCTACATTTTTATGCATTTTAAGACCTTGTTTTATGATGATAGGATAACTTAAATCACAAGTTGATGTACCCTTTACGTCAATGATATTTTGTGAAGCTGTTTGAATTTTGTGAAGTTCATTCGACTCTCGGTTAGTTGACGTGAGAACTATCATTAGGAGGGCGTATCCACACCGGTTATCACACAGATAAAATGTTTGAGTATACATTTTAAAGTGGCTTCAAGAACATAAACTCTCAGCTAACATCAGTTTAACGTGAAGGGAACGTCAACAATTGGTTTAAGTTAACAAGACATAAAAGAGTAAGGCTAAAAATGCTAGATATCAGAGGAAATATACGGCATACCGCAAAACATCGCACTGCGATTGGTATCGCATAATATCACCACGATGTTTTATTTTACATGGTGCAACATATTGATATCGCATTGCGCCGCTTAGCTTATGATATCGCATATCGAAAGACATCGAGCATTGAATGATAAACTAATTATGAATGATATCTCGTGTCACATGACAGCCCCTATTGCATAGGTATATTGTAGAGCATATTGTATTTCATAGGTAGATTGTACTTCATATACTAGAGTATCACACGATAACGCGAATCGCCTTCCGGTTGATGACATATCATATCTAACCTCACATAACATCGCTCTTGATTGCTACTTATCATATGAAAAAGCGAGATATTGCATATCTCTGTCGATGGGTCGTAATATCGCCCAGCCCAGCTATTAACTTGGGAGGGGAGTTTGTGGCTGAGGGAGGAGAAGACAAGAATGCTCGTTTGGCGGGGAGAAAAAAGGGAACGGTAAAAAAAAAGTAGAGAAATGGGGGAAATGCCTGCGGCGAGTCGGGTGGGGTGCATAATTTACGGCATCAAAAGGGACGCGGGGATATAAAGGGTTCGGCGCGGCGTTGAGGAGTTTTTCGGAGTAAAAATGGGCGGAGGTGTGTTGGGTGGGGTGTGGCTATGGGTCGCTGAAGGTGGCGAAAGGGGACTCGTTTCGAGGCGACGACGGTGGTGGAGGACCATCAGGGTGTGCCCGTGAGTGGAGGAATAGGGGGAGGAAGTGTCGTAGATATAGTTTGAGCCGTCCGGGGCGGTCTGTCCATTGCCGCCTTTCCTTCGGTAAATACACACTGCACATCGAAACTATTTAGAAATTATTTTAAAATAAAATTACCAAAATTATAAAAAAGATAATTCTCATTATATTATTTACAAGTCAAATACACAATTAAAATTGAAATTGTCTTGATATTTTACAGCAAAGCCATTAAAGATACTATCAAAATATATTTCCTTTTTTCGGTTAATGTTCTACAGATAATATAAACAGATCCCTTAGGTAATCGTTATTTATAATTATTTGAAAATTTTAATTCTTGGGATAGTTGATAGTTTTCCACTTCTTACTCTTTAAACACGTTTTAAATTAGGTTTTAAAGCAAAAAATGCCGCCCCGAAAAAAGTAATCCCTGGGTAGACAATCCCCCACCCCAGCTAGGGGGGCCCTCACTGCCAAATAGAGGGCATAAAAAGCGATGGGTGGGATGTTATAAGGGTTTGGAGGACAATGGGGGATGGAGGAGGTGCTGTGTGGAGAAAGGGGGGAGGGTCTCGGGGTCCTATGTGGCGGCGAATGGGGAAATCACGTTTGAATTGATTTCCGCGAGGACTGAACAGCGGAAGAGGTAAGGAGTGGGTTTCCCGGGAGGAGAATTACATCACAGCGTTTTGAAGGACGCGGGCTGGAATACAAATCACCAAAACAAAAAAAAACACGCGAACGGTGGCTCTTAGTTCTCACGTGGTGAAAGATCCGATCCGGTCTTTTTTTTTAGACTGTTGGTCTTTGTTTGTTTCGAAAACGTGACACTGCGAGAACCTCGTTGCCTCAAACGATTGACAAAAGACGTTGAATTTGCACAATGTCTATGAAGGACGGGAGCTAGGAAAAAAAACGCCAAAAAATAGAAAGAATCTTGGTGAAATGTCTTAGAAGATCTATAATTCGCGAGTTGAACATGATTTGTTTTGAAACCTTTCGGCGGCTACAAGTGTCTCCTTCCCTTATAGAATTGACAAAAAATGTTGAACTTGCACAAATCTATGAACGACGCGAGTTGGAAAACAAATCCAAATAAAAACAAAAAAGTATTGAATGTCAGTTCTCATGTACTGAATGATTCAAGATTATTAAACTTGACAACAGAGTGAAAGTTTTTAAGAGAATTAATTAACTATATTCGTTTAAACTCTTTTTTTAGCGCTCTGATTTCAACAATATTACCAATAATCAGGATCCATGCATTGCTGAATGGGGTTTACATGATTCATAAAATGTCTCCAATCTCTTTTCGGGTGATAATCACGTCGCAATCATATAAAAAAGATGTTTTGTCCTAGTTACTGGATGTCACCAAGAGCAACAATTGAGGGACTTTAGAATGGTAAAAAAAAGTCCGCATTATGTGAATTCATTCTAGAATTGATTGGGGCGAACGGGTTAACCTTGATGCCACGAGAAATACCTCTCCTGAACCCGTTTTCAGACTTCCGTTTCTATTTCCCATAAATTTTTACTTGGCAATGTGAGTCTGCCAAACGTTTTATTCATTCTCCTTCTCAGATTATATTGCTTTTGAAATTAAATAAAGGAGGTCGTTCTATTCTCTTGTTTGAGCGGAATATCTTTTACAATGGTTGCAGTAGGCGAAAAGCAGAGGTAAAAAATGTTTGAGGTTTTAGAAATTTGTTAGTTCCCTCCCCTCACGGACCATGAAATACCTCTCATTATCGTAATTCATCATCGGAGATGCACATTTACATAAATAGTTGTAATTTCTCTAGAAAGCAGAAAACTTTTGAGATCTCAAGAATCGTAAATTAATTCAAATTTTTATTCGAATTACCATATTTATGAGCGTGCTGGCAAAAGCGTTAAATGCTAATATGTCAAAATGTAAAAATAACTATAGCAGCTTTGAAGAAGGATGTGAAAAATATCAGGGACAAGCATAAGAATGATCAGTAAATATCAAGAATTAGTAGCATGGAATATTTTCGCTCAAGTCACATTGGAGTAAAAGTGAAATGAGAACATATTGTTTTTCTATGGACTGTTGATTTTCATAGTTCATTTGTCCGCAAAAATTATACTAATTCATAAAGATTAAAAAAAAAAGAACATTCGGATTAGCCTAGGTGCTATGAGTTGTATTTTTTTGTAGATAAAGGGCACGAGAGAAAGAGATAAAAGAATTTTACGCCTTGAAAAATCGATCCAAAGTCTTAGCTTGGATGAATGGTCAGCAGTCAAGCGGCTTATTTCGATAAAACGTACAGGTATCTCAAGATATCCTAAAGAAATGCGTAATACGGAAAGTTTCTAGTGGAAAATAGTTAACTCCATAATCCATGTAATAAATTTATTGTCGCAAGTTACCGTTATATCTATCAGAGAGTTTTCTATGGTTCCTCAATGTCTTTACCATCGTGCATGGTTCATTTTATTTCGATTGCATTGAATTGGTTGTAAACGACGCATTGTAAAAATCTAATAGTCGGTCTTGATTTCCAGAGGATTCTTAGCTTTATCACGAGATTGCCATCGGCTTAGAAAATATCCCCACGTCTTATTTTTTTATTTTCAAAATGCCTCGAAGACATGCATATCATTTCTGTGCCTTTATTACCTCGGGTATTTTGTCCGAGGTCTGAGCTCTACCGCTGCATGTGGTCAGATTTTCTTATGATTAAAAAAAATAGAAAAAATATCAAGTGTTATGAGATTTTTGCTACCACTCAACCCCTTATTTAGCCAACACATGCAGTGACCTGAATAAAAAATAAGCTGCAAATTAACTTGAGTCACTCCCACGTGTTTAAAAATCTTTTGCTGCAATGAGGTCATTTTATAGGGAGAAAACGAGCTCATACCTATTCTAGTGAAACGTCCCCAGTAATGCTTGTAAGAGTCTATTTATTATTACGTCAGATCGTTCAGCAATGAAGACTACAAGCATTGTCTCTAAAAGTTTTCATCATGTTACCCACCTGTTAAGAAGCATGGAATATGGACTAGAGGGACTGTCAGCGGTGAGATATGGAGGCTTGCATTTACAAATGAGAACATGAGCAAAGGTTAGCTAGACCTGGATTTGCATTTGCAAACGAGGGCATGAGCTAAACACCCGAGTGTCAAAGAACGCGTTCACAACGTCCGTGTCTGATGAAAATGTCATGATAGTCGAAACTCATACTAAGTTACGGATCGCACCACTTCATAAAACGTTCCTCCTCTTGAAAGAATTGTTTAAAAAAATTGTTTGTTGTAAACTACTAAATGACAATACATTCTTAAAATACATTAATGAGCTAAATTTATAAGAGAATATTCATACAATAATTTATACCTTGGTGAAACCGAAATATTTTTTTCACTTGCTCTTACATTATTATCAGGCTACTGAACTTTATTTTTTTGGTTTTTCATTTGGCACTACCGACATTTAATAATAAATGGTTGGCTCATACTATACAAAATAATCCCATACCAATTTTTGTCTTAAAGGGAGATCGGTTATTTAAACAAGTCTATTAACGCGAAATTCATGGTGTTTTAATTTTTAAACAGTCAGACCGGATCAACTCAATTCAAATAATTCATTATTAAAATTAAGATTAATATTAACATGGAATATTAAATAAAACCTTAATCAGCTTCTATGAAATACCGTATTTTAAACAAATTGAATCCAATAAGCCGATATTTTGATAAACATCTTGAACATCTTGTTACTAAAATGAAATAACTCCTTGCAGTAGCGTTAAAATTAAAATTGATTCTAGACTGGCATTTGATGCTTATTTGCAGGTATCCTAGGATATATACCTGATGCATTCGTGGAAGAAAATAATATTAGTATCCCTTTTTATCATGAAAATACGAGCATTTATGCAATGGCATTAAACCTTTGATAATCAAGTAATGTAAAAACTCTGAGACACAAAAAACTAAGTAAAATTAATTTTAATATCAGTGTTTGAATGCTTAGACACAGAATACCATATTAAAGTTATGTCAATATAAAAAAATGAAGCGTACAGGTTTCCTTTCAATCGTGCTGCAGAAAACTGCAAAATTATTTTTCCCAACTATAATCGCGGCGGATTTTACGAGTGTCGGAATAATACGCGGGTAAACCACGTTTGGATCTCGGCCGCATTTCGCCTCACGAAGGACGCAATCAGACGTTTATCAACCCTAATAATTTACGGGGAAAGGCGAATGCCGACCCATAAAAAAGAAAAACTGTGAAGTCAAAGGAAAAGCTTCAGAACGCCGCGCCGTCAACAATAACAGCGCGCCAGTGACGGCCAGTGGCAATTGCATTCGTTCATTACGTCACTGGCTTACGTCACGCATTCAACTTCCAATATGCACGTTTTTTCTAGCGGAATCGTCCTGATGGCTGCAGTTACGAGAATTTGTAACTTTTCATGCAATTATTAGTGCATGTTGTCATGGGCACGTAATTGACGACAAGTTCATTAAATTGCTTACAAAAGTTCTGCACGCTCATTATCTGCTCCTCTTTATGTACTTCATAATACCCTGTGGGTCGCCACGTAAGCGTGGGGCATGGGGTGTTAGGAGGACAGGACCTTGCGAGAACAGCTATCAAAAAGGGAAAGAATGAGGAAAGGGAATTTTTAAGAAATAAATATAGGACGGAAATGAATTGTCCTTCGACGAATTAGTGACTCACTTTGTGTTTGTTCCTTGCTTGCCTTTTGTGCGCGGGAAGAAGAAATTTTGTACCTATCAGTTTGGCAGACTAGCTCTCTTTTTTTGTCGCTTCCATTAGTTCAAGAGATTTAGCGTGGGGTCAAAATAATATTCTCTGTGTCACCCTGAAATTAGGGTGATCAGAATTTTGCAAATAATCTTAGCCTAGCAAATAAGCTCCATGTTACTAGCGGCTACCAACCTAGTCCTTCCATCAGATGTGCTCACTGTCATTCACGAGAATATACAAAGAGATTACTGAGCGTGTATTGGAACTTGTATCTGCAATGTCTGCTCTAGAAAATTTCGGGAGTGACTGTAACCCGGGAAGTTTCATACAATAAATACATAAAGGGGTGTTGCATAGACCACCTGTTTTTTTAATTGCCTCCACGATTCTAAATAATTCTATACATATTCTAAAGGGGATGTTAGGACACCAGGGTGTAAATAGGAAGCGTTTAGGCAAAATAAATTGGGAGATACAAGGAATGATTAGCGAGGCGTAATTTCCTAGAATTACTGTATCAATATGCTTTTGTAATAGTTGATAATGGTTCTCGGTCAGGAAGCAATCTTGAACATATCTGTTCGTTAGTGAGTTTGACCTGAATAATGGAGGACGAGAATTAGCTGCCGGAGTTTGAGATGCGGCTTTGGAGGAGAATAGAGAAAGTGTGGTGGACAGAAAGGAAGACGAAAGCGCTGGGTATAGTAGTTGGGGAGAGGAAACAGCTGGAGGAGATTAGGAAGAGGCAGAGAGGGTAGTTGGAATGAGTAAGGATATGTAAAGGGATCCTTAATGCCGTGGTAGAGAGGAGAATGTGGGATAAGCGGGGAAGGAAAAGAGAAAGAATAGGTTCTTTGGACGGAATGAAGAGAAATAGGACGTATGCTGAGAGGAAAAAAGATATTTAATAGGTAGATAGGGGTGAATGCAAATATATAGAGAATTTGTACTCTCTTCCAATTAAACCTACATAACCGTTAGGCTACCCTAATAATAATAAATGAACTCAGAAAACGAAAATATCAAGTGTGGACATTTAAAATACTAAGTCCTTTCCTATTCGTCATTGTTACCAATATGTATTGTAGCCGGCTCGAGGTGTCTCTGACGACAGCCAGGCCAGAGGGATCGTTACTCTATGCTGAAGAAAACTGAGTGCATAATAAACTCACCGTTTCTCGGACTTGAGACATGACTGCCGTTTCAAGGTGACGAGGAGGTATGTGGCCAGGGGGAGGGGTTGTCGGGAGGTGGGAGGAGTCCAACAACCACCCGCGGAGTACGACGATCCAGAGTGGGGTCAACATGAAAGGAGGACCCAGACGGAAGGAGTGGGCAATGGAAATGCTGCGAGAAAGAGAAACAGATTAAATGAGATATAAAATTCCTGGGATTTAATGGAAAACTACTGAGGGAAGTTGTAAAGATTTACGAGAATGTCAAATGTACGATTTCAGTAATTCTTCGTTTCTACTCAGTGTGATAGATATAGGATCAAGATAACATGCATAAATACCTGCATACCCATCATGTCATTTCATTGCGGGGCTGGCACAGTCAAAGAGCTTAGTTATATACTGATAAGCCTAGGAAATTTTCTATGTTATAATAATTTCCTCCGTATTGTGTTATCCTTTTGCTTCATACATATTTGTTTCTATTGCATTCATGCATTACTTCATTAACGCTCTGTTGTGCTTAAGACTGCTAACCTTTCTCCTTTTAAGAGTCTCTTCCACCACATTCATCCATGAATTTCTCGATTTACTCCTGCCTTTCCCACCATTCTATCCTCTATGATAAATCCTTTTAGTTTCGAGTCTCGTCCATTTTCTCAACATGGCCAAACCAACGAAGCACGCTCCTTTCATGCATGTCAATCACCGGAGGATCCATTCCACATTCCATCATGACCCTTTCATTTGTAACCCTATCTCAGTTCCTAACCTAATTTTACGGCAAAGTCCTCTCAAGTACCCAATTTTCACCGCATTTAGCCTACACCTATAATTTCCCCGGTTTATCCAACTTTCACTACAGTAAAATGAAGTGGGAAAGAGAACACTTATGCGTACTGAAATTTTTGCTTCCTAAGACAAATATTCACTCCTTGATTTGCATTAAGAATAATCATAAAACATCGGTGGTCATGAGAGAAGCAGACACAAACCAACGTTGAGGAGAATCCGAAAGTTCAACATAAGAAGACTTCGCTGCCCCGCGGAAATCTGTGCGAGTAGGAACTATGCTATGTATAGTTTGGAGAAAATGCAACAGTACAGGTAATTGGTATGACCATGGGGAGAAAAGATCGAGGCAAACGTTTTCCACCTTCTCCCACTATTTCATCTCACCCGACCCTTCACCTATTAGCGTGTGCGTGCGAGAACGAATCAGTTATATCATTCACACCTACACATTACCCCATGGGATTACTGTTGGGCACGAACATTCAAAATGAAAATTCAGTCAAGGATAAGAGATTGGATGAGAGTCGCAATACAGAAGTCTGTTAAAAATAACCATGAAAAATAGTAAGTATTTAAGAAGCTAAGACCATGCTAGGCATTACTTGGGACAAGTGTGGGTATCCAGGTAACTGTTTAAGAATTAGAGTGAGAAAGAGAGAGGAAAAACATGGAATGATATATGAAATTTTCGAACTTTGGACAGAAAATTGCCAAGAGAAGGTGTAAACATTTATGAATATGAAAAAAGATGCGTAATTACAGTCTTTTAAGTTTCAAATCAGTGTGAAGGGTATAGGATTGATTTAAAAATTAAAACTCGGTAGTGGTGAGTGTACCTAAGGATATAACTAATCATTATCAGCTGCCATTAACCCCAGGATTGGTTTGCAGGGCAAAGACCAGCCACGATGGAGACGTCGGTACCCGCTCAGTCACCGATGCTGTGCATCATTGGGCTCGGCTCGATTTCGGAGGGATCATCTTCCTATTCGTCCCAGTGCTGTTGACCCTGACTGCAACTGTTAGACAGTACGGGTGAAGTTATCTAAGCCGTTGAAGCACGATTAATCAAAGTATTACTTCTAGATTGATTTTCTGCAATTCTTCACTCCACTCACCTGTCATCTAACCGCTTTATTCCTGCACAAATCTTCACGTGCCTCATTACCTACACCATGCATAACTTCCTTAGTCTTCCTCAGTGATCATCATGAAAGGTGGAAAGTGACGACTTATTGTTAGCTAAGAAGCTATGACTAGATTCGACATTGCTAGAAACAACTGCGAAAATGCAGGTAATTATGATGAAAAAAGCAAATTTCAGGCAATAATTACACTCGAAGGTGCTAATGGAAACTCGCCAAATTGCAAAAGTAATTCGCAAATGAGCTCCAGAGGTGGTGGAAGTGAGGCAACAATACGGCGCACAGTGGCGCGAAGTGCCATTGTGCCACCCAAATTACTCTACACCTCACATAGTTCAACTGTTTGAGCTGGGTTTTATTTAAATGTTCGTTTTGAATTTGCCCATCGATCCCTCTTTCGGGATTATTGATTTCGGCTCATATATTCCTGGAAATTGTCTCCAAATCTTGTTTAAAAAAAAATGATTTTTTGCGCAAATGTGACTCTACGGAGCGCAAGATCGGGTTCTTTTGAAAAAATTTCAGCTGAGAATCTTCGTTTTGATAAATACTAAAAACCTGTCTGCGTGAAACTGCGGATAAAAATTTTTCATATCCCCAAAAACGGCCAAAATGTTCCAAAACTTTTCGTGGAGAATTGATTTTCTTACTGAAAAAGTGTGCACTTTTGGAAGAAAATTTACAGAACAAAAAGTGTTTAGAATCATTTAAGGAATACTCACAAATGTTTTCAGAATTTTTGGACACATTTTTGGACATTTCAAAAAATGGCCAAATAGAAACATTTTTCATTTTTTTCAGTGCCATTCAAGTCTAGATAGTTTTCTGCTGAATAATTCGTAACATTTACGGTAAATACTTCATTAGCATGATCCAGGATTCACCACGAGGAGGTTAAGTATTCTAGTATCGCTCTTTTTTTTTGTTTTTTGTTTTTTAATTTTGTTTGTTTTTTTTTTGTTTTTTTATCCAATGCCTGCTTCTTGCCATGCACTTTTAATTCATGGTCCAGCTATTATAGATGCATTTACATTGCCCATTGGTCTTCTCTCTGAGGAAGCTCAGGAAGGCCGAAACTAACATTTTAAAAGGTGTCGAGAACACAATACTCGAAAGGCTAAACCAGAACTGACCAATGAAGACATAATGGGATATCTGTTTGTGTCTTCAGATCCATTTATATATACCATGAGAACTTCGGGCGAAAATAAGGCGATGGAACTACTTCCTGAAGTGAAAGCATTGCTCATTCCTGTTGGCGATAATGAATTCGATTCCGATTAAACATTCTAAAAATCTGATTTTAAAAATTATTAAAGCTTATCAAAAAGAACAAAAAAATTAAAAAACAAAAAAAGAGGGATACTAGAATACTTAACCTCCTCGTGGTGTATCCTGGGTCAGGCTAATGAAGTATTTACCGTAAATTTTACGACTTATTCAGCAGAAAACTATCTAGACTTGAATGGCACTGAAAAAAATGAAAAATGTTTCTATTTGGCCATTTTTTGAAATGTCCAAAAATGTGTTCAAAAATTCTGAAAACATTTGTGAGTATTCCTTAAATGATTCTAAACACTTTTTGTTCTGTAAATTTTCTTCCAAAAGTGCACACTTTTTCAGTAAGAAAATCAATTCTCCACGAAAAGTTTTGGAACATTTTGGCCGTTTTTGGGGATATGAAAAATTTTTATCCGCAGTTTCACGCAGACAGGTTTTTAGTATTTATCAAAACGAAGATTCTCAGCTGAAAGTTTTTCAAAAGAACCCGATCTTGCGCTCCGTAGAGTCACATTTGCGCAAAAAATCATTTTTTTTTAAACAAGATTTGGAGACAAATTCCAGGAATATATGAGCCGAAATCAACAATCCCGAAAGAGGGATCGATGGGCAAATTCAAAACGAACATTTAAATAAAACCCAGCTCAAACAGTTGAACTATGTGAGGTGTAGAGTAATTTGGGTAGCACAATGGCACTTCGCGCCACTGTGCGGCGTACTACGGGGTCCTGGCGGGAAAACGTCGTGACGCTGCCTGTGCGGCAAGCCAGCCGAGGAAGGTGTATGACATCCTCGGTAATCATGATCACAAAAATTCTGTGAAGCTTACATTATCTAAAGATGACTGAATTAAAATGTGAAGGATAATTAAATTGCGAATACGTTAGTTGGTTTTGTATCACTTCCCATCATAGAGTACTTTGAGACTATTCTATTTTTAGCGAAGGTAGCGGATTTTTCTTTTCAAGATGATGAATATCAACTTAAAAACAAATTTTTGCTTCATTTCTCCATATTTTGAGCGCTGAATAATGCATGCAACCGTGGCAATGAATAACCTCAGTGATCCGAAAACGTTCTTTTTCTGGCGTAGTATCCACCTCCATAAGATTAGAGGAGGAATATCATCCTAGCCAGGTTGACATTAATTAATGTAGTGGACCTCACTTTCGTAATACAAGTTCAGAGGAGTGGGGTTAGAGGGTCCTTTTCCATCAGGACAAACAACAGGAGAGAAGAGGTCGAAGTCACATGCGTGAGGATAAGGACCTGCTCCTTTCCACACCGGTATCTCTTCACTGAAGAGGAGACATCGCCTCGCTATGATAATTTCGTCGTCTCTTTGACTGATACACATATTCTGATGAAATGCGATGGATAAAGAGCAGATTGCGACTATCTAGGGTTCAGGAGAAATCTGAAACTTGTTCTTTGTGATCACCCGACTGTGTAGGCCGTAGAAACTGTCTCATTTAAAAAATCAGCCATTTCCGCCTCAAGTGTTCTTCATGCATGTGGTATGTGGCATTCGCGGACTAGGAGAAAGGCGTCGACAACGTTGAGTAGATCAAGATACTCGGGCTGTTGGAAAAACTCTGTATGGATTACAACGGCAGAAGAATAATCTACTAACTATACAAGAAGCAAGTTATCTCAATGCGAATGAGGGACGGAAGGAAAATAGGAGCTAAATTTAACAAAGGAGTTTACCTCTCACCAGAACTGTTCAGCATATACTTAAAGGAGAAAATATGGGAAATACAAGAAATGGGCTGAGCGGAATTAAGATTAAAGGAGAAGATACTCCATACTCCGCTTCGCAGACGATATCGCAGCGAGAAATTATATTGATCTTCAAAGATCAGTGAACGCAGTTCTTCAACAATAGAACATGAAAATAAATAAGAAGAATGCCAAAATCCTAGTACGTGGAAGAGAGAAGCTGAATGCAGAAGCCACACTGAAAAGAGAGAAATTAGCCCAAGTGGATTCCTTGGTCTATAGTATCGGAAGTAGTACAACAGACATCAAGCGTAGAATAGCCCAACCTAAGAAAAGATACATGATGAAAAGGCAACTTCTGTGTCCAAAAAAGATAGGAATACAAACGAGGAAACAGTACGTAAAAAATTCGTGTGGAGCGTGGTTCGGAAACATGGACCAATGGAAAAGCATACCAGGAAAGATTAGGAGTTTTTTGCAACTTGGTATTGGAGGTGTATGCTTATGATTAAATGGATGGATGAAATAAAAAATGAATTATACAGTAAATTAGGAGAGGATAGGACCATATGGAACACTATACAAAAAAGAAGAACCAGATGGATTAGGTACACTCTGAGGTACAACGGGAATGTGAAGAATATAATTGAAGTGAAAATAGAGGGAAAATTCCCAAGAGGAAGGCCAAGTAATGAATACATAGACCAAATAAAGAGGAAAGCACATGAGAACTACCCAGGAGTAAGGGAATTAGCTTTAGATATGGAAGGATGGAGGGCTGTAGTCAACCAATCTTAGGATTGAATGACCAATGAGTGATATTCTCGAGGGTAATTATATATCGTATGCCAACCTGATTCATTATGTGTAAAATGACTGCAGACATCGACGCAACCTGAAAATTTACCTACTACTGCATTAATTAATGGCTTATGAAACATATCAAATGGGATATACGATTTAAGTTTTTACCGGTGAATAATATTTAAGTATTGTTCTCGGGCTCTGCACCAGCCAATGAGGTACTTCTAAGTACATACTCTGTACTTATCGGAAGCCAACTCATACTAACCTATACCTCAATGGGCAAAGCCACCACCATCCTTCGCAAAAAGCCGCCGTATTATCTACTTTGGTTCATAGAGCCAAGTTAATATCGGATAAAGTGATCATCCCATCCGAGTTAGACCACCTAAAAAGAACATTTTCACAAAACGGCTATGGCAGACAACAGATTTTGAATGCCCTAAGTAATTCCCATACGAAACAGGAGAGTTGCCCGGGGGAGCCGCCTGAAATACCATTGGCCAAAGCTTTTATCCCTTATGTTTCAACCATATCGGGCAAGATCCACCGTATTCTACGACGAATACATCCAAACTATCCACCTACCACCACCTAAATTAAGGCACCGACTGGTGAAGGCGAAGGATCCTATCGGCCTGAAGACACCAGGGGTTTACCAGATTCGGTAGATACCAGTGCGGAAAAATATATGTGAGGGAGACAGGCCAAACGGTTGAGACGAGGCTGAGAGAGCACCGAAGGCATTTTAGATTAGCGCAACCAGAGAAGTCGGCAGTGGCGGAGCATAGCATCAATCAAGATTATGCCATTCGATGGGGAGATGCAAAAATTCTTTGCCGCTCACAACGCTACTGGGACCGCATAATCAAGGAAGCCATCGAAATCCGCCTAAATCCAAAAAAATTCAATCGGGATACTGGCTTTCATCTGAGCAATACTTGGGCACATATAATAAATTGCATGAAAAACATAAGGAAAGAACAGAAAAGATTTCAAAGGAATATCAGACAATCAGACGACACCTGAGCTTAATTGTTGGACTCGTCTAACGGTCAATTCAGTTCAGTGTATAATCCTACACAGAGAGAGTAACACGCCTTGAAAATGGAAAACAAGTCGTTTTCCGAAACGTCGGCCAATATGAAACCAATTACCTGGTGCAGAGCCCGAGAACAATACCTAAATATCAAATGGGATATAGGATAGTTACCGGGATGGAGGGGCCGTGGAACGGAAAGAGCAAAATAAAGGTTTTTTCACATTTACTCCCATTTAAATACCAAGCGGCTCTTCACCAACAACCGTGCACATCTACATCTGCAAAATATCCTGAAAGCCACCTCAAGGATGTGTGGCAGGGGGTGAGTTTTCACCAACATGCATTACACTATACCCTAAAGTTAGTGTAACGAAGACATGTGAAGGCAAATAGAATATTAATTCTCACTGCCATATTTCCCCAAGTGATTGTAGCCGGGAAAATTCAGCAAGGAATTGCACTCAAGAACAAGGGATTGCATTCATTCTTAGAGACACGATAGAATCAGTCTAATCATAGTTAAGGAGACAAAAAAAATCCTATTCAAGTGAAGCAGACGTAGATGAATAGTGATTACTCATTTAATTGAAATGTGTTCATTGATTGTTGGTCGCAAATTGATGAATGCCAGTTGTTTTCATTAACGCTTTGGTATTAAAACAACAAAAACAGCTTTATGACGATATTTTTACAGATATTTATTTTTACAGTACAGAGTACTATGGTATCCCTCGCAATGAATCTCGTTACGAAAAAGAACGCGACCACTGGAGTGTTATTACCACCCGACTCTTCTCTTATTAGCGAGTGCTTGTGAAGTCAGATAAAATATCCATTCTCACCGTCTGAATTCCCCACTTTTTGCTGCCTAGAACATTCAGCAAGGAATTGCAGTCAAGGGCGAGGGCTTTGCAGTCATTCTAAGAGGTGCTTAAAAATCAGCGTACGAGATAAGTGAGTGAAAGATAAATAACAAGACTAAGATTGTAAGGAGGTCGTCCAAGAAAAAGCAGACTAGATTAGGCACTACTTTAAGCAAATGGAGCAATTAGGGTAGTTGGGTATAATTCTGGATAATTTTTTTATTGTTCTGAAGATAGAAGGGGAATTGGTAAGACGAGGGAAACATTAATTATCAAGAATTACCGAGGAGTTTGATACGGAGCATGGCATCTTACATTCTTACGTAATACCTTTAAAATGCAAGAAATAGGAAGAGAATAAATTGGAGGCCCTATATATATGAGTTCTGAGAAGTCTGTAGAAAATAAGAGCAATGAAGAAAAAAAATAAAAATTCGATATATAATATTAAAGGAAGTTGCTGAAGGAAAACAGGAGTACACAAAATGGGTGGATGGAAGTTGAGGAAGGACAGAAACGAAACAAATAGTAATGTTCCACTCTCTGTCTTAAGGGACGGAACTTTAAATTCGGCGATAATAATTGTTCTCGCTTTCCAAATTTTAGTATTTTAAGTCCAAAGTACACTATTTACATACTTCTCTCTAAGAGTACCTTCACCTACAGCAACAAAACCCTTTTTTATAACTGACTTATATGTGACCCACTCGCAGAACAGTAACACGGTTTCAATGGATACCACCCATCATGTTCAAGCACATTCATTAATTGCATAATCATAATCTGCCGGATACTAATTATGATACTTATGCGTTGAAACCTGAGTCGTTTCTTTTTGCTGCGTATTTTTTGTAGAAGCTTATACAAAAATGCTAACGAAGAAATTATACAAAGTTATACGGGAGTAGGTGTCAATTTTTCCAATACTAATTTGCAAGCTGATAGAACGGCGTTTGGCAAGGAGTGTCAGGAATCCCCAGTCATGGAATTGTTAATAAAGAAAAAAATATCAGTGAAGTTGGACTTTAATCTGCGATTCTCTTGCTGCCCCAATCTGACCCCTCAATAAGCTCAATGACAAAATATATTCACCTTTATTGTAACAAGGAGCGTGGCTCTCTTTTGGACCTACCTACTTTATTTTATTCGCAAATGAAGTTCTTATTCATCGGGTTAAATAGAATCATGACGTAATTGAGATTTATCTAACATAAGCGAATACTCCATGATTAATTTATTCCAACTTCACTAAATTAACTAATTTAACTTTATTGTTTGAATTTGCCTACCCCGAAAGTAAATGGTTTGATTGGTATGCATGTATTCATGTATGAAATTTGTATTAATCTCCAACACCTTTTCGTTCAAAAACCTCTCCACGAAATGCTTCATAAGCCCAGTTTCTTAAATGTACCACCACAAATGTTCCGAACCTTCCAATTAGTTGTGGAATGGCCAACGGGATAATGAACCACAAAAATAGTCGATGAAAAATATAAAGAACTCATATTCCTGATGGAAACGGAGCATCTCAAGATGTTCAGACTTCTGTGTGAAAAGCATTGGAAAATAATTAAAATTGGACAAATGTTTTGTCTGATTTGTTCTTTTTTCAACGACAACAGGTACAGAAGCTTTAATGTAATTTACTAGAAGAGCTAAATTTATGAGAATAAGATTAACACCGAAAAAGCCATAGGTGAATGTGGTCGAAGATATATATTCAAGGTGAGGAATGTAAGAAATATGTAAGGAATTAGAAATTATAGTTCATATCGGAAAATGAATGAATGCCACGAACAGTTTAAAGGGCAAGGAAGTATGGAAAAAATATAAAAAACAGGCAATTTTCAAGACAAGCACATCACAATGTTGCCAGAATGTATGCACGAATCATTTACCCCAACTGAAAAACACGCGGAGATGAGCTGAGTATATGTCACCAAATTTCTAAGATTTATTGGCCCAGATAAGTGACTCTTTCCACAGTGTTTTATATTTACATATACGCATTATGCCTGTATGGAATGCATGATTTGCTTCACCCTTGCTCAATAATTAGTTGCACTCCAAAAATCATCCCTGTAATCCAATTTAATACGTTAATTTCTCATTATATTTAAAACCATTTCCTATTCCGCTCCATTTCAATCGATCCACTTTTATCATATATTGTTTCGTGAACTAGTGTTGGAGCCATTCGAAACTTGGAAATAACACGCTTGGCTAAGGCTACTAGAAATATGCAGGCCACACAATTTTCATGTAGACACGAAGTTACATTATATTAGTACTATATTACGTTCGTAAAGCATACGAAAGCGGTAGACGATAGTTGGTTGAAGATATATAAACATTGTCCAAGAGTTTATATATTTATTTCTTCCCACGAATTACTGACAACTACAAGAAAAAGAGAGTGGGACACAACTACGCAAAAAATTCGCATCATTTTTTTGTCTTATCCCACTCCTAATTTATTTTCCTATTCTTTCACTTTCATGGGCTGGCGTACGAACGACCTCTGTCACACGCCGCTGTAGAGGATCGAATGGTGATTGTATATAAGGTGGAATGTATATAAAGTAAGATGGAAAGGGAACACGCGCAGCGTTGTTTTCGCCTCAATGGCGTAAATAATTCGAGTAGCATATGTTATCAAGCCTCTTTCCCTCCCCTCTCCACTGTATTTGTGACAGGAGGGGAGAATGAGCGTGAAAAGTGGGTGATGGGACTGGGAGAGTTTGCGTGAGCGGTAGTGAATTTTTCCGCTCCCACACCCCTATTTCAATCTCAATTACCCATCTACCTCCAAGGCTGATGGCTCTGGTGCCTCCCCTATTCAGGAAGGTATCGGGATTTTCATGCCTCGAAAATGACTGAATTTTGACGTCACAACCTAAAAAAATTCAAATAATGCCATTTAAAAGTTTGGATTCCTCGAGACTGTAACTAAACGCCCACGACTTTGTCAAGGTCGAGTCCTTTCATTTGAATAAGACCCCGGGGCGCTGAGACCCGCCCCTGGGCCGAAGTGGGGCAGGGGAGTCATGACGCCGGCCATGAGAAAGGGATAGAATGTGAAAAAGAAATTGAGACGAAATGTGTGTTTTGGTGGATTAAAACCTATTCCTGTTTGATCTGTGGTCGTATATGAATCGTAAGCAGAAGGAGTTATTACACCTTTCTTTTCGCCAATGGTAACTTTTAATTAATTTTTAGTTGAGTCCGATATGCAGATTAAGCTATAATTTATCATGAAATAAGATTTCCAGCTACCTCAAGTTTATCCTGTGGGATACCCTAAGTACCCGTCGTGACTCCTCCCACAGCCCGAGGTCAGTTTCCTGAACCCTGACCACCGTTAATCCACCACGACTGATAGTATCAGCAGCTATGTCGAGATTTATTAAATCATCACCCCGATTTTATCCTAGTTTTTACGGATGAATAAAAATCCGAATCCGAAGCGTAATACAACATTTAGCCCTCTTGAATTCCTCAATTAGACCCGGACTGTGTAAAACCTCCTCAACCCGGGTTCACCATTCCATCTAAGGATGTGCGGCCGCAAGGGTTTTGGCGTGTTTTCCAGCAGGGGTGAATTTTCAACCCCCTCCCTTCCCCCTCCTATTACTCCCCCGCAACCGTTGCGCCTCACGGCCCCGGTTGCCAAGACCCACCCCCGACGGGCGAACGGTTGAATCGTTGGGGAAGGTCACCCCTTACGGGGCTTGTCTTATCTCGCCGCCTCGATTTGGGGAGGAAGGAAGGATAAGGTCGGAGGAGGTAGGGGTGGGGTGGAGTTGGGGTAGTGCGGCAGAGTACGGGGATCGGACCCCCTTGCTTCGCCTCAGACGACTGTGGCCGAGTCCGTGTCGTGTCGATGCCATGTGGGAGGTGGCGTTCACGGCTTCAAGTCCGCAGGGGACCCGATGTATCCCCGTTGTGTGTACCCCCACCCGTTTTCAGACATCTCGGTCATAATTATAGGGCGCTCAGCCCGTGCCCGCCAATGGCTCATACCAGAGGAACAAATCATTCCCTCACATAGTTAGCGATCTGTAGACACCCGCCCCCCCCCCCCTCCCCGAGCTATTGAAGACGTAATCGTGATTTCGGTAATTAATCGTTCTCTTAACAGTATTTTCCTGTCAATGTCGATTAGATTAGCATAAGCGTTGATTTGTAAGAACGACTCCTCGGAATGGCATTGGAATTACATTGTGAACTAAGAATACTTGAAATTAAAATCGTTGCGTTCCACAGGATATACTTTTCAACAATAATCGATACATTAAAGCGTCTTCAGGAAATTACAGTATGTGATTTCACTGTTTTTACTTAATATACTGACATTTTTCAATCGATGCTCAATTGACAGTAGTCAGTCAGTCCGAGTGGTGTGAGAGGAAGGATGGGATAGGATGGAGGGGATAATACTCTAGGATTTACCGTTTGAGAGTCGAGAGAGCGGTGGGGGAGGGGTAGTCGTGGAAGAAGTGAATGAGTGGTATGTACGGCGAATTAGAGAGGTTCTGAGGGCTGGACGCTCTGGGGAGGGGGAAGGGGATTGTTGTGAAGCGGATTAGTCACGGGTGTGTTTGGTAGTGGCTGTGGTATTTCTAGGAGGAGGGAGTAAGTAGAAAGGGGATATGTAAGCGGTAATTCGAACAAATATTCGAGAGTTCTGCATTGGGTTTCATAATCGATAGTCATCAATCCGTAGCCTCGTTTACAGCATCTCTCCACTCCACTCTCCTCTCGGCCAACAGCTTTATTCCTACATAACTATTCATTTTGGCGTCCTTCATGATTTCTCTGATGTATTCCATTCTTGGCTTTCCTCTATAATTTTTTCCATTAATTTCTCCGACCACTATTGTTTTCAACAGGCTGTTGTGTTGCACATTTTGTCCAGCAACTTTGTATTTACTTATTTACTTCTTCGCAGATTTTTCATTATGTTTCTTTCCTCTTCAACTCTTCATAGGAATTTTTCTCCTTTATTCTTCATCATTCATCGTTAACACTACATTTCCATTGCTTCCATTCTCTCTCTTTTGCTCTGCAGCTGTTATTGTCCAGGCTTCACTGCCACATAGGAGCATGCTTCAAATATATTTTTACATGTTTTGTTTTAATCTATTCGTTAATTGAAAACCTGTCCAAGGAGATTACTTGTCCATCATCTTAAGCAGTTATCGATCCAAGGATTGATTTCTAGAAGCTCCCAACTTCATTTCCTCATCAGTCAATCGCATTATGTCTTCATTATAGTTTACTTCGATTGTCGTAGTAAATTGCTGGAAGTATTACATCCTCGGAAATTCCTTCTAATCATTACTCCACTCACAGTAGTCTTCGGGAGGTTTTTGTATCAAATAATGTGTGCGACAAGTTTGTCTTTTCTTCTAAACTAAATTTTCATTCTACATTTTTTCTTCCTCTTGCCTTCACAGTACATCTTTAATGGTGATTCTCTCCTTTCGTGTTGCCCTGATCATTCATTTTTCACAAACGAATATATTTTTCACAAATTCCAAATATTCAGCACGAGCTTGGATAGACTCGCCGTTGGACGTAACTTAGTGAGAGGTATTTGGACTGTCTCCCCTTACAATTAAAGAAAAAACAATTTAAAAAATCTGATTCAATGCTGAAGAATATCACGACTTAGAAATTTATAATGCGGTGTTCACGGTCTTGTCGTGACTCAAAAAAGAAAAAAAAACAGACTCAATGTTAAAAATAACTCCCCTTATTTTGATATTTTTGAAACATTTTCACATAAAAGTCTAAACACCTTGAGGTGGCATGATTTTTCTTCAGGAACATTTGTTCTAAAAGTTTTCCAAAAAGGTATTTTAGTATTTTATTATCCCCATGGCCAATCTATAAGTGATTGATAAGTTTGGAAGAAATTATTGTGATAAAATAATAAATAATCGTGGTAATACATTTAAGAGACTATGATTTATGAAACGATTTGTGGAGAGGTTTCCGGACAAAAAGAATAAGATTCATTATTTATACAATATATATAAAATCTCACATGGTATATAAATCTCGATTGCATCGAGATTATATTTTAACTGGTGAATAAGAACTTTATTCGTGAACTAAACTAAATCTCTGCAAATGGATGCTTTTCGATATGAATGTTTACGAACGTACTGTCAATTGTCACACAGCTATTGAAGGAATCGGGCTGGGATCAAGAGAGAATTGAAGATTTAAAGCCAGAGTTGATGAGATAGGTAACTTCTTTAGTTGAGATTCAGATATAGGATATTATTTTAATCCCAAATTATGCCTGCACGCAGTTAAAGTGGCAGAGAGAGATGGACTGTCAATCGGGAAGTTATGAGAATCATTTGGCACCATGCATGGCTGTTACACAAACAGAATGAAAGAGTATCACTTGATGAGGAGCCTTTTTTTTCATTTTCTTCTCAGAAATTTTTTTTTATTTCCTCCCATTTCCATGGTTGGTGGCTGAACACCACCTATCACACGCACTTGTGTCAGCTAGAAAAGCAGTATTGCAAAAAAATAACGCTCTTTACTCTGTGGAATCCCTTTAGGATATGGCAGAATATGATTATTCATTGAGAGAATGCACCTGAAAATGATATGTATGCATTGAAACCCAAGCCGAGTTTCTGTTGTGCGTTTGGATTTTTCGAAAGTTTTTAATAAAGTAGGATTCTGTCGCGTAAAATATGTTAGAGGTACTATACTTTTAGCATTTGATTATTGAATTTTGTGCATGATAAATAAAATAAGAATAATTGGAGAGAATTGAACAGCAAGAAAATTTTTGCTCGCGCTCTGAAAACCTTGTTCGCTCAAGTAACTGGAATAACGACAGTGACGTAATAACTGGAATAACGCCATCGTATTAGAATTGTATTTAGTACGAGGCAGAGCGAATCTAGTCGTACGAAGTGCGGTGATCTCTATCTTTAGCATTACGCCTGTCGGTGACCTCGGGTAGAAAATAGCAGAATACAATGCTTCCAGCCACCGTGTGTGTCTACTGATGGACATTTCCCATTAGGAACTTATCTCGCTACCTTAACCTATTTACCTCAGGGCAATAATCCCCTCAAGAAATGAAATCCTCGATGTTAGAGTCAAGGGTTGGTGTAATACAGTCCATTCCACTGTAATACCCTAGATTTCACGTCTCCGGCACGGCATGCACGTCAATGAGAAACACTCCCGACTGCGGCATATCTCGCCTAGAAGACAGTGTATGATCTTTAGATTCCAGCACGTAAATAGGAAACCTCATTTCTCCTAGCTGCTAGAGTAGTACGACGATGATGGCGTTATTGCCTCCTCGCTAAAAACATTAAAGAGTTGAAATTCGTCGGAAAATGTCGCTAATTTCCCATATTAAGAATAAACTGCAAAATGCTTAATAAAATGTATTTTTTATATCCTCAGTGGGTTTATATTTATTTTATATTATCTTTTGCATTTTGAAATATGTGTTTTAAATGTCACTGTTTCATCGATCATGTTTGGATTATTATCACAGCTGATCATTTTGCATTTATTTATTCGCGTTCAACCAAACATTTGGATCCTGAAGAAACAAGCAGTAAGAATAGTGTGTTTGCAAAGTGGAAACTCTAAGTTATGATCGGCTTTTCCCTGTTGAAGTGTATTCCTCAGCTACTAGAAGATGGCAGAAAATATTCAAAATTTTAAAGATTTTCTTCGAGAATTTACTTGAAAATGTTATTTTATAGAAATTATTATCAATTATTTATGTCTCCTTGGAAGATAACTAGGTAGTCTGCATTTCAATAAGGGAACCAATAATACTTGCTTTGCCGTCATGACCCAGATGGGCCAATTATATAAAATACTGGTAGTAATTTAAAAAGTTAATTATGATACAGTTTCACAACAGACTTGCGCGAAATGCACGGGAATACTGGGTGCTTCAACTATAAGGGTGTCAATTTTAACCATAAAATCTGTATTTAATTTCAGTTGGAAATGGTGCAGTATAATATTTATACCAGTATAGCGTTTATATACTTTAGAAAAAATATCTTTGCGTTCGGCACTTCTCCAAAATCAAAGAAATCGATAAAAACATTCATGTAATTACCAATTATCATTGGTTATTTCGAAGGTTGAGGCATTTAAAATTTTGATCTTCTTCAGAGGAAATATTTGACCATATGAATTCTCTCCTAGAAGTAATTTACTTGTTATCAACCAAAATAATGTATATCATCATCAGTTTTGAATAGGAAGGTTGGTTTTCTGCAGACCTCCATTTCTTGAGGTTGAATTCGAACTCTCACACACCCTGATTCCTTACGCACTCTTCTCTCGATTCGGCCCTTGCATTTATCGCTGATCTTCCAGCAAAACCTAGATATACGAAGGAATCATTCCATTATGTATGATCCTAAGTGGTGGCGTTGGGGTAATGTATTCATTTTCAGTGTATATCACTCAGCGAAAGGCGGTTCCTTTCGGTTGTTTCCTTTCGAGCTGGAATGAAGAATCGCATTAACTTCGGCACGCACATATGGCAAGTTTTTTTGCATGTTTATTTCCCAAACTACAGCTTCCTTATTATTAAACCCGTTTATCTTCTGCGCCCGTCAGTACTTTTTCAGGCCGCCCCAGTGTTAATAAAAGTGAGGCCAGCTAGGTGTTTGGTTTTTCTGACCCAAGGTTAAGTAGGTTTGTTCCTATGGAAAAATTTCGTTCGGCGCTATCACGCATAATTCCGTCGCCCTGGTTGACCGCAGATCTTTATCCGCAGAGAGTGCAGTGAACGCAGGGAATGGGCGCGGTCGACCTTATGAGACGAAAATTCTTACGCAAAGCCTTGCCTGGAAAGAGGTGAAGGATGAAGACTGCGGTTTTTCTGACATACTCTGAGTACACTCCAAGCGAGGATGTTATTGCTTCAAAATATATATAAAACTTCAACTTCACCGGCCCCGGTGGCTAAATAATTAAATATAAAAACTTTTACTGCTTAAGAAAAAGTTTATAAGCTGCTTTGTTCCTGTCAGAGGTGGGGAGAGTGAACTATGCAAATATAATATTCTTGATACAACCAATCTGTTCGATGGTCCATGGCTCTTGTTTTGTCTCTTTTTTATTTGCAGATTGAGTGGTGGTTCAGAATTATACCAATCAAGTCACTCTCAACTAAGTACGTGTAAAACTTTTCGACGTGTAGCTTAAGTCTGACTTGTAACCTTCTTGTCTCTATTGAATTTCGCTCCCGTCAAAATTTTGTGGGTGTCGCTTTCACCTCGATGTGAAAATTTTAACAAAACGAGCGGCGTCATACGAGTTCCAGGAATATTTTTAACGTTTTTCACTCAAAAGATCGGGAATTAAGGGTAACGCTCACGTTCCCTAACTCTTTACGCAATTTGTGGAGGATATCTAGAGACTAGAATGTCGTACATCACCAAAATACAAGATGTATGATATTCGTAAGTAATTTTTGTACATCTAATAAGCCTCTACCCTTGAAAATAGATTCATTAACCTATTCTTTCCTATGCATGATAAGAATTCCAACGTAAGATAATCTTTAATCCTACCCTACCTCGGAAATTAGGAATCCTTGGAGAATTGTCATCTTTACATTAGTCTCACAAGGCAACGGTCCGTGGTTCGATTCTCTCGTGTGAATTTTATTTTTTGGTAATTATCAAACAATTTCATTCCACCTGTTGCTGATTACATAGAGTTACTCCCTAGCTGCGAAAGAGAGATTATATTGCAAAGTACCTCAGGGTAACTGAACTGCTATGCTCTCTACTTAACTTTCACGGGATGAAAATGCGCTCTTTGCTTTCCATTATCCTTTCTTGGTCAAAGTCTCCCTTTCGTGGATCTACATAAGAATCTGCCAGTCTCCTAGACCTCTTTTCTCTTTTTATCAACTTTTCGTCCCTACCCGATGTAAATCAGCGGAATTAACGCTTAAACAAGGCTTGCTTTCGTGCTAAACACCAGTTTCTTTCCTTCCTTCTAAAGAGTAAAAGACTGGCATGATAAAAAGCGAAGAATGTTATCCTGAGTTAATTTTAAACTTAAGAATAAAATACCGTCAGCTAAATTGCTTTACGACTCTTCAAAGCGCAGCCAGAAAACGGGGTGACAAACAAAACGTTTGGGTTTTAATTTGTGTAGTTGTGGTCTTGAGAAATGTGTATTTTATGGAACCTTTAACCAAAGATGTAATACCTATATTATCTGTCAATGAATAGCCGAGTTAATCGGATAAATACCAGAACAGTATAGTTCAGCATTTGCATTTCGAAGTTGTTGTGAGAGTAGCACTCGCTGTAAAATAAAAATATTGGAACTTCGAGCCGCTGTGTTCTGTTCTCCTGTGAATTCGTGCAGAAATAGTATAGGTAAAAAATTTGCGGATTTTTACCAGTTGCCATCTCAGATTGGCAGCTTTCACTCCTCTTATATTGCTGCTCTGTTTTACCATTTTTTGGGCAATTTGTGGGATCATGTGCCCTAGATAGAACCTGTTAGCATGATTCTACTATAATTTCTTTTAGGAAACGGACCTTGGCATCGGTATAATAGCAATGACCAGGGTTGGGACTCGAACATGTAACCCTACAAGCAGTAAATGGGAGCTTGAAATACTTGAATTTAGCCCGACCGGCTAATAAAATAATCAGCTCGTAAAGTTGTAATGGAAACGGTATCTCATGAAAGAGGTCGATCAGAAAAAATTCCCGAATATAATTTTCTTCGATAGGAAGACGACGATTTTCAAGTAAATGAGTCTGTAATAATCATGTCACATTATTCAATCATAATAAAAACTATACATCGTTTTACTTAAAAGGTATCCTTTTGAGCAGTACTTCGCTGATAGAATGATGTTCGAAAATTCCTTTTATTCACGCAGATCAATGGTTGATGCCGGTAAAAATTGAATGTTTTATCCTCACCCATCAGTCTCGATTTGTCGGCGCGAAAACGCCGAATAATTCCTTCTATTATTGAGTGACCAATCATTTATCGATTTTTAAAAATTGAAATGGAATATAATAGGGTTTTCAACCTTTTTATTGGAAGCTAACGGATCGGACATATATTTCCTCAGGCCATTGTTCCACTGACCTAGTTGAAGACAGTTTAAACCAATACGGAAAGGAAAGTGAATAGCTCTTGACAAATATGCAGAATCCTGATTATTTCTAGAGACTGCCACGGCTTTGGCTATTTCATTCTGTCACAGGAACTAGGTCTTCAATTTTTTCGAATCTTAATGGATTAGCATGAAAGATTTGGATTCAAAGAATTAGTATGAATGATAGTCATTAGAAAACAAATATAATTATATTTTCGTGAAGTAGAAAGTATGGCATGAATTTAAGATGGAAGAGCAGTGGTAAGCCAGTTTGTTGTGCCTGAACCTTTCGAGTGACTCACTCGAATAGCGTGGCAGCCGGGTGGTCGCAAAAATGGTATCCACTCAGGTTGGAGTAGACAAAGAAAATTGCTAGCTGTTTGCTTAATGTCTCGCTCAAATACAGAATAAAATTTCTAAATACTCGCTCTTTTTGTCAAATAACGTGACTATTATAATTAATAATCGTAAATCTAGACATCAGAATTTCTTTTATGTGGTACTCGCTGGTCAAAAGGATTATATTATCTTACCATAGATACCATAGAATGTTTTTACAAGGGGTTAAACAAGTGCTTTGGTCCAATGCAATACATAGTGTTAATGCAACGTTGCTGATTACTGCTCCAGGATACGTTTTAAATTACTCATTATTAGTGTAGTACCTTGCGGAGTGTATTGGAGGTCAATGCTGGGAAAGCGGATATCTGCTTTTATAGTTCCGTGTTAAGTAGTTACAATAGTACGTACAAAGTCAGTACTTCTTATCAGTGGTGTATCTAGGGTTTCTGGCGCCCCTGGAAAAATGGAAGGGGTGGCACAACCCTCCCCCACATTTATCTCATTCTCTATTTTCCTCTTTTTGTTATTGCTTAATATTGTCTAAATTTATTCGATTGGATATGTGGATGAGATCGTCTACTTCAACATTATCCTATCTTTGGGAGGGAAAAAATCGCCGCACCGCTGTGATGGCACCCCTGGCTGGGGTCAGCCCCGCCACCCATTAGGTACACCACTGCTTCTTATCCTTAACAAATTTTTGGTACATTTACATGTTCTTAAATTCTGCAGTACTGACCAATTATGAGGAGAAATACTCAATGTAACCAATTATAAATAAGATCTACCTAATGGATCTTCCCCAATTATACACATCACTTCAGTTAAAAATTAATTGCATTTGTATTTATCTTTGCATTAAATTCAAGAATATCGCTAATTGTAGGAAATGTGATAAAAGAAAGGGAAGTACAATAAATAGTTTTATTTTTTGCTACGGTCATGGGATTTAAAAATGTATTGATCATTCAAAACCACCCAAGTAACAAAAATAAGTAAAAGGTTTACACTACGTACGGTTAGTCGGCTAATCTATGGTATTCTTTGATGAACTAATTTAAGGTACAAATCTTGGGTAAAATCTTTTTATTGCGATAGACTATTCCACCCTAAAATGAGAGAAACATTAGTTTAGTACTCTCCATTATACCACGGCTTATTTATTGCCTCTGTTTGATCCGCACCTTTGCACGTACCATCTCCTAAATTCTTGAAACAATTTTCCCCAAACCAAATGCAAATTCCTCTTCCGGGTTTTAATAAATATGACGCATAAAGATTTGATTTAAAAGAGGTTCCAATGGTTCCAAATTTCTCCAGAATCTATTTCAATAGATCATTTTCTTTCGACAAGTCTGATGCTCTCCGGCATAATCAAGGGTAGTAAGTTCGCATGTTAGAGCCATTTTATGCAATCAGGCTGTTTGGGATCATCTTATTGGATGGAAAAATCGGTGCTTAGATTTTAGTCCTCATCATATATTATTATCATCAATTCTCTGCGGTGAAATGTAGAAAATTCTGTAATTACTTTGTTGCATATTATTTCCTGCACCTTACACATTCTGCCTTACTTCATTCCACCTACGACGCCTATTCTATGTATTCCTCTTTCCTGTATAGCTCACCGCATTCTCCATTCAATCACTGCTTCTATTTCGTTTACTCCATCACTATGCGTATAAAACCTTCTCGTTTCTCGAAACGATTTTCATTAAATCCTGAATAATTATTTTCACATTTGTGTTTCTTTTAATACACTAACATTACACAAATAATAATACACTAATATTACACTAATAACACACTAATGTTTTCTATTCTGCGTTTGGGACCGACCACCTAATGCAAAGTATTTTAGGCTGGCTATTTTAGACTGGCCATCGCAAATAAAACTAAGTACTTAAACTGGCATTATATAATTCTTCTTGTCTATCATAACCATGTTTTACTCTTTCCATGGCAAATAAATTGAAAATCGATAAGAATAACTAGTAAACACCTTCCAACGCCGTTGTGTCTGCACAGTCTGAATCACGGCTGACGTCTTTACTGGAGTTACTTACTCCATGTTATTCAGCAATAAGAATATTGAAAACTTAGCTGTGCCGGTATCCAACAAAACAGTATTCATCATGGTATACTTCCCTGAATAATTGAAATTAAAATCCCTGTGCCCAAAATAATGAATATTCAGCCTTCTGGCTTTTGAGAGTGGCCGTCGTTAATTTTTAATTACGAGGTGGATAAAAATGGTTTTGATGCTCAAATTTCTGTTAAATTATGATATTACCTTCAAATAATCCCTGAAAAATTGATAATCCCATCCATTTATTTTAAATAAAATTACCTAAACGTAATTTTTTTTAATTTTGGCATAAAATATCTTTTCTATAGTAAAAAAACGTTTAAGTAATTAAACAACTCAAAAATAACGAAAGGGAGTGTATTTTTATCATTATTTTATATTTATTCTGTTTCGATTTCACTGCTGTAGGTAGAGGTATATTATTAAATTATATAAGTAGTTGACCACCGTGTTGATGATTGATTCATTAGTCCTCATGCAAATATTCCGCCGGATATAATAATGTACAACGATTGGTTACCCCACCTTGCGCATCGCTGAATTTCGGTGTTGTCAAATCATCGCCCTCGGCTGCTACCCGATCCCTAGCGAAGAACCCGAATTTAACTCAGGCACACCAAAGGGATTATCTGGTATCACACCAAAGGGATTATCACCAAAGGGAATGTCTGGTGGCTATGTTCGACTTGAGAACTCGGTTTCGATTGCTAGCCGCTCCTCCTGCACATACCCCCCAGGGTTTACTCATTTCCGGATATGCGAGATTCATTGTATACTTAATCAACATCAGTAGTCATAAATTCTAACATTGATTTGCTGCAGCTCTCCAATCCACTCTCTTCTCCGCCAACCGCTTCATTTCTACACAACTATTCACTTTGACGTCTTTAATTATTTGCCTAATGTATTCCATTTTTGGTCTTCCTCAGTATTTCTTCCCATTCACTTTTTCTCCAATATTGTCTTCAATAGGATATTGTATCGCAAAATGTGTCCAATAACTTTGTGTCCCCTTCTACGCAGAGTTTTCATTATACTTCTTCAAGAAGTATATAAGTAAAATTAACAGAAATGATACGCTCTTTTTATCATGCGCCTATCCAAAGTATCTTGTCTTCAATGCTACTGAAAACCTAACGTAAAAAATTACGTTTAGTTTTTGTCTCTGGAGTATGAATGCTTTTCACCTTTGCTCTCAAAGCTGCCGCAATATGCACTGAAATTTTTTGCGATCTCAGTACCTCCCCAATCTTTCCCAACAGCAAATGAGACCAGTAAAATAACCACATGAGATAAAATGTGTAGGGTAAGAGCCCTAACGTGACGTTGAGCGAATAAATTATCACTTATCACCAAAAATCTCTTCACGAAGGTACCTTATAAGAGTTATTGCCATTTTGGGGTCGTTTCTCTGCAAGATTTTACAATTTTTTGTTTATAATGCGCATAAAACAACCTCAAATGCTTTATGTAGAGTTCGTCATCGGAATGTGACGATTTTATATTCAAATTGTTGCATTAAAAGAGTATTTTGTTAACATTCTCAGTTGACGTATTGAGTGCTGGGTGCGTCCAAGTAAGAGCGTAATGAACAAAGTAGTTAAAAGGACTGACGATAAGAGACAGGGTTAAGGGTATTCTTTGGTACAAGCCATCAAAATGAAGAATATAAAAATGTAATTATTCCTACATAAAAGGATCATTTCGTTTATTATGAGCATCGTGGTGATAATTTCTCATAAATATTTTCCCAATCCTTCGATTAAAAATAATCATATGCCTGCGCTAAACATGCATTGCAAATACAGTAATCAATGTAGTTGTAGAATTAATGTTTCGCTACTTGTGATACACCACAGCCATTTGCAGAGAAATCGGCAAGTCTTATTATGAAAACAAATGTGCGAATTTTTACTTTGAAGATGGTGGAATCGTCGGAAGGTGAGTTAAGTTATCCTTATTCATTTTTTATCTCTCACGTGCAATTCATTGTCAGTTTTTGCCTCACAAATACACATTAATTGGAAAATTGACTCTAAATAATCCCATTTTCGTCTTCAGCATAAAAAACTAAAGCCATTTATGGGAGTAAAGGATTGAACACTGCAGCTTCCACTTAGATATTTATTAAACACGACCATGGTTTCGTAGCGGTGCTACATCATGAGGAGTTACTTATGTACAGTATGATTGACTTCCACAAAGTATTGCCTGAAACTGTGTCGTATATAAAGCCATTTATGTCGTTAAAGATAAGTGGACATCGACAGAACGAACGGAGGTATTATTTGTATCAATACTTAGAAGAAAAAGGATGATCATATGAATAAGTTATGATTAAAGGATAACTCGTTAACTAGGAGAATCACAGCTCTAAGTTCATATCAAAATTGCCTTCTTCATTTTATTAAACATAATCATACACCAACGCTTAACATGCATGGAAAAATGCAGTTATCAATTGAGTAGAACACGTATTTTTGCACTGCCTAGCAACGATCACTTCATATTAGCTCTTGGTTCTTATTAGAGGTACTATCTTTACGTAGCGACTATAGCAACTGTCACTACGAATTTGATTCCGTTCCCGGGTTAGCGGATTGCCCGCTAGGATAGTGGTCGCTAATTCACCTTAGCTACGGAATAACAGAAAAACCCTATTCGCTGGTTAATTTATCTGTCGCTAACTCGTAGCGATTCTATTTAAATGCCACGCTAAGGCATACGCATTGAATCTTTGAGTTCGAAAAGATGACAAATCAATTTTGTAGACCGAAAATTGAAACTTAGGCATTAGGGTTTCTAGGTTATATGGTTAAATTGCAATTAATATCAAGGAGAAGTTGTTCTCACGACGTAGCTATCTAAAGTGTAGTGAATATGAATTGAGCGTTCCAGATTATTCCAATGAAAGAACTTTTATAAATGGCGTTAAAAATATCTAAAAGTCAACGTACCCATTAGTAACGTCACCATTAATAAGAATTCTACAACCTCGAGTATAGGTGGCATATGTTAATAAATGCTGGTCATGAAAAATATCAGAGGTCAATTTTTTTGGACGTGTTTATAATATTCATAATTGGATAAGTCATATCTCTAAACTTTCGACGTAAAGTCGTTACCAATTTTGAGATAGCTGCTTACGTAAATGTATTGAAACTTAACGATATCTATAGTTGTTTATTCAGACACTGGAATATATGCAAAACACTTGACGCTCATTTCACTTTTGCTGGCTAATCTTATATCTTATGCCTTAAGGTGGCTGGAGCGATTTTTGTTAAAATACAGATTTGAGTGAAACTTTGCATACGTGTCCTTATTTGTAATATCTATCGATAAAAGTGAAAAAAACTGTATGCTACCGATTTGGTTTCCTGGCAATTCAATGATATTTTAACAAGTACTCTTATGGCACACGGCATATATTGTGAAAAAAATCGATTACGTATATACAGATTATCTCTTAAATGCGAAATAAGAAGTTTCATATTATTATAATTGCTACTAAGAAATATCAAGGTATCATTCCGAGTAAAAATAGCGTATTTAGATATGATTTTCTCGTAAATTTCGAATTTCGCGCCGAAAATCCAAGTCAAAACAATACTTTAATTGAAGCAAATTTTTTAAATGTAACACTTGCATCATATTCACTACTGAATTTATGGTTATTTCCAACGTATAAACTTGTACTTGAGTGAAATGTGGTCCAAGAATATTTTTTTTTGACTTACTTGAAAAATTATTAGAATGTACCTTCAACGATTCACGATTACCGCTCCAGCCACCTTAACGCAAAACCAAGGGAACATCGATATCAAAACACTAAATGGAGAATGAGAACGTTGAGTTGATATCACGGTCACGAAATTTTCTCCCCCCCCCCCCCCCCCTCCTCCCCCCCCCCGGCCACTCCCCCTTTCCACTGCTCCATTCATTCGTCGTTTCGCTTTCTCCTGCAAGCATCGCGTGCGCCACAGCATCCGTGTCAAATCTCTCTGCGAGGTGGTGACGTCAGGAAATTCCTCAAAGCACTTAAACATGCACCTTCTCGTTTGAAGCGTCATTCATTTGCTTTTAACGTCGAACATCCATGGTGTAGGAGTGCTATCATGTACTATCGTGCAATTTTAAAAGCATAGATATAAAAGTTCATCCATTATAAGTTAACATACAGCATTGGGGTGGAGACGATCGCCCCCCCCCCCCTGGTTACGCCCTCGAATTGTATTGTGCAAATATCGCATAACCAACCCGAAATACAAGGATTTCCGGATTAGCTACAGGCGACTCTGGGGACGTAAATCTCCGTAAATATACTGATTGATATGATGCGATTTTTTTACATGCCGCTGGTGAAAATAACTTTGAGTAGAATGGCATAAAATATGCTAAAATATTGAACTCAATGATGAGATGAAACATGGGCACCCATACAATATTTTCCAGGGGGCAGTGGGGGCATGGGGGTAGTAGGGGGTCCGAGAAGCCCTCTTCCAGTACGTTTAGTAAATTAGAGGTCTCAGGAGTACTATTTAAGTAAAACAATAAAATCAATTCAGAAAAATATTAAAAAGGATAAATTATGCATCTTGTGTAAAAATAACTTTCTGAAATTATATATATATATTTACAAAATTTTAAATATCAGACATTTTTTTGTTTCCCTTTTTTATTTTTCCCGGGAGGCTAGGGGGGGGGGGGAGGCGGGGTCTCCCCCTTCCCCTATATATGGGCACCCATGAGATGTAACGAAAAAATGTCAACTTTTCGTCATGGAATCGGGAATCGCCCGGCTTCTATGCTTCCCGAGACACAACACACTCGGACATTCAACTGAGCCAGTTAAGACTCAACTCCAGCTTCAATGATCCAATTTTATAACTTTCTGTCTGAGTCCCAAATATATGTAAATATTCTTTTCATACCACAGGTATTCACATTTTAATAACTATCTGCATCGATAAATTCCTTTAAAAATTATGATAACAAATTCTTAGCACTTTGGTGGAAGGTTTACTTTTCAATTCACATGAACACAGTGAAATAACTGAATTGGAAGGAGCAATTACAGTTCCGCCTGACAGCTATGCCAAATATGTAGGTCATTGTGGGTAAGCCAAAAAACAGCAGTCCACACAAAACCCATTCATTAGTAATAAATTTGTAAGGAGTGTGGACTCAAGGAGAGCAACCATCTACTGATGGTTTCCCAGTTTAAATATTATAATATAAGATAACGTACATCATTCCAACATAAATAATCCTTATATTAGTAGAGAGTAACTTTAGATAGCCAAGAATGAGATCATGTGTTAAGGCTTTCATCAAATGGATATAGGGCATGCATTATCACACATACAGCACATGTAAAAAGGATTTACAAAATTACTTGAAT
Organism: Pyrrhosoma nymphula; assembly: GCA_963573305.1. Lineage (NCBI taxonomy): Eukaryota > Metazoa > Arthropoda > Insecta > Odonata > Coenagrionidae > Pyrrhosoma > Pyrrhosoma nymphula. The sequence continues at coordinate 46,100,087 of OY754329.1, forward strand.
TTATCAATGCATACACTAAGTAGTATAATTATAAAGTTATACTTTCACAGAGTTATAATAAAATACCCTTCCCTTGAACTACAACTTTGACGTGGTGGAAGAGCTTTCATGTTTCAATGACCCCTAGAGCTGGACTGGCAGGAGCAATTAATATTGCTCCTGGTAGGGCCACCCATGCCAGATAGGTCGAAAGGTAGGATCCAAATGAAAGGCAGTTCCATGATGATGTCACATTAAAAATACTACTGGGAAGCAGGGGTGGGAGTCCCTCCCAACTATTAATTACCCAGAATATGAAAGTCATTCATAGAGAATTGAATCCTGGCAACTGTGGGATGCCGCCCACTACTAGGGTGGGTGTCGTGCCAAGCAGCGGGGGAGGCAAGGCCTCGACGGTCGTCATCACACGAAATCATTGCACAAAAATGTCAGCAGAGGATACATGAAATAGCAGGGAGAAGAAGAAGAAAAAGAGAAAGAGGAGGAAAGCAGTGGTAAAAATAGGAACTTGGAACGTAAGGACAATGATGAGGGCCAGGAAGCTAGAGAATATTAAACAGGAAATGGATAAAGGAAAAATAGATGCTTTGGTGCTAGGCAAGGTGAGATGGAAGGATAGCGGGGACTATTGGATAGTGATAACTACGGGGTAATCTACAGTGGCGGAGATGAGAGTTAACGTTGGGAAGCTATGGTACTGAATACAAAACTTAGGATGAGGGTAGTAAACATTGAACAGGTCAGCGACAGGATATTAGTGGTAGAAATAAATGTACGAACGACAATTTTCGTATTGGTCCATGTATACATGCCTGCAAGCAACCTTATAGAGGAAGAGATAGATGTGGTACACGAACAAATAGAAGAAATAATTAGAGGATTCCCATAAAAGTAAAACCTAATAGTGATAGGCAACTGGAATGCAGTGGTATGGGAAAGGAGGGACGGATTTGAAGTGGGAGGGTATGGGCTAGGGACAAGAAATGATTGTGGTGAGAAAGCAGTGGAATTTTGTAGAAGAAATAAATAAGAAGTAGCAAACACTTGGTTTAAACATCACCTCAGGCAGTCATGGAAAATGGCGGGTGATACTGGGAGATATCAAATTGATTACATTACTGTAAGGTAGAAATTCAGGAACTGTGTATAAAACTCGCTAAACTATCCCGGGACGGATGCGGACTCATATCATAACTTAGTTATGATGAACTGTGAAGTGAGATTCAAAAGATTTTGTAAAGGTAGGAGGATGAAGAAGTGGAATGTGGAAGCATGGAATGGGTTGAAAAGGATGGAATAGCAGGAGCTAGTGGAAAAGAACATAAGTGACGAAAAGCAGATGAGATCAACCAAGAGAAGATGAGAGATTATAAAAACAGGCATAGAAAGAGCCGCAGAGAAAACAATAGGAACAGTGGAAACGAGGAGGGTAATTAAGAAGCAGAAGGCTAAGGATGAAATTATTAGGAAAATGGAGGAGAGAACGATGTGGAAAAGCATCAACACCGACCTAGGCAAGAAGAAGTACAAACATTAAATAATCAACTCCGGTGAGTGATATGACCAATCGGGCAAAGGAAAACTGGTGGAAGAGATAATCTGAGAAAATGGAAAAGCTGCTGCGTAGGCATTTTGAGTGAAATTGGAACAGATGAATAACAGCAATTTTTTTATTTTGCTGGGCTAGTTTCTGAAATAATACCGTAATTATGGTTTTTCATGTCCTATAATTACATTAATATTTATTGAAAGAGTTTTTTTTAAATCCATTCATGAAATTAATATATTCTTTCTTAAACAATCAAAATATATACAACTTTTTCCTTTAATACCCTTGAAAATAATGCATTAAAAGATTTTGGGGGGAGGGGGAGGTTTAGACCCATGGCTATAGCCAGACGTATACTTCTCTGCTCAGAGCATGCTTACTTTTTAACAAGAAATATTTTCATAAAACAACTTTGTTCGCTGACTAAATTTTGATTCTGTGCATTTAAGAGTGTGAACTTCACATACAAGTACATTTCTTTTAAAAAGATTACATGTTCCCCATTAAGAAGAGACAAAAAGAAGAAACAACAATTTTACACCATTTAAAAAAAGACGTGTAATAAAATGCTTAGATTATACATACTTATGGTGGGAACCAGAGATGTGGTCAAGGGACTGGTCCATGAGGTATAGAACCTCCCTGAATTTTTTAAATTTGTTTTTATAATAGGGCACTAAAGGAGAAAGTTTTATTTTGATTGTTTAAAATGGAATGCTTAGATCTGTATACATTGCACAACAGCCCCATGTAACTAGAGGGAAGACCAAATAAGAATATGTACTTGAAGACAATTTACAAGGAAGGCACTGGATCCTTTGTTGCATAACTTTTCTGCTATCTTTTTTACAGGAAAGAAGGTCCATGGATGGGGCTCTACAAAGGGCTCTCAAAAACTCTGGTGAAAACATCTATTGTAGCTGAGGTGAATTTTCATGTCTTTGAAAATGCCATTGATATCCTTTAAAATATCTGCACTTTTGGTAATTGAATTGACATTTATTTAATAATCAAATATGTTTTAACTGTCATTTAGCCATTCAATAATGACTCAAATATGTTGTGCCATGCCAAGAAAATATGGTATTATGATGGCTCACTGTTGTTTGATGCAAGACTCATAAAATTTTAAGAACCACAAATTCTCACCCATGTAAGTTAAATTAGGGCATAAGGAGACTTCTCATATACAGATGAGGGATAAAAATTAAATGTTGTAAAATCATTGTAAACTTAAAACTGCTACAAAGGGCAGAATTCACTATATATGTTCTTCAGTTTAATGAGATAAGTTGGCAAAAAATCTTTGGGAATAACATTAAAAAGAATGCATTTATTCCAACAATGGGATATAGTTCCTACAAAAGTTCCTAGTGCTGCAAGGAGGGGAGGTATAAATGGAGGGGGTTAAGGGAAAGGATGAAGGGGAAAAGAGGGAGGCAACGAGAGAGAGTGATGCAGGGTTAACCAAGCCCTTTGCAAAAAAAGCTAGATTGCAAGGCTGATAGGAAAGAGGTAAAAATCACCCATTGCTACGACTTTACTAGGGACCCTGTCTTAAGGTATCATTGTGAGATGAGTCAAAAACAGCTGACAGGTAGTGGCTAGCCATCCCACTTCTCAAAGCACTAGTGCTGGCAGCCATTAGAGAGGCTCCATGCTGAACAACCTTCCTCTCCCATTGTGAAGGATTTTGAAAGTCCGGTATCCCAAGTTCCAAAATTGTCCACTGTACAGTGCCAGGAACTTTTGCGAGAACTATACTTAAAATTATTATTAAGAGCAACACTCATCAAGATAATAAGAGGCATTTAAAAATGAAAGTAAAATCTAAGTACATATTAAGTAATATATGGTCATGGATTAGAAAAAGATGCATATTTCTTTGGCTTGTAAACAGCTTAAGGTTGCTGAAGTTGCCATGCATATGGAAATCATGGAAAAAACTAAAATTGTTGGCAAATTTTGAGACTACTGGGACTAGCCACGGCATTACCTTTATGAAGTACCCATAAGTGCAAAATTCCGCAAGGGAAAAATCATTCGCATTGACCGGGACTCAATTCTGATCAAGGATCTGTACCCGGATCCTATGATATGAGTTCTTTAGCTAGTTAAGCTACTGAGGCATATATTTATTTATTATATTTATAGCCAGTTAAGCCACTGAGGATATCCTTCTCCCATGTGGATTTTTGTGGATTAAAATTGCTGACTCAGCTGAATGTGGGTAGAGAGACATTTAAATTCTTGCAATCAGTGAATGAAGAACTCCCTCCATATGACATAGAGAGGAAGTAAGTCGATACTTTCATTGAAATGTTGATATAAAAGAGCAAACTTAGACAAAGATGAGAAAGAAACTTTGGAGTACATACATATCTCCAGAAAAATAATTCTCAAAATTAGATATGATATAAAAAAATGAAAGAAATAATCAAGATTAAGTGGAAATGCGCCTTCCCGGGGGGCAACCCACAATACACGGGCCCAGCACGGTTGCCGGCAGTGGCTACACATCTTAAATGGTTCCATGTGATCCCAGAAACACGCGTGCAAAGTAGCATTCTTTAATCACAAAATGCAAGGTACCTCTCACTAACTCCCCCACTATAAGAACCGCTCTGCCGATAAAGGTTAAATCTGGTGCGAGAATATGCACGTTAAGTCATAGATGATATTGCCAGATAGGTACAAAGTAGTTGATAAGATACAAGGTAGGATATAATAGCATGCCAGCAGGTTATATTAATTTCATAGTATAGTATTTAAGTGAAAGTTTTCATTTCTTATGGTATTCAGGATTTTGGTCCTGCGATTAATTATTTAGTATTAGGCAACAGTTCAACGGGAGCATAGCACGGCAAAACTGTTGCCTAATACTAAATAATTAATCGCAGAACCAAAAGCCTGAATACCATAAACAATGAGCTGCAAAAATCTACAAAAAAAGTTATCATTTCTTCTTTTGAGAGGGCAGAACCGGTATATAACGCCTCGTGAACAGACTGCAAACAGAATATACACCAACAGCTAACAAAGAGGCAACAGAATGTAACCACGAAAGAACAGTCTGATGACAAATTAGCAACAGCACACAGGCTCCTACCTGTTTACTGACTGTGTTCGAACAGGCAGTGACAGCGAACTGGCAGTGCACAGTACCCTAACTGTTCACTGTCTGTGGTCCAAAACGCAAGGAACAGAGAATGCCACTACCCACAACAGGGAGAGAACAGACAAGTCACCCTCTTCTCACAGACAAAAAACAGATAAGGTGTTCGAATTTATATTCTATCAACCAATGCCTGCCTGTTGTCTCTCGGACAAGGAACAAGGAACCAACAGCCTACCGAACAGACGACGAACAGGCATTTTTGTTACCAAAATCGACAGGGATGCTATGGAAATTCAACAAAAAACTTGTATTTGTTGGGGGAAAAAAGAGGTTTTATGATATATATTGCATTATCTTACTTGGTAGAGGGATTTAAGAGGATAGCTAAAATTGCCCTACATAATACTTGAATGATTCCATTAGTGCTATGTTAGGGTTTATTTGAAAGGGCTCATATGAATATGTCTCAAAACTTTGGTATTCAGATAGTTTGTGGAATTATCATTTGAAACGCAGATCAAGTTGCCTCACTTAAAATATAAGATCACATGTTGTCTCTTGCATGGTATAAAACCATAATTGGAATCTTTGAATAACTGATTGAGAGATGTCATAAGTTTCATTAGTTTTTACTTTTACAAAGTGATAATTAATAATCAAGTTCAACCAATTTTCTCTTCCAACAAGGAGTCTCCTTCTCTCTGCCCCTTTGTCGCCACTGGGGAATGGGCCTCTTAGGCATTGCCTCAACCTCACCTCTGGTACAGCCCTTCACATTGCTTTTAAGTATATACATTTGCTATGGTGTTGAAGCTAGAAGTAAGTACAAATGAAAGCAAAATTAGTTCAAACTAAATTATTCCATATAGGTATGTGGAATAATTTAGTTTTAACTAATTATAATAATATTGCCCTTACTGTAAGTTGTAACCAACCTGTATGAACCTCTATTATTTAGCCACATAATTTATATGTATCTTATCTAAAATTTTGGTGACAGATGGTATGGCTGCACAGGTATTTTATGCCCATCTCCCATGTTAATTAAGTATACTTATAAGGTAACAGTAAACAATTTTTTACTGTTTCAGGCTTCACTGAGTAGAAATTCTGAACGTTGGTATTAATAATTATGAGTAAAATACTTATTACTTCTCCCCTTAAATGTTGTATAGGCACCGGATGCACTCTAAAAGGGAGTGAAGACATCAAAAGAAGGCACATTAGGCGCCTTAATTTTAGATTTTTACCTTTTTTTATTTAGATTTTTAAAGAAATCTGTTGACCTTGATCATGTCCTCGAGGATAATGATGAAGGATGAATGATTACCCTGTTCTTAGGATATTTTTATTTCGACCTTACTTATGGTGTTTATACTTTCTGGGGTTCTTCATCTCTTGCCCATAGAATATTTGTTATTAAAAAAAGGGTGTTAAGAATCATGGCTGGGAAATCTCCATGTTCTCCCTTTCGACTAATTTTTAAATAACTGAAAATACTGCCTCTTCCATGTGTATACATCATGTTTACTGGGTTGCTTATTTGGGAAAACATGCTAACAAATTTGCAGAGATTCAATGTTGAAAAACTGTAATTTCCACAAATACTCCACGAGAAATAAAAATGATATTAATATTTTCTCAATCTGCAAAAAAAAGAATGCGGAAGGGCCTAAGGAAATGGGTGTACGGTTATACCTTATAACGGTAAACAACAAATATACAACAAACTTCCCGCGAATTTAAAAAGTGCAACTCGTGCAAGCTTAAAGCATATAATTATATTATTCGAATGACGTTTAGTTTGAAAACTTATCTTACCATTACCTTGTGCCTTAGAAGATGAATACGGAGCGAAGGATTACAGGTCGATGATGGTGTTGAAGCAGGATCATCCATCGCGGCCGCGGTGGTATGTGATCACTACAAAGTGAGTTATTATTTCATTTGGTGGTGTGTACCCAAAAACTTTGATGAACATCGTGTTATTTTCTGTCGAATGATTTCTTACCTTCTTATTGTACCGACTTGTCCTATTCAACATATTTTGTTGGCACAGGATTAAACAAATAAATAACTTTTGGTTCATATTTTCCGCTGTTTGCTTTCTGACAGTATCGATTATTGGTCAAGTTTTCGATATATCGCTGACCCAGGTTGCGATTTTCAAGTGAGCAAATGTGAGCGAAGTTGCAGCAGTCGCCGTAGTCAACATCAGTGGATGCGTGTATGATTAACTGCTGGTGTCTTTCTTGAAGTGTTGTTATTTATCGTGAATAACTTTGTTGAAGGTTGATACTTCACGGTGGAATCTCTATTTCATTATGATTGTGATTTTAGTTGCGTAGTCGCGGCATCTGTGACATGCCATTCCTGATAGAAATTTACATCTGAAAAGCAATGGGGGGACCAAAGAAATACAAAAAGGATAATGGTAACAGTGCTGGTTTCATAATCCCCATTGTTTCGTGGAATTATACAGTTGAGTCGTTCTTATTCAGTTTACTTGTATTTCTTGATCTGTAGATGCTAAAAAGTGGAAGAAACGTAAAAGAGATGAGGACGAAGACATTTATGCAGATGATGATGCAGGAGATGTGGGAGATGGAGGTAATGCTTTCCGAATTTTATTCCTGTTATGCTCTTCCCTGAAAAATGTGAAAGTATTCTATATATTCATGAGAACGATGTCATATTCTTAGAAGGAATACCCGATGCTGCGAAAAAGAATGTGGAAGCTGATGAGAATAGTGCCTTAGAAGATGAATATGGAGCGAAGGATTACAGGTTGATGATGGTGTTGAAGCAGGATCATCCATCGCGGCCGCTCTGGGTGGTATGTCACTAAATTGAGTTATTATTTCATTTGGTGGTGTGTACCCAAAAACTTTTATGAACATCGTGTTATTTTCTGTCGAATGATTTCAGGCTCCCAATGGCCACATATTTTTGGAGTCTTTTTCACCTGTATATAAACATGCTCATGATTTTCTGATTGCAATTTCTGAACCTGTTTGTCGCCCTGAACACATTCATGAGGTATGTGATTAACGATATCTTATCGAATTATTTTCCACCGCAAAGATTTTACATTGAATTTGCTAATTTTATAACTTATTTTAATTTTATTTCAGTACAAGTTAACTGCTTACTCACTCTATGCCGCTGTCAGTGTCGGTTTACAAACTCATGACATAATAGACTACTTAAAGAGACTCAGCAAAACCAGCGTTCCTGATGGTATTGTGGAATTCATTAAACTTTGCACATTATCATATGGGAAGGTAAACTCATTTCAGTTATTGTCCGTTGTTCTGTAATTGCATGCAGATTTGCAGTATCTTCTGATGCAATCATTAACTTTGTTTTAGGTGAAACTTGTATTGAAGCACAATAAATACTTTGTCGAGTCACCATTCCCAGAGGTCCTGCAAAAATTATTGAAAGACCCTGTGATCCAAGAATGTCGCCTGCGTCACAATACTGCTGAACAAGAAGAAGATGGACTGATAACACAAGTGCAAGCGAAGGGTGTTGCCTTGCCAGTAAGTACAGTGGCCCTCAATAGCATTAGGTTTAATGTAAGTGTAAAGAAACAAATAATTCTCTGTGTAAAGATATTATTTTATGGTACCACGTCACTATATTTACTAACCCTTTCACTGAGAGGGAGTGTCTGATAGTCTCTCAGTTATTTCCTTTAAAATTTTTAAAGTTGTAATAAACCTTATATTTATGCCGTTCAATGTTATTATGGATAAATGTGTGAGAGAAGCATGTAGGGATAATGTCAGTGTAATGGTTGTAGATGATAACGCTCGAGTTCTTTTGTAAGTAGGTGATGATGTGTTGCTGTCTGAGAGCCCACAGGAATGACAAGGTTTCATAGATAATTTCTGTGAAGCAACATAGAAGACCAAAGTAGTTTTTTTTGTTTGGGAGAGTGGTAAGAATGATTGTATGATGAGGGTATGTTGTGATTGGGCCCCGGGTGACAGGACTCAAAACACAGAGTTGTGGGTTCTTGCCCTAGGTGTCAGGATTCAATAACATATGGAAGCTGCATTTTTCGGTAAAGAGAAAAGCATTCACCGTCAGAACCGGTGTCTCTCTCTCCCCCTGGGAAGTTGCATCTCGGGAGGCGAGGAAGCGTGGTGGCTGACATCTGTACCCATGGAAGGACTCCTGGGGTCGGCTTTCCTGACCCTCATGAATAGGGTATTGCAATTTAATGAAATACATTTGCAGTAGGCACACAGAGCCAGAAGGGCCTTCTGGGTTTCATCACTGGAATACAGTGTGAGGATAGGCCTAAGGAGCAGGTTAAAATGCAAAGTCTGCTACTGGAAAGCACTTCTCTCGGACAACAACACCTCCCACAACATGAGAATCACTGGTTCGCTCAGTGTACCAAATAAACAATGTCCCTCCTTTTGTGATGGACTTATATAGGTCCGTTGTGGTCCCCAATGTCACCTTCCATGACATTGGAGAGTGTGAGGACACTTCCCGAAATTAGAAAATACCATTTAGAATACAATTACTGTTTTCCATATTTCTCTCTTTATATGTTAGAACGTTCTCAGGAAACCAAAGAGAAATTTATGTCTTATTTTAAACATTATAGGTCACCACCCTTCCATCTGCATGTCGGGTTCGGTACACATATGTATTTCCTAGCACCACAGGTATATGATGAAATAATTGAACAAGGAGATGATTTAGTGAATCTTGGCTGAATGTTTGCAAAATATAGAAGGGATTATAAGGCGTGCAGGTGCAGGAAGGAAAGTTGTGGGTTGAATTTGGATGATATATCTAGGACGAGTGTTTGTTTAGGTATCTCAGGACAAGCATAAGAGTACGCTAGTTGAAGTGGGAATGGGGTACCTGAGAAGTGTTTGGGGCAAAAGTAGGATGGACTGGGTTTGGAATGAGTGGGTTATGAAAGAATGTGGGTTGTATGCTCCAGTAATGGACGTATGTGAAAGGAGTGTGCTTCGTTGGTTTGTACAGAGAATGTATGAGAGTTGAATGAGAAAAAAGATAATGTATGATAGTAGAGTGGATGGTGTGAGAGGAAGGAGAGAACCGTGAAAGTAGTGTGTCAATGTGGTGGAAGAGACCCTAAAGAGGAGTATTAAATGTGTTAAATCAGAGAACGTTTATGAAGCAAATGCATGATCATAAGAGAAGCAAAAGAGGTATAGGGCATTGCAGGGAAAAATATTGAGGAAGCCAGTTTTCTAGGCCTAAAAGCAATGACAAGTTCTTAGATTTGGCATACACCGAAAGGGAATGGCGTGATGGATATGCATATATCCTTTTAATTACATTTTCTAACAGGTTAATTTTTCATAGATAACGGCATATATGTATTTGGAAATCATGTGGTGAAGAAGAATGTTTTTAGATTGCATTTGATGGTAATGAAAATGTACAAAAATGTTTATCTCCATCGTATGAGGCTCAACTTTGTGGAAGTTCATTATATATTAAATGAAAAGGAAAACTTTGTTATATTCCACCAATTGAAGATGGAAGATTCCACCATTTGGTAGATGACGCCGCTGTGTCGAAAGGAGTTGTACCGGAGAATAAATTGGTGGAATATAACAAAGTTTTCCTTTCTTTTAATGTACAAAAATGTATTCATATTTGCAAATATGCTGGCTGATATAATGGCCAGTGGTAGTTTTCCCACATGCAACAAAGGTTAACAGACCAGACTGCTGGTAGCAAAGGGCTTATGGATTCATCCTAGAAAACATTCTATCTCTCATTTGTTTCATCATCTTCATTAGCATGTCAGCCAACTCTATTCTTTTTGTCAGTTTATAGTATCAACAGTTCCTAGCTGTTTTTAAATCAGTTAAAAAATATCATTAACATGCTTCATTCGAGGCCTTTACGTTTCCTGGAAGAATATATTTTCTCTGTTCTGCTCCTTGTATTTACTAGCCTCATCGGTTTCCACATTACCAGTCATAATGCCTGAATTTTTTTCCCAGGCTTCATATGATTATTCTTGTTCAAGAATTCTCAGTGTAATTCCATAGCACATACATGCTTTCTTTCAAAGCTGAATGTTTTGGGTGTCTCAGTTTTCAGGGCGACCTCCACCGGCTGCCAAAAGTGATCAGCCCCCCAATGCCCCTGAAGGGGAAACCAATGGGAAAGAGCAAAATGCAGTTCCTGAAGATATATCAACTTTCTATGAAAAAATTGATAAAGCTGATGAGGATGATGAAGAAGAAGCTACGTTGAAAACAGTGTCATTTGAAGTCAACCAGGTAAATCTTGAAAATCCTTCCGAATGCTGAAAAAAGATTACCCATCGTCAGTGATTACTTATTTATGTATGTTGAAATTTATGTGTGAAGAAAATTTAACATAAATATGGTAGCTTAATGCTGTTAATTGTAATGAAAACTTAAATTAGCATGTTCGACTGTGTGTATGATGCCATTGCATTTCAGTTGTACACATTGCATAATTGATTTCAGTCTGCTTGTGCATGTCCCAGAAAATGCTGCTATGTAAATTTTTTTTAGAGATTTAGGATTGAGGTGAATTACCTAAAAGCAATCTATAGTGAAACATACAATTAGAAGTAAGCTAACACTACAGTTAAATATAATCCCAGTAAGGGGGCGGAGAAAACATTTTGTGTTCTGTGAAAAAAGCAATTAATCTTCTTCAAAGCCATAAAAATATCCATCATCTTCATTTTTGAAGTCTTAAAAACTTACCTTGTATATGAACCAGACGGCGCAGGTTAGGGTAGCCAATGGAGAATCGGGATGGGCCACGATAGGACGGGGAGTGCGGCAAGGGTGCCCACTATCGCCGTTGCTTTTTAACGTGTATTCAGAGGAAATGGTAAGGGAGGCATGGGGGGAGGAGGAGGTAGGAATAAAGGTAGGAGGGGAGCTGATAAAACCAGTGAGATTTGCAGATGATCAAGCATTAGTTAGTCAGTCGGCCAAGGGGTTACAGTCAATGGTGAATGCATTAGAGGTGCAGTGCGAAAAGTATGGGATGAAGATCAATCACAAGAAAACGAAAGTAATGAGATTTTCTAGAAGTAAGAAGGCGGGGCTGAATATAAGGGTGGGAGGGCAGAAGATAGAGCAGGTCGAGCAGTTTACGTATCTGGGTAGTATTTTGGAGGAGAATGGGTTTAGTGGTAAGGACATCAGATGCAGAATTGCGCTCACTAAAGAAGCATTTTCGAAGAGAAGGGAATTGATGAGGGGGGGTCTGAGAAGAGACGTAAAGAAGAGCCTGGTGAAAACTTTAATATGGAGCGTGGCGCTATATGGGTCGGAAACGTGGTCATTGCGAAGGGAGGATGTGCGTAGACTTGAGGCGTTTGAGATGTGGGGATGGAGAAGGTTAGCTGGATGGCGAGAAAGACGAACGAGGAGGTATTGGATATGGTCGGAGAGGAGAGGAAGCTTGTGGCAGAGGTTCGGAGAAGGCAGAAGAGATGGATGGAGGAGGTTTTGAGAGGAGAGGGCATGCTGAAGAGAGTGATAGAGGGGAGAACACTGGGGAAGCGGGGGAGAGGAAGGAAGAGGATAGGAATTCTGGACGAAATAAGAGGAGGTAGAAGATATGAAGAATTGAAGAGGTATCTAATAACGGGCCGTCCTTAGGAGGGAAAGCGAGACAATTTCTATTAGGTTGGGATACAAAATGGGGACTGTCCAAGAACCTACCAATCAGCTGGTAGAATACTTGAATGAATGAAAAACTTACCATTATACTTTCTGGTATCGTTTCAGATGTCTCTATCTTCTAGTAATGTGTCGTGTTTTGTCCCATCAAGGATATTGCCAGTACCACATATCTTGAAATATCTAGCAACTACTTCAGTTTTGTCATTTTTTCTGAGTATTTTACCCATTCGTACACTTCTAATTCCTATCCATTTTTTCTCTATCATCATATGTTTTGCTTGAATTGCTGATTGACCACCAAATATGCTATCAGCTCATCTGTGAAGCAGAAATACTGTATTTGCACGAATCTAAGACTACGTTTTTTTTCCCTTCCGGGCTTCTGAAGAAAAGTGGATTCGTCTTATTATCGGAACCAAAATCCATGACTTTTTTCGCTTTTTGGATTTCCTATAAAGGGGGATCGTCTTAGATTCGTGCAAATACGGTAACTCCTGACTCTGTTTTCAGTTCTCCCTCCTTTTTAAGGGATTCATCTCTTATCTCCTGTTAAATGTTCACAAACCGGAAGAGGTTTTTCTCAAGAACCCACAAGGATACCTTGTCCATGAAATCTCTACCTGCAGTTGTATGTACCTGTGTATGTTATTCCCTATTTAGACAATTGATTATTGTTTTTAATGATGATTTTCGTGCTGCCAAACAATTGGTGACGAGAGTGCTCCACTTTATTGAAAATGATTTATGTGTTACTGTGAATAGAAATAAATTGTTTTAACCTCTCGACGACAGCTAATCTATGTATCTTCAAGTCCACATTAATACAAATGACGGCACCCTACGGCTGACTCCGGCGGCACTGGCCCGCCTCCACATGGGGATCAACTATATCCCATGCTTACGCACGCTGGGCATCCCGAAAATTGCGGGATACATATCATGGACCTGCTTCATTCTAGGACTACCCTACTTTTTAGTGTCCAAAGTACTCTAGACGTATTGTGTGGCTGCAGAAGTGCTGGGAAAAAGGGATTGTCAATAAAGTGAGACGGTGCATCCCTTACGAGGTTATGTACTGCGGGTACGCTGACGCCACCCCTTGGCAGTGGGCGGTGGAATCCCCTGAGTTGGAACTAGAATTTATTGAATGGTTTGAGCATCAGCTCCCAATTTATTATGCAGAAGCGATTGCTGCCCTGAAAGACATGAGATATTTGTTCTTAAATACTTCTGATTTTTCGCATGTAACCCTTTGTATAGATAATCAGGCTGTGCTGGCCGCCCTCAGGAAGGGAAATGGCCTAATGATCCAAGTTGACGTGGATTGTACCCTGTTAATTGAAATAATAAAGAATCCGATGCAAGTGGCATCCTGGAGGTTCGTGCCAACAGCTGCCAATCTCGCCGATCGTCCTTCCAGGACTGTACTTGTGTAATTATATGCCTAGGCCGGCCATATTGGACGGCCGATGGTATATATACGCACGAGTGCAGGACGGAACTGGTTGAGTTGGAAGTTGGCGGCTGCTGGCACGAGCCCAGTCTCTCTCCCGCATCACTGCCGGAGTTGTGGAAAACGTGCTACGCGTTCTTGGGCTTGGGAACATTAGCGCCGTTTAGGACAAGGTCAAGCACATTTTCATCATCATATGGATAAACACCTACCGTAGGTAGAGGCTCGTCCTCGGGGGCGACGGATGGGCGGCGCCTGAAGCAGGAGATCATGAAGAGCCAGCATCTCCGACTCTTCAATGCCCAGTATTACACCGAATCCCAGACCGTTGGAGTTAGTGTCGGCTGGGTCGTCCGCAACCGAGGCGTCGTTGTCCCCTGCATTGGAGGGCTCCGAGTCCAGGTGGGTGGCCGTGGAGACGGAGTCCTCCGAGGCGGCGTCAGATGCTGCATCTGACAATCGGGAACTACTGCCATCGGAGTCAAACCCGTGAAATTCCACGGGGTTGCCGGGCTCACCGGAATCATGCCACCGAAGTAGTTCCCCGATGAGGAGATCATCCTTCGCTGCTGCATCCAATGGTTCCGGTGGGCACGGGGACCGGCGAAGGGTGGCCACTAACGGCAGTGGGAGAAGCTGAGGAAGGGTTCGCCTGGTGGGCTGTGAAGTAAAAGGCCTGGCTGAAGGTGGTCGGGCTCCTTGGGCGGGGGCTACCCACCCCAGGACCACTTCCCTGATGATTGTGGAGCTCGGCGACATCAGGGAGGTCAGCAGCTGAAGGGCCTCGTTTGGGGCCTGGAGGCGGGCCGCGGTGTCCCACCCATACGTCACCATGATGGCCAGGACCCGGGCGCGGTTGTACAGGAGGCCCTTGATACTAGTAGGTGATAGGTGCCAGTCGGCAGCTGCGCCGAGTATGAATTGCGTCTCGTGGCCGTCTCGACGTGTGAGTTTCGCCGAGTGTTGATTGTTCTTAAGTATATAGAACAATTCGAGACACTCCTGGTCTGCTGGCGTGTCGAGGGACCCGGGTGGCTTTTCGGGTCGCAGGTCTGAGAATCTTCACTCGAAGGGAATCGGGTGGCTGGTCACTTGGCTCTGGGGATTCATATGTGTTTGTGACACTGGAGTCATCGGCTGGGTGATGACTGGGCCTTGGCTTTGAAGTCCTTGACTCTTAAGTCCGATTTGAGTGAGTGGGAAGGCCACGGTTGCATTCTGGGAAGTTGGTTGGGGCTTCATTGTCATCCCCAGGTTGCGTGTCTCGTGGATAGTAGACAGAATGGTTTGGAGCCAAGCGGGCTCTTCCGTGAGTCCGGTCATGGTGGCGGAGGACGCCGAGCCCTGACCCAGGGACCAAGGCGGCGAGGACATCAGGATGAATGTCGGTGACGTAGATCGGGATCTGGCGCCTACGTTAGAAGGTCCCGGTTGCTGTGGCGAGCGCGAGCAGGGCCCGTCTAGCATGGGTCTTCTTTGTACGGCTCTTTGACTTTGTTCCATCGGCCTTAGCGTTAGCCCTGTCAGGTCTCAAGGGAGCGAAGCACTTAAGGAACCACTGTCTAGCCCAAAAGGGTTTTGCGTCAGGTGGCCCCGCTAGTGAGCACGCCCAGATGACAGGGAAGGCACAACTTGCACAGAACAGTAAAACACAGATTAGATTAGATTGTTGTTGGGGGGGCCTTCGTCAGGAGCCCGGGCACTTAGACCTTTCTTGGTCCATTGTGCCAACCCCATGCCTGTCTGCCACTTGCAGACAGGGGACAAGAGCACCTCGGTAGAGGTATGGAGGATTGGCCTCCCCCTGCCTCGCCCCAGTACCAGGTGTAGAGGATGTCCTCCCTCCAACCGGCTCGGTCTGGGTCTCCCTCCGGCCTCCCGGTATAGGTCTGGAGGGAGTATCATCTCTCCATCCATGCATAGTATGTCAAGGTATGGAGGAGCAAATCACAGCACTAGGACACGTAGCGAGAACTCTGGTTACGGCTAAGGGCCTTACCGAGAGAGACTGGGTGCTTGTGCCAGCAAACGCCAACTTCCAACTAGTCTTCAAATAATCACTATCTCTTGGTATTTCCTTGATTTTTAGGTTGTCAAAATCAAAATGGCAATTTTTAAAAATCTGATGCTTATCTTTTTTTTCATTTCCATGCGCTGAAACCATCAGGAGAAAATTGAGGTTATACAAAAAAGGTGTATTGAATTGGAGCACCCACTTCTGGCTGAATATGATTTCAGGAATGACACAGTGAATCCAGATATCAAGTATGTTAAATCATGAAATAGTATTTTTTTTCCTTTATTTTGGAAAGAAGCAGCTTAATTACTGGTTTGAAATAACAAGGGAGAAAAAGAAGAGGGAAATTTGGAAGTTTCTGTTAATTTACCTTTAAAAAAAGAGACTATCAGTGAGCTGAGTCTCAGAATAGATAACTATCATGTAACTGCTCCTACCCATGTGTGAATGAATGATCTGGAAGCATGTATGTTGTGTCATAACTAGAGATCCGTGTAATTCACGAGATGCGATATTGCGAAATACCATGAAATCGGTAAATAAAACAAAATTGCCCCTTTTTCGTGAATTTAACGTGAATTAGCAAAAAATCTAAAATGTAATGAGCCAAAATTAATTAAAGCCTAGGCCTTCATTGTTTAACGCTGAATAAGTTCATTCGCTTTATCACATATGATCCAAAGGCCAAAAAATGGGCTTGTTTTGTCGGGCGCATATCGCATTCGCATAATATTGCGCACTGTAGTGATGTCTCCACTGGAATTTGCCGTTAAATTAATCACAATGTCTCTCTTCAATTCAATTTATCAATCCTGAAATTCTCGGAAATATCTAGAACGACGTGCTTTCTCTTCTGAAGAGTTAGATATTTTGAATCAATAATGTGCTAAAAGAAATTTAACACAGCCGGGGAACAGCGGAAATATAAGCTCACGCGCCTGGCACACATCGATGGCGAGCAGTAATTCCATTAGCTCTTTAGAGTAGAAATTAAAGTTAAGAGGGCCATTGCATTGCTTGATAAGTTTAACTGGAAATGCAGCATTAAAATGGGTGACGGTGGGAAATTTGAGAAGAGATTGTACTTTTCATTAACACCAGAAGCTGCATAAATATCCAACCAAGATTCGTTGGATATTAGTTGTGAAAAGGTGTGTCTGGGAGCAGTACTGAAGATTCTTTTGTTAACATAATTAGGCTTATTTTTGGAAACAACAAAGGGAAAACTGATCGAGCAAGTTAATGCCAAATGGTCAGAAAAGCCAGCATTAAAAGTTTTAGTTGACAAGCTAGAGGGCAGTAGAGTAGTTGCTAGAACATCAATAAGGGTGGCAGATTGAGTTGTCACTCTAGTGGGATCACAATTTAGCACTGAAAGCCCAAAGCTTTGAAATAGATTTATCAAGTCACATTTGTCATGGGAGACGGAAAAAACAGATCAACATTAACAACATCCGTTAACGGATCTCTAGTCATAACAAATGTGCTGAATATTTTTGAGTATCCTCTTCATTGACTCCTCATTTTGTTGGTGAATACATATTTGGTTGCTCCATACCTGGTTTTTAAATGTTCTTCATGTCTATTTATTTGCACTTGAAGAGGCTAGTCCTAATTAGTTCAAGGCCATGAATGCTGTTGAATCACAAGTATGAAAATGCTGATTTTGAGGAGGTTACTGTTAATCAGTGTGTGAAATTGGATCATTCTCTTTATCCAGCTCAGTTTTTATTAGTGGATATTATATTTAGTTTTATTATATGGTTGACAAAGGGTGTCAATTTTTTCCTATTCCTGTATTTCTTCATGCAATTCTGCCTTAAAATTCATTATGACTTAAACATCTACCAAAGAAACATTATTGATAATTGTTTTAATTTAATCTCATTTAAGAAGTGGGTGGTGAATCTAAGGAAGACATTTCAATTTTGTTGGAATAACCTAATAATTCTGGAAGCTATTATCATATTTTTCTCTCAAACAGTATTTTTTATTTATAAACTGCTTATGGATAACATAAATTCAATAATGATTGTGATATGTTTTGCTAATTGCAGTATCGATTTGAAGCCATCTGCTGTGTTGCGTCCATATCAAGAAAAGAGCCTGAGAAAAATGTTTGGAAATGGCAGAGCTCGCTCTGGGGTTATTGTCTTGCCCTGTGGTAAGTTTTAACTTTGTTTTCTGCTCAGAAAATTACTTTTGAATATGGACTGCAGAAGTTCAAATATTTTAACCAGACTATCCTTCATGACAACTACTTTTTAGTGGTACTGGTGGTGGTCACTAAGTATAGGTTTAACTTTAGTTAAATAGTAGAATATGAGATTGGGCGATGTCATAGTCGGTGGTGTGTCTAGGGTTTCTGGCACCCCTAGCAAATTGGAAGGGGTAGTTCCCCCCACTTATATCTCATTCTCTATTTTCCTCTTTTTATTACTTTATTCTCTTCATTTTTTGAATTGGATATGCGAATGAGATTGTTTGGGGGGGGGAGGGGGAATCTCCCTAATGCCCTCTCGGTGAATGTGCCTCTGGTGAGGGCCAGCCCCACCACCCATTAGGTACACCAGTGATCAAAGCCTCTGAAGTGTACCTAATTTCCGTAAATAAGAGAGGAATTGTGATTGAAGAGTAAATATGGTTAGAATGGTGATTGTTTTGCAGTCAGATGTAAGCCCACAAACTGAGGGGAAGTATTATCTAAACAACATTGGCTTTATGAATTACTAAATAATTTTTTTATTTATAAATGACCAAGAAATATGCTAATCATAAATCAAATCATTATAGTCACAGATTTTGGATATACCATTGTGTCTTACCTGATTTTGGGTAGACTCGGTTAATATACATTTTACTTTTAAATGTAAATACCTCAGTTGTAGATAACATGTACAGTATTTCATTAACTTGCATGTGTATGTAATGAGTACATATATAGATTAAGGATGCTACAATATTACTTTCATCACCACTGTTTTCATTCCCCTTTGAAAGCATTATTTCAATGAAATATGCAGTTCCTCATTTATAATGAATTAAACACTTTGTAATCTTCAACAGATTTATTTGGATGACATGGCACATTTCACCACTCTGTGGCACATTCATGTGCAAAGTTCTTCGGTTTTGTTCATAGATATATAGCCCTTGAACGAAGTGTTGGTGGGGGGGAAGGGGAAAGTGAAGTTTCTCATTTCAATACACACCAGAGAATTTCAGTTTGTCTTAAACTGTAATTTAAGTTGGCTGTGAGAGTTACCTTTAAACACTGCATCCTCGTATTATGCTTGACTTGCATACGCTTATGAAGGATTTGGTGTTTTCCCAGCACACAAGGCTGATGAATTTTTCTTAGGTTTCCTACCAGGTCAGGAAGGCTGTTGTTGCCAACGTTTATGCATAGCTTGCCACTTACGAGTGAAACTTTTATCTTGTACCTAGATTAATCATCATCAGTATAACTTAATGCTTTATCATGTATAGGTGCTGGAAAGAGTTTGGTGGGAGTAACTGCCTGCTGCACTGTCAGGAAGAGGGCTTTGGTGTTGTGTAACTCCGGAGTTTCAGTTGAGCAGTGGAAGCAGCAGTTCAAAATGTGGTCTACAGGTAGTTAATAAAACCTTTACATTTGCTTGCAAATCACTTTGTCTAATGAGAGATTTGATTTGAATTTATGGAAAATGAAATTAAACATCAAAATTATATTCTGAAAAAACATTTTTTAAGCATTCTGTACATGCTTTAATAAAAAATCCATATCTGTCAATATACTTTAGCCTCAAATTGGTGAATGTTTTCATTTTTTTCTTTATAGCTGATGATAGTATGATATGTAGGTTTACATCTGAGGCCAAGGACAAACCCATGGGTTGTGGTATTCTTGTTACCACGTACTCTATGATAACCCACACTCAGAAGCGTTCATGGGAGGCGGACCAAACAATGAAGTGGCTCCAGGATCAGGAATGGGGAATAATGGTCCTGGATGGTGAGTTGTCAATGCATGGTCACATGCTATAAGAAGTGGAGTAGATACAGTTTGAGCCGACCATCCTTCGGGAAATAGACAATACTCATCAAACATATATGGACACAATTTGAAAATTTAAGTTTAAGAGAAAGCAGTTCTCTATCTTTTATTTGCAAAATCATCGGTAATCCAACCCTAAGATTGGTTGAATGCAGCCCTCTATGCTTCCCTGTCTAATGCTAGTTCCCTTACTCCGTGGTCGTTTTCTCTTATGTAGGTACTTTCATCTTTGTTTGTCTATGTATGTACATATTTATCCTTGGCCTTCCTCTTGAGACTTATCACTCTATTTTTCCTTCAATTATATTCCTCAGAAACCCATTGTGCCTCAGAGTGTTCCCAATCCATCTGTTTGTTTTCTTATCTGTGTAATGTTCCATATGGTTCTTTCTTCTGCTTCTTATTTGTATACATATACATATAGTTAATTTCTTATTTCATCCATCCATTTGATCTTCAGCATCTGTCTCCAGTACCAGGTTTTAAAAGCTCATAATATTTCTTGATCTGCTTTTCCATTGGTCCATGCTTCAGATTCATATAGTCCCATGCTCCTCACAAATATTTTCACATGCTGTTTCTTTATTTGTAGTCGTATTTTCTTCAAATACTGAAAATAAAAATATAAAATTCCAAATATATTTTTCTTGCTATTTTTAAAGCAAAATCATACAAGACACCATAAAAATCTATTTCACTTGGAACTTATTGCAGTGCAAATAATATAAAAAGATTCTATAATTGTGATTTATAATTTATTGTAATTGTTTACTCTTGAGATAGTTGATTATTTTACTCTTCTTACTATTGAAAAGTGTTTAAAAATCGTTTTTTAAACATTATAATTGCTCATTATTATTATTGTTGTTGTACTGTGGCAAACTGTGGTGAGGTTTTTGAGGGTTGTTTGTTTGTCTTCTAAAAGTTTCGTTTTTGGAAAGCGTAGAGAACTATATATTAACTGCAGTGAGTTGTTTATTTGAGGACCACACCCCCATTACCCCAGCTCTGCCACTGCTCAAAGAGTAATAATGATATATGTTGTTGAAGCCATGTTCTATCCAGGTGATTGGCCAGGTAACTTCCCAGTGAGAAATAGGTGGTGGAATCAACGTGGGACCAACGTGGAAATTCCGGTGGAGAGTAGGTGGAAATATAACGTGGATACCACGTGATTTTGGTCATGGGATCAACGTGGAACGCACGTGGAAATTTGGTTCAGATTCGACTGAAAAAAAAATCGACTCTGCCCGGGCGCGAACTCATGTTGATACCTTTCATTCGCCCATCTCCAATACCTACTCAGCCCTAGCGCCTTAACCCACTCGGCCACGGCGGTTCTTGAGATTAAATGGGTTATGCAAATAACTTATTTCCTGTGCATTCATGGCCAACATGGCCGGGAATTTAAATTATTCTAAGTATTCGTGCTTAATCTAGAGTGAACTGTTTACAATTATTTTGTGCCAAGATATCAATGCAGATGTTCACAAGTGCTTGAAAATGGCTTTTAGAAGCATACAAAAGCAGGTAATACTATCGTTGAGCATAATATTAATTATAGTTCGTTACCATTGTACCAAAATTCATATTAAAGGCCGTTTTACACGATGAATGATGTAGTACAAACGAATGTACGTGAGATTGTACGTTTGTTTCAACAAAATTAGTGCAGGTTCTATTTTCCATTCAGGCATTCGCACAAGCCTTCATACAATTTGCCGCGTTACACGATACCTTTTGCCTCATGCAAGAGTTCACGGAAGAGTTTATACAAACAAATATACCGTGTAAAACGGCCTTGCATGCTTGCATCTTGAAATAATATATGTTATATGCATAGGTATAGAACATATGTTATTACAGAGATACCTCTTCGTAATCGTTTATTCTATTATATATAAATCTAATCCAGTTCCACGAATTACATAATTGCAAAATGTAATTTCCGACGCATTTTTACAAAACTAGCACTGTTTCAGAATGATAAACCAGATAAACTATGAAATGTCACCAGAGTTATTTTCCACGAAGCAGAAATTACGTTGAATATTTAATATTATTCACCATCACCATAGATCCACTTAAAGTATACGTGGATCCCACGTTGGTTCGGCCACTCAATATCCACCACCACCGTATTTCCACATATCAACGTGGGATCAACGTGGAACCCACGTTGATGCCACCACCCATTTCTCACTGGGTTGGTGCTTGATTGGTTATTTTGGGAGGTGACTGATAGCTGAGGTCGTTTGTACCATTTAGCATGGGTAGGTAGGTTGGTTAAAAAATGATTTAATGTGGAGTGGTGGAATGGTAGAGATGAACCTGGTGTCAGAATCAGTCTACTTGCAACAAAATGTGCCTGGGGAAAGATGGAGTACCACACTTGGTGTGTTCTCCAAATTGTCTTATATCTAGCTTATGAATGAGCTGTTTCATATTTATAACTCAGAACGTTTCCCAATTATTTTTTTATTCTAATGAATATTTTATTATCACTAAGCATAATGGTTGCGTATTATTATTGTGGCACCTTGTGGTAAGGTTTTGTGGATTGTTTGTTTGTCTTCTAAAAAGTTAAGCTTTTGGGAAGTGTAGAAAACTATATGGAAACTGCAGTCAGTTGTTTATTTGTGAGGCCTGCTGGGGATTAGTATTTGTTGTTGTTTTGAAAATCAATTTGAAGTAGGAGAGAGATTAAGTTTTGGTCAAATACTGAGAAAAATAAAAAGAAGCATTGACTGTGATTGTGAGAGTAATTGATTAGTTCTCACCGCTGGATGTTTATATATGTAAACATGGCAAAAAATAGGGATTGGGATTCCTCTGTAAAATTTCTGCCACACCCAGGATGTGAACTCCAGCCTGCGGGATATGGAGTCAGCACTCTAGCCACCACACCGACTTGTTCCGCTTGATGGCTGGATAATTGGCATAATTGGTTATGGCAATTTATGGGAGATTGAGTTGTTGTGGTGACTATAGTGCTGGTTTCCCATCCCATGGGGCAGGATTAAATTCGGACATTGGTGGAGATATGTCAGCTGAATCCCGTTCCGTAATTGGGTGCCATGTGGAGGTCACTTCTAGTACTCAGTCCATTAAATGGAATGTTTAAGTTTGGGTCACATTGGTATCTTTCTTTAGCATTGCTGGCCTCGGTGGTGGCGGGGTAACGTCCTTGCCTACAAACCCGAAGGTTGCTGGTTCGAGTCCCACCTGGGGAGAATTTTTCATCTCCCAGGGCATGGCTGTCTGTGCTTGTCCATTGTTGTTAAGTTACAATGCCTGATGCAAAGGTCCTAGAGGTTCTTTTCAGGATGATAATAAATAAATAAAAAGTGGATTGGAGTGCTTCTTCCGTTCTGAAATAAAACTTTGTTTATTAAATCCCACTCACTTCCTCATCAAACCTATTCAATACAATTCACCAATACTTCTTTTTTCTGTTTTATGATGATTAGGTCCCAAAATTCAGGTTGGCATATTATTAAAGTGTAAGGAATGTTACAAAGTTGGTTTTTCAGTACCGTATTTACTCGTGTAAGCCGCGCACCTTTTTTCCGAAAATGCCGGTGAAAAAATGGGGGTGCGCGGCTTACACGAATCCTCTAGATTTTCATGTAAGCCGCGCACCATTTTACCTTAAGTTCCTGCCGTTAGTTTCTCCAAATTGAATACAGTTAGTCCTCGCCTTACGATCATCTGACTTACGAACATACATATCCAATCAAAAAATTCAAACGTGTGAAGTAATGTCAAATTTGACGCCACCGGATAAGTTATTTTGCCGTTGCAGCTGGCGGTGTGGCGTGCAGCAACTCGCGGATTGGTACTACCCCTCTTTGCCGCGACGAATTTTAACAAAATTATCTCGATATATCAATTTGCAATGTTAATTGTTTACTTGCGTCATACATTTTTACGGATGATTCGAAAGTAAGACGAAAGATGCCCTGATATTTGGAGATATTGCTACTCTTTACATTTCAATGGAAATCGACTTCCATGTGTCAAGCTGCCTTCGCATCAAATAGAGGCATGATTCCATTCATTCAATCGTTTTGTGATAATAATTATTACCTGCAATACGAGGCTCTATTCAGGTTATCGTGACGAATGGTAAAATATCCTTCCCAGGGTTTGTGGAAATTGCCTTACAGGCAGTCCTTCCATCCAGCTATCCCTCTCAATCACTCAGCCGGAAACAATAAAGCTGTCAGATTTTAGGGTGATACCTCAGTCAGATCTGAACAATTGGCGTGTCCAAACCGGTTTTTCCCAGAAGATCCCTCAAGAAAAAAGTTCTTCGTTCCTTATTTCTGGGCGCGACGACATTCATCTGCGAGGGACTCATTCAGCGAGAAAGAAAAGGGGGTAACCCGAGAGGATCACTCCTTCACCTTATCTGTTATTATCTACCCTCGCCCAGTTTCGCTTTTATCCAGGTGGCTTTCACTAGTGGGGGAGGGTTTGGACCTCTTTCAGGGGCCTCGGCAGCCAACACTAGATTGATACGGCCGATGCTCGAACGAGGGAGCCGTTATTTCGGTCGATTCAAATTGTACCCTTACCCCGGTGGTAGCTGTGAGGTTGACTTCGCACTCCTTCATGATTTTTCCACAACCTGAAATTATGTTGCGTAGCGCCCGAGTGAGCTTTGAAACGCATCGTCACATCAATGGGATAAATAACGTAGTGCATCGGCGCATGCAAAGAGAGAATCGGAACTCTAATCTGTTTTTACTTCCTTTTATAGGAAGCATCATTTACTTATGGAATTGGATACCACGCCAGGAAATCCATTTTCAGACCGTTGACTTTTACATCGCCATGCTAATAGATAAAGAAATTCTGTTCACACCGTTCGTCACAGGAAGGATGTTGCTAGAACTTATTTCATAGGGCTTGATACATAGTCGTGCGTACTTTATATCAACCACATCGGAGAAAAAATTAGTTAACTTGCCTAAAATCGATCATTTCGCGGAAATGCTACTCGGCTATGAGAAGTGATACGAAAATGAGCTTTGATATAAGTTCTAGCTGCATCGTTTATCTTTCAATGCGGATACTCCTCAAGTTAGTACGTAAGTTTAATACAATTACTATAGTCGTGTAAAGCAAAGAGGATGTCCAGCGCTTTTTTCCACAGGCCTTCACGCCGAGTGCTGGCGCTTCCGGCAGTCCAGCGAACGGCTACGCGTCCTTGGCCCGCCTCTTCCTCTCCCCCCTCCCTCGCCTCTGCACTCATAGTTAGGGGGTCGGAGTAAAGCGATATTTTTTCTCGAGTCAGCATCACATTTCATCAAAAGTATCACATTTCACTCATCGCTTTCCCACGCTCTAACTTCGCAAGTGGCTTCCAAAAGTAGGGGGGAGGGGGGGGGGCGTTGCCCGCTGGGAGTCACTTATCAGCTATGACGAAGAACCAAACGTATCACATTTCAGGCATCTATCAGTTACGGACGGCATTCTGCTATTATTTGATGATTCGCCGATGGATTTCCGTAATCGAATGATCATGGGCTGAAATTGTATATAATTCTGCAATTATTTTAGCTTGATATTTCATTTCGAACAGATTCCATTTTTAGAGCTGAATGATGTGATTGTATACAACTGTGATTATTGTGTGATGTTAGGAAAAAAATATGCACCATAAAATGGGCTGTGTATCGTGACGATATTGAAACGTAAAGCATTAAATTCATGAGAAAGATGTACTTCAACACTTAACTTTGGCACAGAATTTCTATTAAAGAACGTGCAATCATGTTATGACAAAATGATGCAGGCTCAAGGGAAAAAAATGATTTTTTGAAAAAAATATTTTTTTTCCTCACGAGCCTGCCCGAAAATGGGGGTGCGCGGGATACACGAGGGCGCGGCTTACACGAGTAAATACGGTAATAATATAACTATCCCACAGTTTTGTTTCAAGGTTTTGCAATGATGCCTTCCCTTTCTTCGACTGTGCCAATCTCTCTTTAAGTGACAGAATATAAAGGCCTAATTAGTATAAATTGCTTCAAAAAGATGACTTTGGAACATTTCATTATTACATGCTGGTTTTACAGTACTCAAAACTGGAGGGAATTGGAATTGGAGCTTACCTAATCATAAAAGTGAACTCCAGTATTCGTGTTAAAATGGGAAATTTGGTTGTGTTATGTGGATACGTTCACAATTGGCTTGTGTTATAGCAAAAATTGTGTTGAAAGAATTCATGTTAGGTGAAGGATACCTATGCATAACTTTCTCTGGAAACTATTTCACCCATGAAATGTATAAACAAAAGTTCCCTTATTTTGTTTTTTTTTTCTTCTCAGAGGTGCACACAATTCCAGCAAAAATGTTTCGTCGAGTGCTGACTTTAGTGCAGTCACATTGCAAACTAGGGCTGACTGCCACCCTCTTACGTGAGGATGACAAGATTGCTGATCTCAACTTCTTAATTGGCCCAAAGCTGTATGAAGCAAATTGGCTGGAATTACAAAAGAGAGGATTCATTGCACGGGTGCAGTGTGCTGAAGTTTGGTGTCCAATGACAGCCGAGTTTTATCGAGAATACCTAATGTGTAAAACTCAGAAAAAGTTGGTAAGTTTACACTATCTATGCTGACTTCTGTTCAACAACTTTGCTGGCTTCCTAAAGAATAACAAGTTCTTTTACCTTTCATTATATTTTATATTGCTGTTCTAACACATGGAAATCTTCCTTTTTTTGTGGTTTTCAAGCCTTTCCACAATTCATATGTTTATTACATTAATGAAAGCTCTGAATTGGTATTAGATTGCATGACCATGGGTATGCTTACCCATGGAAATGCTTTGTAACATTCTGTATTTACATATGGATTCAGATCACATAAGTTTCAGGGTGACAGAGAGGATTCTTTTTTACCTTCCCACTAGCTTTCTAGAACTGACATTTGTGAAAGTTAGTGGTATGCTGCCGAATTGTTGCAAAAATTCCTTCTTATTACATCCATGTCACTCTGTTTATATTGTATCCATGGATACAATATAAACAGAGTGAGACCCTTTTCCACTTTGAATACTTTTCGTCCTTTCCCTCTCAAATTCCTTTTCCCTTCCTTCATGACTTTGTGTTCTAGCACCAACTGTCACTCACTGCCAATGGTGACCTAATGCTGCCCTTGATGTAGCTTATAAGATAGTATGTGAATATAGATGTAGATGGATCATTAATATGAACAAATTATTTGTACAGACTAAGGTCCCATGGTATAATTTTTTGTTATTAAAATTCTTGCCTGTAATTTCTTAACAACATTTTACTATAAGCTTTACTGTAAGTAAGGTGTTGCCATCAGTACTTGGTTAATAAGCTCAAATTATTTGAAGACTGTGAGTTAATTGGCTTTTGTTTCTCATAAACAAGGATTTGATACTACTGAAACCAGATCATTGATATCCTTGATTTAATTACTGAGCATAATTTATTTACTGACAAGCTGTGAAACTATTTTGGCTGACTTAAGGCCGGTTTATCCATCTCAGGGTAAACCTTCCAGCAGCCACCCGCTGGATAGCGCTACCTGCCAGGTAGCTCGCATGCACCGTTTATCAATGGTATTCCAACCGCTGGATGCATACGCTCATCCACATGCATACGGGCCACAGAGACAGGTTGGTCCTTACACATGAACGTGGACGGCTTGTACGGACAAAACAGGTTGTAGTTTGTTGTGAGAGCTCGGTGAAAGGCCACTGCGAGTTGCGCTATGGATGGTGAAATAGACACTGTCTATCTCTCTGTCTAAGATTTCTGTGCCACTATAGGGGGGAAACCCAAAACCACCAATGGTGGGCATTTTTCTTTCGTTCTATCATAGCATGGTATATACCAATTCCTTTGATTACACTACCTATTAGGTTGCATGACGTCCTTCCAGCTTGGTAACCACAACACAACTGGGATTGCTTCCTACGCAGATATATGTCGTCCGTATCAATGTGAAAGGACGAGATGCTCTGTGCGCATCCTTCTGAGCGCAAAATGGGCCTACCTAATGTAGCAATTTTGTAGACTTAAACACGGCCGCTGGCTGGTAACAGAAGCACTAGCAGTTGGGAGAGGAGGAAGGAACAGAAAGGATAGGAGAAGAGGGGGTACTATTTATTAGTGGATGGATCATCGTATATACTCCACTGTACTTCAATGCAAATAAAAAATCATTTCGACACACCCCCAGTTCAAGTTTCGTTGTTTCTGTTTGTGTATAGTTATGCGTGCTTCTTTCACTGCCTTTCTTGACCGATTGTGATTGGCAACAGCTGTAATCAATACTGAACGATTTTGTTGCATTTACTTGCTACCTACCTTCCCTTGGCGCCTTTTCTTGCTCATTCTATAATATTAACACAACTTGAACCATTTCCTTCGTTTGGTTTTATCAGAAATTTAGTACAATCAAAATTTTATTAAATATGTTTTGTAAAATGCTTAAAGTAAATCCATTCACAAAACGTGCACCAAAAAATAATAAAACATCTAGAAATGTGCAAAAAATTGTTAAATTATAATAACACCGCCAAGATATTCCATAACACCGAAGTCGCATAGTTTTATAACGAGATTTGGCAATAAATAAAACCACTTTCACGGATCTCTACTTATAACACTTACCAATTTATAACGAAAGTGTTGTTCCTTATTTTTAAGAAGGAGTGAAAATTTAGCTTAATTGTAACTAAATGGGAGCAATGGCAGACAATGGCAATATTTCAAAGTTGCCCAGATCGCCGCCTGGGTGTGCTGATGACCGATTTATCCATCGGGTGAGAGGTTACCGGCTGGATGAAGTACCGGGTAATTCCACCCGGCGGGTATGGCATAAACGACGGTGGATAAACGTGATTCTTAGGTTTATACGGTGGGTAAGCTATTCGTCGGGTAAAATCGGCTTACCCAGAGGTGGATAAACCGGCCCTTAGTGAAAATGAAAAATTAAATTTGTGTATTAGCTTGTAGAGTAAAAAAATCTAATGACTTGAGTAAGATTCCATTTACATGAAAAATTTGACTGCTGGTCTATTTTTATAATTGTTACATGAGGTACTCCTCTTTTAAGTTCACCTTTATACCATTCAAATCATTTAACTCAGTGCATTTTTGTGTCCTAATTACACATCTTCTCAGTAAATAAAGTACTGAGGGCTTATCGTGATAACCGAATATCAGCTAAAGGAGTCAAGCTAATATTATAAAATTTTTCCTAATTACATGATTAGCGACATCTCTTGTGTGAATAAAATAAACACAGCACTGATTTGAAATGGCACATTTGTGATTATTATTTTAAATAATATAAATCTCTTTTTTTCAGTTACTTTATGTCATGAACCCAAGTAAGTTCAAAGCATGCCAGTTCCTAATCAGATATCATGAAAGAAGATGTGATAAAATTATTGTATTTTCTGACAATGTCTTTGCATTAAGGCATTATGCTGTTAAGATGAATAAGCCTTTCATTTATGGACCAACGTCTCAGGTAAGCAATCATTGAACGTTCTTTATAGAAACTAATGCATGTACTGTGGACTCTCATTACCACGTTCTTGAAGGGACCCAGGATTCTGAATGTGGTAACCAGGAAAATGTGCAAAACAGGGTAGGCATTCCATGGAAAGTGAAATATGTATTAGTAGGTTGAATAACTTCCAGGGGAATGTTATGTTGCTGCTCATTTTAGCTCATACCGTAGATAACTAGTGATCATTTATTGTAAAATAGTTTCTTTTCAACCTATTTCGCCTCCCAAGAAAATACATACGATACCTAGCGTTAATGCGTACTCAATTATTAATGATTAGGACAATGACTTAACAGCATGTTTAGGTTACAGATGCTGCTTTCACAAAGCTCAGCGGCATAGTTAGCGAAGCCACCAAGTGATATTTTTCTCTTCACACTTACAATGAAATAAATAGGTCGGATGACAGATGAATCCGCGGTGCGAATGCCCACTTCTCACTCAATTGCACTACATGTTTGTGGAAATCATGGATACAAAAATAAAATTGCTTGTAGTAAATTACAGTGATTGCACAGAAAATGCTATATTTGTATTTACCTTGATGAACATTTTCATGAACAAATATTATAGTATTGTAAGGATTGTCAGAACTCCTTGAAAACATAAACAAATTGCGCTCCTTGCACAAAAACATCCTCTTTCCTGTGTGTAATGGTGTGAACTTGATTGCTTGTAACCAAACAAAAATGGAACTTTCTGTGTGTTCTCTACAAATATTGAAAACACAAATAATTAATTTAGCGGAAATGCATATAAAATTATGAGGGCTGGAAGAGTCTGTCCAAGGTGCTTTGTTTTTTCATTTTTAGCCCTAATTTTTTAAAAGTACAGTCCATTTTTATTGAAGCATTCTTCACACTTTGATCGATCTTGTGACTGGTGATGAACTGTTGCTCTGTTTCCCTCGCTTCCACTGCTTTTGTGAAAGTGGAAAGAGTCTGATCAGCAAATTATCTGTGTTTCCAATTATCCATGCACCCTTTATCAGTTAACTGCATGGGAAATCAGAAGTTTACCGTATTTTGAGAAAATATTAAAGTTTAGGTTTTAATTATTCTCACAATCATAGAATTAGCTTGTAAGTAAACTGGCAACAGTCTTAAACTATCCATCTGATGCATTGCTGATTCAGTTGCTTACCAGAATTTATATGAGAGATTCCTCCAGAGTGTTTCAAATGTCTGGGTATAATAAAGAAATACTTCATTTAAGCTTTCCTAGGACACTGTCTACGTGAAGCTTGTACATCTTTAGTTTTTTGTTAAACTATTAATGGTTTGGAAAAAGTAGCCTTAAGAAATGAATACACCATTCCTGAGGAGAGTGCAGTGCCCATATCATTTCTGACCTCTGCATCCAATTCCTGATGAATTTCTAGTGTATATTTTATGTAGATAGCTTGTATACATCTGATCTGTATACAAAACGGTTGTCCCTTTGTGCAGCAGACACTGCTACCCATGGGGTACATTGGGTATGCCGGCCTCGGTTGTGGCAGGGTTGTCCTAGCCTGCCAACCCAAAGGTCACAGGTTTGAATCTCACCTGGGAAGGATTTTCACCTCCCAGGGCATGGTTGTATGTTCATCCATTATTGCCCATTAAAATGCCTGCTGTAAAATGCTGTTTTTCCTGATGTAAAAGGCAGATTGCGGATGTTTTCAGGTTTTTATAAATTTAATAAAAATAGAAGTTATACTATTTTCTCTGGAGGTGCATTTTCCAAATATTATATGGGCTTGTGTAACTTAAACTGAAGTCAAATTTCATTAGAACATGTATCATAATAGAGATTGCCTTAATTTTTTTTCAGAGTGAGAGAATTCAAATATTGCAGAATTTTAAATTTAACCCAAAAGTTAATACAATATTTGTGAGCAAAGTTGCCGACACATCATTTGATCTTCCAGAAGCAAATGTTTTGATCCAAATTTCATCTCATGGTGGTTCCAGACGGCAAGAAGCTCAACGTCTTGGCAGAATTTTAAGAGCCAAAAAAGGTAATTGAAATTTTATTTTCTTTTACTATGGTAATGAGATGCCAATTAAATCAACGTCTTGAAATCCATGATTGCTTGCATGCTCTGTGGATTTGTATAAATCACTGAATTGCATCTCTTGCTCTTTGCTTTTATGTAAAGCTTTTGGTTGGCAAGCATGTTTGCAAATTCACAACCAAGCATACATATTTGCCATATGAAAGGGAGTGGATTTCTGTTTCTTCATCATACCAATAAACCATACCTAATGTGGTTTAACCTTTTACGGACTAATACACATTTTAATGTAAGTACAAACACTGGAATGAGCTGTCCAGAGGCTGTGCAAACAGAAAAATGCCCTGATTTGGTATAAATTTATACAGTACAGTTTATATATACAGTTTTCACTACATGCCCAAAATTAAATCCAGGCTGGTAAAATTTTTATCCACATGATAAAGGTTAAATGAAAGATTTTTTAATTTTGTTTAATGCAAATTATTTTGCTCTTGCCTGCACTTAATTTATTGTATGATAGTTCTTTTACAATATTAAAAAGGTTCAGGCAAAACTGCATCAGACCGAAACAGCTGAATGAATCTTGGCTGGTTGACTCATTTGTCTTGGGAGTGGTACCGCATGGCACTTCACCTCTCTACCTCTTTTGGTTACGAAGTAATGGGTTCAGTTTTGAAACTTGAAATAGGACTTCATATGGTTTGCATTAGGAACTTCAGCGACAAAAAAGAATTAAAGTTTGAACATTTGTAATTTTTATTTTCTGACCTGTCTGCTCTTATGAAAGTTATAAGGACTGGTGAATGTTTCATTGTGCCCAGAAAAAGTCTTCAAATTATAAAATTACTAACTGATAGCACGTCATAAAAAACTGTCATATTACCTAGTCATGCATATCTTATTAGTATAAATTTTATGTATTCATGTTTTGTGGAGGTTATTTCACTTTTAATAGTCTTAATATCTGGTGGCTGTTACTAATGTTTACAAAATGTAAAGAATTGTGATAAAGTGCAACATTGACGGTAGCTACCTGGTGGCTATGTGAATTTAATTGAGGGCTTATAAGTTATAAGTTTGAAAGGGTTGCTAATGGCCTGGAATACCTGGAATAGTCATTGAAATCGAAAACGGGGCTAGAAAACTTGGAGAAGGCATGGAAAATGAGAAATTAGTCTGGAAATTTCTTTTCAAAATCAAAATATGATTATTTTCAATAAGTTTGTGGTAGCCGTTTAGACGCTGTCTGTTGGTGTGTGGACTAAAGGTTTTTAGTACCTTGCGTGAGTGAGGCATTGGAGCTCTTATTTCGTGTTTATCAAGTAATTATGCCCTGAAAATAAACTTTTCGGTCCTATTCTGTAAAGTCATGCTGAGGAAGATGGAATATTTGTATCTCCACTGATTGTTCACAGGTAATTGGTGACCCTATAGTCACCTCCAAGTCTTAAGAATAATATACCTTAAAGAAGGAAGCCAATTTACCCTAGAGTGATAGTGGTGGTACTCTATTTGTTGGGAAACTTTATTCCATCACAGTATAAATGTTTACGTATTGTGCTCCTAAACTAACACCTTTGAAATACACTAAAGAGAGTGGATTTTTTCCCAGGAAAAATTAAAATTTTGGCCTGGAAAACCTGGAAAAGTCCCAGGAATTACATAATCTCTGGTCTGTAGCAACTGTGTTTGAGTTAAGGTGGTTCCACCGTAAAATGACTTAAATATCATTTTATTCATATTCTGTCTACTTATAAAAAAAGTTATCCTCTATCTGATATGAAAAACAAAATAATACCTTTCCACGCTATTTTATTCTACATATAATTGAACTTGAAATTACATGGTGTTCAATGGGGAATGAGAGTAACACGGGGAAAAATAGTATTTTTCCATAAAATATAAATACCATTTTTGCGGAAAACTGTTTATAAGAAGGAAATAATCCAAGGAAATTTAATAAAAATAAAATATAGGCACTTTGCCACCTTATTTATTTAGTTATTAGGGAATTACTGCCGTAATTGAAGTCATAATGCAGTAATTCGTAGGAGATAGTGCTGCAGTCGGCTGAAAAAAAGTGCCTATTTTAAATAAATTTGTGGAATAATCTGCATTTTTTCTACCTTACTTTTGGGTTTCTAATGGTAACGCATTTCATCAGCGAAAGCAGGAGTTTTTGGACAAAATATAAAAAATGTGGAATTTAGTATTTGTTTTGACTCACACAGTCATGGCGGAACCTCCTTAAGGCTTTTTTGTTTTTTCAATTTACAATTAATTAGGGTCAAAAATGGAAATTTGGGGATTTTTTCTAGATATGTGTGATGCTGTACGAAAAAAATGTCACCAAAACCAACTAAATTGGTTCAGCCGTTTCCTCCATTATTACCATCCCCTGGACATTGACCTTTATTAGGACAAATAGATTCTTTTGTTATGCTGAATCAACCTTGTATATGTTTTTTTCTCTTTCACAGGAGCTATTGCAGAGGAGTACAATGCATTTTTCTACACTCTAGTGTCTCAGGATACCATTGAAATGAGCTACTCAAGAAAGAGGCAAAGATTTTTAGTAAACCAAGGCTACAGCTACAAAGTCATTACCAAACTAGCAGGCATGGATGAGGTATGCTATTTGTTTTTGTACACATAGGGTGAGAACAGGAGTGCATAACAAGGGATTATAGAGTGATAGACATTTAATGTAAATTTGGAAGTTTTAAAGGTATTGGTCAGAACTAAAACATGGAAAGAACTTGTCATTTTGGTATTTATTGTGCCAATTAATTTGTAGGTTTTATGGATGATCTTTATGTCAAATGCCCATTTTGAAGATGTATAAGGAAGACAAATGAGGAAGTGCTTGACCTAGTTGGTGAGGAGAGGAAACTTCTGGATGAGATTAGGCGGAGGCAGGTTAGGTGGCTGGAAGCAGTAATGAGGGGTGATGGTTTGCTGAAGGCCGTGATAGAGGGAAGGATGTTGGGCAAGCGGGGAAGGATAAGAAAGAGAACTGGTTTTATGGATGAGATGTAAAGATCTGTTGGATTTTCTCTGAATTTTCATCATAACCTACCTTGTACCGGTAGATTACTGTAATGAAGGAAATGCCCATTCTTCAGATTATTTTCCCTCCATTAAACTTCTCTTTAGCTCCTCAAACCATATGTCCCTTGTCATGCCTTTCTGTTCTTTTTCCACATTTACCACAAATTCTCCTCTCTGTCACCTCATTCAACATTCCATTCCCTTGCCAATATGTCCTCCAGATTCTTTTGTTGCCTTCTCTGTACCTCTGCCTCCAATCTCCTTTCCTCCTCTGCCCCTTCCAACACCTCCTTGACAATTTTTGAGGATTCTGGGACCCAGCCACAGTATTACCTTCATAGAGTGACCCACAAGTGCACATAAGTGTGTGAATTTGATTGAAGAAATATCATTCGTCTTGACCAGGACTCAAGCCAAAATCCCTTGATATCGTACCAAATGCTCTAGGGAGCTGAGCTATAGAAACACTACCATAATGGAAAATTAAGGAGATGATAAAAATTGTTCTTAAATTATAATAATTATCATTGAATGTATGAGCAAAGTTGCTGCTCTATTTTTGACGCTATCTTGGTTCAAATGGAAAAATAGTTGCAACAGTGATGCATTGTGGGTTACATAAAGTCTTTTCTGAGTTGCCATTCTGCGGCAACATGGTGAAAACATCGACAGACTAATTAAATGATTAAAGAATGTTTTGTTAAATATTCAAAATATAGTTCTTTTTTACTGATTAGAGTTATATTGGCTTATTACTACCTTTTTTTCTCCATTACCTACTTTTGACCATTCGCCATGGAATTTCTGAGTTCCCCATTCCTCCTTTTAACTACCAATATTTTGCCAAAAATGAGGGGCATATTTGGAAATTATTGTATGTATATTGTTTTGATTGCTTCTGCAATATTGAAGAGCAATATATCGAATGTCATATCATCACCATATAAGGGTTTGGAATACCATGCTTCTAACCATTGTAAAACCAGACAAAACTAACAAAAATTTCTCCTAATGTAAGGCATATTATTCTGACACGGACTATGACATACTTGTAATAACTGCCGAAATAATGTTATGCATGTTGGAATACTAAGCATTTAGCACTGTATTTTCTGCGCATGTTGCAGGAAAATGGAGTGCATAGTTGGATATACTTGTTAACATGTTGGGGTTGGCTGTCGTATTCAATAACTTTGCTCACAATTGGTAAAAAGTATTGCAAAATTACGTTAAAATGAGGAAAATTTAACGGTAGTGACCGAAGTATGATTGAGTAAAAACAATGAACTATGTAAAATTGAGAAACTATGTAAAATTAAGAGTTTACTATTGAGTTTGAATCCCAATGCATGGAGAATAGGGTTGTGAACTGTTCTTAATTCACTGGAAATTAAAGATACTAATGGAAGTTTAGCATCTACTTACTCAGTTAACGCATTAAGACTGGACATTTTTTTCCAACTTAACCCTGTGGCCAGGTATATTTCTTGGCTGCTGTTTTGCACTCAACCATTAAATAATTTATACCCCGTCACTATTTTATAACATTTGTCTGAAACTTTTACTGTTTGAAGTAAAAAATCAGGGCATGCATACTGAGACAATTATTTGCAGTGCATAAATGAAATTACTTTTTTTTACAAACTATAATCTCAGTTATTACTTACTCATGTTGTATTTTATTCTAAGTGACTTAGTCAGCTACTCTCCAACTTATATTCATAAATCTTGTTCTTCCCTCCCCTGGTCACGATGTTTATCTTGGAAATAATTGAATAGGTCTCAATCCTCAAATTTTCTCTCTTCACCCTGATTCTTCATCTGCTACCCTCGCTTTGGGTGGGAGCTCATCCTTTGTCTGATTCACATTTCTTGATGGCTTGTAACAGGAGGATCTGAGTTACAAGACCAGGGAAGAGCAAGGTCAACTCCTTCAGCAAGTCCTTGCAGCCAGTGAGATTGATGCCGATGAGGAAAGAATCCCTGGGGAAGGACCAAGGGGAGGACCTGGTGTAAGTGTTAATTGCATCAAAAATTTTCATCTTAAATTATCATGTTATGGTTTGTCTCATCATATCAACTAGATTTTCCCTCAAGGAATGCTAGTACTATACTTTTTCCTTGTCAATAAATTGCAT
This sequence comes from Pyrrhosoma nymphula, assembly GCA_963573305.1. Classification (NCBI taxonomy): domain Eukaryota; kingdom Metazoa; phylum Arthropoda; class Insecta; order Odonata; family Coenagrionidae; genus Pyrrhosoma; species Pyrrhosoma nymphula. Next base: position 46,136,705 of record OY754329.1, read on the forward strand.
AATACTGAGGAAAAATATATGTAACTCTTTGCTGTGTGTGATGAGTGTGTCATCATGGGTTGCCTATTTTGCTATGCAGAGGACGTGTGTGCCTCACCATGGTTCTAATTCATATTGTTCATCTCTCCGGATATGTTATTTGATTGCCACCACATGCAGCAATGCAGTATATAATTGTGGCGTTTGTATTTCATTCCCTTGGATGGATCTAGTTTCTTGTCTAGACGAATATTTATTTCCTTATTAACTGGAAGATAAATATGAAATTTTATCACTTACTGGAAAAGATGACTAACACAGTAAAAGGGTTAAAATATATTTTATCTGTTAAAACATATAAGTAATGAATACCTGGTAAGTTATATTTTTATAATTTTGGTTGCCAAATAACTCCTAATCTTGATTGTTTAGGTCTTCCGCCGAGTTGGGAACATGAGTTCCATGTCTGGAGCCGATGACTCAGTGTACTATGAGTACAAGAGGTCATCCTTGAGTGGAATTAAACATCCACTGTTCAAGAAATTTAGGGCATAAGGATAAGGCTATTTATTTGTTTTGTCATAACTATTCATTCATTTGAATAAATGTGAATTTTGTCTAAGAAAAGACTTATTATTTATATGTACACATCAGGTGGTTCAAGCATGAAATTCCTTAGACTGTACTGAAATGTTAACGTATTGATTCGAGGTGTGACCCATAGTGTATGGTGGATGAGGTCTACTTTTCCTGTAATTTAACTCTTGGATCTAATTCCAAATTTTCTTTAATTCTTCAAATCCCAAGTCATTTTTCATTACCAGTTGGTTGGCAGTACCTGCTAGTGTTTAATCTTGTTTTATCGTCAAAGTTTTGTGAGGCTTTTACATCGGTGATAAACGTTTTTTAAATATCGTTTTACTTCTATAATAGGACTACAGTAGATTTTATGGAATTATTGAACATATACTTTCATTACATTAACATTAATCATGACTCAAATGTGCAAAATGTTAGTGTGGTAAGATAATCTGTTGCAAACTCTCCATTAACCTGACTATGCTCTGTATCCTGAATGGTCTTTAAATGTGGTGTATCAGCTAATACTGTGCACTGGTGGTCATTCTATTGAATCTTTGTGTTAAATGAGATGTATCAGCTGACACAGTGTCCTTGTAGTTCATTTTTCAGCAATGAAACTGGTGTAACAAATGAGGAGATGTTGCACTTGTTGCCATTCTGTTGCATCTCTGCGTCAAATCTGGGGTAATTCAGTATCCTTAGAGTGCATTGTTCAGCACTGTAACTAATGTAACATACGAAGAGGTGTTTCACTGGTGGCCAACCAATCGCATATCTGTTTTATGTGCAATATTTCAGCTGATTCTTGTAAGTTTGGCTTACATTTGTGCGCACCTTGACTTTGTGGTTTGTGTGTGTTTCATAATTGGGGGCCAGATCCATGAACTGAGTCAGATTTATGTTTATTTTAGATTTAAGTAAATCAGCATTTTCAATTTACCACTTCAAAAGATCCTTTGCCATACGAAGATCAAGGGTGATCGCTGTTGACAAATGGAGGAAAACTGAAAAAGTGTTTAAGTGCATAAGGCCAGAATGCTTTTATATTAAATGCTATTCATTATCACATTTTATTAAGCAGAAAAAGTAGCATTCTGTGGTGGCGATGGTTTTTGCCTGTTCAAAATGAAGAATGCATAAAAGTCTTGGAAAAGGAAATTATTCACGGTTTCAAAAACAAAATTCATGATTTAATATGCTGAATGTTGTGAGGTAAGTTTTATCAGCGATGGTATTTGTCCATTCAAAACAATTATTTTCCATTGAAATACTGGTAAGTTATCTAATATTATCAAAGTTTAGAATGCATTTGTAGGCACCCTATATTCTTGTTGGTGGCAGTTTTATAACTTGTGGGCTGTTCTATGAACTGAGTCTCGTGTTCCTGGTTCATATTATCATTTATTTCCTAAGTATTTCATTAATTCACCATAATGAATCAGATGAGTACTGGCTTAACAATATTAAGCTGGCTGTCCACTATTTATTTCAAAATTATCCACCTTAAAGACAAATATTCAAAATAAGGTAAATGTTGTTCACATTTTTCGGTGATGGCCCAAAAACCATTGAATCATGAATTTCGAAAAGGTCTCATCTTGGAAATGTTTGAAAATGGACATTTTCCCTCTTTGTTCATGTCTACGTAAAGACAGATGTTTTTTGATTAAGAAGAGCTCATGTCTGTCTTTCGTTAAGCTTTTAGCAGGAGTTTCAGAAAAAACTGAGCTCTTACTTAAAATGGTTTGACAGAAATTCAGTTTTTTTGTCTCCTGAAAATTTTTTGAAATTCAATATGAGCCCTTTTCGAAATTCAATTCAATTATGTTATGCTAAAATAAAGTTGAGTTTTCTATTATTATCTCCTTTAACTTCTAGTCCATTGCTATGCTAGCAATATAAACAATAGTGGGTGTAAAAACAATCTGTAATCGTTAGGTTTTCTTATTTGCCTTAATATAAATCAGTATTACCTGCCTCAACGGAGGCCTTTGCTACTCTCACTGTCAGCCTGTGACTCGTGATGTCATGACTAAGTGCTCAGGCCTTGTATATCGGTGGTCCTGGTTTAGGGCAACCTTGGTTACTAGCTGGGTGTTCGCCTTGATTTAAAAAAAACTTTAGGGTTTCTCCTACAGGGACTGGGCAGGTAGTTGAAATGTGGCTGGCTCCTCACAGAAAGCAGTTTGGCTATGAATTAGTGATTTTTTGTATGGCCTAACCATTGAAACATGTCGCATTGCACAGGTTCATTGAATTTTTTAAAGATTGCCTCTTTTCCCTGCACACTGTGTACATTTCGCAAGGCCTCCACATTGACTGAGAATTCAGTGGATAGGTATGTACTCTTCCTGGCAAGTTCTGGTGAAATAAGTGGCAAAACTTACAAGGTCATCTGCACACTCCTTGTCTCATGGCTTGGTGCTCTTTATTCTAATTATGTACAGAGAAGCCATGGGATTTCAGCTCTGCCCTTACGTCAATGGTGGTAACAGAATGGAGCATCCCTCTGTGGGCAAATTATCAGCGTCTATTTTCAGGTAGTAAGTAGGAGGTGAAGATGACGGACATATCAGCTAACATTCAATGGAAGTTAACATAGTCTTAAACATCCAGGCACTTAATTTTGGCAGTGATAGGGCCGGTTGAAGTGCATACTGGAAGGAATTGACAAGCTTTAATAATGTTGCGGTAAAGATTTCCCCAATTGCCAGCTTTCCACTTATATGAGAGGGATATTGGAGTAATGTTGGGGAGAGGTGTCCATAGGGGACGTAGGTACTAGGAGGCTGCGCAGAAGGTGCCTGCATAGCCTGCACTGAAGGTGCCGGCATAGCTGGGGTGATTGGCAGGGCTGATGCAGACAGTGGCGAATCTGTTGGCAACATATGTGTGTGAGTTTTTTTATAACCTCCCCAGTTCACCTTTCTGTGGTCCTTCAAGAATACGGCCTTGGAGATTAACTTCTTCAATTACTGATATGGCTATAGGCATGTTCGTCTTATACCCCATAGTTTACAGGCCATCATCATGGTTGTTATTTTTATCATCTTTAGCTAGACTTAAAACTTCTCTTCCTCTTGCTTCTTTTCTTTCCAATATCCTCCTTGTTTTCTTCTTCTTTTTCCGTACACATACCCCCATAATTACTTCACCATATTATAACTTCCTATATTATTAGCGAGTCAAAATACTTGTAATACCCACGGAATTTAAATCATTATGTGCAATTTTAATTTATTCAATTTTATTTACTTAATCGAAATTTGTATACATATGGGAAATAGGTATACCTTGTGATGTAATGGGCTAATTTTACTTTTTTATATAACGTTTTGAAGATAATTTTATCCTCTACAACTGTTTATGAGATATTTTGCTTGAATAACGGTGCAGAAGGTGTGAGATATTATGTCGAAAAACGTGGGTGTGAAAATTATTTTTGGAAAGAAATAACGATTTTCAACAGCTTAGAACTAAAAAAACTGTTAGAAATAAGAAAAATATGTATAGGAACTATTTGATGCCTAACTTTATCACCTTTAATTTTGTATGCAATGACGTTTTCGCCAGGACCAACCATTATCGAGATATAAGCGTAAAACCGAAAAAGGGACGTAATTTGCTATGACCTGCAGAGTTAGCTCCCCTCGCAGACCCCTGGAGTTTAGGTGTATTCATCTCCAAACACCTCTGAACTCGGCCCTAAAGGTAAAAGGCATTGCGCGCAAAATTCTTTCTTCAACCCAGTTTGGAGAATTCGCTAACTGGACTACAATGAAATAGTCTCTCTTCTGACCATTCCTGTCCCAGCCGACCTCGACCGCCGGTCGGACACCATTTCCCGCCTTCTCACTGGCCCTAAGGGCCACGTCAATCATGTGTTACTCGCGCGAGCCGAACCCTCTTCCCGGCTTACCGCATGCCTCATCCGATCACGTAACCTAGCCAGCCACACGTGGCAGTGCACGCGTGTCATCGGGGACAAGTCCACGTACTTCATTGTCTCAAACCGCATTAGGCCCGATATCAGAAAATTATCACCTGCTGCTTTTGAAAACCTTATTGATTAACTACATTTGGGCGACAATATGGTCTGGACGTGCGCCAAATCGTTGCGGCGCACAAATACAGTTAAACTCCCTCCTGTAACATCCGGTTTCCCACTATGTCCCTTAATCCCTTTCCTCCCTCGATCGATCCCTTAATCACTTCTTCCTACCATTCCCTGCACCAATCGACTCTCCCCCACCTCCTCTATGCTCTGCCGTCAAAATGCATTACATCGTTTCCTCTCTACCTTCCTGCAAAGCAGCAGGGCTCGACGGGCATAACTAATCAGCAACTAAGGTTTGCCTCTCGAGTATTTAAGGTCCTTCTCCTTCTTTCTGATATGTTCAATCATTGCTGCTCCCTTTCCCACTTCCCTTCTGCCCTGGGAAGCTGGCAAATTAATTCTTATTCCTTAGCCCGACAAAGATCTGACCGTTCCTGGCAATTCCCGCATATTCTCCCTTCTTTTTAACCTCTCCAAATTCCTTGAACGCCTCTATCTCTCCGATAAACTTCAAACCCACTTCCTGACCAGTCCATCAGGAGCAACATGGATATCGGCACCTAATTTCGCCGTCCATCAATTTCTCTGCCTTGAAGAATCCATCTCCCACGGTTTTAATCTTTCTAACTCCACTGATGAACTATTCCTCCATGAGGAACGGGCGTTTGACCGCGTGTGGCACAGTGGGCTTATGTTCAAAATGTACTAACTCCATCTCCCGCCTCCTGGATCTCAAGATATCCGTACCTGCAAAGCAGTTCCTTTCGCGTGCGGTGGTCGGCAAGTCCCTTTTCTCCTCCCGTCCATCTGAGGCGGGATTTTCCTAACAGGATCCCTTGTCAGTCCTCAGCTATTCACATTACACGTCCACGAAATCCACTCAACATACACATGTATGTACGCCGATGACATTCCCATCTCGGTTACATCACTCAAAGGAGACATAAACGTTAACAAACTAAACACCAACCTAAAACACTTTCACTTATGGACTTGCAAGATACATATAAACGCCTCAAAAAGTTTACACGTCCTCTACGCCAGACGCCGCAAATACCCACCTCAGATGCCACTACTCTTCCACCAACGACGCATGCCGAGAGCTATTTTACATCGTTTTCTGGCCGTCTAGCTAGATAGAAAACTAACCTAATAGGAATAGGAAATTCGCATGCCAATGTCTATCTGCCTCTAGGTTCCCACTCTCACGCTGCATCATAGTGCATCTATACACTGCCTTATCTGCCCCAACTCTGCAATACGGATGCGGAATCTTGACCAACTGCATAATAATCCGTCAACAACTTAAAACCTTCCAAAATAAATCTTAAAGGTGCATTCTCAGGCTCAATAGACTCATACCTATTGACAATATCCGAAAAGCCCTCCAACTCCCTTCTGTCAACGAGTTCTTTCGTACCCCATGCCTGCGGACACAAGTTGTACCTTATTAACACATTTAGTATTACGACCAAAGTATCCAAACCACCTACAAACTGGCTCAGCGTGTTACTCGTCTAAGGGCCTACCCTTTCGTCTGCTAGCAAATAAGGTCATCTAGGATTAGTCAGTATGATCCACAAAATGACCTAATTTCGTAGTTTGTTCATTCGAGCCATACTTATTAAAATGAAATTTTAGAAATTACAAACAGTTATTGAGAAAAAAATACATTAAAGAATAATAAACGTGGAAGCGAATGAAAAATCAATAATAAAATGTGAAAAAATTGTTTTGATACTGTTTCGAAATTGCGTAACAGGTGAAATTCAAATGTGAAAAGAAATATACATGAAAATTATAAGAAGATACCAAAAGAAAAAATAGAAATATTAACGAAATAACGAAAATGTTAGGGTATTTACCATGTGATTGTCTATGGCTGTATTTATGTCACGTTGAATGAAATTTAAGGTTGTGCGCATCTTCGGCGATGAGAGAGAGACCTTTCACACCCACTTCGGCCTGGCCTGAGGACGCCAACAGCAGAGCGGATGAAACGTCACCAGCATTAAAATGCCAACGCGGAGGAAACCCGAAAACCCGCCTAGTTCAATGGAGAGTGCATTTGCGACTGAGGCATGACAGCCGATAATTAAAGATTTTGACCCTGCAAACTTCTGAAAGAATGCAAAAACCACAGTTTTTATGCTTGAAAAAGTTTCAAGTATATATTTTTCAAGTGGTTCAAACTGAATAATGAATGGATTCAACATTCTTTATTCACACAAATTTAACTTTCTCCTTTATTACCACATTGTAACAATAAATTCAAAATTTCGTTGAAGGGGTGTCTGGACCCTTTATACCCTCCCCCACCCTGAGTACGTCATTGCTCATTTGACGAAAAATGTGAGACCCCGGGAACATTTGACGGTATTGAAGATGCGCCTTTTCCGAAGGCCAAACAATGCTCCTTTTATCTCGTTTTTTTTAACGGGTAGACTATGAGTAATTTTTCCTTATCTAAATATCGCGCAAAAAAACGGATAAAGCTACATTATTGCACATGTTTCTGAAGAGATCAAAAAGCGACTGTTAAGGCCGGATTACACGATGAATGCACTCGTACTCGTGGATACGTAAACTAATACTCCTACAAATGTGCATAGTTTAAAAAGAACCTAGGATTCTAAGCTTTAAAAATGAAGGTCCTTACAATAATATTTCAAAATTAAATTGACATATATTGTAGAGGATTTTTGTGTGTATGCTCTCGATCTGAAGATAACAATTGAACGACATACATTTATGAATGCAATGCTCCGTTGATTGACTTTTCCAGTCATTTCGTTGGCCCTAAAAAAGAAGTAGGTATTAACAATTTTAAGTATTCGACTCATCGCTGCCGACTTGCCAACATGGAAATCCAAAACTGGATCCGAAAATACATAGGTAAGTACCGTCATAGGCGTTTCTTGAAGCGTCTGAAGGGGGGGGGGGTATACCACCACTAAAGGGGGGTTTTACATGGGGGGTATAGGGGGGTATTCCATACCCCCCATGTTAACTTTTTTATCAATGTTACAACCCCATGAATCCCTCCCTGGATACGTCAATGGGTACCGTCGATTAGAAGAAAAAAGTTAGCTAGGAGCGCAGTTTTAGGATTATTGAATGGATAATTGAGCCACCAGAATTCTGGTGCAAAAAAATGGCCCCTTTTGAATTTAATGACTGAATTAAAAAATTGCAGCTGAATTGAGTAAAATTGGGGTTTTTGATGCAAAATTTCTGCTTATTCTACATTCAAGTCAAAACAAGTTTAAAAACGACACAATGTTTTGCCTTCAAAATCGTCATCCCGGGTTACCTCGGAGAAAAAATTGAGCCATTAGAATCATTTAAAAAATGAAAACCTTTAACTTATTTAACACATATAACCCACCACTAAAGATTTCAAGGGCACACGGAAAAAATTGATTTCATTCAGGTTGGATCGCTTCTTGCTAATTATGCTACAAATGTCAACAACAATGGCGATTACCATTTTGCGGGGTAATAAAATGTGCACCCTTAGTGAGACAAAGTCTCAAAGAATACCTATAATTTCATGTGTTTTGAGGCCCGTAATCTCTGTCAATCAATAGTGGCTTATGAGCTCAATGGTTTCCGGCTCAACTTTTTTGAAGTTCATTGACACTATTGAAGACGAAAGAGGTACCTAATAACCTACTGCCACCGATGCATCACGATGTTTCTACACATCCTGATGTGATATTCTAGAGATAACATCCTCAAGGGATCGCTACCCCTAACTAAGCTACCCATTCCACTTTCTACGTTGACTACCCCAGCGTCGGCTCCCTAGAATTAAGCGATTAAGCTGGCGAGACAGTTAAGTCCGTGCGTTAAAAAAATATGGAACAGCTCTGAAATACGCGGTGTTTTCGTTTGTCATTCTGTAGTATGTTGCTACTATGCAGAAAAAGCTTCTTTTAAATTATATTCTTTTTATTGAAACCGCTAGTAAGACGTTTTCGGTTTTTATTCCGTCGCGTGAGGCCGTCATTTATGAGATGTTCCTCACGATAAAGAATTCCTCTATTAATTAAATTTACGAATACATCTTGAAATTTAATGCAATGCATCTATATTCCCTCTCAACATCTCTGTTTAGGCGTTCTGTTTCAGCAGGTGGTTGTAGTTGACATTCCGTCGAGTGAGGCCGCCACTTGGCGCAATGTTGTTGGCGTTGGGTTGTGGAGGTCGTGGGCCCCGTGTGGAGTTGGATTTGTTTAGATTTTGGTTGTGTGTCCCATCCATCCAATCTTTCTACCAGTGGGTTGAGCAGCATGCCATTTTGGGGACATAGGTTCGATCCTCTTTCCTGGGACGGTACTTGGATTGGGTAAGTACCTACCGCATTTGTATTGTGGAGTCGGAGTATCTTGATGTTGCCAAGCAAAATGGGTGCCGAGAACAGTGGTGGATTAAGGGTGGGCAATTACTGGTAAAATAGGAAAAATGGTTGTCAGAAGATATTCCATGACCCCCGGAAAGTAGCGATCCGCTCACTCCAAAACAACGACCTTACGCACATCAACGTTGCCGACCTTAATCCACCACAGGTCGAGAATGAATTGAATTCTGTGATGCATGTACTGGCGAGGAATACGAATCTCATGGATGACACAACGAATCGTTCTCTTGCTCTGCCACTGGGTTAACGTTTGAGTAGACTTGCTGAAAGGGTCATTTTGTGTCAATTCCACCGATTTTTCAGTTATTGTCCAAAATATTTTGGCCCCTTAGTAAATATTTTGTGAGACACTAGTAGTATCCACTGAGGTGCAGTGGAAAAATCTGTCTATTAGTCGATTAGTGCAACTCTGAACAATCTGTACATCTGTGAAAAGTAAAATATGAGAGTAAAACTCCCTTCCCTAGTTGGTCTACAACCTTGTGACGTGTAAGGGCTTGTGCTTTCCAAGGAGCCCTATAGAGCTGCATTGGAAGGAGTAATAATAATTATATATCTGGCAGTGAAGGCTTTTCAGGCTTTCTTCCGCGTACTTCCATTGTCGTTGACGACAGTTGCGCCCGAAAATCCTTCACTGCCGTCTCAACGACTCCGCGGAAGCCTACCTACGAGTTCATAATTGTATCTGGTTGGATAACCCTTGCCAGATTGGTCTAAGGGTAGGAGCCAGACAAAAGGTAGTTCATTCTATTCACTCGGCCCACCAGGGCAACTCGTGCTCGGCAGTTGGAGAGGCCTCCGCGGTCATCATCTCTCAAAATCCTTACTCTACCACCATTGGGGATGCCTAATGGAGGACGGGGCTGTCCAACTGCCAGGGGCACCATCACGGAGGGGGCGGCGCGGCGATTCACCCCCCCCCAAAATAGGATAATATTGAAATAAACAATTTCATCCACATATCCAAATAGAAAAATTAGAGAGTAAAAATGAATAATAAAAAGAGAAAAATAGAGAGTAAGACTAAAGTAGGGGTGGGGGGCACCACCCCTTCCATTTTGCCCAGGGGCACCTGAAAACCTAGTCATGCCACTAACTACAACTACAGTGAATGTACAAAAACTATGACCAAGGATCTCCTCAGTCGTAGCTCTTTTACATTCTCGAGAAACTGAAAGAAGGCAAAATACTTAAGTGGTAAAAACAGGATCCTGAAATGTTAGAACAATGATGAGGGTAGGGAAGGTACAAAATATTTAAAAGGAAATGGAGAAAGGGAAAATAGATACATATTTGGGGACTGTGCGAGGTGAGATGCAGGGAAAGCCGGGATAGTTGGAGTGGTACAGGGTAATTTACGATGAACAAGCCCCAATTATTTAATGAAAAATTGGTTAAATGGTGGTAAACATAGGATTGATGAGTGACAGATATTAGTAGTTATCATTAAAGCACACTAAACTAATTTTGTAGTGGTCCAAGTATATATGCACAAAATTAACTGTTGGGAGGAAGAGGTGGATGGTGTGTAGAATGATGTAGGATAGAGATAATAAGAGATGTCTCTGCGGTATGAAAAACCTAACGTTGATGGGGATTTGGAATGTGGTGGTTGGAGAAGGGAGGGGTGGGAATGAAGTGGGAGGGTATTGGCCAGCCGCAAGAAATGAGAACTGTGAAAAGGCGATAGAATTTTACTGGAAAAATTAATAGGTAGTTACAAATACTTGGTTTAAACATCACGTCAGGTGTATTTATTCATGAACAATGCAGGGAGATATTGAAGTGACTATATAATGGTCAGTCTGAGATTTAGGAGTAAGTAAAAAACTTGCACTGCTTTCCAGGTACAGATGTGGATTCGTATCATGATTTTGGTGATGAAATGTGATGTAAGTTTCAAAAGGTCAAGAAAAAGTAATTAAATGAGGAGGTGGAATGTGGGAGCCTTAACTGGGGATAAAAGGAGGAAATGCTGATGATAGCTGATGAACAAGAATATTGGGGAAACAAAGGAAATGGGAACAATTGATGAAATGTGGCAGAGTATATAGACAGGGATAGTCGGAACAGCAGAGAAAACAATATGATCAATGGAAGAATTAAGAAGTTATAGGTCTGAGAAGTTATTAGTAAGAAAATAGGAGAGAGAAGGGAGTGGAAATGAGTCAGTACCAAACTAGGCAGAAGGTAGTATACGGAAATAAATAATAAACTCCGGAGTAACCAAAAAAGGGAAGGAAAGCTGATCGAAAGGGCAATGCGAGGAAATGTAAAAGCTACGTAATGAGAGGAATGTGGGTGCGCTATATGCTCAAGCAAAAATGTTACCAGGTGGTAACAGAGGACAAATGATACCCAAGATAAAGGAATAAACTAGGAAAATATTAATTGAACGGAAATATATCCAGGATTGGTAGAAATATGTGGAAGAGCTATTCAGGGTGATTTACGACTCATGTTCAATAATTTAGGAGGTGGTAGGGAAGGCGATTTTAAGCATTTTTTGTCTGATGAACATGGGGCCGGAACTCCTTAGTTACTGAGCTATGGCAAAGCAAACATTTTCTCAGATCTCTATGCATTCTGCAGTTACCATGAAAACATCAAAAAGTAGAGAAATTTAGCAAGAGATATGAAGTATTACTCATCTACTTCGTAAGTAAGATTTGTATCTGTCATTCCATGCCCATATTTTTAATTATTGATTGCAAATTTCAAGATAGTAATAAAAATTGAGAAAAAATTTTTATTTTGGAAAACTTATTTTTAAAAGAACGTTTTTATTTTCATAGATATGAAAATATTTCTTTATTTAAGAATTTTGGTACGTAACCCTGTGGAAACAAAGTTGCTAAATTGGGATGAACAGCTCACTATCTTTGTATAATAGACCTGGAGTAGGGAAGAACAATAGAGAAGATAACCTTTGTGAGTATATTTGGCAGAGAGGAATTGGAGGCATTACATGAGATGAAGGCAAGAAAACCTTAGGGAGTGGATAGCACTTCTAAAGAAATACCAAATAATTTAAGAAATAATGGGAGCAATAAACATTTTTCGAGCTTATTTGTAGGATCTGTGAGTTGGGAGCATGGCTAGAAAACATCATGAAAACATTATTAATCCCTAATCAGAAAAATACTGTAAATAAAACCTCTGAATGTAAGGAGTATTGAAGAATTAGTGTAATTTCACTTGTGGAAAAAGTTTTAGTGAAAGGCATTCGTTAAAGGTTGTCAAATGGAGTAAATTACTACTTTGGTAATTACCAGTTTGGGTTCAGGCAGGGAAGGTGACTTAGAACACCATTGTGGTGATGAGAACACTTATGGATAGGAATCTAAAGTGTAATCAGGATATTATTGCTTGTTTCCTTGATTTCAAAAATGCATTTGAATGAATGAATTGGGAAAACTTATATATGTTTATACTTAGTAAATTATGATCAGATTATAGATACAAGACTCATACAAATCCTGTATACTATGGTCCAGATGGCACATGTGAGGGTGGCTGATCGGTGATCAGGGTGGGCAGTTGTAGGTCATGGGGTAAGGCAAGGTGGCCTATTTTTGCTTTGCTTATTAATATTTAATATCGATGAAATGGTAAAAGACAAATGGGGAAAGCTAGATGTAGGAACTAAAGTAGGATGACAGCTGATAATGTTGCTTAGATATGCTGATGACCAGGCATCAGCTAGTGAATACATACTACAATGGATTGCAGACAATCGCAGATGCTTTAGAAAATGAGTGTGGGGAATACTGGATGAAGATTAATGAGAGGAAAATGAGAGTGATGAAATTTTCTTGGGCAAAGAAAGCAAGGCTGGTCATCAAAGTCGAGCAAGGGACTAACTTAGTGTATTGGAGGAAAATTGGATGTGTAGAAAGGGCATTAGTAATAGAATTGGGCTAGAATAAGAAGCATTCAGCAGTATAATGGAGCTGTTGGGTGGTTGGAACAGGCAATGATGTGGTACATGGATTGGCAATAAAGGGACAAAGAGGTGGTGAAGGCTGTGATAGAGGGAAGAGTGTTGGGCAAGGAGGGTAGGGGAAGAAAAAGAATCTGCAATATGAATGGGATAAAGAGAGGCAGACTTAGATGAAGAAAGACATTGTGTAAGGAAATGAGGGAATGTGCTTCCATTTATTAAAATATAGAGGATTTTTACTCTTCTATTTACACTTACTTCAACCGGAAGATCATTCAATAAAATAAAATAATAGAAAAGCTATTGAGAATTTCAGATTAGACAGGTCACTCTAGTTTTCACAAATGCTTGAAAATTATTTTTATATATAAACTTTTGGGTAAAAAATATTCAAACTTACCAGTTTTGTATAATTTGTACCAAAAGTGACATTTTCGGATTCATCTGAAAGTAAAATCTCAATTTGTTGGTAAATGTTTATCTGGCAGCAGTAGTGGGGTCTCTACCTTAACAAGGGACCCAGTACATCACAATAGGTCATGAGGTAGAGGAGTTAAGGATGCCACCCATCCTCATATCCAGGTACAGCTCCTCATCATTTCACATCATAGACTGTTGTGGGTGAATTTATAAATTTTTGAAAATTTGAGTGAAATCAAACAATTTTTGATGAATTTTAATCTTGCTTACCTCATTTTTGTTATACACAAAAAATCTCTTTTGTTCATCTTAGGCTTTTTTAGCCAGTTCTTCCATCTACATACTAAATTAACTTCTTTTCTCTGGCCTTTATATTCTTCATTTTCCATCTGGCACATTAATATTTTCCGGGAAGATGCATGTGGCCTGTATGAACAACTAGAATAAATAATTAAAAGCTGTGCTAAAAATCTAATGAGAATGGGGGATTGGAAAGTGGTAGTGGATTAAGGAGGAATGGAAATGAAGTCAGTGGGCCTTGGTGAGAAACTAAAAATTGCCGTAGCGTTGATGCAGTTGAGTTTTGAAAAATAAATAATTAGTTTTAACAAACCCTAGCTTCAGACGTCACAGGTGTTGGCCCTTGTGGAAAATGCAGGAAGATACTATGTAGCAGGTATCTCATAGATAATTCTTCTTCTTTCCCGTTTATGCCATTGGCGTTAAAGCCTCAATGAACTACGTCCACCTCTTCCAATCACCTGCCATTTTCTTCATCTCCTTTTCAGTCTTCCCTCTTTTCTTTCCATACTTCTCAATCCCATGCATCCTCGTCTCTCTCGGTCAACCTCTACTTCTTATCTAATTCGGTTTTCCTTCCAATACTTACCTGGGTATTATATTCTGATCCATTCAATTGAGATGTCCATACCATCTAAGTTGATTTCTCTCTATAATTTTTATAAATAAATAAATGTATTAAGGGCTCCTGCTGGGGTTTTTCTTGGATTTTTGTCTTTCTTTCCGAATCACTATTGGTTTTATTTCCTATTCATTTCAAGAATTTCATTTCTGCTGCTGTTATTTTGTTTGTAATCGTCCATCTTTCAGAGCCATTAGTTATTATGGGCACATAATTAGATTTATATAATTCTAATTTTGTTTTTTGGTCTATTTCTCTTTTTCCTATGATTGTGTTATTTATCTAGTAGTACACACTACTGCTTTGTTTTATTCTGTGTTGTATTTATTGATTTATTTTCCCATTTTTTTGCAACGATTGTTCCTAAGTATTTGTATATTGTTACTGGCTCTATTTTTTCATTTTCTATTACTATGCCATTAATTGTTTCCTCTTTTCTCCATATATGTGGTAGTTTACATTTATTAGAGTTTACTTTCATCCCTCTTTTCTTTATGCTCTCATTCTGTTGATTTACAATGTGTTGTAACTTTGATTCCTTATCAGATATGATAGCTATATCATCTGCGTAGGTTAGAGATTGTATAAAAATAGGTTTAACGTTCCAGTATCATACTAAAGTTTTCATACTTCTGCACTTATTATTGCACTCTTGTTATTTCATCTAGCATCAGAATGAATAGTAGAGGGGTTAGGCTGTCCCCTTGTTTTAAACCCTTTTCCCATTTAAAATATTCCATCTCTCTTCCATTTATTCTAACTCATCCTTTTGCTTACCTATATGCACTCTTTATTGCATATATTAGTTTTTGTGGTATTTTCCTCCCTTTCAGAATTTTCCATATTTCTCTGCTATTTACATTACCAAAGGCTGATGTCAAGTGTATAAAGGCTACGTATAGATCTCTATTGTATTCTATTGTTATTCTATTACTGCTCTTATTGTGTAGATATGATCTTGTGTCTGCTGTCCAGCTCTGAAAGCTCTTTGTTCTTCTTGCATGCTCATTTCTGTGTATTTTCTTAGTCTCTTTTCCAGAATCCTGGTATATATTTTTAATCCTACTGATGATTGGTATATTGCTCGATAATTTCTACATTCTCTGTTGTTTTACACTTTTTATGTTTTGGCACTATTATATTTTATTTCCAGTTTGATGGTGTATCTCTGCTATTCCATGCTTTACTGCATGTCTCCCATATGAGTTATGTGATTTCTTCTCCTCCATATTGGATGTACTCTGGAGCTTCACCATCTCTTCCTTCTGCTTTTCCTACTTTCATCAGTTTGCATTGTATATCTTACTTCCTGGATAGTTATCTCTTAATTTGTCTCCTGAGTTTCCTCTTCATGTATGGGCAAGGGCCTAGCCTTGTTGAAACACTGGTTCTTGTCAGATCACTGAAGTTAAGCAACGTTGGGCCCGGACGGGGGCTGAAGGGGTGGCTCTCCTCCATACCTCTACCAGGGTGGATGGAGAGGTGACACTCCTCCAGATCTATACCGGGAGGCCGGAGGGTAGACTCAGACTGGGAAGGCTGGAGGGAGGTGACCCTCTTCCATGCCTGTACCGGTAAGTTTGGGGGTGGCCCCTCCTTCAAACCTCTACCATGGTGCTCTTGTCCCCTGTCTGCAAGTGGCAGGCAGGTTAAATGTGGGACGGCACAATGGACCAAGAGGTCAGAATGCCAGAAGGGCTCGAGAAGGCCCTCGCCCACCCTTACAATATATTTTGTTTAGATCATCTTTTATGTGTCTTGTTTTCTTTCTTTCTCCCTCTCTGTCCTTTTACTATAGTCCAAAAAGTCTTTTTGTTATTTTCATGGGAAATTTGGATTATTTCTCCAAACTTTTTTCCAGATTTCCCTCTTTGAGGACATCTCTACTCTTATCTCATAGTTGTACATTTACCAGTCTATTCTCTTCGGTTTTTGTTTTAAGGTATTCTTCCCATGCTTTCTTTTTCTCCTTCACTGTAATGCATGCCTCTTCATTCCACCATGCGGGTCTTCTTTCTCCTTTCTCCTCCTGTTTTCATTTTTCCACATGCTTTCTTTTCCTTTACTGAGTTTCCTATTTCTTTAACCGTGTTGCCCTCTTTTTGTTGATCTCTAATGGCCATAACTTCTTCATTAATCAGTTCTCTATATTTAGTTTTAGTGTCTGCTTTCATCAACTCTTTTATAGGTACCATAGAGTCAATTGTGCTCTTTGCATCCCTTTCGTCTGATTCAAAGGTGATTTGATGGACTATTTTATGCTTGAAAGAAGTATTTCCAATCATAACATCATTCTCTATGCAGAAGTCAATCATTTTTTTCTGTTCTTGTGTTTAGTACTTTCTCCTCCAAAGAGTCCCATTGTTTCATGTCCTTTTGTATGGTTGTTCCCTATCCATGCATTCCAATCTCCCATTATTACAGTCACTCCATATTTACTCCATCTTTCATCATATGTTTCTTGCAGTTCATTATAGAATTTCTCCCTTTAAAAAAGATCTCCTTTTTCCATTGGGGAATACACTTGTATTATCGTTATAAGCTTTTCCAGTTTGACTGTGTCATTATCCTTGGGGATATGCATTGCAAGTCTGCAACATTTTCTTCCATTTGCCTTGTTGTAATTTTGTATTCCCACTCTTTTCTTTGCTCTTCTCATTGTAACCCCTGAATATCAATTTTTTAGTCTCTTTTCTCCTTTCCCTTTAATTTTACCCTCACCAGTATATCTGGTCTGTATTAGGGATGGGCAAAAGCATGTATTGCAGCAAACGTGTGCACGCTTGTAATTCAGGCGTGTACACATCTTACCTGTCATGACGCATACAATAGTTAAAATCTGGATGGCAGTCAGTGACTGTAGTCACAGACTGCGATCCAGATTCCAGGAAATACCGTACACCCTGATTCATAACGATTCACCTTGACACAAGTCATATTAAAGACTGGTGGAGGGGGGGGGTGATCAAAGGCGGACGATGCTAACGTGTATTATTTTGCAAGAAAAAGAAAACTTGAACATGCCTCCAGACTAGTACACGTGTACACATTTACACGTCCCATCCCTAGTCTGTATCTTTTCATCTCATCTACTATTTCTTCCTCTTTCAAATTAAACATCTTATTGTTCCACTTTCCAAATCGTAATCCTTTTTTCCATTGCTTGGGCCATTTCTCTGTGGCATCCATCCATTTTCCGAGGCTTTTTGATTTTCTTTGAATCAGTGGGTATCCACCATGCGGGTGATTAGCCCAGTGATGGCTTTACCAGAGCCCAGTTTGCCAACCTTTTCATGGTTACTGTAGGACCTTCACAGCTACCGTAGCGGTCCCTGGGTTCAAGTCCCCACTGTACTTCACCCCCTCAGGCAATCCATTACTTTGGTCATTGCCTGTCCCCCACAACAAGGGTTGGTTTTTGGGGTGCTCTCATAGATTATATAGTAGTAAAATAGATTTTGGACTATTTTGAGAATTCTCTCCACTTTAATGGTACTAGTCAGAGATGAGGGAAACTGAGATTAAGTTGACAGAAGTTTTAGCAAAATTGAAGAGACAGGGGCAATTGACAAAAAATGGGAAAACAGGGATGAGCAGCATAAATCACTAGGTGCTGTGAACTACAAAAAAAAAGAAATAAACGAGACTTAGTAGCAAAATAAATTGGGCAAAGGAAGCATGGTGTATGGGCATTAAATAGAAATAGAGAAAATGCTGAGAGAAGGGAGATGGTTGCATTATGCATGATAATGAAAGTTTCCTGGTGGTAAGAGAGGGAAAAAATATGTACAAAGACTTGAGGATAGACCTCAAAAGAGCGTAGTCAAAAAACGGCACAAAAACAAGAAAACCTGGTAAACAATTAGGAGGACCAGAAGAGATCCAGGGTAGTTGGAGGAAATACATGGAAGAACTATATGACAGATATTATAGGCCTACATGCTTAGGTATCAAATGGAATTACCTGTGGATATGGACAACCTTGGTCTAGATCTAGTGAACGTGAGCTCTACGGCCTCTTAAAGTGACAAGTTATAAAAATCTCCAATGGCCGTAATAAATTGGCACCACTCGTCAATATTACACCACAATTGCTGTGTTGGTTTGCGGGAAAAAGGGGCAAATCCACGCCAGTGACAACCACAGACACACACTCAACCCAAATAGGGATCCTTCGCTAGGGCTAATGGGAACCCGCTAAGGATGCCTGGGTTATGAACACAAACACACTCACAAGCACTCAATAAATCACTCACTCAGACGGGCCCAACTTCTGGGAGAATCTAGCTCAAAAGAGCGTAGTCAAAAAACGGCACAAAAACAAGAAAAGACGAGGGTGTGCGTCGGATACGCGTATTTCGGCCACAAGGTGGCCTTCTTCAGCGAACTGAAGGGAGTAATCACTTGCAACGCAATGTTGTAAGTGAATCGGGAGGAGGACAGTCTAGAATAAATACGAAAATGAAGAAAAAGGGAGAGAGGGAGGGGGAACCAATGACGTTGGGTTGTGGGAGAGGGCAGAAAGGGAAGGGAGGGCAGGTGGGGAAGGAGTGGGGGAGGTAGGGGAGGTGGGAAGCGAAGTCCGCGACCGTTGAAGCAAGTATGGGGGAGGGGGAGAGATAGGGGAGGTGGGAAGGGAACTTGTGGACTTTCGTGGCCTCCATTGCCGTAGCAACAGTGGTCACGTTGGCCTCCACAGGTGCAGCGTCAACTACCTCCATAGGTTCCGTGGGTGCGGCAGGAGTCTCCGGCGCGGCAGTTGTCGCGGAAGTGGATGAGGCCACTCCCGCAGTAATAGCCGCGTACTGGATGTTCGGGTTCCGCATTCCAGCGCCGGGTGCAGGGATGGTGTCCGGTGCAGCGGATGCTGCCTTCTCCTCCTTCGGCGTCGAGTCCTTAGCTGTCAAGACAGCCACGACCTTCGCATTATACTTCTCCCGTCTTTGGTTCTTATAAGGACCATTCTGGGAGTGTGAGTGCGACGGTGTCGTCTCGTTGGCCTGCCCGAAATTCATTTCTCGCGCCACAGGAGTCTCCTGCGGCGTTTTCATGAACTTCTGGCGAAGCTCAGAGGGTAACATGACGCTGAACGCCCCCGCTGGTCGATCGCCAACCGACTATCTCCTCTGCGTTGACATCTCCGTCGCCGTCGATGTTCCCGAAGTTCTGGTAAGACGCAAGGTCTTCTCCAAAGTCGTAGTCGCAGTATCAACTTACTCGTGCGAGCACTTTCCGTATCACATTGACCATGATGGTACTAAGTAGTAGGCAATTTCGGGTAATGGGCGGGTTTCACCGCACCGTCTGAAAAGGCAAGCTCCGCGCGGGGCCCTCATAGACGCGGGGCCAGGTGCTGCAGCACCTGTCGCACTACTCTAGGGACGGCACTGTTCTTGCGTCGAGAGCCCTCTGCCGCAGCGCAGGAATTATTTTCTACTTCTACCCCCCTTCCTCGGAAAACGACTCAGGAATAGAGTAGCTCGATGGAGTGAGATGTGAGTCGCGAGGCACTTCACCCGAAAGGGTCGTATTTACTATCACTCACCCACACTCTCATTTGACACTTCTTCATGAAGCAAACTTTGTCGCTTCGTTGGGAATTTCCAAAAGTAAGTAATTAATACCCGCATTCGCACCTTTCTTCCATCATCCACCGCACCTTTAACGTGCACTATATTTGTTTGTCATCGCCTACCGGTCATTTGAGGATGATGACTAGTGATCACTTGACTATTGTAACTAGCGTGCATTCGGATGGCAGAAAACAACTATTGTAGATAGATGACTATGGTAATTTTTCCTGGTTTAGAAAGTTACCATGGTAGGTGCCAACCGGGCGTCCGCATTACTAATTCTTACCCTCGAAATTGATTACCATGGTGAATAGCTAATATTGCGAACGGTGCTTTACCATCGTTCCAGTACCGTGGTCTAGCGCTGGAGTCGCGGTCAGAAACCGGAAAAGATAGAGCACGATTATCAAATAAGGCAAGCAAAATGGGAAAGGATAAAATGCCGTCTCCACTACCGACACATCCACCGGCATAACCAGCATTTGCCACAACTTCTGCTTTGCAGACAATATCCTTTTAGAGGTGTTATTTTGGAATAGATAATAGGTCCTAATATTGGGCCTATAGGTCATTTTACCCGACGGGTACACGTATGGCCTTGCCAGGCGTGACTCCGTTCTGTTCTCTGCTGGAATCGAAGCAAACAAGTGTGAAGCTAGCATTTATTGAAAACTAGATTAAAATACCCGCCTCAATGCAATACTCGTAATTAATTGTTTCTAAAGCAAATGATACTCCTCCCTGTTAAATAAATAGGATAGCATTATCCCCTTCTCCATTTTGTTCGCTTTCGATCTTTCTTCATCTTTCCACCCCCCGCCAGCCCTCGGGAGTCCCAGCGTGAGACACTATGAGTTATCAGCATTAAGAACTATGTGTTACATCCGTACCGACGTGTATTTCCGTAGCAATTTTGGCTCACAGGTGCGCATTCGCTGGCACGTGCTTGCGTCGTCAGTGGAAACGGGGTATAAAGTGTTATTTTGATGAATAACCTAAGAAGGGTGTGTTTTACTTTCAAAACCTTTTCGAAACTTTTAAAACGTCTCCAGGACGCGAGTATTCCACTTCCGTTCGAAATCAGCTGCTTGATTTTCAGTTGTTCTTTGCTATTCCTGGGGTGGGTGGTACAAAGTTGCGATGGAGTAATGTTAATGCTTGGAGGCAGTTAACGTGGGTTGCCTGAACAGGGTACAAGGCGAAATAGCCGTGCTTATTCTCCCTCGAATTTAGGAAATGATCACTCGATCTTAGCTGTTAGACAAACTTTATGTCCGCCAGTGGGCCGATACGGGTTATTACGAGGCAAGGATTTCTTGGTGTTTGTACTGGCCATACCAGTCGTTCTGTTATATTATGGCGTTTCCCTCAAACAATTTCATCATCTGATACGCCTAAACAGATTAATAAATATTCTTAATTGCAATGGTACGGGATTGTAATTCCTCCTTTGAAGGCTGCTTACTTGATCATTTCGAAGGCTGCTTAGTTTATCATTTCATCAAATTTTTCTGTAAATGTTTCTCAGACGATCAACTAATACGCTGTCTTACGACTTACGT
The DNA here is from genome assembly GCA_963573305.1 of Pyrrhosoma nymphula. Taxonomy (NCBI): domain Eukaryota; kingdom Metazoa; phylum Arthropoda; class Insecta; order Odonata; family Coenagrionidae; genus Pyrrhosoma; species Pyrrhosoma nymphula. The sequence continues at coordinate 46,158,166 of OY754329.1, forward strand.
ATACGACGCAGTCACCCAGGCAGTATTGTGCTGCGTGCAAAATTGATCAACACGACGAACATATCCCAAGGGAATTCCTTCAAACTCCTGAGAGGTTTCTCCTTAATGGTATCGGAAAATGATCAAAATAACTTCTCCAAGACGCATAAGTTGATCGCAAGAGTTTATTCCAAACTATAGGCGAGAGCCTGGAACGTTAATTGCGTGTGCGAAAAGAGCCCTTAATTGGCATTCATTCAAAATTCATTACCCTGCCAAATTAATTCCACACAATATATTCTGATTACTCCTGAAACTATTGAACGTCATTATACAATATTGTAATCAACTCTAGTTCCGCTTTTCCTCAATCGTTCGCTAGTAAAAATCTATGTCATAAAATGGTTTATCGTCGTGAGAAGTATGCGGAAGAATCAGCCCACGTGTATTTCTAACTTCATATGCAGAATGCATTGGAAAATGTGTTCTGGAACAAAATGCTCATATTGAAGAGCTCTGGAGTGCTCTTTGATGGAAGAAGAGTATAATACAGGCTGTAAGTAGATCTGTTGGCATTGACTGAATGCGGTTGCAATGCGGAGGAGGCAAAAGTGAGGATAGAAGTGTGCCAAGGATGTACGTTGTCGCCCATGATTTTTAACATTTACACTGAATAAGAAAAATAAAAAATAACGGGAATCATCGTGCTAGGATGAACAATGAAAAACTTTAACTTTGTGGTTCCACAATGATATTTTTATTGGCACGACCCGGGTTTCGACGTACTATAACGTCATCATCCGGTCTTGATGACGGATGATGACGTTATGGTGCGTCGAAACCCTGGTCGTGCCAATAAAAATATCATTGTGGAACCACAAAGTTAAAGTTTTTCATTTTTCATTATGAACATGTTCTACCAGTTACATCGTGCTAGGAGAGAAAATCATCATGATTTTATTTTCTGATGGCATATTCTGGCAGAGAAGGAAGAAAATATGATTAGAATGCTTGATCTCAGTGGGAAAAACAATGAAGTAAAACTTGGAGATTGACCCTTTCACTGCGTTAAATAATTACTGGTCTCTGTCATATTATATACCAAGTATCCATAAAAAATGTACACAATTTTTTAGTTTAATTTTCGCAATTTGCATTGTTTTACAAAGAAATTTCAATAATATATAAAAAAGTTGTTGCATAGTAGTAAATTTATCACAATAGACACAATACCTCTGGGGATGTACTCGATCTCCGCAGTAGAAGGAAAATATCATTTTGAGCGTTTGGGTTAAGTCAAACTCCGCAGTCAGGATGAAAGTATTTATTTGGATTCATACGAACTTCGTAGAAACGAGTTATCATTAAAAACAAATTATGGTTCGTGGAAGACATAAAAGACAAAAGTCACCGTCAGACTTGGAAGCAGAAACTGGGATATCAAGCTTCGGCGATAACAGCTGCAAAACAAATAAATGGTCACAAAGTCGTGGAAATGATGTTTTATCGTAGAATAATGTATATCAAATGGACGGAGAGAATCCCCAGTGAAGAATTCTTGCGAGGAGTAGGTATACCCTAAGTCTGGCGAACAGTGCCGGACGGTCGTAAAGCGGTTTAATTTATGGCGTCGCTGTCGGGAGCCTCTTTTTTCTTCGGATTCGCGACCTGTAGGCTTTGTAGAGTTTCAGAATATAAATAGAATTTTTTGGATGGATATAATTATGAACTATTTTTCTGATTACTGATAAAGTTGAATAAAACAGTGTCAGACATTTTATTTTTCAGCAAAAGCAAATATTTCTCAAATCGCACTCAAATTACATGTACCTACTTAAATTCAATAAATTCCAGAAGGTCTGTAAAGGCGGGTTTTCACGGTACGTTTGTTTTTACAAACTCTTACGTGAACTCTTGCATGAGGCAAAATGTATCGTGAAACCGGCAAATTGTATGAACGCTTGTGCGAATGTCTCAATGCCTGAACGGAAAATAGAACCTGTTCTAATTTCGTTGAGACAAACATACAATCTCACGTACATTCGTTTGTACAAAATCTTTCATCGTGTAAAACGGCCTTAAGGCGTGTGGATTTCGGGAGGAAAGTCGGAGAAAATTGATGGTGGACGTATTTTTAGGAATTTGTCCAACTTTGACCCGTTGTTTATTGTTTTTCAGCGAGACATATGGAAAGTAACATGTAACATCACATGCAGAAACCATTGAAGCCTGGATGTAGGTATTTTTGTTTCTACTTGAGGTCTGGTGAAAAGCATTTTTGTAATTACGGTCTATTTTTTCCAATCTCACCACTGTGTGTGTAATAGTTAATTTAGGTCCTTTTTAGTTAACCCAATGAGCCCGCAGTGAATAATCGCTGCGCACACCGGCTTGCGCCGTACCTGAGCCAAATTGCTTGTGTCGCGGTTTCACTTTGTCCCATGAAATATTATAGGCGTCGAAAATCAGATAAAGAGGGTGGAGGTGGAATTCGTCTCAGCAAATAACAATCACTGACATTAGTCGATCAAAAAAATCTTAAGCTCTCAATTTTCTCAGTCAAGAGTGCCTCCTTGAGACTGTATATCGTTGGAATTAAGTAAATAACTTAAGAACTTACTTAAGAACTTACTTAAGAAGGTTGAACTTATCAATGTGAGTTAGATTTTGAATGATCACAACGCTCCGTAACAACATAACTGGAGGGAGAAGGTTGCTTTCTTCGTTTAATTCTCTAAGTTGGCCAGTCGTTAGAAGCATGTAAAGTTCTTGTTGAATAATCAAGTGTAATTTTATTCATCTTTAATTTAATCCATCTGGTCACGCTTCAAACGATGGATTTTTGGATGGGGTTGCATCTCAATGAGGTGGTTGGTGAGCGACTTGCTCGATTTTACGACAAATTTGAGTCCAAAGAAATTCAAACCATTCTTGGACACTGTAAATTATGGAATAAATAATACCATTGGTCAATTAAAGGAAAAAGAGAGTATTCTCATCGGAAGGTTTGGTGACATACAGAAGAGCTGCTGAAATCCCTCTTATCACGGTCTTCAGCAGCTCTTCACCCTGATAGAATCTTTCAGCCATCTACACTGGCTTCTCCTAATCTCCTCCTAAAGTTTTCTCTCTTCACCCACCTCAACAAACACTTCCTCGTTTGTCATCCTTTCCGTTCACCGCACCTTCTCCATCCTCCTTCACACCCACATCTCGAACGCCTGCAGCCTATTCTCGTCGTACCTTATCTGAATCCACGTTTCTGTATCATATCGTACAATGAATGCTACACTCCATATTAAATTCCTCGCCAGGCTCTTCTTTACATCCTTACTCACAAAGTCTCCGTTATCAGCTCCCTACAGTTGCTGAACGCTTCTTTCGTTAGCGCTATTCTCCTTCTAACGTCTTTGTCAAGTTTATAACACAGGGCGTATAATTTTCGCGTAACGAAGTTTTTTTGTTTCTACACGCACCACCTAATTCTATGTACCTGTGTGTATTCTAAACACACCTTCCATCCTGCAAACTGCGAGTTTATGGCTTTCATACATATGTATAAAGTGTGGCGATTGTTGTGTCATGATGATTTTGGTATTTGACTGTTTCACCATCGAGTAACACTTCTGACAAGTGTCGGCCTCAATTTGTCCAACAGACCAATTGGATTGGACCCGGCATCGATATCTATCATTTCAACTGGTTACTCGAGGATATTTCGTTATAGGAGCCCTTTCAGAATGATTGGGTGGAACATTGCCGCGATCTTCGACTACGGTTACGACATTATCACGGTGTTACTTCTAACATCGCAAATGAGTATTATACATCGATAAGAAACGTAGAAATTGCAACTATTTGGCAGCCCACTGAGAGCAATAAGCATTTTCACCCAGGGTCTTTTGCCACGAAGCTGTACATAATTGTTGGAGAATAAATATTTACCAAGGTTTATTTGAAATCTCTACCGACTTTATTTTACCAAAAGGTCTTCATCTTCATTCACCTTAAATTATTTACTTGAAGCTTGCGTTTAATTTATATCAGGTAGGCTCTGAGGAATAAGTCTTCTTAAATGCATGTGCGTTGTTTTCCTGAAAAAAATCATACCTTGGAAGCAGAAACTTTGTTAAGCATTAAAAAAATTAACAAGACTATATTTAAGAAAGTATAACATTGCTATGAGAACCACACGCAATAAAGATAAAGAGCTGCTTATTAGGCTACAAGGATGGTATTGTTAAATATTTCCTTACCCTACCTCAGATGCAATGGCATCTCTACCCTTATCCATAAATCTCAACAATATGTCAATATTTATCAATTTTTCTTATCGTCAATCTATGATAGATTGATAAAAGATGTGCAATTTTCCTCAAATTAATGAAACTTTCTGATGATGATGTAATACATTGAAACCTCGGTCGTAATTAAGTTTCATTTATTCGTGGAAAGTTGCACATCTTTTATCAATCTATAATGTTCAAATTCCGCACAATATCTCCTGAATATAATTCTAAATTGAGCTGTGAAATCTTTCGGCCAGGCTATTAAAGCAGAGTTATTGAACACACTGTGTTTTATAACTCTGCCATAATTTTGTTCACGATGGAATTATTACTTCTCTAAAATGCCTAAATTACTTTCGATAATTCTAAATTTCTGGTGTAGTTACTCATTTCATTTAATCCATCATTTCCATCGAATTCCGGTGGAGCCCTACTCATTTCGTTTCAGTAGCTCGTATTCTCCTGCTGCTTCCTTTGGAATTCTCTATGAAACTGTTTCTTCTCCATGGTTTCAGTAGCTTCGCCAATTATTATCTTAGCCACTATGGCGCTTTTCAGAAGAGCAAAAAATTGCTCGGCTGCGAAAAATCAATTTTCTTTCCTCACTTTAAAACAAAATGTATTTGATATCAGAGTTGCGGTTTATAAATTTTACTTTAGTTTAAGCCCGTTAAAATATTTTTATTTTGATTGTCGCTGATTCTCAACTTTTTGATGATTCTTCTTCTACTTCAACATTTTTTTGATGAGGTCATCTTCCAGTTTTCCATACATTATTCTGAATGTAAGTCACCTCTTTCTTTCATTGCTCTTCCTATCTTCAAGAGTTTTCCTTCGTAACATTCTTTTTTGAGCTATATCAGCCTTCCTATGACAGCTTCACACATTTTAACGTATTATTCCTATCTTCTTTTTAGTTGTCTTCATTTCAATAAATTCAGTCCCCCGGATACTACGGTAAAACCAGGCGTTAACGTTGACATAAGATTTAATTTTTTTCGCTGCCGATGCGTTTATGATCGGATTTTTCTGTGACAGCGTCCCAATGGCGTCCCTTGAGAAGGCTTTGTGCGACCTCGCCATTTCTTCGATGATTTTTCCGGCTCCCTTCCCCTTCCTTGGGCTCGGAAAGGGATCTTGATAGGCGCGTAGGGTATCGAAAAAAATTGCCTCCCTCACCAAGCCAATAATTAACGCCATCGTTGAAGTAATTGGGTGAAGAGTGAGTATCCTCATAGAGCAGGTTAGAGAAAATGTCTGGGACTTGAGCCAAATCGGATCCCTTTAATGAAGCCTTTTATTGCTCATAAACAAGAAGCGAAACTCGAAAAAGAAACACATTGTAGGAGTGTTGCATATGAAACCACCTGAATGGAATTTAGAAACAAGGTGAATATGAAACCACCTAAATGGAATTTAGAAACAAGGTGACAGTAATCATTGGCACAAGTAATTATTCTATCGATCGCGTGTGATCACGAAGGGAGTGTGGAGGGCATTTGAAAATTGAATATTCAAACAGAATTCCTAAACTATAAAGAATATATCCTATGCTGAATACAGGTGAAAGTCACATACCTGACAAGAAGCTGGTCCGCTCGTCCGTCGCGGGAAGATTCTGCAATGATTCCAAAATCAAGTAGAGAGTGATTTCTTCTCTTCGGATTCAGGTGGCCCAAGAAGTTTTGTTGAACGATGACTCCAAGGAGGACCTCGGCAGACACAATGAAACGCAGCACAGTGATGAGCGGGAGAAACTGAAGTCGTGCCCTGGTGGGTGTATTAGCTAGCCCTTGAGTTCCGTCTCAGACGAAGACGATTTGAAGAGTGAAGGCAAAGTGACGAAATGATCATAGACAGGTAGCCGTATTCCACCCATTACTATTCGTGCTATTCCATCAGATTTTCGTAATGGAAATACCAGCAAGTGAGAAAAATACGGCAGGCGTCACTTCCAGTTTCATGGTCCTTTGTTGTTCCTTCACCCAGCTGCGCCATAGGTCATGCATTCAGAGTTTCCGAGAAGGAAAATCCAGCCCTTTCAGCTATACATTTTTATTTTTACCATTTTATGAAATGTTCGGAAAGACTTTTCCCCTCGCAGACCATATTATAGACTAAATATTTACCAATTAGGAAATACTTAGTGTTAAATTTTTTATAGCTGATTGCGCCTCTTACAATTAAAATATTTCATACCGCCGCCCAACTCATATAGTTAAACGATAAATTATCATCAAACTACTTCTATCTAGTTGCTGTGTGCACAAGAAACGCAATCAAAAGGCTTGAATTTATGATCAGTCAGAGATTCTATATTTTTACCGCCTTACTAATCATGATTTTCCATTATCGATCCTTTCAACGTTGCGGTAAAGGGTGTATTGGAATGATACAAACCATAAATGCAGGCTGAAATTTTCTGCTGCATAACTGCAGATTCAATTCTGAATTAAAACGGGAAGTGAACCATGTAACAGCGGTGCTATAGAATTAGAAAAATCAAATATCAAACGACGGAATATAACAAGTATAGATTCATCATTCCCCATAACACAAAGATGGATGGACAATGAAACATTCGGAAAGCTGCCATTCCCCAGGTGCGGGGCGACTGGCCAAGGCCCGCTCACGGAGTAGGAATCAGGGCTCTGGGGAACAAGCTTCGATACCGTGGATTCATAACTCATCCACTCCTGGCAGAACTTAGCCGCCTCGGCCTCACCTAGAGTCGTGAGGGTCGTGAGAGCATTTTGCTGGCATATCAGGTTACGCGGGAGACTTGACCTTGAAGGGAAGCGGGAGGCTTTCAGGGAGAAATGAAACACCATCTAGTGGAGAAAAAGCGAAATACATAGCCGTCCAAAAAAGTTATTCGCAAATCCTTATTAGCGTTGGCACTCTGTATTACTCTGTGCTGCTTTTTCTTTTTTTAGCGGCTGAAGAGCAATAGATGTACTTCCCTGACTCTTCCAGGAAGACACATCTCGCCCCCTATCGATGGTATTTCCGGAGCTCTCCTATAGAATTGATCGCTGGATAGGGAATATTCCATTTCGTAGCATTTCGATAGAATGCGCGGTCTTCATCCTGACGCATATTCACTTGCTTACCCATCTTCCTCTCCTGCCTCGAACCATCCCATAAAGTACGCGGTGTGTCACCTGCGGGGAAATGTTCCTCTCGCAAAATTTAAGTCCACATGGGCGAGACCATGTCTTCGAGTCCCTCGCTGATGCGGCCTTAGTAATTTGATTGAGATCAAGGCAAAGGGAAGGGTTTATGGCAAAAACATAAATTCACCCCAAGGAATGCGCACATATTCAGAACAGACGATGAGATTCTATTGCGTTCGATGGAGATATTTTACATAGATTTAAAGAATAGATGGAACCATATGGTACCATACCACAAGGGAATGTTCATAAAATATATGGGCGAATTTCACGTGATGCATGTTAAGTGGATTTTTTTTTCGAAAAAAAAGGAAGACTTCACCTTGGTGCGTCAATACGCTATCTACTCTCTTCTATAATGAATGAGATGTTTGAAGAAATTGGATTTTGGGAATATTCTAAAAAATAATAGATTTCGCAGCCATATTAGTTGGCACTTATTTCTTCGCAAAGTTTCTTTTTTTTTGGTCTCTTAATTTTTTACCACGCAATTTGGAAACGAACGAAAATTTCGTTCCAGCGGAAGAATCCGAACTCTTAGACGCGGACACATCTTGCTATCGTGTTACAAAAAAAAGCTTGAAAGTGATTCCAAGCAAATTGCTTGAAAATTTCGTCGACTGCAAGCCATTTTCTTTTAGATTCACCGAGATTTGTTTAATGTTGGATGGAGTTTTTTGTCCTTTCATTTATAGGTTTTAATATTTCCCGACTACCCATGAGTTTCAAAGGTGATAAGTTTTATTGAGTTTTATTTTCGAACCTGCCTTGCCGAACGTTTGGTGAAGTTGCGGTGAAAATGGGTGAAACAGCAGTTTATTTACGCCTAAAACTGTTATGATGAAGTCAAATTTTATGTCACGATAAGTAATGTCTTAAAAAGTGTTTTAAACCACCACATCAACCGTTGCAGTATTTTAGGAACAGCCAGCGAAATGACTACACCTTCACATTAAGTGCAGTTTTAACTGACGCCTTTACAGTCGACTTAATACGCGGTGGAATTACGGTCGCAAACCTTCGGACTTAAAGGGTGATGGCCAACAAGTAAATAACATTTTTGTGCTGTCATCAAGAAGATAACAACATGGAGAAACCCTGAAAACCAGCCAAACTGAACGCCTCTTGAACCATCTGAAATATCAACGGGTTTATCAGTGGAAGTAAAATTGAAGGCATCTCGCTGATCTCCTAGTATGTTGAAATAGTGTCTCTACCACGATCACAGCGTTTGTTTGGACAATAATCAGGTGGTATTTAGTTGTAATTTCAAGTACGTATGGGTTATGTCGTGCTGCTCTGATATTTTCTGTTGAATGTATTTTTTCGGCTGAATCCGGGGCGAAAGGTTCCAAGACTTCATCCAATCAGAAGGGAGGCATGCTTACCGATAGAGTGAGGTTCGAGGGGGACGAAGTAGAACTGTTGACTTCTATATAAATCATGCCCATTTCGGTCATCATGAACGGAAATGGCCTATGCAGTTCGCAGAAACCTGTATCCTTAGTAGTCGACTTACTAACGAAAAATTGTTCTACTATACCTCAGAAACCAAATAGTAAGAGCCTCATTCAGACCTTACTTTGTGGAACTTAACCATAATAAAACGAATATAATTATAAATAATATTAGACATTATTAGTTAACGGCCATAAGTATTAATGATCCATACAAGTATTATGTAAGACGTTTTGGGGGGTAGTGGGGTGGGGCACTTCTTACGTTGGCGTACGTTGGGTGGTGAGGGGGTCCGAGACAGTCTTACGTAAGATTTTAGACACGTCTGAGGTATTATTTCTGTCACTTTTTTAATTTGTCTGACGAAAAATCTTACTTCGTAGGACTACCACCATGGCACCAGGCGATACGCCAGGATTTATGCGAAACTATAGAAAAATGTATGATCAATTCTTGGCGTTCATTAGTTAGGAGTTATAGCATTTTTCAAGATCACGCGTCATGCGAGTCAATTCTACTGTAAGTCGTGAAATTCCTAAAACCTCTATCGATATCCGGCTAAACATCTATATTTCTATGGGTTTCTCTATAGGGCCTGTGATTCTGTAAAAAAATAAATATCCGGAGAGAGTGAGGTCAGTTTTTTCGTGTGCTTTGACATGGTATCGCTCATACAATTACTATATATGTACATACTACATATACCTAAGTTCAAAAAATATATGACGACTTAAGCAAGGTTTGGAGGAAGAGGTTCATGAAATTTCACGTTGTCTTACATGGAGGAAGGGCCAAAAGTGGCCAAAATCGCCTTGTAGTACTAGAATGGCCCCCAAGGTCCTTTTCTCTCTCCCTTCCCTCCCTGCCAATCATTTCCCGGATATTTGCCTTTTTGATCGACGGACTGAAGGGGAAATGGATTCCTTCGAGAAAGACAGACTCCATATTTTATCGCTCACTGTTATCAGTCGGAGTCCGCTGGAATTACGCCGTTATCGATTCCGTTTCTGAAATAACTTACGTTGGTTATATTGATTGCGCACTTGTTTTTCTTTGATGGTGTATGTATGCAACTTTATGCGAGCAAGCTTTTGATCGTGGATTTTTCAATTTAAGTTTTGATTTTTGCCTCAATTTTAGAAAATGTGCTTTGAAATAGCAATTAAACATAAAGTTCTGACGTAAATAAGTAAATTCCTTGAGTAGTTACACAGTGTTACTTGTGTTACATAACCAGCCGTCTATTCTAAAACGTAAGTTTAGTGCACATTTTTACCTTGTTTTCAAATACAACATATATCATGAGTATTGAAATAAACCTTTAACAAATGTAAATACAGATAAAAAATTATATGTTAATGACGGAGAGAACCTAGAGTGTGTGGAAAAAATTTGCTAAGTGCGGCTTTTATCTTTTCTCCCGATGTTTTCGAATCTTGTCATAAATATCGTCCCAAGGGGTTATTAACATGAAAATTAGATTTGTTAAACCCGTTAACGCTGGAATTTATTTTTCAGGCCATAACATTGAGAAAGCTATATGATAAAATTATTCTCTTAAATCCACCTAATATATCAACTTTTATGTGATAAAATATTTTGGAGAATCGTTACTAAAGTCGCATTACGTAAATTGGTTAAAGGCATTAGGTATGGAAATTTAGAACGAGAAATGTTTCGCTGTGATCATATGATCACGGCAGGCATTAAAGGGTATAGGGAAACAATTTATTTCATCACGATAAAATTTAATAATGTCACGGTTTCTTTTTACACCTACCGTGTTTTGATAATTGTGTTTATGACGATATTTTGATGGTTAAACAATATTATTTGGGCATTTGAAATGTTTTATGCTCACTAAGTAGAGTGATCATTTTAAGGACACCGCGAACTATGCTAGTTTACCTCTTTCGGCGTCACCCGTATCTTTCCACTATGTTAATCTAGTCAACAGATTTTCATCTACATCAACATCGCCGTAATTCCCTGAAAGACACCTCAAGTGTGTGTGGCAGGGGATGAGTTATCGTTAACATGCACTACATATTGCCCAGTAATTTTTTATGAAATTATGACTATTAATGCATGAGCAATAACCTGCGAATACTTGCTAGGAGGTGAAAGTTTACAGACTAATATATCTTGTACTATAGGTTTGCTACCAATGTCACAGAGGCTATTTGAAATACTGTATTTTGTAACTACATAAATGGCAATGATCCGATAGTCGTACAGGAAGCATGCGAAACATGCTGTTAGTACTACGTTGAGATTTATGAACAAGCATTAGGTAGCTAATCAACTAATTAGCTACACTACTTATCGACAAACATTATAATAAAGTCTTACTGGCAGCTGTTATGGTCTTTTATCGTTCGCGGGAAAAATGACATTTTAAACCTGTCCGTTCTGCAGTCTTATTTCCCTGATTTTATTCCCATGATCTAATCACCCAAATTTGACGTCACACCCAAAATCCAACACTTATCCTTCTGACCCTTTTACGATAGTGGGGATGTTAAATACGTTTCCTGTTTCAGAGGAGAGAGAGCATTTGTTGAAAGGGGGTACCTAGTTTGGGTCAAGGTATGATGGGAGTAGAGCGGAATGCGTGCTGTCCCAGCGCGTGCGACGTTCGTGAGTTCTCGTGTGAAGATTGAGGGGGAAGTGAGTTCAGGGAATGACCGCGCCCTTTGACCCGCGTATCCACTCGAGACGTTCATGACGACGATTGAGTAAGCGCGTGTATCGTTATGTTTTCCTCGTCGAAATGTGTACAACTCTCCATGGCTGACGGATTCGCAGAGCTCTACGTCACAGTGAATGTTAGCTTTGTGGACCGCCAGTGACTGGCCGTAGGATACTTGCAAGGTTTAAAATACATAGATGTTATACCTATCAGGAATTATTTAGATCGATTGAAAACTCTCCAGTGAGTAATTTTTCTTGGAGGGAGGTTTTATTTGGAAGGAAAGACCTAAATCGTGTACGAAAATGCTTTTTAATTGATTTCATGTTGAATTCAGTATCCTGGTACATTTTTATTCATAGCTATTTGATACGTACTCTGGTTTTGACATATTATTTGCCAGCCCCAGTGGCGTCGCGTCGGGGTGAAATCCTTGCCAACCAACCTAAGGGTTCGAATCCCGCCAGGGTAGGATTTTTACTAGTAGGGCATGGTTGTGTGTGCTCGTCCGTTGATACCTGTTAAAATGTCTTAAGTAAAAGGCCCTTGAGGCTGTGTTCATGACAATATAAAATAAATAAATAATCAGGGTAATCAGTAAGTTTTTGCGGCCTTTTGTATAAGCACACACCCCCAAAAGAAGTACAGAAAAGCATCGAGAGCAACAATTTTAATATAGCGGTTATAATGTGGATAGCTTGATGATTACAACGTTTTGGCGCTTATAACGTTTAAAAGCCATAGACGGTTCCCTGCTAAATCAGTTTGGAAATTTACTAGGTAATATTTTTACGTTTGCAATTAATTTTCGAGTGACTCTTTATGCTATTCGTTGCTATTTAATCAAATCCTGCATGAATAGGATATTGAAATGAACTGAATTGTCCATTGTGAGCATATCTGTAGTGTAGTGCATGCTTGTGAGGCTTTGCCTCATGATGAGTCTTATAAATAATAATAAATTAGGGAAATAATTGGAATGTATCCAAATTCTCTCCCTGTCTTTGTTGTCTTTTAACAATAATAACATTGTGTCCAAAGAGTACATTAATGAGGGTGTTTACAAGTGTTTACCCCTCTATTTGCATAGATTTTTAAATTATGTCTTTTCCTTAGAAAATGAAGTGATAATTTGAATTTTCTTCTTTTCCGCCATCATGTCGTGTAAACTCTTCCCCTCGCTGCTGGGCTTCTTCCAGCTTTCTCGTTCCGTTTCCGGCCTCTCCAGGCCGTCTACTTCTTCTCTTAACGGCAGCTGGGCCTCTTCCTCCAGCTTTCGTGAATCTTCTTCTTTCTCCATGCCGTCTTTCTTCCTCCAGGCCGTCTTCTTCACTCTTCTTCTCCTTCTGTGGCTGTAATTTTTCCTTCAGATTCATTTTACTTTCTCCGTAAGTCGACAACTCCAGGCCATCGTCTTCATCCGTACCCCCTTGACGTCTCATCTCCTCCTCTCCTCGCTGATGTGCCTCTTTCTAAAGCCCTCCCACTCCCTGTCCACTCCTTCTCTCCTCTTTCTCTATCTGGGCTTCTTCCTCCAGCTTTTATTATATTTTTGCGGCTGTTGAACTTCTCCCTTGAGTCACAAAATGTCTCTAACTCTTTCTGCAGGTCGTTGCCTAGGCAGTATCTAACTATACCTCCCATGTCTTCCATTACTTCGTCCATGTGGTTTCATATATAGATTCTACTGGTTTCTGTTTTACACATGCTGTTATTTTGTGTTCAATTGAGTCCAAAATTCCTCATTCTTCGCAATTTTCTTGCGGGTTTTTCTTAATTTTGTGTAGGTATTCCAGACAGTCTCCATGCTCATTAGAATCTGGGCCAGCTTGCTACTTGCCTTAAATGTTACTTTTCTTCTTTCTTCTATCCTACGGAAGATTTTGAAAGTATGCCGGTAGTTTCAGTTTTCGAAGCTTCTCATGTTATATTAGTCAATTCCTTCTTGGCTCTTGGGATTGTTGTAAAGTTCAGTTCATATCCTAAGTACTCGGTTATTCCATGGGCCTTTAGATTCTCAATGGCGATTCTTTCAGCAACTACGAACTTCATGGGTTTTTCATTTGCAATTATTGCGAGAGCGTCTGTGTTTACGGTTGAGTAGCATCTTGTTATGGGTATTAGGCAGTTTCTTTGAACCTCTCCCAGTTTTCATTTGTTCCTGGAGTGCCCGATTTCCCCCCCCCCAAACAGTGCACCCGTAAGTCATCATTGGAATTGCAACTCCCTTATAGATAATTCCGACGGATTTTTTACCGTATGTTAACCTGGCTTGCCTTCGAATTGCCTGGAAGACGTTCTTAACCTTGCTCACCGCATAATTTACGTGTGGTAAAAAGGTGAGTTTCTCGTCCAAGTAAAATCCGAGGTATTTAAATTTTGGGCTTCTTTTAAGCTGCTTTCCGTACATTTTAATTGAGGGATTCCTTTTAAGGGTTTTCCCAAAAACTACGAATTCGCTTTTATCCTTAGAAAGCGTCAGTCTATTTTTCTTGGCCCAGTTATCTAGAATCTGCATACAATTCCCTGCTCTGGATTCGGCATTTTTCCTGCTGTTTCCTCTAACCGTTATGGCTTTATCATCTGCATAGGTGGTTTGCAGGGTATTTTGTAAATGTAGATGAATTATTTTCTGTGAGAGTTTTTACCATTCCTTAGAACCTATCCACTCCTAAAAACCGTGGAAGCATTTCTTAAGCCGGTGGTCCGCGGTAAAGTTTTTCGTAAATTAAAGAGAAAGGGAAAATATTTCGGATATCTCATCGCCCATCGGCCATCACTTCCACCACGGAGGAGCTGGTGGGTTAGCTCCTTAGTGAATGTCGATGTACCAGAGGGCGACCTTATACAACGAACGGAAGACGTCATGCCTTTCACAACGTATTTCCTTGGGGTTTTGTTTTTTGTGCTATTTACCGCATATGTCCATGTTCTTAGAGAGTCTACTTTGATAAAGTTATTGCTAAGATGAAATATATATTTTTCGCCGAGCTCAGGTTTTCGGAAATGGAAATGTTATTAATCCTAATTCATACTCTTAGACATTACGTTATGGCCTAGGTGGAATTGAAGTAAAATTAATAAATATAGCATTATTTGCCATAAATATCTTTATTATACCATGCGTGATTTAAAGTTTTTATAATTTTTAAAGTGAAGAAGATCGGCGAGTGTTTAGTTTCATTTTTCGTAACATTTGTTACATGTCTCTTATAGTTGCATGTATATTTATTTTACCGGCTAATGGATGGCAAAAAGCCTATATTTATTTGTATGTAATTATAGTTGCTAGGCCCAGAATTAACTCTTGCATTTCTTTCAAATAATGAAATACGTAATACCTGTGAAAGGAGACGAGGGCTGAAAAACTTATAATATGATCTCTGACATTTTTGGATTTGTGGTGAAGTAACGCGATTAAATTAAGTTATATGCTTAAAGCAGGGCACGTACTTCTTCACAATAATCGTCACACTGCAGGAGCATTAACGAATTTCAAGGGAAATTTCTTGAATTGAATGTTTATTATTCTGTCACTAGTTGAAACTCTTGCTGAAAAAGGCTAAAATATTGGTGAAATAGCGAAGAAGGAATGAAATAATTAAATTGAAATAAATGTGAGGTTTTTTATTTTTAACGAAAACAGTAACTATGTAAAAAATGTATAAATGTCAGATATTTCTTTGTATATAACACTTTTGGTGAAGCAGGCAGAGCTGTTACTAACAATAAGCAGTTTCCCTTGTGTGTATTTTGAAAAATGCATTCGCCCACGCTGTGTGTCGGTTAGTGGAGAACGTATATGCAAGGAGATTTTTGCGTATGTTCACATATATGGCCTTGCGTATATGGGAGCTCGCTTGCCATCTATTGGCGCACATCTGAATCACTACTAGCATCTGAATCATGCATACGTATGCGTAGACTTTTACATAGTAGATTTCAAGACTGCATATTTAATAGCGTAATATTCTTCGAGGTGAATAAACCGTTCATCCTGTACGACTTCCTAGTATGGAAATCGCAGATATTTTTCAGGCTATCAGGTAACAGTCTTATCTTATGCGATCGAATCAATTAATGAATATCTTCATGGAGGTGGAACGAGAATTTTGAATTCTACTCCCGCTTGTGCCATAATTTAGTAACCAAGCCTAG
The DNA here is from genome assembly GCA_963573305.1 of Pyrrhosoma nymphula. Taxonomy (NCBI): domain Eukaryota; kingdom Metazoa; phylum Arthropoda; class Insecta; order Odonata; family Coenagrionidae; genus Pyrrhosoma; species Pyrrhosoma nymphula. The sequence continues at coordinate 46,173,918 of OY754329.1, forward strand.
GTATGTTTAATTCTTGTGAATAAATTTACCACATTTGCATTCACGCGATAGACAGAAGGAGACAGCAAACGTAGGTTTCTGCTTAGAATCTATATCGATAACCAACGCTGTAAATAAGCATTAATTTAATTCAGCATAAGGGAAGATTTAACTCTGCCTAATTACTTATTAGTGAAATGCTAATGCTTTTAATTTAATGGCAATAATTAATGTTCTGTAACTTAAAAATATACTATAGTATTTACTAGGTTTTACTTGGTTTGGATGAGCCTTTTAAGGATCTGTTCATGTTATCCATCCATAATGCGATACAGATGCCAAGTATTGACGCGACAGGAAGCGATACCATTAGCCATTACAGTTGGAGACTTCGACCAGTTTCGATCCGTTAGCACGAAGTCGGAAGTTTACAAGTTTCCCGCGGGCTCTACCCCAATTTTAAACTTTTAATGAACCCAGCAGAGGATATATGTAGGCCCTTAAGCTGTACACACTCTAATTTTGTTAGTAAAATTAATGGTAAAGCCATCGTAAAATGTTTCAATGAACTGAAAATAGAAATCAGTCAATGAATTCAAAAGTATTTTTTTAATTGGAAGGTAAAGTAAGGGAAATGCCCTAAAGTCCGCATAAAATTAGAAGAAAATTTGGTTTGAAACCCATTCCTGAAGTTCCTATTAAATACCTACAAGGAGCACTATGAAATATTTACCGATGGTAGTGGACATAAAAGAATTATATGTCATATTTAATCCGTGGTTTTGTTTGAGTATTAAAAGTAATAATTGATTTCTCTACTAAACGTCCTTAGAAAGTTTTTTTCATTGCCAACAGGGTCATTTTCCGCGTTATTTTTGGTTTAAACATTACTTTTGTTACAGAAATCTATACTTAAGTAACCGGTTCAGTTCTCTCTTTCGATGATCTATGGGAGGAAATAATAAAAAATGAACGAGGCTCAGATTTTGTCAGGTAATTCTCTTGCATGCCTTCGAAAATGTTTGCAAGTCCTCATTTTAATGCCGTGACTGTGGCCGTCTATGTAATTGTAATAGAGCTAATATCGCTGTCACTTATTCATTATTTGGTCCAGAATTCTTTTTTATTAAAACATATTTTTCTCTCCATAATAATCAGGGTCTACCTCCTTAACTGGTGTGATTTATGGATTTTGTGAAGATGTATACAGCGACAAATGAAGTCGGGGCTCATGCATTCTGTGCTTTAGCTTTTGGCCTTTCGCCTTCTTGAAAATTTTAGCCAGTATTATGCCGTCATGCCCCCACATAATCTATTTAAGGATTGTTAGAAATTATTCGAAGGAGCACCTTGAGACAAAAGACGTGATCTAAATTGCATGTTGAAAAATGCACGTAGGACGTAACTTAATTTGAAACACACCTTGATATTTGGGGAGATTTTGAGGGATTTCGTTCATTGGATGAGAAGAAGATTCTGTGCTTTAGAAGGGTGAAAACACTTAATATTTTTCAGTGTAGGTAAAATCAAATCAAGTGAAAACTTTTAACATTGTTTGACAGTTTGTTAAAACCAATTCCTTAAACCTTATACTCAATTTCCACACTACTTATAACTCCATGTAATTAAGTCAATCGGGGCACTTTTCCCCACAATAATCCTTGCCTTACCAACATACCCACCTATGTTCAATGGCGCAAATAACCTCAGAGAAGTAATTACGGAAAATAGCAAACGTTAGGTGTCGTGTGATACCGTAAATTAATGTGTACCATGACGGAGGACAAACACCTTGAGCCAAGGCTGGTGAGGTGTGAATTGTGGTAACACTCTATCTCGTATTATATGGTAGCTTAAGATCGTATTGTTCCGTAATAGACAAGCAGTTTTCGGGTGCCATTACTGAAGAGCAAGAAATTTTGTGGAGGTAGAACGCGCGCGGAGTTAAATTAAAATTATAATGTAGTATGTTTTGCGCTGCTGCAGTTTCTTTCACGCGTCTTCCTTGGAACCTACAAAATATTCGTTATTTTTTCGGAAAGTCAATAAATAACTCTCTGCACTACGCTTATTTTGAGTCATAAAATAAAATATTCTGTGAGAGAAGTTTGATCCTAAAATGCCACTAAATACTTTCCGTGAGACGTATAGTAATTATGGCAACATTTTTAACATATATTCTTGCAGTTGGGGCAAAAATAGTGAATTGGTACCTTAGTTTGAGTAATAATTTGATCCACCTGAAAAAAATCATTGTAATTTTGCTAATTTTAAGATTTCATATCTACTATTCACTAATTCCTGACTTTAGATATTCAGAAGGACGGATTTTAGGAAACTGAATCTAAATAATTCCGGTCAGGTTTTTATCCCAAACGGAGAAAAAACTTGTGAATCCCGAAAATCGCAGGGGTCTTCAATATTTATGCCTTGTAAAATGTTGATTTAGGCTAAAAATAAATTACCTTATACTCTTTTAGGTCGAAAATCGATGCTTTGTTCAGAAATATAGGTTAACCACAGAAGGTAATTAGCCACAGATCATGGACAGCTTCATTAACTACACAAACGTGGATGGAAATTGAAAGTTGCTTTGAATTCACTCGGAAAAAATATTACTATTAGAGAGAAAATCATTGGTAAAATGATAGTTTTGTTTGGCAATTGTCAATCTCAAAGAGTTTTCACGATTGGCTGCGCCATTACGGTATGCTCACCTATCGAAAATTACTGAATTCACTGAAGCCATTTTTAATCTTTTACTTCGCTAATGGGAAATGCTAGATAGAAAATTCCTTTCCGCATGAAATGGAGCTGCAGGAACCCATAAGTAGAAGTTGTAAAGTCGATCGTAAACGCAGCAAAATGGTATGAAATATAATATTGTAAAAAAATCCTGTTACGACGATCTGTCGTCAAAGAAAATAATGCCGCCGTAAGCGATCCTGCGTTACGAGTTATGTGGGTATTTCTTGATGGGCTTTCGAGCCCTTAACGGTGGGCCTGTTGTGCGAGATGTTTCCTCTTCACGTAGGCGTCGTAAAATCCAAGAGATCCCAGTGTCTTTGTGCGACAACTGTTTAATTACAAGCATGCACGTTTTATACCTTTCACCCAAATCCCGCATCGAGCAGTAGCGCAGAAATGTATTTCTGGAAGAATGTGCGGGAAAAAGTAAATTTATCGAATCAAATACGTTCATACGTGGCTCCAAATACCTTACGAGCATTATTTTTCCTTAATTCATTAATGTATTCGTATGGGAGCTTCCGAGGAAAGTTCTTGCACTCAACGTCGGTTAACTCAGTCATTTATGTACATTTTATTCAATGGAGTTGTATCATTTGTGGTAAATAAAACATCAGGCTTTACGAGTTCTTTGTAAGTAGATCGCAAAATATTTTTTTCGGGGAGCAGTCTTAACTGGATTGCCTGAATGGATTGATGAATATCTCCATCCGATGTGGAACGAGGATTTTGAATTCTACTGCCAGTTGTACCTTTTCTCATTTACCGAGACGTGGCGGAAAAGCAATTCCCTTGAATTAATTCACCACATTAGCATTTAAGCAATATAAGGGAGGAGAGGGCATTTATAGTCTGTCTGCGTATAACTTGTATGGAGAAATCTCCCTGTAAACGAGCTCTAATTTAATCAAGCATTTTGTAGAACATTTTTTTTTAATTCTAGTAAATGGTAGTATAAAATCATATGGTTTCATTGCTAGAAGTTATGGTACATAAATGTCAAGAAACATATGATTAATCAGGTTTCTATAGCAGTGAGCCTTTTCTGTGAAATGGTCTGAATTTTGCGAAACTTGTTTTGATGTAATCATTAGACACGGAAGAGTGGGAAGTCAGGATATTATGTGATATGGTTAGCAGGGACGGTGCTATGTTTAGGGGCCAGGCTTTCTTGGGGAATATGTGCCTCTTCATGGGAGTGGCTGTACATTCTCTCAGTGCTTCATAGTTCACGTACTACATATCCATCACGCCGTAACCTTTCTGTGTAGGTGGTTTGTATAGCATTAATTTAATTATAAATTCATCTTTTCTCACTTGGTTGTATTACTCTTAAACGAAATTAGAAAATTATCTGATTTCACTGCAATAAGTAACGGTGAGAAAATGTCGAGATACTCTAAATAATCAGGTTTCCATTGCAGTAGCAGTGAGCTTGTCATTGCAGTTGTAATTTTGAATTACTGTTAAATTTGTAAAATATAAGAAGAAAAATTATGTGGCTATATGCAAGCATAATCGTTTCTCTATTTTTATTTTGTAATAATCGACAGTTACACAAATGCATCAATATTCGAAATGGAAAAAACGTCTATGAAAAACAAAGTTCTATTTTATTTATAACATTACTGAAGACGTTTTTTGGACAGTGCGTATGGCGGAGATGGATGCTAGACTGCTCCAAAAAATCATTATCCACATCTCGTCGTAAACATTTTATGTACAAACTATACACGCCTTGATATGCAGTATTTATTCTCGTTTCTTTTACATCATAATTAGCTCTAAATTCGCCATAATGTTTATAATGCTTCATCTCTATCTTTATATCACAGTCTTCAATGTCTGTCTGCCTTCACACAACTCATTCGTCAAATGTTACTTGGCTCCTAAGAATTTCTCTAATTGGCTGTCTTTTCAGTCATTTATAATTCCACCATTATTCTTCTTTTTATTTTTCAGTATCTTCATGTTCTTCAGTTTCAACTGAACACCCACGTCTTTGCGTTTTGTTGTATATGTTGTTACTTTTCTTTATTCATACACATGTATCTGTTATGTACATTGTGTATTGTATAATGTTGAATTTTTTACCAAACCATCCTCCTTTTACTTCGGAGATCCTTGGGCAGCTTCTGTTTCTTATTTATCCTATTTTGCATTACCCAAGTTTTCTTAAATATTTTCCCTGATGATCCACCAATATCCCCTTCCACTTAAAATATTTCCTTTTTTCCCCATTCATTGTGGAGCTGTTTGTTTTCATTTTTTATGGGTACAATTTCAACGTCTTTTTCGAATGCCACTCTCATTTATCCTGAAATACTTTGAAAAAGACTCGACTTTCTAGTTATCGAATTAGCATCAGCACATAATAATAATAATAAAAAACATGTCCTATTAAGTTGTCCATAGGCTGTCATTGTTTGGCACTTTTATATCGATGCCTATATCATCTTTTCCTTTAAAAAGGTGTAATTCGAAAATCTCGTGATTGCGAAATACCCTCCCTTAAATCTAACGCTTAACTGATACTTAAAATTGAAAGTACTTTAAAATAATTCATCAAATAATAATTTAAGTGAGATCGTTGCAATAGAAAATGAACCATAATCAAAATTAAATATTGCTAATATGCCTTAAACGTTTGGTCACTAAATAATCGACATTTTTCGGCATCTTTTTCGTTTTATGTCGACTTGGAAAAATTTTGAAGTGTTTTCTGGCTGAACTTGGTCTTCAGCTATGTCAGTAGCAACATATATCAACATACTTATTGCCTTCGTAATTAGTGTTTTTAAGAACAATTACTGTGCTCAATGTAGATTTTATATTCTGTGGCCTCCAGTACGCGTTACGCCATAAGTTTTCTATATCTGCGGAACAGAGCTGGAGCACACGGTCGGCGTCTTTCACGAATGAGAGTTAAGCTTGCTAGTTTTGGGTATTATTGCATCAAATGCAATTTAGTGTCAGATTTGATGCTGCGGTAGAAGTTGTATCACCCATATTTTCCCACTAGTTAAATTTAATTCGTGATAAAATAGCATTACCTAATTCAGTATATTTCATGAGGATTTAATGATGAGGTAGAAGTTTAGAAGCGCGTAATATTATTTGTAGAAATATTACACGAGTTTTAAAAATAAAAACATTCGATACTTAAAATTTCCGAAATATCATGATAATTTGCTGCAGCAGTCATCAAACCGAGGTTGGCTCGTAAAAGTAAAGGACAACCTCGGCCTCAGAGCGCCTGGAGTTTATAGCATCCCTTGTGAGTGTGGCCTCGCCTACATTGGAGAGACTTCACGTACGGTGAAAACCAGAATTAAGGAACACAAGAGGCATATAAGACAATTTCAACCCGAAAAATCGGCCTTGGCAAAGCATACTCTCGATTATTCGCATCCATTAATTTTAACGGCGCCAAAATCCTCTGCCGTTCAAATGGATACTGGGATCGTTTAATGTAAGAGGCTATCGAGATAAGTTTGGACGAGAAGTAACTAAATCGAGACCATGGGCAGTACATCAGCCAAATATGGAGACCGCTACTCAGTAATATTAAACGGTCGCGGATACAATTCAAATTCAAACCGCCTTGAACGAGCCGGTCAACAATGGGTTTTCAACCGCCCTTGGCCAGCTATAAAAACCCGGCATGGATTAAACTCGGCAATAAGTCTCAGCCCTGATGACGATGAGGGAGTCACTCATCGAAACGTTGGCCTTTAAAAGCCCTACCCGGTGCCAAGCCCGAGAAGATTTTACGAATATTATTCGCCGGGAAAGCCTCTCCTCTCAGCTAACCATTTCATTTCTATATAAGACTTCACTTTAACTTCCATCATTATTCGCATGATGTATTGCATCTTTGGTCATCCTCGGTGATTGTTTCAATTCATTTCTCCCTCCGTTATTGCTTTTGAGCTTCGAAGTATGCATACGAAAACGGAACTTGTTAGTGTCAAGGAAAAGTTTTCATCGGGGTTAACGTAAAAGCTTAAGTGTGCGGTGGTCTCTTGCGGGCCCCGGCAGCTGAGAGCTTTTTGAGCCATTGGGCTGCTCTTCCCCATGGGATGAGGAATCCATTACGGAGTCAAGAGTGATTTCGGGCGTGCAGAAAGGCCCCCACATAACCATATAAAAGCTCTTGGGAGTAGGTAGTGTGACCGATCTCACCCCTCATCGACGTTCCTTGGAAATACGCTTCATTTATAAGTTAGTTCGCGCACTCCGGATAGATGTTTAGGAAAGTAGCTCACGTAAAAAATAACTCACTCAGTCTATTCCGCACTAGTGAAAAATTTAAGTTCCTCTTACGTTTTAGGCGAAAGAAGGTGAAAATTGAAAAGCGTGACCAGAAATACTAACTTTTGGAGGATTTTAAGACAGTTGTTTGCGGTTTCGGAAAAGTCGTGAAAGATTGCATTTGAAGATTACCCTAAATCAGAAACTGGCAGTATACCCTGGAGTAGTATTATATCTTCTGGGAATTGTTATTGCTTTTTTGTTAATTTAATGTGCATGGAAATGCCTCGAAAGCTATCCCATCTCATGGAGGCCATAGTTAAGGTTAGATTCATAGCAATGCCAGGTTTATCTCCACCCTTCCATCATTCCCCGAATAATCCTACCCTAAATATCTACCCAATTAACCTTACTGGTGCAAATGACCTCGATTTGTCGATCGCCTTCACAAGGAACATTCCAATCTCGAGATTCCGTAGTTGCGTTGTTTTGTGGGAATTATTATCGCTTTTTTGTTTAGTTTATGCTGTAGGCGATACCTCAAAATCTAATTCGCCTATTTCTGATGCCTTATCTTTCCAACTCTACGTAGGACTTCATCATTGGAGGTTATCTCCATCTATCCATTTGATCTTAATAATTCTTCGATAATACCACGTCCCCAAATTTTTTATAACCTCTTTCTCGCAGCTGCTGAACAAAGAGATCAGAAGAAATGGGAATGTGGTGTTATCGAAGAATGACGAAGTTCAAATGGACGGCGAGAATAACCAATTATAAAGTCCTGCGAAAAGTCGGAGAGAAAAGAAGTAAAAAGTTGTAACCTCTGTGAAGAAGGAGAGACAAACTTATCGGTCACATTTATAATAAAATGACATCGCCTAATTCACACATTACACAAGACACAATTTGCGACACAGTAGTCTATTGAAAACAATAATGGAAGTAGAAATGAGTGACTAAATGCCAGAGGAAGACGAAGGATGGAATGCATCAGGCATCATGAAGGACGTCTAAGTCAATGATTACGTAGGAATGAAGCGGTTGTCAGAGAGGAGAGTGGATTAGAGGGCTGCAGCAAACAAATCTTCGGATTGATTACTACTGATGACGATCTAAATCTACATACTACCCTGCGAGCCGCCGCAGAGGCATGTGGCAGGGGGTGTCAAGACAGCAGCCATGCAAAGGGGAAGTTGAATGGTAAATGAGGGTGGAGAGGACAGATAAATTGTATGCCAGCATATCAGTGCCACGCAGTTTTTGTTATAACCACCAGAGGTGCGTGGAAAGAGGGAATTTTTGAACCTATTACTTCGGAAGTGTATCATTCTTATTTTGTCGCTTTTATCAGCTCTAGAGATATAGCGCGGGGTCAAAATAATGTGTCCCTCGGTGTCCCACTGAAACTCGTCTTATCTGAACTTTTCAAGTAATCTAATCCTAGCGTGTTGCCCCCCCCCCCCGAGTTTCTAACGGCTCCCAACCAAGTCATTCCATAATAATGATGGTGAAGAACTCGTAATGAATTTCTTTATTTTTTCTGGGTGATGTCGTGTGATATTCCTCCTCTATTTTGCTTTTTCCTTCCACTCTCCTTTCTCTTACGTTCCTGGGATATCCATTTCGTTTCACGGTGTGCCCATTTCATCCGGATCATCTTTCCGCAAGGTGCTTCATTCGCCCATGCTCCTCTTTTACATTTCTTTATATTACCTCCATTTCCGTTTTATATTTCCATTTTGTCTCTAGTACCAGGCTGGGAAACTTAAGTTATGTCTTAAGAGAGGTTACATTAGCCTTATGTTACTGCGTAGTCAGTTTTGGAAAGCTCTTACAGTATTTACTGCCGGCATTTCCAAATACATCTACCCGGTGTAATGAGTATATTTTCTTGTTGCTCGGCCTTAAACCAATAATTTTGGAAATAAACATTGGGAAGGCATAGGAGGCTTTTAATTTTGTTATCCCTTGGTTTGTGTTGTTACTGGAAACGATGCAAAATGTTTACTTTAAACTTCGACATGCTAAATGTTTTCCCTCCAATTCCCGAGCATTTCTTAGCATTTCGTTGGCTTTCATTCCTTTTGGCTCTACATTGTGGAATTAGGAGTGGTATGGAATCACTGTTGTAATTTCGAAATTGGTATCGTGGTGTCTGATTCTGTTGGGGAAAAAAATAAAAGGAAATTTCTTTTAAATTACTAAAATATATAACACACTTCTAACAAATTAGAGCCAAAAGTTAATGATTCGTTATGGAAGTGTGGCAAAGTAAGATGTTTCCTTTACGGATATAGTGATCGTAGCCGAAGATCTAGTTTGAAAAGTACACTTGAAATTGACGGCTTAGTGTCAAAACATGGAGTTACTACATTATACACTAGATGGCTCACAGGTGCCGCAAGGGCACCTATGAGCCATGTAGTTCAACGATCCTCTAGCAACCACGCTACAAATTGACGCTAAGCCACCATGTGATTGTTTGGCAATTAGTTTGTGGTTTGGCGTTATCACAATGTTACTTTGGTTGTGCACATTTGAGGTTTCAGCAATCAAACTGCATTTTTGGGATGCCTGTGTTTTGTGAGGCATACGGCTGTGCCGAAATGTACCAGAAGGGTTATCCGTTATTTTGATCAAATTTGACATTCTACCCAATGCTGTAAAGCTGTGAAATTCTTTAAACATTTCTAAAATTTTCACTTTACTTCGGATTAAGTACATATATAGAGTATTTTCCATACTAGCCGGCAGTTGATTAATGTTGAGCATTGAATAGAGGTCAGGAATATTGCTTTTTATTCTTGCCCGAAACAAAAGTATGCAGGGTTTTCCTACTTGCTCTTACAATGGACACTATTTTGCTGCGAAGAGCCAAAGGAGTGAAAATTTACCCTCTCATAATGAATTGGATATGCAGATCACGAACGTGCGGCTCAATCACGGTTATCTATAACGCATGCGCTCGCGTTATCGTTATATTTCTATCGCACCTAGCCATGGCAGACTTCATACGGCAGTATGAAGTCAGTGTTTATTATTTATTTGAGGGGAAGGAAGCCCGTGATAGAAGCCGAAATGAGCAAAATTATTCTTCAACCTTTCCCGGGGGACGCTGAGGAATAACTCGGTGCGAGCCAAAAAGTGTTCTTGTGAAGTGCTCAAGAACAGTTCTAGATTTTGGTGAATTGAACCAGTCTTTAAAATCGCACTCAGCCTTTCCGATCCAGTTCCCCGAAATATTGTCGATCGAGTTAAAATCCTGATCAGAGATACAATAAACAACATATCGGACGCTTAAGTTATCCATCCGATTGGTTCAAACACACCAATGTCTCCAACCGTTTGCTATTGTTCCACGCGACCCCTTAGTTATGTGATCGGAATCATCTCTAGCATTTCAACCCCCCCCCCCCGTGTGGGTCGTGTTTGAACCGTTCGAGATTATTCCAATCACGTAACTAAGGAGTGGCGTGGTACATAAGGGAACGGTTTGAGGCTTTGGTGTGTTTGAACCAATCGGATGGATAAATTAAGCGTCCGATGTGTTGTTCATTGTATCTCTAATCAGGTTTTTAACTCGATCAACAATATTCCCGCGAGAAAAGCTCGATCGGGAAGGCTGTTTGAGATTTTAACGTGTGGTATAAATGCACCAAAATCTCAAACCCTTGGTGATTGTACCACGTGACTCTCCTTAGTTACGTGATCGGTATTATCTCGAACGTTTCAAAGACAAACTCCGGACAGGGTTTCAATGTCAGGCCCTGTGTGTACCCGTGTTGCATGTGGTGTGCGCTATTTTTCGCTGTGAAGTTCGTGCATTCGTGTGATCACTAGCGGGTGACTCCGTTAAAGTTACTGCGCGGCCAGTTCCGCAGTTCTTTGGATTCTTCTACAGCATTCACCTTTATGTTTTAAGTTTGGCTTTACCTCGTGGACAGTGGCGCGTAGCGCATGCAAAACCTTTACTCAATGTCATCATGTGCGCCGCACCTGTGAGGATACCTCCCTCCTTAAAGCCTCCATGAAATAGGTACTATAGGTGTAGCGAAAATTAGTGGCACTCGCTTGTTTAAGAGTATGACGCAAGGGAGAGGAAAGCATACAAGTGATGTGTGACAAAGTGGCCGAGTCTTCCTCCAGATGTCACTCCGGGAGTCCTTCAGTACCTTTGCCCGCTCACCAACGCTTGATTTACCCGCAGTGATTTCTGATTCTCCGCTGGTGAGTGCCACCAAGTTTCGCTATACCTATACTTAGTGGAATTAGACGCCTGGGAACCTTAACTGGTTAGTGCGCTCGGCGCCCATGCCAAGGGACCTGGGTTCGAATCCCAGTCCAGGCGAATGGTTTTTTGCTATGAGGCTGTGAATTTCACACCGTTAAAGATAAATAATATTGATACAAGAGGTCGAGAAAAACGTAGCATCTGGATTTGTATCAGATACGAAAATACTATTTTCCCATGTATCACCCATCCTCGCGTTTAACACCATATACTTATAAGTTCGATTTGCGAAAACAATGGCGTGGAAAGGTAGGATTTTGTTGTCACGTGAAAGAGAACAAGTTTATTTATAGATAAATAGCCAGAATATGCATTAAATAACATCACATCATTTTTTGTTGGAACCAACTATAGGGCTACCTAAGCTTTTCTTTCTACTTTGTGCAAAAGCTTAAAATAGGTATCTCAATCGTCTCAGGCTCAACTTTGTGGAAGTTCATTTGAAAAATGAAAAGGAAAACTTTGTCTTATTCCACCAATTTATTTTCCCGTACTACTAGTTTCGACGCAGCGGCGTCATCTTCAGCTACCTTAACATAGGTAATTTAAATATCCTGCTGGGATTAAGAAAGTTATCAACTTATGTACATTTTACCGTTGTCCCCTTTTCATGAAGAAATTCCTCAAAATATATGAAGTGAACGTCCGTATACACACTCACTCTCACTACTGTTAAATTTATTTAAAAAACAATAGATCGACACAACGTCGGCGTAAGAGCGCCGCTGAATATTTTTTTATATCTAGAACCGATATTGGAAATTGAATGACGCTAAGTTCTACGCCCTCCAGCCAAAGGATTCCCCCCCCCCCCCCGCCGCTCACCTAAACCAAGCGTTGTGCCACGTCTCAGTACCAATCTCGGAATCCACTTTTATACAAAATTCACCTTCCCGCTCCGAGCACCCTCTCTTTTTCCCCTTTTTTTGCTCTCGGCACGTCTTTCCTTTTAGTTCGAACACCGCTGTGGGAATTCACGTCCTCAGAGTATAAAGGCCGTTTTATACGAGTCACTCTATTGCGAAATTTGAAGTAGCATCTGTTTTCACAATGAAAGAAAGCATGCTGGGAATTAGAGCAGGAGCTATTTTCCCATCTCTCATTCATGCATTTACGCATGCATTCTAGCAAATCTATCTTTTACGACTTGATTTTTAATGCACATCAGACAGTGCAATAAAGTGCTTCGTGTAAAACGGCTTTAACTCTATGTGAACGTCCGTACGGCTGTTACACGTAGTTCATAACGTTGCCAGCGAACATGGTTGGCGCTGAAAACCGGTTATACGAAGCACGATACTTAAAAAGGCAAGTAAAACGGAGAAGGGCGTAATATTATTAAGTTTTGTAAACAGATAACATTGTCCTTTGTTTTGGAATCTTTCTGAATGTTACAATAGGTCTCATGGATGCGGGAATTCTAATTTCGTAGTAACTGCTTGATTTGCACCGAGGGCAGACAGAGTTAACACTTATGTCACCCAAGTATTGGAAATAGGATAGTTATACCGATTCGTACGTTAGTACTAGTAACGAGGTGTTAGATCCCGTTAACATTACTAGCGTTGACATGGTGGCCCTGACCAACTTGCGATTTTCCGTTTACTGTAGTTGCTGATACTGGTGACCTCCAGTGAAGAGTTAAGGGTTCCTTAATAAAATGACAATTGAAGTAACTACGTTCCTGCAGCAATAATGGGGTATCGACATACACAATCAAGTGGAAGAAGTAACGCTAACTTTATAACGGAAACTAATCTTTCGTTTCCTTAAAACATACAGACCATAGATAAATTATTCGGAGTATGGATTGACGGCCATATCCCACCGTAATTATGAAATATTGTGCTATTTAGTCACGGGTAATTCACATTTATTATCTGTATAGAATGATAATTTCATCAATGCTTCATCCGAATGGACTTTCTTGCGCTTAAGCCCAGGAATAATTCAATTTCCTCTTTAGTGTAGTGCTTCCGTCTTTCTACTTTACCCTCCATTTTCAAACTCTCAGTCCAACCATATTCCTTTCACTTATTTCAAATGTCAGAAACCAGTGCCAACGCTAGTAACACTATCGTGGTTTACGGTTGGCACCAACTTGAATTCACGCTCTGAACCTTTTACTAGCGTTAACAGCATCAAAAGCTAGTTATGTAAAATGGTTCTTGAACTTATTTTGCGTGCGAAGTATCTTCAGGTCTCGTACGTCACCTACCTTCATTACAACATCTCAACCTTCCTTCAATTAGCCCTCTTCCACGAAATCTACCCTCATTAGAGCTATTGAGGGTCTATTGGCCAAGATAGATGAAGATGGATGTAGGGATACCTTCACTAATATTTTGCAACTGGAGGTCCTTGTCTCCACACAGTGTTTCGTTCTAAAGTTTGACATACGTCCAGCCCCTCTTCATCCCATCCATAAAGTATTTCTTCCCCTCCCCCCGCTTACCTTACATCCTCCCATCTATCACTTGGCCTTCAGCATCCCCTCACCACTCATTACCTTTTCCAAACCCCTGCTTTGCCTCCTCCCTATTTCCTCCAGAAGTTTCCTCCCTCACCCAACATATGAAGCAACTTCTCGTTTGTCATTCTTTCCATCGACTGCACTTTCTCCAGTCTTCTGCATGCCCACATCCCAAACGCCTACAGTCTATTCTTGTCCTTTTTCTCATAGTCCCCTTTTCTGCACTGTACAGCGCTACCCTATTTAGTAAACCTTTGCCAACCTTTTATTTACATTCTTACTCAAGGTCCTTATCATTAGTTCCAGAGAAATGCTGAATGCTTATTTCGGTTGCGCAATTCTCCTTCTAATGTCCTCGCTACTATGGCTAATTTTATCTAACGTTCTGCCCTGGCAATTCAATTAATTTAATTACTCCTGCTTGTTCCCTCATATGTTTTTCGACCAGCCTTGCTTTCTTCCTAGAAAATCTCATAACTTTTGTTTTCTAAAGATCTTCCCTTATGTAGGAATAATTAATGTATGCAGTACGAACAACGCTAGTGCTCAGGTTCTTCAATCTGTCTGTCTTTAGTTAAGATGAGAAACGTGACAAATCACTATTTTTAACAGTTTACTAAGTGGGATTACAGAATCTTAAATATTTCTAATCAAACCAATAGATTAGCATTTATCCTTGTTATAATTTATTACCGACCATATTTTCAGCAAATAATTGCCAGTTTAAGAAGATAAATGTCAAGGTCGCAGAAAATTAAATGGTTTGATGAAACTAAGGTCGGTTATTATAGTGTGGATAAATACTAAGCTATCATTTTTATTAAAAATGTCTTGGTTACAGAAAGTTAGGCCTTAATCAGTCTCTTATATTCAAATAAGTGTAATGAGTAGTTTTTAAACTTTATACGTTCAGACTTAATGTACGTTTTATAGCTACGTGTAGCTCATTTCTCTTTCGTCTCTCTGCGCTTTTTTTTCCCTCACCCTCTTCAACCTCCCTTTCTCCTCTTGACTCTTATATCCTCTTCACTACCCGACCCTCAACCGCCTCCGGTGAATCCCCTGCAAGGATGTTCCAGCGTCTTCTTTTTCGAGCTTCCCAGTCTTCTCGTTTGCCGTAGCGACAGCCAGGAGAGGCTATTCGATTCGTGGAAGAGACATGGGGTGATGGGCCGGAGATAGGAGTTGACGTGAGCACGGTGAAGGGAAAATGATGGAAAGGTCGTCGGTGTTATGAGGTCGTCAGCCAAAATGTCGCATCAGGAGTGTTAAGGTTGGCCAAAAATCTTGGGTCGTCTCACTCCTTCCGTGTGATTCCCTGAGGCGGAAATTTGGGGGAATGGATCCTTGTTTATTGGTGACCCGGTTCGGGTGCCGGAGTGAGGGGGAAGGGTCTTGGGGAGTGAGGCTTCCATTATGTGCACGCGGGCCGTAAGCTGAGGAGCCAAATGATGGGGAAGTAGGAAATGAAGAAAAGTTCCCTCTCGTTCACCTTCACCAAAGGAATATCTCCAGGAGCTGTGACCTATAGATGGTCATGGTGGAGAGGACGTGCGGAATACTTCTTTTGAAATGAAGAGCTCAGCTGTAGACATACCCGCAAAATAGGACCAATTCATAAATTCTGATATTTTAGGATAGTTTTGGCTATTTCGAAAAAAATGTCCTTCATAAATCAGCCTGTATGCGATTAGAAGCGAAATATATTGATAACGACAGTACACAGGTGTACCTGAGCAAATATTTTGGTAATTGCTATTCAAGTAGCACCTAACTCATTTGCATTTGCTTTTAGCGGATCAAAATATTAATTGTCTTGTTGAAAATCAGCCGAGATCAACCAATGCCTCCTTTATTAACCTCATTTATTGTATAATGCTTAGGCAGTTCTGACTTCGACCAAAGCTGGCTGGAGCAATTTCTGCCTGTGCACAGATTTGCGTGAAACTTTGCGTGCGTGATTAGTATAATTAATAGAAGAAAGTAAAAATTAAAATTAACGCCAAGTAATACATTTTATACTATTAAAATAATTGCTAACAAATATCAAGTTGCCACGCCGAGATAAACATTTGAAAAAAAATTTGAAACATAATTTTTGCTTTAATTTCGATTACCTCGCCGAAAGCTGTCGAGTGTTCAAGTCATGACATTAAGAATGTAAAATATAATTCATCTATCATTTCCGTTACTGCATGTATGGTTAGGGTGATTACAAAATTGGCAATGTTCGAAATGTTGTCGGGCTTAATCGGTTCTTGGTTCCAATCCGGTAAAAAATAAAGGGGAATAAATTTAGGTTCGATCGGACTACGTATAGGGGTCGCGCAACGGCTTCAAATATGGAAAATAGCGATTTTCCTGGTGAAAAATGCGTATTTGCCTAACTTCCAGGGGCATGGCTGTCGCGTGGATATGGGCGTTTCACACGGGAGATGCTTCCATAGTGTTCCTGCAGTGGTATGACACCAATTATAACAAATTACGTCTTCGCCTGATGTGGAAGTGCGGCAGAGGGAGAGGTAATAGAAACTTTCCGGTCTTCTTTTGCGTGGGTAGGAAGCTGTACTACCACTTTCAAAAGTCGGTCCACGCGGTGAGCGCGGCCAACTTCGCATTTCGCTGAATTCGAACTTCGGGTATTGCCTATGCATTCAGCGACTACTAAGGGCCAACTTGACTCATTTCCACTCAACTATGGAGACCCTCGTATGACCTCCCGCTATCGCTGACCAGCCAACTCCCCCGACTCCAAGTGGTAGGCAACGGTAGGCGGAGAATGCAAAAGGGAAAGGCGTTAGGTTTTTTTCACTCTTACGAGTAGCTGGTTTTATTGTATTCTTCATAAATCGAGGAAATAGATCGACGAACCGACCACCACAAAGCAATTTTTTGAGGATAATTCTCGACTTTGCGTTTTACCCTGGACAGCTAACTCCCCGGACCTTTCTCCAATTGAGAATACGTAGGGTAACATTGTGAATGAGTGGCATTACGACGAAGAAAGAACCGAGTAAAACTTTTTAAGTCTCCATACGGGATGTTTGGAATTCTTTAAGCCAACGTCCCCGTGTAATAGAACATTTGGTTAGGTCTATGCAGTCACGATTTCGATCTGAAACTGAAAATTATGGCGATATTACGAAATATTAAAGTTGTTCTCTGATGAATGAACATTTTGTTTTAGATTTCTGTTACCATATGTAATATACTGAAAATGACTATCCCAAATTATCTAGTACACTTTTCTTCCTAACCTTATCAAATATTGACTCATTCCCATTAATTTTCGCTGCAAAATGAACGCCAACTTTAAGTTTAAACCACAACTTATATTTCGTTCGAATCTATTCTAAATAACGAGAAAATTTTTCATGTTGCTTATTTGAAAATCTTATCTTTTATATATGAGTAGTTTTTCATCGTAGGCATTTTTAAATAAAGTGCATGTCTTCTCTGAGAGCGAGAAATCCATTAAGTTATATCTCCACTGAAGGAAAACTCGTTCAAAAATGACCGCATTCATTTCTGATAAATTACTAGGCTTTTTGTAGCTCCATTCGCCATAGTTTTGCATTTATTTTATCCTACTTAGGGATTTATCCTTTTTTTAGGTAATATCGCAAAGTATAATTTTCAGTAATGATATATGTTGGATGAAATAGGTATGACTTCGCTTTGCGTATTTAGAAAACAGCTTCGAGCGGCGTTACACCGAAGGCATGTTTCCATGTTAATTTTGATCTATTAGGCTGTAGTTCGTCTTACATTGTTTTTATTGGACTGTTAAATGCACTGCGACTGTGTTTAGGAAGTTAATACAAAATAAAAAGATTCATTCACTGCAAGTATATCCATCACTCAGCTCTCCGTTCCTGAACAAACCTCTAATTTCTAGAAGCTGTGTTCACTATGGTGGCAATATATTCTGGAGATGTGGTAAAACTCTACTGACCTCTCTGACTATGGAATCTATCAGTCACGCAATGGGGGATGCTAGCTAAAGAAATTTTTGTGAAATCCAAGGTATCAAACACACGACGTAAATTTAATTAGGTAGCTATTTTTATGTTCCTTTGGACGAGATTGTTTCACTGTACAGCGCACAACCTACACTTTCACGCGCACTGACGAAAAATGAGCTGCTGAGGAGATATCAGTGACTCTAAACTGTTTAAATCTGTCAATCCTTTAGCATAAATAGATTGGTTTGATAAATAAATATATCCAATCGCAAGGCAATCAATTAATAAATTCAGTTTGAATACATTCTCGTAAAAGCAATGCCATACTGTGAAAAACATTGTGTGTCTCATTGTGAGAGTACTTAAAAGTTCTATGCCAAATGCAGTGCACTTGACTTCGGTTACAAAAAAGTTGTGATGATTTCGTGGCACAAATAATAGGCTTAGAGTTAACGTTTCCAGGCTTGGATTGTTTCCTTTCATTATGCCCAGATTATTTCCAAAAATTAATTAAGTAGTGACCGATCACTAGTCATTACCTTGAGGGAAATTCGGAGTGAATATTGAATACATCTAAACTCCCGATTGCAAGAGAATGATCGGACTCCCATCAGTTTCTCATTCCAGGTGAGTACTCGGCGTTAATTTTTCCCTTATTGGTGTTTATGAAATTCTCAACGGTCTGTGTATCCAAGCAATATATTTTGCTACAGTTAAAAAATGGAAAATCGTTGCATCAGTAATTAATGTGTGCTGGAGGCTTTCCAAAACCTCCAAATTTTCGTTCCGATACACTAATTAATGATAAAGTTTGAAGGCAGTTGTTTTGTTCCTAAACTTTACTCAAATGTGTCGTTTTAATTTACTGTGCAATATCGTTTTAATTTTACTTTGCATTTATGGAGATAGAGTTGCACATTTTTCATCACCACGTGTGTTTCACTAATATAGATCTTTGATGTAATATCCCCTTTCCCGTAGTTGAGTCATATCCCATTTATGGCACCTTAGGCAACACCACGTTTTATTTGTGCTGTCTCTCGTATATCTCCTATTGACTTTTCGTCTATTTTTCTCTCCATTCTACTTGAAAACAGCGAAATTCCTATTCAAATACAATTCTTTAAATCCTCTGTAACACCAATCTCCATGCATTAATTTATCCTTTACTGAATGACGTAGTTATACTTCCCGGAAAGGTAACCCGTTTCCCTAGCTCAGAATTTTCCTCATTTTCCTTCATTTTGGACTATTACTACTTTATAAACTTCATTACCTGCGCTTTATATGATTAATTCACATTCCACATATCACGCACCTTTTCAACTGCGAAATAGACATCGAGTCCCGTGGCTGACTGGCTAAATAAATCTTGGCCATCTGCAAATCTACCAAAATTAACAGTTACTTGCTACTTTCCTTCGCAATTTTATCCCTTTCCATACATTTATTACCAAATTGTCAGCGAACAATCGAAAATCAATGGTAATAAGAAATGGCCCGGCCTGAATCCTCTGCCAACATATACCCATTCCGATTCGTCATTCATTACCCGTATACCGCTTCATCCCCGTGAGGTTTTATGATTATGTGCCTAAACTTCCAGTGTACTCCCAAATTCTGCAGTAATATTTATTATTCTCGTCCAATGTACTCTGTCAAAAGTCTTCCAGCAGTCTAAGAAGCAAATAGAGACATAGTGGCTAATCTATAAATAAATGTTAGAATACTCATCACCAGAAATGCGTTTCGCGTCCCGCTCTCTTTCCTTAACCCATACTGGTCTTCACCGAGGAAGTCTTCCGCCCTTTCCTCGATTTCATTTTAACAGCTATCTCAGCTATTTTGTGCGAAATAAAAATTCTGATCTCTTAACATTATCTTTATTTTCTCATTGTCGTGAAAGGTTTCCGAGCTGATTTTGCAACAGTGGATTTTGGCAACGTATTTACTATAACTTTATAAATTACTAGTTTTCCTGCATGCAAACGAGGCTACTATCTGTCCCCTTTGCGCAGGACTAATGATTCTTGCCATGACAACCCATGTCATAAGGAGAGTACGGGAAATTATCGCCTTCTTTCTCCCACAAGAAATACCGGCCGAAGTCCTCCCACAAGAAAGTCCCAACCGAAAAAACTTCACGGGTTCATAGGCTGGCGAATTCTTATGGGAGTGGGGGTTGGGATTGTTTTGGCTATTCGTTGTTGGAGGGAGAAGGGCACGCAAGGTCTCTTAGCGAGTAAAAAACAAATTCAAGTTGTGCCTGTAGTAGCAGTAAAATTGGCCCCCAGAAGTCATGGAACACGTATGCAATAGGTGAAGCTCGATTTCAACAGAATACGGAGATGGTCGCGCTCACCATGGCCATATCCATGGCATGGATATGGCCAATGTCAAAAGTTTTGGCTAGGTCAGTCATAAACCCATTGCGCCGCGTTTCTTAAGTTTTCCTCATCCCGATTTGTCTTTCCTGAGACATAAAAGCGGTTGTAAATGAGCACGAGAATCTCCGTAGTATTCCTTACGTCTGAAATCGGAATTTCTGATTTTTTCCAGAACTCCTCAAGTTTCAAAATAGTCAGCCTGGCACTTTCACGAACAGTTTTCTTCTCATTTTCATGAAGGTGTTTGAAACACTCTTTAGGACTGGCGAAGTGTTTGGAGCTTTGGACACTCAATATGCGGGATGGAGCCCTCAATCAGCCAATCTGATAGGCTCTGCCTCGTCTTCTTGCTCATGACGCCGGAGAGATAATCGGTATGCTGGAGTCACTTTGAACGAGTTTCACTCCCAACATGTAGCCACCTCGATGTGGCTAGCCGTGCGTAAAGTCCCCTGCCCCCGAACACCCCCGCTGTAAATCATCTGCATTGTAGGGCCGCGAATTTCAGGATGCATCTCTGTTAGAAAACAGTGTAGTCCAGTCTCCCAATGTACAGCGTCCCTACCCACGACAAAGAAGTCCGAAGTGTCGCTATTACCCCTCCCTCTGCCGCACCCCCACACTGGGCGAAGACGTAATTGGTGTCATACCACTGCTGGAACACTGTGGATGCATCTCCCGTGAGAAACACCCACCCACGCGGCAGCCATGCCCCTGGAAGTTAGGCAAATGTGTATTTTTACTAGGCATATCGCTACGTATTTTCCATAATTTGAAGCCGTTGCGCGACCCCTATACGTTGTCCGATTGATCCCAAATTTTTCCCCATTCTTTTTTACCGGATTGGAACCAAGTACCGATTAAACCCGAAAACATTTCGAACATTGCCAATTTTGTAATCACCCTAATGTATGGTGAGTTCCTACACAAACAGCTGTACGTAAATGAAATATGGTTCCATTTTTTTTACTTGAAAAATTGTTAAAATGTGCACTCAATGAACTACGATTATCACTCCAGCCACTATAAGTTATGCCATAAAAATTTCACTTGTTTACGCGTAAACCGATGCAGAAATATAATCAATGCTTTACGAATCATTGGTTATCTCTTCAAGACAGGATGTATTGAGAGGAGAATGGGGAAGAGAAACCCGGCGGCTGTGATGCTGTTGTGAGTGAAATTATAAAAAAATGCTGTGCTGGATCTCTTCCTCCGATTTTTTCTTTAGGATGAATTAAAATTCGAGTTTTGTTGAATAGTAAATAGTGAGAGCACGTTAAAAGTTATCATAAAGCATACGCGAGATATGTATCTCATTATACAATCTTACCAAGAATTTGAGGCAATTGTTAAAAGAGCAACCGAGGTCAATCTCCTGTTCAATTGTCGCAGGTCTCCGTGGTCATGCGGCACCAACTATCGATTTTGTCTTCGTAGTAGGATGAACAACTTCCGGGTGGGCATGTGAGAAGGCCGTTGGCCAATCTTTTTCGGCCGGCCTCCAGGACACCTAAATGGACCCATAAATACTTCGGTGTTGCCGGAGATGATCACTATTCTGCCAGCTGTCTTTCTCAGTCTTCATTTTCCAAATTTCAGCTACCCTCCACATTTTTACTCTTTTAGAACACTCTTAGGTTTTCCATCTGGAAAGAGTATGGGCAAATGGGATGGACACGAACAAGCTTTGAATATCAGCTTTCGATGTCTATATACCGGCCTTAAGAACCGTTATGGTTTCCGTTGTGGTTTCATGTATCGCTTCGGAGCGTATCGCCAGATTTATCGGTTGTCAGACCGACATATCGGGTGGCCACGTATCGGTCGGATAAGCCCGGGTTATTCTTGGTCGGTAGTTTTTTTTTAATTTCTTGTTATCAAATGGGCCATTGACAACAATGCCAATAAAGCCTGGAGGGGTGATCCTCCTATTCATCCGAGTACCCAGCGCCGACTCTTTCGAAAGGCCGCCATAATTTCGTCTGGTCTCACGACGGCAGCTCATTCTTTGGCTTGTTTTACTCCGATCTGTCAATTAAAACGGCAGAAGTATCAAAATATAACAAATGTTATTGTTCCGAACTTTTGTAATAGCGGGATCACCTTTGTTCCACCCTAATAATAAAATTCAGCGCAAAATAGGGCTTACTGCTATCTTCAATGCAAATCAGAGGCAAGTATGGCCACTGCGCACATGATGATAATACTTAAATAATCTAGAGCTTTAGTCGCAGCCAAACAAGTGCGAACCCTATATTCACTATTTAGAGCCTTGGTTACATGTGACAGTGGTTATGTCCAAGTAGAAATAATAGTCATAGGTTTTTAAGAGTGCCTCGACATATAAAGTCACATTACATAACGGAGTAACGTATTCCGGCAAGTGCTTTTTATGTTTAAGCCCACAACAATAAGAAAAGTTTCCCGAATGTTAAATTATAGCAAGAGTAAATTAAAGAAAAAAATAATAATTTCTTTAAAAGGAATAAGTGATGTAAAAACTCTAAAACGTGGCTGACATACTTCCGGCTGGCACCTAAAAGATGGCCTAGGTTCACGAATTTCATAACTCATTGACCCTTCTTCAATCAGAATACCAACCGCCTAAAGTCATATTAGAACTGATATATTTCTGATTCTATACTCGCATGACCTAGAGGATCATTGGTATTTTTTTCTGGTTTTGGTAAGAGTGGGCGGCTCATTTAATATTCTCCTACTCGCAGTATTAATTAGTAAATTGGCGTATGCACTACTCAAGAAGGCGTTTTTCCAGGGTTTTCGTGAAATTTTGGTGAATGACTCCGTGGAATGTACTGCGCGGCCAGTTACATAGTTTTTAAAAGAGGGTTTTCCCAGGAAATGACGGCGAATTTATTTATGGTACGAAACGATTTCTACATTTCGCTTACGGCATTTGTTAACTCTCAAACAAGAAAAATCCCATTTTTAATTATTTTGAAGGTTATGTTTATTCAATTGATTCTTCTAATCGAATCTTAAATCATTTAAACTCTCTTCTGTCGCAATTTTATTTCTGTCTGCTTCGGTTGTAACGTCTTGCGTGTTCAGAGGCTTTCTTGCTCTGCGCCCCTCACGACCGCCCGAAGTAATCTTCTCGCAGGAATGAAAGACGTCGATGAGGTTTGGGGAGGATGGGAAGGGATTCCGAACTTCTTCGGTCGTACAAGTTACGGGGCGGGGTTTGGGCGGGCGGTCGAATCCAAGACCCGGTAGACTTCTTCTGGCGAAAAATCAAAAGATGAAGGAAAGCGTCGGACTATGGTGACATGAGGTCAGTGTGATTGAAACAGACGAAGCAAGAGAGTGGAGATGGATTACTAGTTTTTGTCCTGACATCGCATGGTTTTGACTCGGAAAATTCAATTTGGAGTTTAAGTACTTTTGTCTATAAAATTCAGATTCAGATGTGATGGGTGGAATCGTTCCATAATGACATAAACAAAGCACTTGCAGTTTTACACTAATGAATTATTTAATTCCGACTAGGTTCGATGTTACTGCATCATCTTCAAGGGAAGCTTTCAAGTTACAGTTTCAAATATACATATTCATGAAAATTTGAGGGTGAGGGAAGAGAGAGAGAGAGAGTGGCTTGTTTCTGTCTGTACTTTTGTCTATAAGTGTTACAGGTCTTTCAAAAATGCGTGGCTGAAGGCTGCCAAGAACGCTATGCCACTGAGGTACTTAGTGTTGGTAGTTAATTGCCTGACTTAAATTGCCTTTAGAGTGCTTTTTTCTCGTGTTTTACGTAGCTTTTAGGCCTAAATTGTGGTGGTAAGTGAATACCTGAGCGACCTATTTTTGACGACTGTATGCTGATTTTAACTTGATGGCGATAATCAACTAAATATAGTAACTCGAAAGAGGACGTAGGTTCAAAGTACATAAAGAGTATAGTTCTCCTTCTAAAGATTTGAGGTTCTATTAATAATTTAAATGCGGAAAATAGGGTGGGCCAAGCTTTCAGTGTTGCTAATTTAAGGTTTTGAAGCTTAATTTTTTTCCTTTTTGATGCGAACCTGTCCTGCGTGTTACCTTATCACCAGGGCCTGGAATTATTTTAAAATAACCATTAATTTGCTAATGATAACGGCAATTTTACATATTTTGTAGCCTTGAAAAATGTGCATTATAGAAGGGTATACTTTAACATGGAAAATATTTCGAAATTTACAGTTTGTATTGGAGCATAAATAATTTAATAATTTTCACCATCCAAGATTGCAAATTTTACAACCCTGCGGCACATGTTGCCCGGCGTTGATTGGCTTAAAATTTTGTTTAAGTTGTGTTTTGCTTAAGTTGACCTAGTATAATTCCCTAAGTTTAAGTCCTTAAACGTTCTTCTGGCTGATCATATTACTATATACCTATGTGAAAAATTTTGTGTGAAAAATTGGCTATATTGCTGGTTTTCTGGTACAGATTTTAATCTATGTTGCACAAATAAATGCATCCTAGTGAGCGCAAATCAATGTTTCCCGTTTTAATATTGGCATTTGAACATATTTCAGATGAAAAATTTGAGGTAAATTTTCCATTTCCCAAGTCATAAATAAACTCTTAACGGATACCATGTCAACTTCTTACTATCTTAAATTCCTTGAATACATTTTTTTATCGTTATGGTTTCTCTGAGCGTTGTTATTGCCTTCATTATCTTGACTTCCTCCTTTCTTTGAGCTTTTATAGGGCAATTTGGATGTTACGCTCCTTAGCTATACATCCTGACAAGGTGCCTTCCCCGTTTTCCAAAATGCTTTCTTTTTCCAAGAAAGTGTGCCTCTCTTGGGGGTTAAGGAGATTCAAAGATACTCCGGCGGCAAATTTCCATAATTCGGACCATAAAAGACTCGGCTTTGTCAAGGATAAAAGATTCATTCCTAGAGTATGTACAGAGGAAGGTTTCGTTACCGCCCAATTTTACTACCCTAGTTTTTAGGGTTCAAGATCCTGTGCGAAGATAATTTATTTATTGGCATTTTAGAAAATAGTAAAGAAGGTATGACAAAGATTTTTTAAACCAAATACTCTTTTTAGTGGCTTTAAAGAAGCATGATAGGAAACCTTGAGGTGTATGCGGTAAATGAGAAAGATTAATGAAAAACATGAATTTAATAAGAGAAATGTGTAAATTTCATTTTTACAGTCAGCGAGAGAACATTTTGAACGTAATAAAAACTTAGTACAGGAAATGCAGGACCACTAAAAGAATTCTTATTCAGTAGTGTTGCATTCATTTCCTTGACTTAAAATAGTTGCATGAGTTTTACAATGATCCCTTCATAGTTGTGTATCTATTGATTTTTTTCATTGAAAAATCACTAAAAATATTTTAAAAAGTGAGTTGTTGCTTTCTATTATCATATAAAAAGTGAAAATTGAGGACTCTTAGCGTTAAGTTGCGGAATAACCCACACCTTATGAACCTCGGTGGTAAAAGTGTTTACTGTTAACGTGATTTATACAGATATATAGCGGATATTTATGGTGATTTACCCGCATTCAGATTTTATTTTTACGCTTTTCAGTGGAATTGGCGAAAAAATCATTTATTAACAAATATATATCTTGGAAAAAATAACCCAAAGTTTTACTGAGAAAATGCGAACCATCAGCATCCAGACTTTGTCTCCTCACCGACACAATACCATTTTCATGGACTCCTCAAATGTTGTTAAGCATTGCGTGGCTTTTGAATTATTGTGTTGTATTAACGAACACGCTATGTAGAATAAATCAACGACCCTACCCGTATCAGCAAAAGAAGTGTGGGTCAAAAAGGGTTTCTTGATGGATCGATTCTTGTTGAAAAGACCAGTCTTACAAAAGACGTTTTGGGGAGGGTGAGGTTGAGCTTTTCTTATGTTGTCTCACATAGGGGAGTGTGGGGGTTCGAGAAAATCTTACGTAAGATTTAAGTCACTTCTGATGTCGGAAATTATTTTATTATTGTCGGACGAAGATTTTTAATTTGTTGATTACTGGTACTTATTGGTAATCAAACAAAAAATGTAAACCTTAGAAAAAAGTATGATCAATTCTTAGTGATTGCGTTTGCTTTGAATCGGGAAATCTCGTTAACCGTAATCAATATCTGGCTAAAAATATTATAGGTATTTCCAAGTTTCTCTATGGGGCCTGTAATTATGTAAACCGGAGGGGTGAGATCAGTTTCTGAACACATCGACCATAGAATCCCCCGTGTATCTTTTGTCCATGAGCATGGTTACAAAAGTTTATGACTTATTACGCAAGATTTGGAGAGGAAAGCGTCATGAAATCCTACGTAGTCTAACATGGGGGACTGGGGGAGCCGGGGGGGGGGGGTTTAAATAGTGGTCAAAATCGCCTTGCGTAATGCTTGAATGGCCCCTAAGACGTATAACATGTGGCTCAGTCTTCACATAACCTTTCCTTTGCCAGCGTCGTCAATCTTTCCTCTGGCTGGTGTTAAGGCGTCACCCGCTCTGGCCCGCACAACCATTTCAATCTCAATCAATCAATCCTCAACCGTGGCCGCCACGTAGGCGACTATCCGTCTTCTTTTGTCTCCTTCCATATCCTACGTCCCGCTCCATCCCCCCTACACCCACGCCCTGGTGAGGGACCTATTGGCACCCTCTTCCTGAAAATTAGAACCGTAAAAAAATTTGATCCCCCGAGAACCGCGAATGTGTCATTGTTGACCCCTCATTTTCTTTTTGTATTTGGCCAGGAATGAATTTACTCATTATTGTCAGGTATGCCGAATTCGACGCAAACCAATGGTGTCATCTCACCTCATTTACCAATGTCAAATGAGCCGAATTCGCCAATATCAATAGTAATAAACAAATAAAAATAATATAAATGTGCTTAATTTTCTTTTCTGTAAACTTTCTCGTTTTAATGACGTGGAAGAAAAAATACATTCAAAACAATAATAACTTTGGTCCAGAAAGGGCTAAGGTAGATTCCTTATATAGTTTTAAAAGTAAGCACGATGTTTTTTTATTGATTTGGACCTGAACAGATGCACGGTATTAACTTTTAGACTTAATTATCAGGAAAATAATAGGACTTCAAAGATTGAGTTTAAAAACTTTTGTGTCTGGAGGGGATTGAAATGTTGCCTTGACGATTTTCGCCATATTCGATTGGCACATTCGCAGTGCAATGTTTTTTACATATGTGGTGGACGTCTTTGCCTTACAAGTACTTTTGGCACGCGCCTGAGTAGGACGTGGCGTCAGTGAGAGGAATGTGACATAGGGACCTTGAAACACTGATGATGTAGTAGGAAACATAAACGAGTGGAAGCTTGAAACATTGATCAGAATTGATCATACCGCCAGATAAGGAAAATTTTGATTTTTTTCTGGGGGTAGTAACACGGAAAGAGTTCAAAGTGTATTAATGAAAAAAAGAAATGTGACGTAAATCCATGGGACACTAGCGCTCGGGGTGTAAATTAATAGGAGAGAAAATACTTTAAAGTGGGCCAAAGAATGACCCAGCCGCCGTTGTAATGTAAACCTCTTCTTTCACAATGACAGTGGTTCTCCCCATTCGTGCAGGGTGGACGCGGTGATGATTGTCACAGAAAACACACTTATTTTCATCTAGGGCATTCACTCGAACGTTTTTCACACCCCGTGACGAGACCATCCTCATTTAGTTTAGAGGACCTTGTAAAACATCGAGTATATTCTTTGCTTCATTTGCTTTTGCTCGCAGATATGCCCCAAAGTGTCGGTGCTCGGTAAAAATATTTATACGTTTTTTTTTTACGAAGAATTCGTCAATCGAGTATATCCTTTATTTTATTTGCCTTTACTCGTCGAGTAGCCCCTAAGTATCGGTGCTTTGTGAAAATATTTTTACGAATTTGTATAAACTGGGAGTTCTTCAATGGGAGGTTTGAGGGTGTACCAAAGCCCGTGCAATTACAAAATTAACTTGGTGAAAATGTTTGAGTAAATAAATTGCACTACAGTCGCCCATTAAAAATACATGATAAAGTGAATGCAAGATCACGATGGGAAATATATTGTAATGGCGAAATGCCTACTATCTTGAATGTGTACTAAATTATTTATAATTTTGTGTCACGAAACATTGCTTACTTACTAATAAAATAAACCTTTAGTTAAGAGGAATCTTCCAATTTAAATGTAGCTTGCAAACATATAATAAGAATTTAAAAGCTGTATTTATTTAAAAAGTTAAAAAGTTATTTCTATTGCAATGATTATTACTCATTTACTCAAAAGCATAAAAATGTGAATTAATAATTTATATAACATTCAAGAAATTCAATATCATCTGGGTTTCAGGATCTGTTCCGGCTTCGTTTTTTCATTCGAGACACGGTTCGTTCTTCACTGTCTTTTCCTCAGTAATGCGAAGCCTGTTAAGTATACGAATTGTAGCTTAATTACCGGCGTTTGTTGAAAGAGAAAGTTCATTCTTCGCGGTCGCGTATTTCAGTCGCGATCCAGAGCGTAACGGCGCCTGTTATTTTCACCCTGTAATTCTATCCTCTCCCTGCTCAGATTTCCCACGAACCCCCGTCTGCTTTTGTCTCTCACCCCTTCTTTCTGGTCTCTGATCCACTCTTAACTCAGTCCCTTTATTGCTCCATTCTACTACCTCCTCCTAATGCTTTTCTTCTCCCTCAATTAAGCTGCTCTCGTCTGTACCCCCGTAATGCGTTTTCCAAGGAGCCCTCAGGCCAAACACGCGAGAGTGAAAGAAAAGGTGACAGCTCTTTAGTCTTAAGGTAGAACCTCTATTACAAGTACCTCCGTGTTCCCCTAATTTCACATATATTGCAGAATGAGAATTTATCCGTAAATCTGTGAAAAAACTATTGGATATAGTTGTTTATTTAGCGCCGATAGCAAGGCGATTAAACTCATCATTTTCAGCCTCCAATTACATTACCTCTATGGCAGAACGGTCGGACACC
This sequence comes from Pyrrhosoma nymphula, assembly GCA_963573305.1. NCBI lineage: Eukaryota > Metazoa > Arthropoda > Insecta > Odonata > Coenagrionidae > Pyrrhosoma > Pyrrhosoma nymphula. The sequence goes on from OY754329.1 coordinate 46,202,998, forward strand.
GCAAGTCTGCAGCTGTGGGAAAAAGTGGAATTCCCCTCCCATCGTTGAAAACTGATGTTCTCGATTAATAGCACTTTTTATAGTAAAAATTGATGAAGCAGCCGTTAAAAATCAAGGGGCTTCCTACCCGTAGGAATGTTCAAACTAATCAACTAATTCGGTGTTAAAAACTTTTTCTGTGGGGAAGGAGCAGTTGCATTGAAATTATAACATATTTAAGAGGAAACGTTTGAATAAATGATGTATACTCCATCCTGAAGTTTAAGTCGTGATGCTTCTTGAGTGCTTTAAGAATTTGGTAAGTGAATGCCCTTGTGCATATTAAAGAAGGGAAATCGAACGACGCTCTAGTATAAAAACGGTATTAAAGCGGTTCTGCCTATGCCCTGTGAAAGATAATTAAGCCCCGGATTTATAATCTCATGTTGAATATTTTTCTAAGCATTGAAACCGATGGAAATACTTTCTCTCATCAGTAACGCTCACGTCAACTAACCGACTGTTCGATGTAATATATAGAACCTAAACTCACAACTAAAACCACGATTACGTAAATGCTACAAGTATTGCGGTTAACACTAACCAGGCATAGTAAAAGCGGGCCTAGGAGTTTTTATTTTTCATTAAAAAATGCATGTCTCTACAGGATACCGATAAAAAATTATGATTCTGGAACTTACGATGTAAAATAATTTTTCTTTCTAGCACGAGGATAAATTATAGCTTTTTTTGGTCTATGTTCAAGCTCCATTCTATAGGTGTTTTTATGTACTATCTCTTTCTTTTGATTCCATTGAAATACGTGACACGCCACGTTAGACCAACTGTGACAGCGATGTGCTTCATCTGTCTCTTCACAAAAGTTGAATATATCTCATGTTTTGACTCGCACAGACCCGAGCAAGCCTTAATTTATGTGGCTTGAAATACCGCGGGGGTTTGGTTTCTAGTTACATTGTAAGCGGAAAAGACAGCTGCAAACTTGTGAATTAATTTGTTATCATGTTTTATTCATAATCTTAAATGGCTCATTCCAAGTACAGTAGAGGCTGTATTGGTGTAGGTGTCTACATTTCACATGAATTCCACGAATAGGAAGCATCACATAAGGGTAAAAGTAGGGATATTTCACAATAACTTTACTAAAACTGATGATCTCAGGCCTGACCTCGTGGAAATTATGGATATCCATGATGGGAAAACCACACCTTTGTTATTTCCACAAACTTACTTACGCTGGCACGACGCGCGTTTTACCACACTGTGGCATACTCATGTGGACATGAGTATGCCTCAGTGTGGTGAAACACGCGTCGTGCCAGCGTAAGAAAGTTTGTGGAAATAACAAAGGTGGTTTTCATTTCATGAATAACTTTACTTCCTATATGTAGCATTGGCTCCACCAACTGACGCGTACTTAATCATCATCATTAGCAGCTCTCATGGATCCGAAGATTGATTAACAGCAGTTCTCCACTCAAATCTTCTCTCTGCTAAAGGTTAAGTTCCTACTTAATTCTTCAATTTGATGTCCATAATTATTTGTCTTCTGTATTTAACTCCTGGGTCTTCTCTGCTAATTATTCTCAATAATTTCTCCTTCCATTATTGTTTCAATAGGTTTTTTGTGTCGCAGAATGTGTTACAAAAGCTTTTCTCTTCTTCTGCTCCAAATTTTATAATTCATATTATCTCTTAAACGTTTTGTAGATATATTACATAGTGGATTCTCTTCTTCCTTTACATCTTCATCATTCTACGGTAACACTATATCTCCACTGCTTCCATTTTTCTGTGCTTTGCTTCTTTTATTGTCCAGGATTCTCAGCCGTATAAGAGCCCGTTCCAAATACATGTTTTAAAGGTAAAAAGTTGGTATTTCCTCACGGTAATTTTAATAGTGCTGACCGCGGTTTCAACAATTAAGCGTTATTGCATTACCAAACATGTTCTCTAGCTCACAAAAGGTTTCGGTTGAAAAAAGACTTTTGTAGAGATCACCAAATGTATTCGGGTATGAAAAATAAGTAATGATAGTAAAACCAAGTGCCTGTTTACAATATTGTTTCGCTCATAAAACTAGGGACTATAACAGTAGTAGTATTAAGATTTATTCGTAACTATTTAGATGTCATGTTAACTAAATAGAACATATATACTAAAATTGAAAACAAAAAATGGATAAATCAACTGTTTCGCATTGTGCGCTAATCCCGGAAGTCGATTTTACTGAGAAGATTAAGGCTGGGTCATTAATGGTTTGCAGAACTCCATCATACATATTCACCACTGTTGCGTTGCCTGTGGTGATGGAGTCCCTAAGGTCCATTAGGGAAAGCAAAAGGCTACATTCAACGGTTTTTGCATCTCTGCTTATGGTAAAAAAGGGCAATTCCGTGACGGCAAGCATCTATAAATGCCATTCAATAATACTGAATAGCAAATGATACTGTCCAATCTAAAATCCACCTTTATCGGTAAATAATAGGAGGTCCATGGCGTAAAGATACCGCCGTACAGATGGCGGACGGAAAATTCCCATGAGTGAAATCGCTGGTTGCTATTTTATGCGAAGCATTTGATATCAAGATAGAAGTAGGTGAACCAAATGTAATAAATCTAAGAATTTATTTTGGATTATGCATAGTTTGAAGCGGGATACCAAAATCGATATCCCAGATGTTCTCCAGTAGCGAGTGCAGCAAATAGCAACGGTATGTATTACAAGTATTACTGTTTTATAAGCTCTTGACTTGATTATCAGTATTTAAAATTAAAAAAGGGTTGCTGTAAAATTGTATAAAGAATGAATGATTACAAGTTGACACTTAAAAAAATCCACTATGGTCGGTAATGTAATCATGGATCGTCTGTCGGTCCAATGCGCAGACCATTACGTCACCCAGGCTTCATTATCCTTGTGGCAGTTCTGGAGGATTCAAGAGAACCAGATGTTATTCCTTAGCGGTACATCAAGGATGACAACGCAAGGGAAATTATGATTTGTAAGAAGCCACAACCTGTGAAGCTGAATCATCCGAAAACTGTATTTATGTCGTTCTATAGTACTTATACCGTTCTTAGCTACGTACCGTGCCGGTCCAAGCTATTTTACGAGTGTGGGAAAAGTTATATTTGGCCGCCCCTAACAAAGTATTTATTTATCGATTGTGATTTCTTAAACCACTCGTTAATATGAGAGACACTCTAGTGTTTCAGAACGACCGTCTTAACATTTTCCTTTCCCTCCCCGCTTGGACCTCAGCTTTTAATCTGTAAGTTATCTCCCAGCTTCGAGTTTCAGGAATAAAAGTGATAATAGGGATTATTTCTATTAAACCTACCTACTTCTTGAGGGTCAGTGTAATTGCATCCGTAAATTGTTATGCAATTTAAAACGCAATTCTTTTCAATGAGTTGGCGACAAGAATGCCAATAAAGTAAATTGTTGACATTCTTTTATTCGGGTTTCTCCCGCGTTGATTCATTTTATAGACAACAGTTGCACTTACCTTACAGCTAGCGTCGTCAAGTACTAAATTAAAAAAGGTCATCAAACTCAAAATTTAGTGAACAATTCCCCTTTTTTCGCGGTTTTTCGACTATAGCTCTTAAACTAACAATAAGTCTGATCTAAAATCTGGCATTCAATTATTTTAGATCTCATTGAGACCTACAATCTGACGCTTTCCGTTTTGTTCCAACCCTAGTAGTTCAGGACCTGACGATGCTAGCTGTAATGCAAGTGGAACTTCTCCATAAAATGCATCGATCTGACGCTTTCCGTTTTCTTCTAACCCTTATAGTAATTCAGGACCTGACGACGCTCGCTGTAATGCAAGTGAAACTGCTGTCCATAAAATAAATCAACGCGGGTGAAACCAGAATAAAAGAAATTCAACATATCATCGCGGAAGCCTCCGTACCAAAGTAAATTGCTATTCCGTAGGTTTCACTCTGCTATTTGTTGTAAATTATGAGTGCGTTACTTTTACAATATTTTCACTAAATAATGTATTTTTGGAATGGAATACAAAGCAGGAAGCTGGTAACATTTTCCGACTAGCACACTTTCTGTGCCCTTTTCACTGTAAGTTATAAGTCGCAGTCAGACTGCGTGTGCCTGTTACCCACACATCGGGCCGGCACTGGCTACGATTATGATGATTTTTTTATTCTTTCAAGATACGCTCACGTAGAAGTGGCCGAAAGAAAACGTCTTTTTTCTCGAAGCAATTCCTACGTATTTTGCCTACAGCGCCGCAGGATGGAAAATCATCAAAGAGAATGAGCGTTAACCTACGACGTGACCCCTTTACAATTTCTTCTTCCGGTAAATTTAATCAGAAAATGCAGACATTTCTTTAATGAAGCCGCTGCCCGCAAGGATGATTCGTTATTCCTACTTGTTGCGGTGTTAAGCTGCGTCATTGAAGGTGCTCTCCCCTGCGGAAAATTAGGAAAATGAAATACATTGAGATCTGCTTCACTGAAACCCATTTCTCCCAGAAGAGAGGCAATCAGCGTAAAACAAGGGCCATGTTAAGTTTTGTTGCAATGTTACTTATTATCTTTTTAATTGTTACATTGGAAATGCATTAACTTGGGAATAAACATTTTTGAATGGTAATCGTGGGTCACTGAGTGCACATTTTCATAATTTTACTAATATATGGAAAAAATCTAGGACCTTTGTTAATTTAAGTAATCATTTTATCCCACAACTGCACATATAGTTTTACACTTATTTCTAATCTTTTATTATTTATCGTTAATATCCTATTTCTATATAGTTACTGGCACTGGGGACGAGAACAACTTGTTCGTATAAACCCTCGCTGATTAAGATGGCTTGCTGGTGTAGTGTAACTGGCTAACACACCTGACCGGAAATTTGGGAGATCCGGGTTCGAATCCCGGTTAAGTCAAATGATTTTTTCATGGCGAATTTCATCGTCTTTGGTTTATAACAAAAAAGTTGGTGAAAATTCAATTTTAATTCCTACGGTAAAAATTTTCCATCCAATTACGCTTGAGACATAATTCAACTACAAGTAGTTACTTACTACTAAATTAGTAAGAAGTAATCCAAAATGGGACACTTTTATCTGAGCCTTCTATATTCAGTGCACCTTATAGCAAACGAGATGGAAACGAAATTTTCTCTCTTTAAGATTTATCTACATTGGTAAATATGGAATTCCTTGACCGGAGAGTGACCACACGTACATTTTAAACTCTGACGAGAGTGTTGTGACCATTGAGAAACTTGGTAAGCCAGGTTTAGAGGATAGAGCTAGTATAGCAACTCAGCCAGCGGTGGAGACTGCTGCCAATGAAGTCACCATCGTATTTTTCACTCTCTATAAAGTTTTGGAACAATTTCTTTAAATATCGTTGATAGGTGTCACAATGAAGTATTTTAGCACATTTATTACATGAAGATATATTTTTGTGAGGTCGAAAATTCCTGAAACCTTTTCCGCCATTTTGTTGCATTTGAACAGCATACATTATAATTTTTAAAGCGCTTGAGTTGCAATAATTTTAATTACAGAAACCGTTCATTAAAATGAAACCTGCTTTTTTCCACAATTTAGTAAAGGGAGAATTTTGAAAGATACCCAAGGACAGATCTTTTTTTTAAAGAAACTCGCTCTGTTTTCAGTGATACCGATTGATAATTCTCAATTTTTACGTATATTGATGAGCAATACCAAGTGATACATTTTGATATTAGGACCATGCTAACTTTTTAAGTTTCGAACTGAAAAAAACATTTGGGGAATTCAGGCCAGATTGCTTTCAATTTTAGTCCAGTGGGAGCCGTGAACACAACGGTCTATGGACGGTGTATTTTAGTACGTCACTTTGTTGAGTAGCCCTCGAAGATTATTGCTGAAATGAGGAATCTGATTTGCACTACATCTTCAAATTAGAAGAAAATAAACTAATTCTATGCTAGTGACATCTAGAATTGGTTGCGGTTTACCTTAAAAATTTCATTCTACTAAAAATTCATCCTGATCAAGTATATAATAATAAAAAAGATTCTCACAGCACGTGTATAAATAGAAATTTCCTCATTTTACAATTATATTTCATGTTCAAAAATGTGTCGGGGCTATGCAGTACTGGCATTCTACATTCTAGGATACGTGCATGTGAAAAAATTCACCCTTACTCAAACAGGTTTAGGAGATACTGTTTGACTCTAGCTAAAGAGATACAACTAGACTAGCAACGATTACGATACTGCAACAAGACTAGCAACGATTGATATAAAATTGGAATTAAAAATGTATTTAATTTTTTCTTTCTTGTGGATATCGCATACCCTCCACAATTAGCCATAACCTTTGAAGTGAATGAAGTTACTTTACAAGTGTATCAAGAGGAGGGTGATTGCAGATATTTTCTATGCGTACCTAAATTTCTAGAGCTCCTTCCGTTTAAATGTAAACGCATGACGACGGTGAATACCGTTTTGAATGAAAATATAGCTTTAAGTTATCATTCCCTGTGATCTTCCGCTCGAGAATCTCCGTCTAACGCAGCAACCTTTCAGCAGCACAGATTTTTTAAAAACGCTTTAGCCAAACAATAGTATTGCCAAGAAATGCCTGGCACAAGCAATGTCTACGATATCAGTGATAGCCTAATGCGGATTGGAGCTCTCACGATTCATTTAATGAACACCCGATAATTATTAGAGAAAGCAATCAAGATGCTTAGAAATTAATAGGTTCGCTTTTGGCTCGTCACTTTCCACTCACGTAGGGCAGCGGATATATACCTCGATGACCTATAGTATCTCGATAACGATAACACCCAGTCTTTCATTTCATGGGAATCACAGGAGCGAGAATATTATAGCCCGAAATAGAGATAATTGGAAACAAGGAGCAAGAGCAAGGAAATGGTCCAAGGCCGTTCTTTTCCACTAAAAAAATCCTCTCTCACCACAGATGAGGGAGGAACATGTTATCTCTCTCGAAGAAAGCCTTACGTGACCAATAATGCGAGAAGTGGCGATAAGGATCTAGATAGGTTGAGAAAGCAAACGGACAGAAGGAAGGGAGACTGAGGAAGGTAAGGGGATGAAGTTAAGAGGTGGAAATTATGGACAGAAAAGACGGGAAATAGATTGGAGAGGCGATGGAGATGGAAAAAGTGAAGAAGTATCAGAGAAATTGTGATAAAAGAGAGATTGAAAAGGATTCTCGATCATCAATAACGTGATTCAAGTCTGTTCCGCACGAATCGGTACTTCAGACCGGAAGGATAGTCATCAGGATGTGAGTGGAAGGTAAGACGGAAAGGCGGAGATGAACCCGGCGCCGGCATTAGCTTGCTCTTGAAGATAGACGCCAAGGAATAACTCAAGTTTATCCTCTCGACGGACGATTAACCCGGATTCATTGCTGTGGTAGCGGACTCAAATCGTCATCCGTTCAACCTTGGGTCACGGGTTCGAGTCCCGCCTGGACGTGTTTTCCTCCACTCTGGTAATGTGTGTGTGTGTGGTACGACTCATGAGTTAAATGTAAGAGAGGACTACCTACTTCTTATTTCGCTCTTAATAAATTCGCATTATTATTATTATTTATGCCCGCAACTATTTTAATCGAGTTTTTTGAGTCACATTTATTAGTTGAGGATGACCCTTTAAAAAAACAGATGTAAAGTCCATTTTTCGATCTACTAAGTCGTTTTCGAGAGAATCAGTGGGTGTCAAAGTGACATTTGGGTAGTAAGTCCTGGTAGAGGTACACTAAAGATTATTGTCATGCGACAACTACGGAAGTATAATTTAAAAACTGTTGAGCATTTTTTTTTCTTTTTGTTCTTTGCTTATGTTTAGATATGCAAAAATTAACCATGACTTTTACGTAATCAACTACCAAGAGAAAACATGATTAAGTGTAAATACGACCTGTGACTAATTGCGAAAGTGACTTATTGTATATTAATCAACCATACTTTCTCTTCTCAAAGAATTCAAAATAAAAAACAATTTTCCAGTAGGACATAGGCCCGACTGGAGACTAATGGTATAAAAATACCATTTGGGAATATATGGGTCAATTTTTGTGTGAAGTTCTCACGTCACTGATCTCAAGTAAGGATCGGATTACAAATTTTTCGTACAAACCGCCGCTGAAATTCGCCTTGAATTAAGATGGCTTGGTGGTGTAACTGACTAACACACCTGACCGGCAATTGGGAGATCCGGGTTTGAATCCCGGTCAAGTCAAATGATTTTTGCATGGCAAATTTTATCGTCTTATCTTTGCAGCCGTGCGCGTGACTCCGTGTATCATTTGTGTAATCGCAATTATTGGAAAACTATTTTGTTGTTTACTTCAATTGGTTTCGTTGATAAGTTACATCATCGTTACTTCTTTTAGCAGCAAAATAGCAGTCGTGAGCAATTAAATAGCTTGTAGAAATCGCAGTTCTATAAATCTCCTTTCAATCCTAATCTGAGACGGCTGTTCAAAGCCACGGGGCAGTTAACCGAAGTGAGGGAAGCGATGATAAAGATATTGGTGGCTTCATGGCCAAATATATTTCCACCGTACGACCCTGTAAAGCAGGCAATAACAAGATGGGCGTATATGTAGAAGTAGGAGTTGTGCGTGTATTCATATTCCGACCTCAAAATGCTTAACACCAAACCAGTCTTTCGCAAAACTCCCTTTATCAATTGGAATTGTAGAAACCTTTAGTAATCTTAGTTTCAGTGTCAATTATTAGCAGTATTTAATACAAAATATTTATACATTTCATATTTGTCACTCTTAATCGTTTTAAATCGATAAAATAAAGATTCCATACATCCATTATCTATTGATGCATAAAAAGATTAAATTAATTATAAAGGAGAATAAAAATATAAGTACGGAATGCTAAGAGAATATTTCAAGTGCTTTTAAGCTTTCGGACTATTTTCTGGCAAATGCTTCGTACACTCTTGCAAATTATTTAAGAATAAAGATTAAATTTGGACCAATTGTAGTTAAAAAGGAAAAAGTAGTCCATCCAATAGAATGAAATCAATTTTTTCACGTGATATGTGTCAGGATCAGGGGCAGATCCACGGGAGGGGGGGAAAGGTGGATATTCCCACACAAGAGGGCAGGTGAGAAAAATAGCATAGGATAGCAAAAAGCATAGAAGATAGAGTAGGATAAGAACTTCATTTTACCAACATGTCAATCGCATCGATGAGTGATAATAATATTGTTATCTCTCCAATGAGGATGGACTGTCTTTAGGTAACATGTTTTTCGGGAATTTCGAGTTAGAAACGTGTTCAAAAACTAACATGTAATTTTGATTATGCATAAGCGCAAGTTTAAGAATGTTTTTCAAGCCTTACTTAGAAAGAAGTGAAAACAGTTGCAATTATTACAAGGGGATGTCCTGTATTTGCAAAAAATTCTTGTTTAATCACCCTAAACATTTCTTTACTCCTTCAGAATAAGAGATGTTTCTTCCTGCCACCACATGCATATGGAATATTCCTACTATTTCGTGGTATATTTTGTAACTAGTACTTATTAGTAGTTCTGCGATCTGTCACAACATGGAATGTGACTTGGGACTCTCATTATGAGTAATTTGTTGTCAACGTTTCCATAACTAGTGACATGTCCATTAATGGTGCTATTACCCCATCACTGTAAGAGGCTCCCGTGTAAATAATTCATGAAGTACTTGAGATTCGTAGAATCTGTATTGCTCATTATAATATATAAAACTCCCGCTCCTTAAATCCCACTAATTGTAAGACATCCATTATTTTGGTAGTAGAGACGTAACAACCAGTGATTTTAATTAGCTCCCTAAAATTATCGACAGCCAAGTTATCCCCTGCAAAAATTCAGTTCTGAACCTGGGCTTGACGTAACCTCTCTTAGAATACGCATGTTGTCGATATATCAACCAGAGTCAATAAAATAATAAAATGAGTTATTAGTTGAAATGCCAAAGAGAATTTATTTCTCATGCCATTCAAAAACAGCTTGTTTTTACTCTATAGTTCCTAATTATTTATTATTTTTCACCAGTTTACAGTTTACTTAACCGAGATATTATAAAAAATTGCATTACCTTAATTCATGTGTTGGATGTTTTATCGAACTTTGTAAGTTGAACAACGAAACGTAGGAAATTCTTTCTCGGCGGTCTTGAATTTTTCCTTGGGGTATTTTCATGTTAAAACAACAAAAATAAAAACGAAATTGCTCTTGACTTCTCTGATTTCGCTTACATTTGATAAGATAAGATATGATAAAGAAATTTATTTCACTGCCAAAAAATACACTACAATACATAAAAAACCAGTGAAATTAGTCACCCCAGAAGATACAATCTTATATAGGGATTACCATTCAATGAATATAAGGCAATGCTCGGCAGTACATTATACGACATTAGCGTAAAACAAAAATAGCTCATTTATGACTCATCTAACGTGTCCATATAATATGAAAAGACGTATCTGAACAACCTTCGTAAACCAATACAATCAGAATACAATAATAGAAAATATTCATAAACAAAAATATATTCAAATAAAATTTGTAGAAAAATAGAGTTATATAAACAATGAACCAATACAAAATACAATAAAAATACAATAATGGAAAATATTCTTAAACAAAACTATATTCAAATAATATTTGTAGAAAAATAGTTATATAAACAATAAACATAATCCGTGGACCTCTTGTCTTGAAGAAAATCAAGTAATAGTCTTAAAAAGAAATTCAATATCTTTATTAAGAAATAACCAGCCTCTCGATTTATACGTAAAGACAGCTTGAAAGCTTACAACAGTGTACTTTTTGTCATAGCTTATCATACAGTTTTGGGGCTAAATAATTTTAAAAGTGTTTATAAGCTTCAATTCTAGGTTTTGGAACAAAAGTAATTTGGTGGCATCTCAATGTTTTTGTGCAGGGGCATGGTTTATTTTTCTGTCCACTGCGATTGTAAAAAAATCTTAAGACTTTATAAACAAACAAATGTCTAATTGGGAGGATTTTTAACCTTAAGAATTTCCGGACGTATTTCGTTTTACAACATTATTGGCCATGTACAGTTGTTTTCAAAAATATGCATCCGTTGCCTTAGTTATGAGAGTATGAAAAAATGAACTTCTCGTCAACTTGTTTGATTTGTTCTTATTATCTCCAGACATGAACATCTGGTAGTGTACAGAAGAGACAGAAGTTCAAGAGGAGGTGGGGTTGCATTGCATTGCAAAAGAAATTCATAGCTTTGTAAATATTATTGAAAAAGACCATTAGTTATTGAGCGTAACTTTATTTAGGCCGCACAAAAAAAGAAACTTATGGATAACTGCAGTATATTGACCCTCGGGAGGAAGTTTGGAGGTACTGGAAAGACTAATTAATATGGCAGTAGATGGGAAAAAAAGTGGACATGAAAACAGTGATTGCGGAGGATATTAATCTACCGCATGTGGAATGGACAGGTAAAGGGGTAAGCAATGGCAGGGACCAATTATTAATAAACAATCTAATAAGGGAAGGTGACTTTATTCTGATAGTTGATTGTCCAACAAGATGCTATAATATAGTCGATGTCTATTTAGTGAAACTACTTAATATCTATAGTTGGTATGAAGTCTTGCAGGGAATTAGCGACCGTTCTGCTGTTATGTTACGTCTGAACTTGAACTATGAGGCAAATACGGCACAGGAAAAAAGGTAAATCTATCAATTCCGTTAGGAAAATACATAGGAAAACAAAACCTTTATAAGGCACAAATATCCAAAATGGGTCAGTGAACGAAATTTAGAACATCTCACTTAGGTGAGATCACGTCATAAAATACGGAAAATTACGTCATTTTTCATTGTTCCACTCCGCCACCCAGATAGCGAGACCATCTTCGGCTCTCAAGTGGTGATCTGCAGGTCTTTCGCTCGCTCCCGCAGTTTAAACTCTTGATCCGTATCTTTCGACACTTGATCCGTTTTATTTGCCTCCGCCTTTCATTAGTATCATCTCACCTGTCGTAAGAAACGTGAAATGGAGCCACCATCGGACCTTGGTTGATCGTAAGTCGATCATTAAGAGAGCAAAACGGGTCTCCCGCCTTCCCGCATAGAGTCATTAAAAAGGTGATATTACAAAATAATCCCCCAGGAATGCCATAAATCAAGTGTTTATGTTTTTAAAAAAAGGGGAAATTGGAAGATGTCATTTTTTCGATTTGTCATGAAATTGACTCAAATATTGATCAGGGATGTAAATTAATATTTAGAAGAGAAGAAGGGGCATTGTTGAGGGAGAGACTGATTGTGAGATGAAAGATTGGAATAAATCAAATTAAGAAAACTGCATTAAAATAATTGACTCATGAAAACATCGTTGAGCCCGATAAATTCATTGGTCACGATGATCTTTGTTTTTAAATATTTTGACTCATTTCTACTTTTTTGCTGGCGATGAAATCACACGCGCAATCTCTATTATCCAGAACCGTTTCGTTAGAAGAGTAATATCTATGACATCAGTGTGTAGACTACAGTAGTCCACCCAAATCCAATGTATCTGTGCCAATAAGTTAAAACTTTGCCCTTTATTTTCTCAGTAACCACTGATAATATCACGCATGTTATCATAATATCCCACTTCACACTAAATCGTATTCAACTAGCCTATGGAAGCCGTTTGTAAGAATTTTCGCCGATAAACATACCCTTAAGTAACTTTAGAATTAAATTCACACTAGTTATAATTTTTGCAAAATCTTATTCAGCTTTCCACCGAGAAATTTAAATTCTAATTTGTGCTGAATAATACGTACGCGCATTGTGTGGACACGCCGATTAGTTTGTACGAATACTTAAGATCAAAAGTCGTCAAATTTTGTGTGACCTACCGTTTTGTTTGGGCGTTTCTCATTCATGTTGGTTAGTATTTCTTGTAAGTAAGTGTGCAAAGGAAATCCATTTCACTCGATAATTATTTTACCTGCCCCATAATTTTCTAAAACCTTCGCTGAGTATTTATGTGATAGCAACTGAAATTTATTTTAAAAAGCCCTTGTTTTGATTAACCACTGCTTCATTAGAGAGCGTTCTACCTTGTTTTTCCCGTAAAAAGCAAAATATTCCTTTTTGAGGTGAAATGTTTTTGGTTTGCCTGGCAACACTTTTTGAATTTTTGAAGTACAACATGATTTCAATGAAAATCCGACTTCAAAACCTTTTAATTACTCCATAAAACGGAATCTAACTTTTATTTAAACTGGTGTTAGATATCAATAATTTCATCTTCATATACTTGGGCCACCATTGAATCATTGGTCTTGAACTCGGTGTATTATGTTGAACGTTTCTGCATTTTACGAGGATTGGTGTAAAAGTAATCCTATAACCACAATTCAACGATACAGAGATGCTGGCAAAGCAGGATATCTGAGAGTAGTGACCTTGCTAATTGGCTTAAGCTTGAGTGGGTGACGGGTATGGGAGAGTAAAGAGAGGCATACGGAGATAGATAACTCGCTGAATGTGGCTTCCTTCCCAATCTGGTGTACCCTTGACCATATTCAGGCGTCCGCAGATCGTGGATAGAATGGGCGGAGGGAATTAAACAAACTCATATTAAATGCTGTTAAATAAATCGACAATTGGCATGATTAAAAAATGCCGGTATAGCAATGAGTATAATATGTGTGGCATCAGGTTCACATAAGCACGCACGCATGAGCGTGTACACACACAACCATACATTCATACAAAACTTTCAAATCCCCCCCAAGGTTACCCTGGTCGGGATAAAATGCTTTCCGTTCAAATTGAACAAAAGTTGGAATAGTTCGTCAACAGTTTTTATTTGTCACTCAGTGCGAATGCGTCACTATTAGGCACAAGTGTTCTCATCGAGCGAGGGAATTTATGGTAAACTCAACGATTTCTGAAAGTTTCTGCTCTGAGGAAAGTTTCTTGTTCGACCTCTAAATTCCAAATACCGAATGGCATTGTCACTTAGGTGTCGCCACAAATTCCGAAAGTTTCCGCTTGAATTAACTGGAAATATAAGGTGAGCATTCCTACGGCAAGGTAAACAATCCCTTAGGATTTAGGAACGGTGGTGTTGAGTTTAATTGACTAGGGCTAAAGTTCTCCAGCATTCGATGAGGTTCAACTGTCTCACAAATACTCGCCATACATTCGGGACCCATTTGTTGGAATTGTTCGAGAATTTGCTCTCTCTTTCACTGTCCCGCATTTTTGCGTCACTTTCCAAAAGTTACTCCTATTGTGAATGTTTCGTTTCATGTGATAAATAGGTAGTTTTTTGGTTAATTTGAGTTGCAACCTACTACCAAAGATGGAATGTGACTGGGATGTTTCGTCACAGAGGAAACCTAAACTAAAACTAAAATAATAAAACTTGGTTTTGTCCTCTTAACTAATTTATTGTTAAACCCGTTTAAATGTCAAAGTGTCATTTTCATGCACTAAGGTCAAATGTCTTGTACCTGAAGATGTCACTTTGACGTTGGAACGCGTTGCACAATAAATTTTTCAAAGGACAGTATCAAGTTTTACTATTTCAGTTCATTAAGATGTTCCGTCACATCTCACCAGATATCGTTGAATATATCATTAAACTTAAAGACCACCCAAAGTAATTAAAAGGCACTGGTTGGATACTGGAAGGTAAAAGTATTGAGGAAATGGACACCAATTCCGTGAAAATTACAACTGTTCTTTTACCGATAGTGACCATGCCGATGCATATAAGAAGTGTGGAATAATATACAGACCACCTTCCTCTGAATACGTATTTTCGTCAGATTAAAAAACTCACCCTATTCTTCCACAGCCCAGTATCTGGATGATTCTCCGAGAGCTGAAAGCTAGGTTATTTCTAGACCAACTGCTCCGCCCGTTCCGTGACATGAGATTGATACAGCTCCGGAACGAGAAAAATCACGAGAGCAGCACAGGAGAGCTACGAGAGTTATTGAAAGTGCACAGATCCGGAACAGTGGGAACGAGAAAACTCGGAGAAGAACGAATGGGTCATTTTTCCCGGATCTATGATTTCGCAAATCCGATCACGGCATCCAGTCGTGACGAGAAAAGGTCATAGTGACAAAAACACAAGTTGTGAAATCATACCTCAACTACGATTATAGATCTTTCCTGCGCGTTTTCGCTACTTAAGGGTGGGATTACGATCAGCTTTTCCTGACGTGTCGTAATCGGGAGGTAGCGTTTTTTCCGTCAACGAGGAGTGTATTACGATTGAGGAGAGTATCAACGCCCATTGTTGACCTATTTTGTAAACAGAGCACTAAACGGTTGCGAAGTAGCCTTTTATTATATATTTTTGTATCAAAATATAAATTATCCGCAAAAATACGTACTAATACTACTCCATGAAGGTCAATTATGTTTAACTGTAAAGTGTCAAAGTGAGATGGACTAACTGGAAATGAAACTTAGGGAAAAATTGAAGAAAAGCTCTCCCCTGGCTTTGAAATGGCATAACGGCAGAGGCAGACATTGATAAAGTTCACTCATCGTTCATTGATATGGACTTTAACTTCCGCCCATCGTAATTTGCTCTACTAAATAGCGATAAGCAAACCTTGTATGCACCGACGTCCGTCCAAAGGACAAAAAGTTCGCCCACATGTGATGTATTCCGTCACACACTGAATTCTCGACGCCAACCGTCGCTCCAGCGTGATCTTGGCCTCTAGTTTCTCCAGCCTTTTAGCTGATTTGCCATCCCATAAGGCATTCTGTTGGGAGTGAGCCGTTATTTTGACAGCTGCGTAGACCATACAATTGACCGTCCAGAGGTCCGACGTTTCTGTCAGGATTTCGTCAATGAGTCCATTCAGCTGGGGCAGGTGGTTACCCCGCCGAGAGATCTTGGGGTGGATATCTCTCTGCCTAGTTTGCCCTTCATCATAGTTTATTGTGCTTAATAAACGCGATCGTAGTCCAGAGACGGCATGATCAACTTCCTCCCCAGTTGGAGAGGAAGCTCTCACTTAGGGCGTTGGAGAGGCTGCCTGTGCCGGGGAGGGTGGTCTGGCCGGTGGTGTATTCCTTTGAACTTGCGGCTGGTGGAGAGCATCCTTTTTTCTGAGGGTGGTTGCCATAATCGCGTAAATTCTGCTTCGATAGGTGGTCATGTTCTGGATGCATCTCACAACTCAAAAAGTGCATCCTTGCCATATACCCCCTGCGATCGGGCTCGCTGGCAGCATTGCGTGCGAGGAGGTCACTCCTTTGGGCTTCCGTCCACTGCATACTAGCTCCCTTAACGTTGTTGGTCTTGTTGCCACTCCCAACTCGACTGGGGCCCCCATACAAGGTTGTGAGGGGAGTTTTCGTTTTAATTCGTTTCGGAGCCAGTTTAACTGCGTGTGGGGTGGTTAGCCTCACACGCAGACGGCTACCTGTAGCCGGCAAAATTTGTACTAGATACGCCACGAGGAGGCAGGTGGTCCGCTTTCGTACAGCTTTATTGTTATTATTACAATGTTGTTACTGTTGTAACATTACCATCCGAGTCCCCGGAAAGCAATTAGTAATATTATAATGTAATATGAAAGAGTAATATGTGAGATACGACTGTTTAATCCTAATTTAGCTCTAAATCTTGACGCCATCATTCTTAGTATTATTACCTTTGTTTACTCTTACCTTTCCTCCGGCTCAATTGCCTTAATCCCAAATGAAACCTCCTCACCTTCACTAAGCCTTTACCCCCTACGATCAAGCTCAGTTGATTAAGTGAGATCCCAAAATTCTGTAGTCTATGTAATTTTTACCTGGGTAATGACGCTGTGGTTGTACTGGAATTGTATTGAGTGTTTCTCTTCATGATGATGAATATCAATATGTTCCACTAAATAACTGGTTCCATCCATTTTTTCCTAAAAAAATTAGGGGTGTGTAACCAGTAATGGGAGATTGTTTTGTACTGTAAAGTATTTTTCAATGCAGAATTGGTTGAATTAAAAAATATGTATTTTCGTTTATAGCGAAAACTTCACTGTTAAATTTTTCGCACCACTTATTATGGCATTTAATTTTATCTCGAATATTATATACTCGCACTTTACCCTAAGAATTTTAAGAATGACTAAATAATTCCTCTCGAGTTTGCGGGAAGAGTGAGTGCTGATATAAACTCCGCATGGTGAAAATTTCTTCATGATATTTCAGCTTACTATATTTTTTTACCCGTAGCATAGGTTTTCAAAGTTAAACTTGGTAAAGTAGTCTGAGCCTTTTATTTTCTAACAATCTCTTTTATTCCCCAGGTCATTTACTCCCGGTGCTTCGTGTGGGGATTAATTTCCGGTTGTTTCTCCTGGCTCTAAAACCGCGTTAACGGCCCATGAAGACTGAAAGGCTATGGTGAGCCCAAAGCCATTAACTTGTGCTTGCCGTGTTGTACTACTGAACGTGTCCGTTTTTCAGGTAAGTAACCAACCTATATATATTAGTCGAGCATTTCCTACATTTCGGATGGAAAAGAGTAACCCTTAGGAAAATGTCCTTTGCGTCGTTGTCATAGATTACATAGGTACTGGATGCTCTCAAGCTGTAAATAGAGCCAGAAAATAAATTCGCTTGAATTTTATAAGCTGATATCTTTTGAGAGAAGATGAATTATTGTACCTTCTTTGCGAGAATGTTGATATAAAAAAAAGCGTTAAAATTAAATTAGGTTCAAACTATTTGATATTATGAACTTGTGAAAGGATTTATTTTAGATATTCCTCTCATTGCACTACCTTTATAGATAGTCCATAAGTATTGAAATCTGCCGTTATTGGGATGAAAAACTTATCATTATAATAATTTTTGTTCGTTTTCTTAAATCTCCAAGAATAGAAATATGAAAACGCTGTTGAGTCATAAAGGAGTATAAAGTGAGGGTTTTCATCTCTTCCGGCCGGAACCGCATATGGTAAACAGTTTTTTCCTTCTGCGTTTTTGATAGCCATAAGCCTAATGCATAAATTATTAATAAGAAGGTTCGTTGGAACAATGTCTTCCATAAATCGCAGACCCACAATTAATGTATTGCGGAGTGGTTCTAATTTCCGAAAAGTAAGAAAATTAATGGGCATCAATTATTATACCTCTTTACCGGTTGGCTGCAGCCACTTATTTATTGGTCTGCTTTGGACTTGACCGAAGTTGTGATCCGCTGTGTAATGCTAAAATCGTCAAGCTTAATTCACTGTTCGTGTCGTCTTTTAATAGACTGCAATGCGATGGCCATTCCATAAACCTAGCTATTTTCATTTAAAGAGCGGAGAAAAGATAAAGGCTGCATGACCTTTCCCTCTCTGCCTTTAGGTCTATAGTTAGGGCTTCAACAGAGTAATTATTTCAAGCAATAGTGAAACTAATTTCCGTAATAATAGTAATTATTTCACCAGAAGGAAAATTCGAGTTCGGAGTGATCCCATGGAAAATCATCTCACCATTCCGTTCCGTCCATTTTTTGGCCTTGTTTCGAAATATCCTTTGCAATTAATTCTCAGCTGATATTGGTGTTCGCGGAATCTGAATTGGATTTAAAAAAAGTGTATTTTAAATGGCGTTGAATAGCTCGTGGGCACAGGCAAAATGTAACTCGAAATGGCAGACATTGGTGTATCCGCTAGATAAGATTTCGGAAGCGCTTGCTTAGCAGGATTCATTCGAGGTGTTTATCCAATTGAGTTGATGGAATGTATTCCATTATAGGACTTCATAATAGAGTACTGAGCAAATTTTTAACGCCATTCCGGGACTGTTGACCCTATGCGGGTTTTTTGATTATGCTGGGCTTGCCTCCATTGTCTCAGTCCCCAGCCATAGCGTGCATGGGAGTTATGAACGGATTCCCGAGCTCTGATTGTTTGGGCATATGAGCTAGATCACCCATTGATTTATGTATTGCTATTGTATAAACGTAAATATTTCTAGTGACCAATATATATGACATAAAATATTACAGTGAAGTGACTAAAGTTTTAAATTATTGAAACGAGTTATTCTGAAAAGACTATGGCAAATGTTGAGAAAGCACTTGCAAAATCAATCGGCAAGATCAAGTCAATATTTATAATTTAAAATTCATTTTTGAAATAGAGCTAGCATATACTCTTTCAGAATAAAAATCTTATAAATTGCATGTTGTATATGGAATTCGCTAGATAAGGCTTAATGATGAGGAATCGATCCATCCAGAAGGGAAATGGGCACATTTTGAATCCACAATTATTTTTGTTTTATTACTGCCTAAATTTCAATGACTTGCATGAGAAACGTACGTTGGTGTTGAAACCTTGGGAGTAACAAACAAAACTTTTGCGGAATCTACATATTTTATAATAATTTCCATCCTAGTTGCATATTACAGTTCACAGTCGAAATGCTTAACTTGGAACTGCATGAGTACCTTAGGATTAGCACCATCCACAGAGTAAAAGTCTGTGAACGTAGCAAGAACCAAGTTTCTTTGAGGAAGTTAAATATTTGTGACTTAGAAAAAAATATCCAAGGGAGATTTACGAAAAGCCTCACAAGTGACTTTATGCGTATACTTCAATGAGGATAGAGAAGCGACACAGGACATAGTAATGAATGGAAATAAAAGTGATTCATTGTCAAGTAAATTTCGTGTACCACGTAGATGGTGACGTATTCATAGCCGCAAGTCAAGGGGATGTAAATGCTTCCTTGGGATATACATCTATGGAGATAAAGGTGAGCATTGTGAAAATTGAAATATTTGACAGAGAGAAGCTAAAGTTTACATGAGTAAAAGTGTGCATTAGGTGGACGCAGACGTTCTGCTTTAGCGGCGATAGATTTAAATAGAGGCACTTGGATTTTTTAACGGTCACAACAAAAAAATTTAAAATATGTCAATTCTCACTCCGAAAGAAAATCGGAAAAGTGTGGCTTAGCAGCTGCGCCATGTTGTCGAACATCAGCGTTTCTTTCTCGTCCAATGATTGCGCTGCATTCAGCTACTTTTTCCGCCACTTAATCAGTACTACACTATCTTTCTGCTCCACAGTACACAGGGTAGCCGCAGAAGTCTGTGTACACCTTCAGGGCACCTTTGCTTAAGGTGACCATACGCACCGGTTTTGAGGTATTTATTCTGGTGTGGAGAATGAGTAAACAAAAATATTAATTTGTATTGGTGCAAACATTTTCAATTGCGAGGAAATTATAATCTACTTTCACATTGGAACTAAAAATATGTATCTTTTAAATTTAAACGAAATAATTTTTTCCCTTTATATTTTATATTTTCGATTGACTTAATAAATGATTGATATGATCTTCCTATATTTATAATATCCTAAGCTCTAAAGGAAGCTGCACCAATTGAGGTTTGGACAAAGTGAGTCAAGGAGGACTGGGAGGACAAAGAGTGAAAAGTTTTCAGACGCTTCACTTGATTAGGGAAACATGAAAGGGAAATAGCCTATGCTACAGATGCGCTGTGAAAAGAGAAATCAATGCGTGTACAATCGGTCATCTATGTCAAGGGTTTATTATCTTAGCTGCATTGATCCCTACGGAGGATGGCCAACGCTAGTATAGGGCTAATGAAAAGGCATCAACTGCACTCAAAGAGGGCACTGTTGGAGACAACGAGGTGGCCAGGGAAAATTACCGTCGTGGACGTCGTAACATATGGATCAGTGACACGACCCTATGGTACAGATAATGATGGTATCCTTTGACATGTGGAGAAAGAGGTGGATGAAGATTAAAAGGCATTGATACTATGATAGTCGATGGAATATTCAATGGACTAGATGAGAAAGGGCCGAAAGCCTTTAAGATGTAATAACAGATGAATAGGACACATAATTAGGAATGTATTCATGAGGGACCTTAGGTAATATTTGCACTTTTGAGGTGAGTATAGTTTTGAATTTCAGAAGTTCCAAAAAATCTTAGGGATTCCACAGAAACATATCTTCTTACAACCGGTTAAAAATGGATTTCAAGTAGTTTAAATTGATAATTGATTACCGAAGTAAATAATTTAACCACGTTGTCATCATTTACACGACAAGTTTATCAGCGTTTGGAAACTAAAGAATTTACAGTGAATTACAGAGCTGCAAAAGGATCATATTTATTAGATGCAACAAAAGAATTATATCAGGGAATTACTATAATCTTTATGCCAACCGACCGTCCATTATGAAGTTTTTTATGAAGATATTTCTCCTCAGGATTTATTTTATCAGTGTGTATTACAAATGACCGACTCTTGGCAATGTTGTTTAATATTCACTTCTGGCTCGGAATGCGAATTGGGGTATGCTATTTTTTTCCCGCTCTCATCTAAAACGTCTTAGGTACTGTCATTTTGTGATCTCGTGCACCCACTGGTATTCTTGGAAGTGTTATTACTGTCGTGTTATTTCCCTGTTGATTTAATTTATTTTTGAAATTTTCTGATGTTTTTGATGTTGTTGATGCCATTTATTTCTTTTTTTATCTTATGTCTCCCTCAAGGGAGACAGTAGATAACAGCAGATAGTATTGGGCCATTCATATGGGGGACATAGGACAAATATTCGAAAAAAAACATTTGTCTCCAATTGATTTAATGGCTAACTTAGCATGCCAAACAATAGAAATTTATTTTCAAGAAGTGGGATATGTAATATTCCACTGCATTTAAAGATAGCTTGGAAAGTATGGGTTACCAATTTTTGGGACAAATGAAACACAATTTCCGTCGATATATGGGTACGATATGTTTCTATGGGTGGAATCGTGGTGAAGCTACATTTGAAAGGCATTGAAGGGTGGAAAAATTCATGAAATTTACTTATATTTGAGGGGAAGCACGACAGCAGTATTTTAATGATCCCAAATATAAAATACATATGCCTATGGGCCATCCGCTGGCATTTTCGGTTGCTTGAAAAAAACAACCAAAAAGTCACTTGGTTCAAAACGGCGTTATAGGAGGTTTTACCTCATCTTACATTTACGCTAATCTCCCATGCATGCAATTCGTCTGGAAATATGAAACTATCTATAACGGTTTGTTGCTTTCCATCGAGAAAATCAAAACGATTAATTTCGTTAAATTAGGGTAAATCTGCTGAAATACTCCTGTGCGTCGCATTGGCAGCGATACCGATCCATGGTGTTATCCACCAGTTACCCGATAGCGTAGCAATTTGACGCCACATAGCGAGCGTGATTATAAAGAATAAATATTTCCATGAAATAAAGTTGTTTATTGACATAATTCTTTCCTTGCATATTGAACAATAATAAATTAGCGTACAATTAGTTTTCAGTAACAATGCAAATTGTTCATTGCGGATCGGGATAATAAAGCATTAGAAGAGCTAACATTCCCCAATTTAAAAGGGTTTTGAGGGGCAAAACAAGGGAATGAGGAATCCCCTGACAATTTCGTCATCCACTCTCGCTTTCATTTCTATCCTCCATTTTGCTTTCCAGTAGTGATTCTCAGCTCTCCATAAGGCACCCTTTCCATTACCCTATTAGAACTTTGACGCCGTCACTTACAATTTTGCTCTGGAAGTTACTAAGTGGCTGGTGGACAGGGTGAGGAAAGTGCTCGCACCTTTTTTATTCAAGCCGTCACACCTGAAGCGCCAGGGGAATTAGAAGGATCCTTAAGTCCGGTGTTCGATTTATTAAACTTGACGTTATTTTTCAGGGACAGCCATTACGAATTCGCGATGAGACAAAAATATTCCTTTCAAGTTCAATCAAGCGCTGCTTGGGGGAAAATGGAGACTTTTAAATTTTACGAGAAAGCAGAAAATACATCTGTATGTATGCGCTGATACTAAGTGCTCCTGTGGAGTTGGCTGAAATGTGTAAACATTAGGTGAGACAACATCAATATAACTTGGGCGAAATTTGAAATTTTCATTCGTATGCCAACTAGAACAGCATGATTACTGTTATAACTAGATTCCCCCTTTTCCATTATACGGGAAAATATTTACTTAAAATATTTTGTCAATGTTTGATCCAATATTTATTGCAGAAATTTGGGAAGAACATGGTATAAGATGGATATCATGTCCCACAGGTGGAAGCTCTTTGAAAAAAAGCACCATGGGCTGGGTT
Organism: Pyrrhosoma nymphula; assembly: GCA_963573305.1. Taxonomy (NCBI): domain Eukaryota; kingdom Metazoa; phylum Arthropoda; class Insecta; order Odonata; family Coenagrionidae; genus Pyrrhosoma; species Pyrrhosoma nymphula. The sequence continues at coordinate 46,226,178 of OY754329.1, forward strand.
TTACAATTGGCCGTGTGGGTGTAAACTCTTTTGATTTTATTCAAAGAACGATGCTATATTATTTTTAGTAGCTAAAAGGAGAGTTGTCTAGGATAAGAAGCATTGCATTTAGCGCGAGGAGGGAGCTGATTATGGGGACCTTGGGTAAGATTATAAAGAATAGTCTGGCAAAAACTTTAATATGGAGTGTAGCGTTGTACACTGCGGAAACTTAGACACTGAGAATAGAAGAAAGGTGGAAGAAGAGGAAGAAGAATGTAGAATTGATTGGTATGGTGGGTGAAGAGAAGAAACTTCTGATGGAGATTTGGAGATTGCAAAGAAGGTGGTTGGTAGAGGTAATGAGGAGCGAGGGGCTGCTGAATACCGTGATAGAGGGGAGTATGTTGGGTAATCGGGGAAGGGTAAGAAAGCGTATAAATTTTATGGACGGGGTGAAGAGAGGTAGGACGCATGATGCTGAGATGGAGAAAGAAATGATGTGGGTAGATTGGGGTCTGCGCCTGTATAAATTTAGAGGTTTTTTCTCTCTTCCATTTAAACCTACCTTTACTGGTAGAGTAATCTTAGGAATAATAATAATAGAGTCTGATTCCTAGGGATAGTGGTTTGGTGAAAGAAACACTTTTTAGTCTCAATCTCGCCCTAAAAAAGTGAAGTATTTGACATATTTTCCCAGGAATCCAAAATGTGACACTTCTCTCTAGAAATATCCGAAATAGTCGCACTTATGTGAAACTTATAGTGAAACTTGTCGTAGAAGAGTACGTAGATTTAATTAATCATTTATTTGTTTAAATTTCGGATTGAGCAGTAACTATTGATATTTTAATGTTATTTTTAGAAATATATATTGAAGGCTAAAACTAAAAATGATGCCGAGACACTGGAAAATAATGATGCAGTATTTTCACTGCCGATCAGCACTTTGACAGTCTTTTCTCAAAATGAAACTACATCATAGCGGAAATTATCTCAATTTTACTTCACTCATGATCTAAAAAGCATAATCAATTTCAGATTAATTTCTGTGACGGGATAGAAATGAAATTTATCTAGTTAATGCAGAATCCCTGAAAAGCTCGACTTTTGTTTCTAAAAAAAAGAGAATTTTATCCTTATTCACTTCACTTATCGGCTCACCTTTCATTAGTATTAAATAAGTCGTAGTTTTTGTGAAAAATACCTTGAAAACAAAGAAACGGCAGACTTTAGATAGGTACGTGTTGCTTGGTCTTATTGGTTGTTTCGATCACACAATCGGTCACTTTCCACATTCGTGCTCTTTTTGGTTATATTTGATCAGGCCTGTATTCTCTAACTAGAACCCAGGCGTGAGATGCATGAAGAAAAATCTTTTGTAAAGATACAGTCAGGATATTGGGACTATTTTCATGATTATTGGTCTCAATTATTCTGATCAATTAATTTTTGAAATTGATATACTCCTTTAAAAAATATTTGTTCCAAGGAATTACCCAGATTTTTTGAGAAACCTATTGTGTCCTCTTTACTAATACGTACTGTATACATTTAATATATTGTAGAGCTATTATTGAAATTCCGTATGGATATACAGAGGTGGATGGGAGGTGTTGAAAATAGCGTATGAGGTAGGCTGAAGGATGGATTGCATGATGTTCACTTTTAGTCCTTGAGAAAAAAATATTTACGGCGTATGAATTTCTTCCGCGAAAGGATTTCGTTCTCCTCTCACGGTGGTTGCGTGAGCATTCAGAATCTTATGAGTGTATGCGAAATGAACAATATTGAGAACGGCAGCAATTTTATTTACGGAAGAAGAGATAAAATATTGCGTCGTCTCATATTTAAAAAATATATGAATTTGCTTTTGATTTAAAAAAGGGCTTAGTAGAATTCAGTGGGATATGAAAGCGTGTAATTTATTATCAACGTAGCAGTATAGTTCATGCGTTTTTGGAATATTTTGGGTCCTTGACTTCACTTTGACTTGCCATTTTACCTTTCGTTCATTGTCAAAGATGTTACTATAATATTTTCTCAGAAAACCGTATTTCCATCTTTCCTTCCTTCAGTCCGTTTCAACTCCAGTCCTTTAACTTACTCCTTTGATATTTTACCACACTCCTTTCTCTAGCACCTTAGTTATCCCCATCTAATTGATTTTCCCACTTGTACTTACCGTTAACTAAATTAATTCAAGTAATAAACATGAGAGTATTACATTCAATTATTGTTTGTACCAGTGAAATCAAAAGATTTTATTGCTATACGTTCCTCGTGAAAATTGCGAAATTCTTGTATTTGAATATTTTTTAACTTTTTAAATAATTAATAAAAACTGAAGAGCATAGAAGTGTCATTTACTGACAGTGATTAGAATGCAGACTATTTGATGAACATATGGCAGTGATTAAATATGGTGGTTATTCGGAGGAAGCAGGGGTGAGGAATGGAATACGACAAGGACGATGTGCTTTGTCGCCCATCATCTGCAATATATGCTTTTAAAAAGCCATAAATGAAGTAAAGGAAAAATTAAAATCAGCAATGCAAGTGCTTGGAGAAAAATATCAGCATGCTGATGCTTTGCTGATGCCATTGCAATTCTTGTGGAGAAGAAGGATTACAAAACTAAGAAAAAAATAAAACTTGAAGATTAATGTTAAGGAAACCAAGGTTATGGTTGTGGAATAAATCAAGGGGTTAACAATAATCGCCATACTCGGACAGTAAAAACTTGCGCAAATTTTATTATCAGGGAAGCAGGATCACAAGCAAGAAAGACATTGTGAGCTAAATAGCCCAAGCAAAGAAGGCATTTTACCAGAAGAGGAGTCTGCTGGCAGCTGGTAACACAAGCCTGGAAGTGAGGAAGCACTTAATTAAAACATATATTTGGAGCATACTGTTATATGGCAGTGTAGCTTGGACAATTACAGCAACAGAGCAAAAAAGATTGGAAGTAATGGAGATGTGGCGTTACCGAAGAGTAATGATGAATAAATGGGCGGAGAGAATCACATAGTACGAAGAAATTCTACGAAGAGCTGGAGAGAAAAGGAGCGTAATATACACTGCGGAGTATGAGAGAAAAAATTGTTGGAGGCATTTTGTGACAGAATGGCCTATTGAAAACAATATTGGAAGGAAAAATGAATGTGAAGAATAGCAGAAGGAAGACCAATAGTGAAATACGTCAGGAAAATCATGGAGGACGTAAATGTAAATAATTATGTTGAAATCAAGTGGCTGGCAGAAAAGAGAGGGAAACGGAGAGCTACAGCAAACTTAATTTCGGATTGATGACGAAATAGTTAAATTAAATTGTCGCATTATTGAACATAGAAATATTATCCATTTTGTACTATTTGAAGTTTTTTTTTCTCAACTTTCACTTATTAATTTAGTTATTTAGCTATTTCACTTATTAAGTTAATCTTTGCGAGCGGAAGTGTCGCAGAGGTTCCGTCGGGAGTGTGAAGAGCCAATCAGAAGGCAGTTGGCCACACCGCACCACTAAAAACGTCACTCTCAATTTCTTTCGAGACTACTTGGCACTTTGGCTCCTTGAGCAATCCGTTGCCCAGAAAGAGGATGGTTTCTCTTCCTGCTGAAGGGCATGAGCCCTCTTTCGAGAGAAAGGGATAATTTATATTCCTATCATGCGTCGTTCGATGCCACTGTCCCGGAGTGCGCTGAAAATTTGCATACACTAAATTAGTGACATTATGAAACCATGCCTAAGTGGAGCCAATCGCAAAAAGGTTGCTTATAAGGATGCTAGCCCTACTAAACGTGATTTCACGAGATATGTATAGGTGCAATGGGAATATATCTATGGCTAATGCATCTGACCCCAATAGCCCCGATATGCTGATCGGAAATACCTCGTTATTTTGATACTTTTGAAAATATACAAATTCATACAAAAACTTGATAGCAATCAGGGATGTCAATGTTTGCTGTCGGAAACTCTTTTGTTTTGTTAAAAACATTTTTTGATCCATCCAGGCAATGAAAATGAACGTAATAAAACTATTACTGCTAGTCATTTCATGGTTTTACTTGAAGCGATAGGAATTACCGCGCTCTGCCCTATTTTGTTACGAAAAAATATTATTATTCGAAATTACTCCTGTAGAGGTGATGACAATAGAAAGGATAATGACATAATCCTGTTGCCACGTTTTTCTTTTTTCTTCTGCCTAATCCCAGTATTTGTTTATTTTTATACTAAACTACTCTATTACGTTATGTGTATTTGGTATATTTACCTCTTTTATGAGCTTTTTTAAATGCATTTTTTTACATGCATATAATATCCGGCCTGTTAGAAGATGCAGTCCTATCAGTTATTATTATCAAATATACCTACTTTACTCCTGGCCATTATTCACGACTCGAATGACTTTTCGCCAAGGTAGTGAAACGCAGCAGTTCGCTCAAGGACTCTCTCCTAGACTTTCATAACCCTTTGTAAACACCCATCTGCATTGTTTTTATGACCCAGGAGAATATCGCGATGCGGAAACGACAGATCTTGGTCATTTCTTTCCTTCCAGGAAATAGGCTTGCATTAAAGGATTGTCATGTAAAACGTTTATGAAGGTGGGAATCATGGAACAGCGTAGAAGGAATGATTGAAATGCGATAAAGCACTCCATGATGCATCTTCTATTTGTTTGGTTTCTCCATCATCGTAACATCCTTTCATAAATCCTTCACGGCCATGTACTGCCATCTACTGTGTGCCTTCACGTGTCCTCATGCCACAAATTCCTCCGTAGGATCACAAATCATGCGGACACGCGATTGCTTCCGACCGAGGGTTGTTTCCATCGCGAACACTGCGGAGTAATCCATTTCTTGCTTGAGGTAGCGCATGGGTTATGGCGGAAAGAGGTGCAAAAAAGGTTAGCGACTTAGCGAATCTTTTATTTTCAATACCGTCGTCAGACGGCAGCACCGTTGTCCTAAGCTGCCCAAGGTCCCTATCCCTATAGGGTATAGGGACCTTGAAGCTGCCACCAGATGGTAGGACAAGCGGTAAGCGGGAAAAAGTGCACCGTTTAAATCGCGTACCATAATTCCCTGTTCATATTCTTTACCGAATCTTGAAATTCAAAGGTTATTAGTTACTTTTGTTATCATAAGCCAATAGTCGACTTAGTCTCCACACCAAGCATGCACATTCCTTAAGAAATACTTCCTTCTATAATAAGGTATTGTACCACACAGGTTTAAAGTAAGTAGTATGCGTGGTAGGACTTGCTAAATAAATAATTGTTATTTTTTTCTGCTTTCAGAAGATATAGGTCTATTAATTTGAAAAATATGTTTTGTTCTTTTCCGGCGTTTCGCATTTGCATATATGCTTCTCCAGGGCAATAAAGAGTAATAAATATGTTTCAAATTAATAGACCTATATCTCCTGAAAGAAGAAAAAAATACATGATAGAAAAACGAGATCATGAGAAGGAACCATCTAGATAAATAAATTATGGATATTATGGAGAAAATTTAAATTGAAGTTAACTCAAAGGTACACTTAAATCTTGTATATTAACTTTAGTGGGCCTGTCACTCACTGAGATGACTATGCACTTCCTCCCAATATGATAAATCACTTCACTATAGTATTAGAAAAAAATATACTCTTGTGCTCATAATCCTAGGACTGATGTAATTTGCATTCTTCAGTGTCAATGCATGCTATCAGCAGTGTTGGCTAAATTGTTCAAAAAAGTAATTAGCGCAGATTACAATTACTTCCGTAATTAAGTACCTACTCATTCACAAGTAAAACTTAATTTCCAAAAAGTATACGATTACAAGTAGATTATACTTACTTTATATGTTATCGCAAAATGTAGGATTGCCACAACCTGGAGTTTTAAGAGTGTTACATTATTAAAAATCTATAATTGTAATTTTTCCAGTCCTCCAAAAAAAGATAATTTATCTTGATGAATCTTAGCATAACTCAGAGTCAAGTTCTTTTATTAACTATCCCATAGAGAGCAACATATTAACAATGCATATTTGATTCAAGACTAACTTGTTTTTACCTTACGGTTTTGAATACTGTTTTCCATGTCGTAGTAGCTTACTTATACGACGTAGAAAACCGTATTGAAACGAAAAAAACAAACCAAACCATCCTTAGAAATTCAGACTTATATATAGCGATCAAGGTGATAAATACATAATATTGGGTCGTAACGGTTTGGCTCCTGCATATTGGGTACCGGATATCGGGCGATACATCGGTCGATACATTCCCACAGGCAGCGACGGGTGTGGAGAAGAGGAGAAGGCATTGGCGTCATGGCGACTGATGAGAAGTGAGAAGATTTCTTGCTATTGTGCTCAATGACTCATTCAGTTAATTAATTATTTATTTAGTTTGTTAATTAATTATTAAAGTCATATTAAGAAATTATCCCCACCTACAATAACTTGGGTTTATCCGACCGATGCATGGTGGCCCAATATATCGGTCTGGCAACCACTTTATCGGGCGATACGCCCCAAAGCGATAAATTAAACCTCAACGTGTAGTCGGTTACGGTTTTCAAGAGGTACCGGTATATCGGTTGTGATAACCGATATTTAGAAGTTTGGCTACACATTTTGATACTGCTGTTGAAAATCGTGAAACATATTACGCGGAAAAAACTTATAATGGAGATCCGGCTTGCGAATACGCTGAAGGGGGTAGTGGTCGAAACAAATAGTCAAAATAAAAGATTGTAAAGAAATAAAAGAAAGAAGAACAGCTGCTAATGCAGTCCAAAATAATAAAAAAAGTAAAGTAATCGACATTATCGCAGACCAATCACACGCCGATTAAAATTCACTGAAATTAACGATTACGCAAATGTAGCGATTATTTTTGGTATTGATTACAATTAACATTACTATAAAAACATAACAATGCCTTTGTTGCATAAAAAAATTCTAGATCTTTCTAAGCCACATGGCTTGTCTGAAGGTTCCATTATTTTCATACGACGCATCATGTTACAAATGTAGTGCAAGGAAATGTAAGCCAAAAGCAATCGTTACTTAACATTACTGGTTGCCAGTGCATATAAAAGATATACAGTTACTTCAAACTGTATTTCTTCTGCTTAAATACGTTTTAACATTCATGAACATTCTTTAAGATAAGTTTTATAACTAATTGGTGATTTGCAAATTACTGTTGAATTACCGAAAAGAAATATTTTGTCCATGGGTTTTACATCATTGTTTTTGCATCATGCTACGAACTGTACTTCTTCGCTTTTGGTTACTGTGTGATCATACATGGAATAAAGGAACTGGGTTTAATGTGCGCGTTTCCAATATATAATCGCAACTGGCATATTTTTTCAGTGCTGACAAAAAGTTGATATAGCCCACGGGTGCCGCTCAGCCTTCAAAGTCTGTGTTTTTTTTTAATATTTGACTCGGAGCGACACCTTAATATTTGTAGTAGTATTTATATTAAACGCTCTTCGACGGCTAAGGTCATTTCGCACAAACTGTCTGTCACGTGCAGACAATGGCAACATTGCTTGAACGAATCGGAGGATCACCCCTCCGAATTCGAGCTGAGCCCAACGATGCTTAAATTCGGTGACTGATCGGGAATCAGTGTTTCCATCGTGGCAGGCCGTTGCCTCTTTGATATTTGTAATCAACCATTATAATAGCATGAAATATATTATTTAGCGTATTTGAATTATTACGAAATATGTACCATGAGCCTTAAGGCTGCGAGTTGAAATTACAATGAATTGCCAATAAAAAAATGATTTCAATGCAACTTTTTCACTTTTATGTACAAATATCACTCATAAAGCACTTATGAAAAGTTTCCCGCAAATATGTACTCAGAAAAATATCACTCCAACCACACTACAGAATGTCTTGAAAACTAAAAGCAGCTTTTCTACCGTGTGTAAGACTTATTGCACACGTCATACTACTTAGATCCTCTTGCTGCCCTCTTACTTTCTCTTAGCGATGTGCTATATTTAGCTTATCTTGGCATCCTTTCAGAGGACAAAATCTCTTGATCTCATCTACCCAATTCTCTTCTTCTCATCGTATATCTCTTCAGCCAATTTCCTATCTCGTTCGATGCCAAGACTCCTTCAACCCGTCTTCCTCTTCAACTCACTTGTCCCATCCCCATCCGTTACCGCACTCAAAGGCCTTCGACCTACGCATTACCTGTTGCTTAAAGGTGAGGTATTCGTTTCCTTTGCTTTAACTTTTCCTTTCAATCGCCAGTCAGATATGACAGATAATTTTATTTACGTCACTGATATATTCTAAATGATAATAGAGGTTCTTAATATTAATTTTATTCGTCCTTTTTTCTCCCATCCTTAAATACTGATCCATACTTTAGGCCTCTGCCACATCTTCTTCTCTTCTAACTCCATAAACGACCAATGAAGTTTTTACACTCCGTAAAAAAAACACCGCCTTTTACAGCTCCGAAACTATTACTTCGATAAAATAAAAGCCACTCTTGGCATTTCCTAGCCCTGACTGTCCACCGTGCTCTTCTCGATGGTGTGTTTTTCATGAAAGTAGTTTATGGTAACTATGAATCATCTGTGCTTGTTTTCTATTTTCTCTCATCTATTCCCTAAACGAATGATACGGTTATGCTGCTTCATTGAACCATCCCGCGTCTCCAAACGGTCTATTGTCTTCAGACTCCCATATAATTGTAATGGTACGAAGTATCCCTGAATTCGATTCATTCCATTCATCCCGTATCTTTCGCTTTCTACCTTCCTCCTAATCCTGCTCTCATCTATCGCCTTTAGACTGTTTGGGTTCTCCTTTGTCCTTTGTTCAGTGCTACCTTTTTCATTTATTGTTTGTTGTTTCATTTGTTTTCTTGGGCTATTTTTTCTATAGTTTTATCATTTATTTGTTTTGGCTAAGGTTGTCATTTTTCATTACCATTTTAATTGGCCTTGCGCTGTTTGTGGGCGATAATAATAAATGAATTGTCTCATTGAACGGTGGGCTAGTCTGACAATCCAAATTTTGAGGTCGAATCCCATCTCGGTCATGCAAGTTTTGCTTTTAGTAGGAATGGAGTAGTTTAGGTTTAATGGCGCGATATAGTTTGGTGCCATTTACTGCGTCAGCATCGAGAGTGATGTTCCAAATTAATTTAATTTTATATTTGATAGTTTGGTGAGCGGGTGATTTTCAATCATCAATTTTAAAACAAAATGAATCACACTAACTCCTGACATATAATTCATTGGATTTTGGTGTCGTGTATTCGGAGCCTTAATAACACTGGTCAACAAAGATTTTGTCCTAGAGACGTTGTTGGGTGATCTTATACGTCTTTTCCGTGCTGATTCCGAATCTGTGCTTAGATTCTTTCTATCACGTCTAGTTTTCTTAGGACAGCTGAATGTATGTTTCTGCTATAGCGAAATTAGTAATTTATTTCATGAATATATCGTGATAGCATGAGCAGGTGAAGATAAAATTTTCCTGTCAAAACATGTTATCCTACGATGTCATGCCATCCTATCCTGTCAAAACATGTTTAAATCTGCACTATTCTATCGTTTTGTTCAAAGCAATGCTGAATCAGCTGCCACTGCACATCAGTATGTGACTAACTACTGTCGGCGCGTGAAGACTTTTGTTTTTTCTCTGAAGACGGTTTGAGAATTTTGTTGCTCGCAGGAAATTACAGCTTATTACTCTGTAATCATTGTGAAGTGGCTTAGTGGCTTTCATCATGCCAAGACTGCGTGATGAACCACCTTGATGACCTTTGTTACGTGTGCGGTGAAATTACTTTCAAGGCTCAAATGCGGAACATTACTCCCTTTTTGAGACAGTGTTATAAACTTTATTTTGACTGTCCGTTGGGTGACCAGGATAAAGGATAGGTGCCTCATGTAATGTGTAGCACCTGTGTAATCGTTGTGAAGTGGCTTAGCTTTCATCATCCTAGGTGTAAGGCTTCTCACTGGTTGGACTGAGGGTAAACGTCATATGAATTTTGCCGTCCCCATGATTTGGCGGGATCCTAAGGATCATTTTTCAGACTGTTATTTTTGTTTAACAAAAATTAAAGGAATTACACCGAAAGCAAAACACAGGGTAAAATATCCAAACAACCATGAATCAGCGATACGATCGGTCCCTCACTCCGAACATTTACCAGTGGCGGAAACATCGGAAAATGTCAATCTTAGCGAAGATTCAGAAAGTAATCAAGAATGTGAGAATGAAGGGTTAGAAAACTCGAAGTACCCAAATTTCGGACCGAGTACATCTGATGTATGTACCTCATTTTATAACGCAAGAGGATTTAAATGATCTAGTGCGCGATTAAAATTTGTCCAAAAAGCAGACTGAAATCTTAGGATCACGATTAAAGGGTTGGAAATTTCTGGATCCAAATACGAAAATTTCTATGCATCGATCTCGCCATGACGAATTTAAACTATTTTTTTCTCAAGAAAACAACCTTATTTTTTGCAATGATGTTCTCTCTGTTATGGATACTCTTAATTTTGAATACAACACAGATGATTGGCGTTTGTTCATTGATTCCTCCAAGGTAAGTTTAAAGGCTGTTCTCTTACATAATGGAAATTAACTCCCCTCGATACCGTTAGCTCATGGAACTGACATGAAAGAATCTTAAGAGAATATGCAGTTACTTTTAGAAAAAAATCACTACGAAAAATATAAGTTGAAAATTTGTGGCGACTTAAAAGTAATTGCAATTTTACTCGGCTTACAACTTGGCTAAACGAAATATTTTTGCTTCATCTGTGAGTGGGATAGCAGAGACAGAAAAAATCATTACTTGATAAAAGATTGGCCAGAACGTAAAGCACTCGTTCCTGGATCCAAAAATGTCCTTTTTCAGCCTTAATTCGATCCGAAAAATGTTCTTTTGCCACCTCTACATATTAAATTTGGACTTTTTAAAAAATTTGTGAAAACCATGGACAAAAAATGGTGCTGGTTTTACTTATTTGAAACAAAAATTCCCTAAAATCAGTGAGGCAAAGATCAAAGAAGGAATTTTTATTAGGCCTCAGATTAGGGAAGTGCTGAAGGATTCGGAATTTCAACAGCAATCGATTTGAACGGAAAAAACCGCGTGGAACGCATTCAAAAATGTTGTTGAACATTTTCTAGGAAATATCAAGGCTGAGAATTATCGCGATCTGGTGGCTAATCTAAATAAATCGTACCAAAAAATGGGCTGCAATAAGTCTTTAAAAATTCACTTTCTCGACTCACACCTGGACTTTCTTCCACCAAACCTTGGTGCCGTTAGAAATGAACACGATGAGCGTTTCCACCAGGAAATTTAAACACATGGAAAAACGATACCAAGGAAAGTTCAGCAACATGTTAGCAGATTACTGCTGGACACTGAAAAGGGACTTGCCAGATGCTAAATATGCGAGAAAATCCTAAGTAAGTACCTATTTCTTCACATTGTTTTAATTCACGATTTATTTGCTGAAACCCCCTTGAACCCACATTTAATTCGGTTGTCCTAAGGAAACTAGACGTGATAGAAAACATCTGAGCCCAGATTCGGAATCAGCACGAAAAATATCTCTAGAATCACCCAACAACATGTCTAGGACAGAAAAAAATATTTTTTTTTTGTTGACCAGTGTAATAGAACCTGATTCCATCAGTTTTTTGGTACCTCTAATTCAATCACCCGAAAGGGAAAAGGGGCCATTCAAGTAGTACGTAAGACATATAAGGGGAGAGGGGTCGGGATCTTCTTAAGTTGTCTTACCGAAGTGGGTCGAAACAATCTTACGTTAGGTTTTATTTACTTCTGTGATCGTATTTTTATCCATTTTTTAAATCTCGGAAGAAAAATCTTTACTTTTTTAGAAAGGCAAAGGTATGCCTGAATTTATGCTAAACTATAGAAAAACGTATGTTCAATTCCTTGCGTTCATTTCTCAAAATTTATCGCTATTCTAAAGATCACGGGTTTTGTGTGATGTGCCTACTGCGAAATTTCGAAATCTCGAAAACTGTTATTGATCAGTTTGCACGCTTAGACATCCATTATTTCCCCCCATTATTTTTATATGTGTTTTTTTCCAATAATGACAACTTTAGAAAGGTTGGGAGGGCAGGGGCTGGGGGTTCATAACATCTTACGTTGTAATACGTGAGGAAAGGTCAATTAGCGGCCAAAATTGCCTTACTTAGTACTTGAATGGCCCCAAAGGCAATTCCTCAAAATGTTTACAGTTATCCAAGTTTTTATACCGGCGTTGTTAAATGTGCTTTCCTGCCTGTTCGTATTTAGAGGGTGGATTTTTGTAGTTACTTAACTATAAACCTTTAAGCATATATCCGCATGGAATGATACGAGCAGCAAGCGACGTATTTGAATTCCCTGCGTAGTCTATTCGCTTGAACTTAATCTGTACGCGCGGCTTCTATAGCTTCATAGCATGCGTTGGTATTTGGTAATCATTTTAATCTCATGGAAAGTGTATGCCAATGCGAGCCAGGAGTCGTGCAAATAAAGGCTTGGGATTCCATTGAAACTCACAATGCGGTAGCGTCCATGTAGAAACCAGGCATGGAATGCTGTTCCTTTAATATGGAATGTTCGCACACTGAGAGATAGTTGTTTTAGGCTATGGAGGTCGTAAGATCAAGAGAAAGAGTGGGAAACAGATGTCAATATAGGGAACGGATGGGAGTAAGAAATTTTAGTAATACTAATTACATGAAATATTGATAAATAATTGAAAATTCATTCTTTAAGATATAGAATGGTGGTAGCGGTGCTAATTCGTAAGAGCAATAGAATACTTGTGTATAACGACTCTGAAGAATGAAGAACTCTTGAAAGCAGATAGCGCCAGAGGAAGTCCTGTTCGAAAAAGAAAAGGAAGTATAGGAACTACCTACCACCATTGCTGGAAAAAATTATTATAGAACATTTGACAATCCATCCTACAGCAATTGTGAATTATCAAAGGAGCCTGGCTTCAGCATGGAAGAAAATGTCTACAACTCCCCTTATGTGTAACCACTGATGATCAATGCAATAGCTATCGTAGGAATGTTATTCATACTGTCCCATAAGTGTCTATTTAGAGAGACCTTCGTGGGTTCAATGAATTTAATGAAGAAAGTGACTGATATGATAAAACAAAAAAACATACACAATTTTTGTGTCCTATGTACACAACTATGTAACCAGATCCGGAGAAATAGAAAAACCAAGTTCTGATTACTGAAGGGTAAATGATTAAGCGAATTCAAAGTTGATCAACCACTCACCTCAAACTCTCAAGTTCTCCACGGGAAGACCTTAAGTTACTTTCTGAAAAAAAACTTCTTTTTAGTGAAGCAGAAATTAACAATCTCGTAAAATGACTTTAGAAACATCAGGTGACAAATCTGGTTTCCCTTTTATGAAACAATTTCGTGAAGATACTTTTGATTCAAGAAATAAATTGAAAAATTTCCTGAGGTATCGACGTGCCGTATCACCATCTCAGACGAAGAATTATGTTTCGGCATTTTTCATGTCGGAGGAGAGGAAGAATGAATCGGCAGTTATAGTTTTATCTAGTTGTGGAAACTGTCTTCGCAATGTGAGAAAAATTCCTGCTTTAGATTGACATGATGAATTGAGCTTCGGTGCCAAGATCTGCGAGAACGTCTTCAATTTTTTTTTAAATATCTGGTCCCCACAGCCGTACTTAAAAGCTTACTAAAAAGAAAGATTTTTTTCACGTCTAAATAGTACAGAGCAAAAGAGAAGAAACTTATGTTCAGCACATTTCACAGACATATCATTCCCGAGAATCCTTAGCAACACAGGTAAACTAAAAAAAAAACTCAAAGGCCGATTCCAGCCCACACAAATTACAAACAAAATGAGTTAAAGCATCAAATACCTCGGAGCATGTCAATAAAAACAGCTGTTAGCAATAGCAACACTCTGAAGTGTGTAAGATCCTTAAAAAGGAAATCCAAAATACTGACGAGCACCATACAGCTTTTAGGAAACGTTCAAACAGCCCGTTTGCTCTGAGATATGTGCATAGAATTATGACACATCACTGAGTATCCCAAAGACTTGGCACACCATAGGATTAATAACGATTAGTTAGCATACGAATTCACTCTGAAGGGCATTGGTTTTCACATTAAATATTAAAATATATTTGCATAAACGTTGCTTATATCCAATTAGTCCTTCTCAGCTGTGGTAACACGCGTAAATATCACCGGGCAGTTCCAAGCGACGAAGTGGACTCGGCATAATGTTGCCGAGAACTGAGTTTGGGAAGAGAAAGAGTATCAATATCCATCTCAAGCATTTTAAAATAGCAATATTTTACCATATAAATTAACAAAACTCCGTGACAAGTGCTTACCTTGAACAATTTCCATTACCATGCACAGGCTATTCGTCTCGTCACTACAATGTGGGTATAGCCAATATCATTATTGACGCCCAATGATGCAACTTTCATATCACGAGTGATTACTCAGATATTCTAGTAATAAATAATCTATAATAAGAACGCTACTATTCCCCTGGCGTCGGATATGATATTTGCAATTGCTAACTTTAGCCATAGAAAGTAAAAAAAACCTCCGCCATGTTGAAAAAAGCGGCAGGTGGAGTTACAAAGGCAGGTCCTCTGTCAGCAGTGAAACTCAAACCTCTTGGCGTCGTATGACACCGTCCAAGACCCGTTCGTAATCGCAACGGGCGTAGAGAGCGATTTTCGACGGAGTAACTACGCCTGCGGTGTAACACCGCATGTGGTAAGCGGTTTGTAAAAACCCCCATGATTTAGTTATTTACGTCAAAACAAGGAAACGATTTTTATTATTTATCAGAAGCTATAATACAAATAAAAGAACGTTCAAATGGATAAGTATTGTTTCTTCTTTTGGTATTCCCTGCGTCTGAATTTTGAAAAAAAAACCGACGTTTCTTCTCCTTTTCCGGAGTCCTCTTTAGGGTTGATGAGTAGTTATATTAAATAACACTGGGGAAGTATCCGGTAAAGGAGAAGAAACGTTGGTGTTTCAAAACTCAGACACGGTGAGTCCCAAATTTCACGAATATGGGCTACGAACAAGGAAACAGTGTGAAAACATTCGTTTAGAGCATGGCACTGTATGGATCGGAAACATGGACCATTGGAAAGGCAGACCGGAAATTATTAGTAGATCTCGAAACCTTGTGTTGGATGCGGATAATGAAGATGTAATGGATGGATAAAATAAGAAATGAAGAAGTGTACAGAAGAGTAGAAGAAGAAAATACCGTATGGAACACTATACATACTGAAAAAAGAACCAGATAAATGGGGCACACTCTGAGGTACAATGGTTTTAGGATGAATATAATTGAAGGAAGAATAGAGGGAAAAGTCCATAGAGGAAGGCCGAGGGATAAATACATAGCTCAAATAAAAAGCACAAAGAAACTGCCTGGGAGTAAGGGAACTAGCATTAGATAGGAAAGGATGAAGGGCTGCAGTCAATCAATCTTAGGATTGAACGACCAATGAACGAATGATGGCGAATACGGACCGCTAAATTTTCAATGCTTTGATGGCATTTAAATTATTCAACTGTGGAACCACCTCAAGTAGATGAAGTTCGAAGAGTAGAGTGAAAGGTGACAGCGTAGGAGTTAGGTTGTGGAGGTGACGGCGGGTCGAAAGATGAAGGGAAGGGAGGATGGAGATGGTCTACTTTCGGCAGTTGCTCTCTCATGTACTCCGGATCCCTAATTTAATTTTCCCTGTCACCTTTTTCAGAATAATGGTAGGGTGGATCCTCGCTCCCAAAGGGGCGTATCCACTTATTAGACCAGTGCTATGCGAGCACGTATCAGGCGCCGTCTTTTAAGCGAATCCTTTTTTCTCCGATAACGCAATTACGCCATCATTGGATAATGAGACTAGCTGTGAAATAGGGCTGCCGATGGCTTTAGGATCCTATTAACTCAAAGTAGAAAAGTGGCTCTTTCTTCCGAAAAGAAGATTGGTCACTGAGAGGGCCCCTATACAGTTTTTAGGGGTACGATTATTGCAGTATTTTTTTCTAGTAAGAGTTGAGGCGTATTGCAGAGTATTGCAGTATTGCAGTATATGAGGCGTATTGCAGTAATTGCAGTATATGAGGCGTATTGAAGAGTATTGCAGTATTTTTTTCTAGTAAGAGTTGAGGCTTGCTACTTTAATTCTGGATGTGATTTATATTAATCCTAAAATATTGATATTGAATTTTTATTCAGAGTTGACACAGCGCACATTAAAGGGGAAGGTTAAAGGTATCGTTTGGAGACATTTTTGGATGTTACCATTCAATTTGCCTAGTGGCAGTTGTGGGCAATATTATATCATAAATAAATATTAGCTAGTCTCAATTTATAATTTGATTATTGCCTTGCTATGAGGATTTAATAATTCTTGATTGACCATAAGAAAATGCAATGCAAAACCAAATTTCGAATTTGAGACTAGGTAAGCAAGGGTATTATTTTATTGTAAAATTAAGAAATTTATTCTACCCCTACCATATTGTGAATAGCAGGAAAAGTAATAAAATCTGATTTTGGCCGGGGAGTAAACAATGGAAGAAGATTATTTTTTTGTGAGTAAGCCTTGAAAAAACATTTATTAAAATATTAATTGAGGAGTGAGGAATATCCCCACCTCCATAAAATATTTAAACGTGTATACATGCATATGAAATGTAGCAGTCCACCCGATTTTGAAAAATGTTCCCTAATCGGGAATTTTAGTTTCCGGAAATTTTAACATCAACTTAATTCAACCTATATAGGTACATTTTTTCGTGGATTAATTCAGGCTGAAATACAGGGTGTGTGAGGAGGAATCTGCGTTAATTATGGAGGATGTAGACAATGTGATTAAGCATTTTTTGTTTTATCGTGCCCATTTTGCAGTTTCCATGGAAATGCCAAAAAACAGTGGTGTCCACCAATGCTGTAGATGAAAAACTTGTCTAAGTTGTGCGTATGATTTGTGTATTTCAGTTTATGCTGTCCTTTATGCTTGCTGCTTGCGATTTTCAAAATTTTAACTGAAATTGGAAAAAGTTTCATCTTTGCAATTAAATTTTAGGATTAATGGCTACTTTCAGAGAGACGAACAATTTGACTGGAAAAATCTAGGGAAATTTAATTTCCTTTGCACGTCCAGTATAATTATTTTCTTATCTTAATGTTTAGGTAAAAGTCACCATATTGTTGGCTTTGCTAGTAGCATCTTTCAAAGGGCGCGTTCCGAAATTCACTGCCAGTACTGGCTGTGCTGCCAAACCGTTCCGAAATCAACTGGCAGTACTGCACAGTGACCAATGACGTCAGCCAATTGATGACGTTCCTCACTGTGAACTCTACTGCCGCTACTACGGCCCAAGAGCAGCAGTAGCGGTGGTAAAGCAGACAGCCATCGAACAAATGGCGGAAAAATCAAATCTACAACGTTAATAAATAATATCAGAAGAGTTTAGAGACACTGCTTCGAACATTTTAATGTTTACATCGGCGAGAGAGAATAGTCTCGATGCACTTTAATAGCTAACAACATCTGATTAGCGTATAATAGTTTATAAAACGCATTTATTTATCAAGTATGTAATCCAACTATAATTAATCGTACTGGTGAATATTTCAATAGGATAAAAGCGTTAATAAAAAATGATGAGGGAGTGAACAACATCACAAGTGATACAAGTAGAGAAGCAATTATATTTGCGAATGAAAGCGACTTGTGAAAATAGGTACCAAAAATGAATTTACTGTCATGAATAATGTGGTAGGTACACGTAATTATACAGCCTCTTACTAGAGTGGTAACTTAGCATAACACTGGCATGTAAATAATAATTGTCGGGAAACGTAATTTGTTGCATAAATGTAATTGTTAGGGAAAATATTCTGCGATGCAATCCTCAACAACCCGTATATTTACCTAATTTTCGATATCACCTTAGGAAACGCTTCGTACGACTGGCCATGAAGAAAATCCAGGGCTTGAAAAATATATTCAAGACTTGTTTAAGTCCAAAATTCTAATTGCCTGCTATAAATTCGATAGTGTTAATTATAACGGAGATTTGTTTAATAACACAGGGTTTTTCTCCATATTCGGGTGGCTGACGGGAATTAATTTTATTCTCGTCAGAGAAAGTAACCAATCAGTATAAAGTAGCATTAAGTAGCAAGGCAATGAAAATTAGAATACAATTAACATGCTATTTATCAATTTCATAAGGATTAGCATTAATAATTAACGCATTGAAAGATCGCTTATAATAAAGAACCACGCAATTCGGCCATATTGAATTTCAAGCCACTGCCGACCGTTCCGAAATTCATGCTACTGCAGCAGCCGCAGTACAGTTTCGCGTTCCGTTTCACGGCAGCACAGGCAGTACTGTAAGTGAATTTCGGAACGCGCCCAAAGAGGAGTTCATGCAGGAACTGGAACCCCGCTGAGATAAATTATGGCATACGAGGAAGAAATTGCGTAAAATTTGTACTTCATGGTGCAGTGAAAACGTTTTCAAGATTTATATTTGCTTTATCTTAATTGCCAAACGGAACTTACTTTCTGAGCGTAACTCGTATAGCCATCCCTAGATTTAACTGCGGCGCCAAGCGCACGCCTTGGACTGCTTTAGTGACATCATATGTCTGGCAGTCCAGAAGAGGTTCCTGTAAAGCCCTCAAATTCCACATTGGAAGAGGACACCTCGGTAGCTTAAATGGCTCAAGGACTCGGCGGGAAATCGAGGGATCCGGTTTCGAATCTCGGTCAAGGCGAATGATTTTTCCTCTCTGGAATATTGCACTAATGAGCACTTACGGGTGACTCCGCAAAATGTTATACCGTGGCTAGTCGCGGTATCCTTAAATTATATCTCTAGATACCTTATGTCACTTCCTTAAGGTGGCTGGAGCCTTAATCGGAAGCCATTGAGTGCACACTTTAATAAGTATTCAAGTACGTTGCCAAACATGTTGGGAACACATTTTATTTGTACATCTGGTTATGTGGTGGAACTCACAATACATGAAGTAATGGGAATGATACATGAATTATATTGTAGGTTTTCCAGAGTTAAAGCTTACTGTGCATGCATGCGGCGCAGTATTCGAAATTCAGGCGAAAATTACATTTAAACTTGATATTTCGAATCTTTGACTCGGCGTGATATCGTGATATTTGTTAATCGTTTGCTCTGACGAGCCACTTTATGTTACCCCACAATCCCTTAATTGCATTCCGACAGCTTGTTGTGGCCTTGAAGAGAACATTATCAAAGTTGCTATTGAAGGTCATCGGAGGGAGTATGAGGGTGGTGTGCTCCAGGATTTCTATCGCTTCTCCTTCCTTATCCCCACTTCGTAACCGCAGCTTCGACGCCAGACTTTATTTCATGTTTATCTTGCGTAATCAGCCGGCGTCTGTTTTGGTCGCCCGCACATCTTGGTGGTAGGAGTAGTTGTTATGAAGAACGCGAGGAGTGATGATGGAGTCTGTTGTGGACAGGGAGATTAGCGATGCATCCGCTTATCGGATAGTTTAATCATATTTAGGACGGTGAGGTAATAAGATTTTCATTCTTTAAATGTCGGTAAATATATTATATAGTGTCATGGTAGTTCATAGAACTTTATGACGCGTAGGAATATTGGTTATAAATATACAAGTCTTTCCAAATTGTAAGTATTTATGTTGACAAAATTTGAGCTGTTGAAATCATTATTCTGCGCAATAGGTTATATTCTTTTCTTTTGCCTTAATATTATATGCCTATATTTATGGCGCATATGAGTTAATTATATCATTTACTTCCATGTGGCAAGGGGTTGGATGTAATAGGGGAGTCTCTATTTCTTACCAAATAGTAAAGTTTTTTATCTACGTAACTATCTATGCGGGGAATAGTTAATGGGTACTGAAGTTACTGTGTTTTTTTAGTGAGGTATTGTTCAGTAAACAGAGATAGGCATCAAGCATTACATTTTTTGACATTTTTTACTTATCATCATCAATTGACATTTTTTACTTATCATCTGATCTTAACTTTTTTAGGCATATAGCTTGAACGTATGCATTACTGTGTACTTTAAACTGTATGCATTACTGTGTACTGTAAAGCGTGCTACCAACTAGCAGGTTGCCGAGCAAACATTCACATATCGCTTGAGCACACCGTTCCATTCATTTTCGTTCATGTGCGCTGATGTGTTTCAGTCTGCGCTTGCTTCAAAATTTGGAAGCTCCCGTAGTAGTGCCTGGACGTCCGAATGAATTAGTCTTGCTCACGATCCGCGGAAATGTTGGGGCACGCCCTTCGCAGGGGAATAAATTCCTAGAATGAGAGGATCAAATGACTGGCATACCAATTAGCTGAATGGGGAGAGCGGAAAATGTTTGAACGAAAGCGGGATTGTGGAAATATACTCCTTGTGAAATCAAACGTAAACTTTTGGGCATATATAGAGGGCGCTGGGACATTACAAAATTATACATTTATATTTATCACTTCCTATTCTCGATCCGTCATTAAATAAAGGGGGATAGAAAAAATATACACACCTCTTCAGACAGTACTCTTAAATCTGGATTGAATGATTTAATCTTATTTCCTGTCAAGTTTTTGTCACCGGGATACCAGAATTTTTTTCTTCGGTGGGCATTTAAGTTAAATGATTTTGCGGGTTCATTTCACGTGAAAATAAATTGAATAAAAGTCAAAGAATCATAATATAAAACATTCAGTTTTTCCTGAATCTATATGTTAATTGTCTTCGCTGAATTTCGTGATATAAGTAAATTTAAATTGCTCACAAAATATTCCTTTGGTAGTGCATGCACAGAAAAAGTCAAATTTTGATAAAAATAACATTTGCTTTGTGAAGAGACCGGGGAGATTGACTTGTGTATATGTATATATAAACGTAAGTGAGACCGAGAACACACAGTAGAATGAGTGAAGTACTAGTGGGAGTTAATCTTTTATTTTATATATGGTGAAGATTTAGAGATTCAGTGCTTGTGTGATGAAATGCGATTATAGCCATGGACGACGGTGTTTTGTTACATTAGTCGGCCTACCATCCCTATAACAACGCTAGCGGTGCAACGCTTTTCTATTTTGTCCAAGTTGATAACGTAGCGGATTTAAGCATACTTCTTGTCTTGTAAATGTCAGCAATCTCGGCTAGTCCGAAGCGCGGTATTACGGAAATTAGGCGCGAAACGATGTATGGAAAAAGTAACCTTATTTAATAGCATACTTAAAAAAAATTGTAATTTAGGTGAAATATGTGACTTCGGAAACCTTTTTTACCGAAATATTAACTTACGTTTCTTATCATTTACGTTCATAATGAGTTACGTGTATGAATGATACCAGTATTGCAAATCCACACTTAAGTTACGTGTGTGAATGATACCAGTATTGCAAATCCGCCGACCTCGGTGGCGGCGGGGTAAAGTCCTCGCCTGCCAATCCGAAGGTCGCGGGTTCGAGTCCCGCCTGGGTCGGTTTTTCACTTTCCCAGGGCATGGGTGTTAGTCAAGTTCTGGTGGTTCGGCCCCTGAGAAACCTGATGACAAGCCAATGGCTTATCGGGATCGCAGGGGCAAACGGACCACCAGAATCGTCGGACAGCAAAAAAAAATAAATAAAGAAAATAAAAATATTTATACCATCGGCTTTGGATTTGTAAGTCTGACGCATAGGATTAATAAGTTTGTCATAAACATGTTTTTAAAACATTTCTAGAAATATATTTCAAAACCCATCATGTTAAACATGCATTTAATTTTTGCCAGTTTTATTTTCTGAATTTTTGAAGAGGCTCATTCATGGCGCATCATTAAGTAGGTAATTATCTACTGTTCTTTATTTCCATATTAATATTTATTCCAGGATATGTTTATAGATCATGAAACTCCATTTCATGAAGTATAATTGAGAAATTACTCACCTTGAACACAGTATTTTCTTAGACAAACCTCCATCTTGGCCACGTTGGGGCCCCAAAGCCCCACTTTAGGCCCGAACAAAGAAATCAAGTGGAATACATAAGCTCTCTGTGGTTCAGGAATATCCCTCTGAACAATGGAAAAGATTTGCTGGTTTCTGCGCGATATGATGACTTGTTGATTTCCATCTCTCATCATATCGCGCAGAAACCAGCAAATCTTTTCCATTGTTCAGAGGGATATTCCTGAAACACAGAGAGCTTATGTATTCCACGGAACTTCAGTTTTATGGAATTACACAGATTATTATAGGTCATTTCGTTATTTAGAGAGGCGATCGAAAAATTATGGTAAGAATAGGGAGAGCAGGTTGGCAATGGAAGGACTATTTGTAGAATAGGGGAATGAGACATCTGGATTGCTCTCAACATAAGACGCCTAGACATCAAAGGTTTTAGGTCCCATCCGTTAGGGAGTACTACACTGCAAATTTTCTACACACTGCACCCTAGTAGGGGACAAGTTTGCAATTTTCAAACTCCACTACTTCTGAGATTCAAAACCGGTCCCTGGGGAGAGGAAGTGAGTACTCTGCAAGTAAAATAATGACTTTGAAAATGGACTTCCACGAAGTTACGCCATAACGGATTGAATTCACTCTCCAAGTATTCTGCACACTGCGCCCTAGTAGGGTACAAGTTTGCATTTATAAAACTCTACTACTTCTGAGGTTCGAAACCTGTCCCTGAGGACAGGAAGTCAGTACCCTATTCTCCTTCACCGACACAGTATCCTATTTTTATTGGCTAAGAGCTTGAAGAAAGGTAATATTTTGCATAAGATTTTCATAATGATAATTTGAAAATTATATAATAGGTAGGGCCCGGCCCCTCTTCCCTATTTGTGAACGCCTCTTAGTAACGTAACATTTATTTCGAGGAACTATTATAACGTGGAAGCTATTTCATGATGTAAAAGTAGTTTTCACACTAATTTCTACTTTGAGGAGCAATTTCATTAATTATTTTCGCGAAGCAGCCGTATTTTTCACACCGTGTTTGGATTGTGCAATCAGGTGGCTCCTTGCGGAAGTAGTTTATCATTCTTTGCTCTACAATCCGAAATTTACTTGGTATTATGTTTAGGTCTCTTTCTTCGATTTATTAGTTTGCGTAGAGGTTGAATCGCATTTCATTCCAACGTATCGCCTGAGGTGGGTTATCCTCAAAGGATAAGTGAAGCCGTTCTCTTTTCCGCCATGATTCTTCGAAAGGGCATAAAACCGACGTCATTCATCCATCATCTGGGTAAAACAGTAGCACCGGGGAATGAAACAATTAATTTCTTCCCGGAAGTGGAAGTTTGTTGTTGGCAGTGGGGGTACTCGTTCCCTAACCAACGCTTTCAGCCTGGAAGACCCTTTCAGTCTGGAAGACCCTTTCAGTAATTGAATAAGTAGGACTGGAGATTCCGTTTTTTAGGTTCATGATAAGAGAAATTATATTCTATCGAACTTTAATTAGGGTTATTGGAGTATATGATAGGAAAGCTTTTCATTCCTGTTAAAACGAAAGGACTCTAATTAATGAAAACTTAAAACAGGGAGGTTATTCGATGTTAAGTCCTATACGGAGGAAATTACAGCTCGATTATGCAAATCACACGATTAAATGAGACAATTCGACCCTCGAAATATTTAATGGAACATCAATGATTTAAATTTTAGAGTGTCTCATAAGTGATTATATATCTTTCGTTAGTAATTGTCTTTCTATAAGTCTTTATATTTCTTGCAAACTAATGAATTATCGTCGTTTCCTTTAATATTATGGCCATGAAGTAGTTTACTCCCGCGTACCCGTGAGAATTGTGCTGTATTGGGTAGCATGTGCATGTGGCACAAACAGTTTTTACCAAACATATTTATTCCAGCGGTAAATTCTGCGCAACCAAAAGTGTAAATAAAATCAAATGATTATAATTAATTCGCGGGTGACTAAGTTCAATGTTGTGTTTAACTCGTTTTAGTTGAGCTTATTTTTTACGTTTAGTACAACCTACAACGTTGCATCATTCCATAGAATTATTTGACTGGCGTACTTCACTACTGTTCCCGTACCATTAGCAACATCTCATACTGTACGGGATCCTTTTTTAAGTTAGCGCAAGGCAATACTTCGGGTTGTGGCTCGGATTCTCATATTGAAGTGGCCGGAGTGGAAATTATTATTTTTGCAACTTCTGATGAATCACTTGATTTTATGTTTTCGATAATTTTCAGTTAAAATGATGAATCATTTGTAGAAATCAGGAAAGCTGCCCGTGATTTGTGTGGCGCGGAAGTTAATTTTCATTTCACTAAGATTATTGCATTTATTTTTAGCATCCGTTCAAAGTGAGTCCAATTAAGACAAATTGTCGAGGGTGTATGAACTCAAGTGCTATACGACAAATCAAAGGGCCTATGGTAAAGTTCTGGAATTGCCACTCATGCATCAAGGGAAAAAAGGGAAGAATGGAATGATACGTAGTATAAGTAGTATGGAATCAGATTTGACGATGAACAAGAATGCTTATAATCGAGGGAATTAAATAAGACAATTTATATTTATGCTGTTTGCACATACATGCCATGACAATCACGCCATTCGATTTCGGTGTAGGCAAAGTCAAAAAACTTGGTTATTGCTGTTTCATAGTTTAAGAAACTGGCTATTTATTTTAATAAGTTCCTCGATAATGCCCTATCCTTGCATGCCTCTTTTGATTCTTTTGCACTACTGCATTGGTTAACACACGTCGTCCTGTTATTGAGACTTCTAATATTCTCCTCTTTAGTCTTCCGCCATGTTCACCCGTGGTTCTCGCGCACTACCCATTCATATCAAACCATTCCCTGTTCAATCATGTATTTATTTTGTTGTTTAACTCACATCCATCTCTCAACATGGCCAAAACAAAAAAGTACACCCATTTCCAATACACCCATTACCGGAGCATCCAACCCACATTCTGTCATGCCCCACTCATTGATTACCCTATCCATTCTGTTTTACCCGCAATCAATTCTCAGGTGCCCCATTTCCATTGAATTTAGCCTACTCCTTATGTTTATCCTGACGTACGTAGATTTCGCTGCCATATAATGACGTCGGGAAGAGAAAACATTTATGCACTGTAATTTTCACTTTCCTATACAACCATTAATTCCTAGTTGTGATTCCTACCTTTGAATTTCCTTACGGCATTCTCACATCTTATTGATATCTTCATCTATCCTTCTATATTTCGAAAACATTGTAAATGAAAAATAACATGTTTTCATATCATAAATTTGATTGTTTTAGGCTTGATTTAGTGGAAGTGATAGATATCCATTTTGAATAAAAAACTTTGTACTTTTCCACACTTTATTTTAACAAACTGTGACCGGTTTCACCTTAATAGATGCCTTATCAAGGTGAAACCGGTCGCAGTTTTAGAATAAAGTGTGGAAAAGTATAAAGTTTTTTTATTCAAAATGGATTTTCATATCATATTGAAATCAGCGTAGTATTTAGATCGTCTCTCATAATGGCGCAAGAATAATATTATTTCTGCGATTGGAAGCCTGGCCAATTATCTCTAGAATAATTTTTCAAAAATTAATTGGAAGACATCACAACTCATTCAGCTTAATCCCATTCGATATCTTAGACTCCCTTTGGCAAGTCACACACATTCCTGCACACGCGCTACCACATCTCTAAGCATGTATAAACGCGTATTTCGGAATCCTATGTAGTTCCTCCAGCAATTTACGTAGTATCTCCTACATTGTGTCAAATCGTCATCCCTTAATGTAAAAAATGAACCTTAAAAGAAGGGAATAGTCGGCACGGGGAAAATTAGATGAGTATTGAGACATTGGAAAGACTTCCATCCCGTTTTTGTGTAAAAATCACGAATAACTCGGGTTGATTGATCAGGGGCATAGTAATGGAGCAACAACACCCATTCACAACTGTGCCAAAGTTTAGGTCTCTTCTTTCAGATACTTTCAGGAAGGCACCACTAATATTTGAATTTATAAAAACTTATGTTTGTTTGATATTGTAGGCGGGATTTGTTGTGAACAACTCCTTTGGAATCAACTAAAGCAACATGATTATAATGAAATTTCTAAGTAATAAACGTGATTATCATCAGCTGAGGCCGCCCAGAGTAAGAGTCAATTTTGAGTGATTACTGATAAATAATTATCCATATAAACAATTTGTGGAAAACTAAACGAGTACCCGTAAATTAAACCGTAAGCAGTTGGTAAAATTTTTAGAGTTGATGTGAACGATTCCTCATACTTCGCACATGACACTAACTGGTCTTCCTTCAATCGCTCCCATCAATAAGTCACCGAAGGCGAAATAATGCTTTCGCAGAAACAGCTTAAGCTCGACTGTGAAGATCATGCCATGAGTTCACATTACAACAATCTACATAAAGGAGATTACTCTTGAGAATTTCTGATAAAGTGTTCACAACCGCACGACACCAAAAAGACTGGCTAACGCATAATACATGCAGGGTAATTCCATGTCAAATGATGGTTGCATGACCATATTTGAAAAAATCCATTTTTTGCACGCTCATACCTATATGCATTGGAAGTGGAATGAGACGCTTTTAAAGATTTGTCCCTGCTTGTTTTTTCGTGGTGGCCATTTTTCCAAGATGGCGCATGTGAATTTTCGAGAATTTTAATGCTTTCTCTATCCTTAACATATCAAGAAGTAATTATGACGGAGGAGAGACCATGAATGAAACCTTACTATTTCAACTATAATGGAAAAAATTTCCTTTACTATTTCTTTTTCCTTTTACGCCCCTTAATTGTTGAAATGGATCTTAAAGCCAATATTTTTTTCCTCCAAAAACTGGTTTTCGACTCAAGAAAGCTATACGGAGTCTCAGATTTGAGAGATGTTGTACCTACTTGGAGTAATAAAATAGAAGAATAGCCGGATACATGTTTATGTATGTGGCACTAACTCTTTTTCTTTTGGAAGAAAACAAAAATGGTTTCGCGCTCAAAATCAGCCATATTTGGAATTTATTTTCTCCATTGGGGGAGCACATGGCTTATAGAATATAAATATCTGCAAAAGTACAACAAAGAGTGAAACTTAGACTTTGAAATTCTACTCGTAAGAGAAATATGGTAGTTTAAACCAGCTTGGCGCTCAAATCAGCAATTTTTGGACTTCAATTTCTCCGTTCGGGGAGCTGATACAAATATGGGGCTAACAGAATACAAGTATATCTAAAAGTTGGTGTTTTATCATTTGGTTAAAACTTGAAGTTTGAAATTCGACTCGTAAAAGATGTATGGCAGTTTTAAACTACCGGGGAATGGAATAGAAATTACCTATGTGGTGACACTCCCGTTTTTAATTGCTCCCTTGACAATTGGGTTCCCCTAGAGCACTAAAATATGGGTGGGCCAATGATATGTTATTCCTTAACAGATATGGTTTACTAAGAACTCCACCTGCACTCCGCGTACTCTAACAGTTGATCGAGAAAACTTAATTTATCATGTCTCATATACCTATCTCGTTGACGGTTTTTAGGTTTTCATTAGAGGAGGTCGTTTTCTATAATAAACAGTAAAATTATGTATTCTAGTTTTCTGCTCAACTGTGAAAGTAAGAGTTGTTGAGTTATGTGCAATATTCCAGATGCAAAAAATAAGTCACTCTGAAATTTTACTACCATGAACTAAGTTCTTGTGGTATAATATCCTTCATACACCAATTCGTCCCACTATGTAACTTTATGACTTATCTGCTATTGTTTGGATTTAATTGCGTAAAATATTTTTGCCTCCTAATTAATACATACGTTGTACAATGAAGACGGTATAATCTTCTGTATACCCTTATGCATACTATTATCGTATTAAAGACACCCAGTGGATTAGAATATTTTTCTAAACATCGTAATATTGAGCGAAAAAATTCATTAATTCAAGACATTGCATGTCATATAAAATCATTTCACGATCCAATTTGCGAAAAAAATATGTTAAACGAAGTATTGAAAAGACATTGAATGCATTTATAAGACTTTCTCGAGAATTGTGAACATAACTTAAAATAAATTCGGCGAATATAAAGTTCTCATTAGTTTACAATTGGAATATTCAGGTTTTGGCCCTAGATAAGCTATAATAATTTCTGTTTTTCCGACGATCTTTCACAGTATGTGCTTCAACTCCATTTGGCTTCAACGCTCAAAGGAAGATACATTACACTTTCATGTTAAATAAAATGAAAGATTCTCAATGTCCCCTTGTTGATTAAATGAACCCTTAGGAGACATTTAAGGGTCTCTTTGCCAATGGCTGTCTCTGGTAATTGACGTCACGTTTTAGTAAGTTGAACGCCGCTCTTTGAGATCCATCTGATTTCCCCGAGGCTTCCGATGTAACGGCCGGAACGGAATGAATTTGCGAACACTTTCTCTGCCCCTTCCACCGGCCAAGAGGTGACTTTCTGAGCAAAATGGCAAGTGACGGCGTATAATGTCTGGCAGGGCTATGGAAAGGGTGCCTTGTGGAGTGACGAGGATCCCCTGTGGAAAGTAAATGGAGGGTGGCAATGGTGGTAAGAGTGGAGATGGTATTGGCAAGGAAATCTCTGGTTTTTCCCATCCAACTTTTTAAATGTCAAGGAATATTCGTCCTAATAGTCATTAAATATCCTTATCCTTAAAATTCCCAAGCTGAAACTCATCATTCCCTCAAGGTTTAGCGTCGTAAATTATATACATTTAGAAATACACTGTACCTATGCCTATTTTGTTAAGAAAATTTTTCATGAGTGCTAATTGGGTCCGGAAGCTGGTAATTACTCCTGATTTCCCAGAAATTTCTGATTGGGGTAGGTTTTTTCATACCTTATTTCTGGGAAAACATTTCAAACTTTGAGTACAAAGCGCGAGCGTTTAAATAAGTTGTAAATAGCTGAATCATTTTCGAAATTCTGTTCTACACCCTCACCGGTATTTCGAGGGAACATAATTTTACATTATTCAAATGAATTATCCTACTTTGTGTAGTCAAAACGTTCTTATTTTTCTCTCAGGATTGTTGTGGTGGCTGACTCGCTTCAGGAATAATTTGAATATTTCACGAGGTTTGACAAAAATAAAACTAAATGGTGCTCTTAAGGGTTTGATTAGCACGTTTGGATGAAGTATAAAATGGGATTTGGATATCACATGAGGACCAAGCATATTTTTAAATCTCCCGCGTCCATCGAGTGAATATGTAATTAGGAATTCTAATGGAATTATTGATTTCAGATTGATATAACCTCTGAAACACTGGCTATAATAATCATGGAGGTACTCCTCTTGTGACTCTTCTGGGAAAACTTTCAATAAGTAAACATACGTCAACTTGATTATGATTGTGAAAAAATTATAATACCAATGCGTTTTAATAATTCCCCTTAATACTATTTGGCCAAAAGACTCATGCCTCTCACCCATGAGGCAGATTGCATACAATTAGAATTAGGTGATTCGATCTTGACTAATATGGTAACAGATGCCACCTGATTGCTTACGGATGGCTACTCGACGTTCCAAAAACAGAAACTAAGTCTTCACCCTTCAAACAACATACGTGGTAGAGGTGTTCAGGAACTAGGCATTGAAAATATCTATATGTTTGTCAACCCTTTAGGAAAGGGCTGGAATGAACGTTACATTTCATTGAATGCCAGCCAATTGCTACCTCGCCAAGTTCACTGAATTAGCTATAAAATGCAATTGGGAGTGATAGACCCTGGTAAGCGATGCATGTGAAAAGTGAAGGGTATGCGCCAGCTCACGATTTAAAAATAATACTATCTGTGGTAACCGAAAGCAAGAACATGATACGAGAATGAAGCTCACTGAAAAATTAAGATCAAAACTTATGTGTAAAACTAATATATGTTGCATTAGGCATGGGGATAGCCATCATCTGGATTGGTTACTATCAATATCACAATGCCATTATGTAAATACCGGGCGTATGCTTTTACAGGAAATCACTGTATCTCAACATAACTCATGGAATATAATGAATTTGTTGGAACCCGAAATTAGGTGTTCCGAGTTTCCATCTCTTTTAGATGGACTGTGATGTTTTCCACATTATTCTATATTCATTTGCTTATCTTATTCATATATTTCTTTGCTGTTTTTCGGCAACGCTCAGAATAGTAGGATAACGGATATTATGCCTCTCAGGAGTGTGACTTTTCACTTTCGTTGAATTCCGTACCTTTCTGTATCCCCACCCATTCATCCTCACCTTGCCGAAATGTAGTGTCATTACTTCCCTTTGAAATGGGACGGAGAGATACGTTAATGCTCACTTGGCGAACGGTAGTTCATTTACAGGGCATTTACTGAAGGTCATTCATCGTTCATTCGTTCGTCATTAGTCACTTGATGGACATGGAGTCGGAGACTTCTTACCATAATTGAAGCGCGGGACACGTGGCCCGTTCACCCTTGGGGGCTATTTTGTAATCTCACCTTTTTAATGACTCTTTGCGGGAAGGCGAGAGATCCATTTCTCCCTCTTAATTATCGGCTCACGATCGGCCAAGGTTCGATGGTGGCTCCATTTCACATTCCTAACGACAGGTGAGATGGAACTAATAAAATGCGGAGTGGACAAATGAAAAAACTTAGTGAACTCCACAGTTAATTTTATTAAGACGACCTAGGTTTCGACACGTTGTGTCATCTTCAGGTGTGTCTAGGAGTGTCACTACACGTTGTGTCATCTACGTGAAGATGACACGTGTCTAAACCTAGGTCGTCTTAATATAATTAACTGTGGAGTTCACTACGTTTTTTTATTCGTCCATAATGGAAAACTTCCACCATATCTCGCCGGAATTCTTATCCTCTATTAAAATGCGGAGCCAAATGAAACGGATCAAGAGTCGAAAGATGCGGATGAATCTATTAATAGACCGGCAGTTCACCACTTGAGAGCCGAAGATGGTCACGCTGCCTGGGTGGTGGAGTTTAACTACGAAAAATGACGTAATTTTCCACATTTGATGACGTATTTTCACTTAAGTAGGATTAAAAAATAACCCCCCTGAGCAGCTGCATCAGAAAATCGTGCCATCTTTCGCATCTTCACCCCTTCCCGAGACGTGGTTAAATACTCATAGGGCTGATTTTGAGGATACCGGGACTAACCACGGTATTAATTTTACGGAGTCAACCGTAAGTGCACGTAAGTGTGATATTCCACAGAGGAAAAATCATTCGCCTTGACCGGGATTCGAACCCAGATCCCTCGATATTGCTCCAAGCGCTGTATTCATTTGAGCTACCGAGGTGTCCTCCTCCCCTGGCGATTTTTTAGGGCTTTCCAAGGAACAATTTGCTCAAGACTGCGTCGTCAAAAGAGCAAACACCTCATTATGCTCCCTGTTCGGCTTTAACCTAGCGGACGGTAGCGCTAAGCGTACGCTTTGGACTGATTCTGTCACATCAACTACTCGGTAGTCCTGAACAAGTTGTTTAAACAAAACCTCAAAAATCCACCGGGGAGAAGATCGCCTCGGTAGCTAAACTGGCTAAACCACTCGGCGCGATATCGAGGGTCCCGGTCGAGGTGAATGATTTTATCTCTGTTCAACTTCGCAATTTCTCATAGTGCTATTCTAGAGACACTCTTAATTCTTGCAATACTTGATTTAAGTAAACTTTTTCATGTTCCTCTCAAACCTTAGCGTAATAGGAATGATCTGATGCTTTCCCGGCGTATGATGTTAGTGGTTTATTCGGGTTCTCCATTGGGTTCTGCTGGGCAGAAATGTAGAGAACTGCTGCTGCTGGACAGAATAAATAACTCACCGTGTAATTTTTTGTAAAATGAACAAATCTGTGAACGAAAGTTTCGCTATTAACTAAACCAAACAATGGAATGTAGATTCAACTTAATATTAAGTGTAACCATCACCCAGGGTCTTTCTTGAGGTAAACACGAACGGGAAATTTGCAGACAAGTTAATCGAAAATTGGGATTTATTAAAAGAATAGCTCCTCGAAAATTTGACCATTAGGTGAATGATCAATGTTACAACAGTTACTTTTCTATGAAATAACGTCTCTTGGTAGGTAGTTGGTTGATGACTCGGTACTTTTGTATAGTAACTCATCATAATTATTGGCACCTCAGCCCGCTTGAAATGCCCCGCAGGACTTAGTTTTCTTCACGAATTACTATCTCATAGTAATTACATAGTGAGTACACATGATGCATTCCTCCGTATGAAATATACCGGAGGGTAAATAGTCTTGTAATCAGTTCTGCGGGTGAGGACCACGGGAGGGGGGGACCAACATGCATGGTGGACAAATGTAAGGCTGGGAAATGGAACGTGAGGTTCCTATGAGAGAGTGGAAAGTTGGAGAACGCGAAGATGGAGATGGACAGGCTAGGAATAGACATCACTAGAGTCAGTGAAATAAATTAAGCTGGGGTAGATGATTTCTGGAGAGATTGATAACCAAAGGATAGCATCATGCTGAAGAACTAATGGGGTAGAATTGTTATCATTTGGCAGTCCAATGAGAGAACCTTGATGACGAAGCTAGAAGGAGAGCCTACGGACACATCAGTAGTCCAGGTCTACATACTCACATCCTACCATACAGGGAAAGAAATGGAAGAAGTATATGAACAACTAGGAGAAGTCCTCAGCTCAGTGAAGATAAAAGAGAATCTAAGTGAAAGAAAACAGACTAGAGGAAAATTCGCTGCGGCAATCAATGAAAAATTAGAGTTGAGAATGAACTGCGCATAGTATAGCATTTGGATCTTTTTTTATGTCAAAACCTAAAAACTGTTGTTAGAAATGAGGTAGGGCGATGATCCAAAAAGCATTACACAGGTGATGCAATGCAAAATCTTGGAAAAATAATGTGACTTACTAATATTTAATTTTTTACCTTGAAAACGGAGGTAAATCATCGAATTTCGGATAAAAAGTATTTTATATAGTGTTTTTAATAGCATGCATAGGGATAAAAATTCTTCATAGCAGCAAAGAAAACTACGGTTAATTTCACGCTTGACCATATAAATAGCTTAGGAAGAGGTTATAGTTACCTCTAAATTCAAAAAGATGTTTTTACTCGATATTTTTCTCAACGTCACATAACTTTCGAGTTATAGTTCTGTCCTGATCACGAAGAAAGAGTATTTGACCTTCAAATAACCCATAGAGGTAAATATAACCTACAAGTCATGCAAATGGTCAAATGTGGAATTTTTCCGTAGTTTTCATTGCTGCTATGAAGAATATGCATCCCTATGCATTATATTAAAACAACCTATATAAACTATTTTTTCTCAAATTTCGACGATTTAACCTTGATTTTCAAGGTCAAAAGTTCAATATCAATCAGTAACTTTATTTTCAAGAATCTGCATTGCATAATCATAATACTTTATGGCTCATCTCCCTTTCTCATTTATAACAACAGTTATTAGGTTTTGACGCAAAAAAGACCCAAATGCCAAACTGCGCGGCGTTGCTGGAAGTTTATGATGGTATAGTGTTCAGAGCACCAGCCAGATGTGAAGAGTTGGAATTATAGGTTGGGGGATTTAATGCCCCGAGCAGAGCTAAGCGGATTGACGAATCTCTCATGGGTGGTGGGAAATTGGATCCGAGGAAATCCCCGGGACTCGGTAACTTATGCGTGAAATGTTGAAGGCTCGCAGGTCGCACCTCACTCCACAGGGAATTGAGGTGGGTTTTAAAAAGGAGGGATCCAGAATGTGGAGAGTGGGTCGCCACCGCCATACGTAAGACCTTTTGCGGGGTCTCTGGGGTCATTGTCTTCGGAGCCAGTGGGTGTTCAGAAGCGGAGCGAGGGTTAAGAAGTTGAGTGAAAGGTGACGTAGTGTTGGAGAACGGTCCTGTACGTGACGGCAGGTTGAAATATGGGCGAAAAGGGGAGAGAGTAGGTAGTAAATCTTTTACAGTTGCTCTCTCTCTTGAGCTCTGGCTACGTAATTTAATTTTCCCTCTCGCCACTCACGAAATATTGGCAGGAGGAACTGTTGCTTCCTAAGGTGTGTATTCGATCAATATACCCCTTCGAGGTACGCACTCATGAAACAGGGGAAGAGGAAGCGTGCTAGAAGGAAATCTTATTGTCCCCATCGCCGAGCTATGGTGAACCCAATTATAAACCATGGTATCATATAATAAGCTCCATCGGTGGCTGAGGGCTGACTCAGTACCTTTTTTTGTGGGAAAGTTAGTGAATAGGTATTTCCTTTCAAAAATAATGTTGTAAGAACATTTCAAGGGCCGTGTACAGTTTTTTAGGCATACATTTTTGCAATATTTTATCAAGAAATAATAATGGGGATAGACTATTGTACCGTTTTGGAACCATGTGTGTTTTAAAGTATTACAATAAAATTTTAATTATAAAAATATACAAATAGAACGGGTGGACGAAAGCGCTTATTGTTTACAGGCACTATTGGAAAGATATTAGTTTACTTAATAAGGGGCTGGGTTTGTGGGTGTTAAAAAGTTGCAAAAAGTATTAGTTAGTCCATAATAATCGTCCCATTTATGCCATAACGTAATAGTAGGAACTTCTTGATAGGATCTTAGTAAATACAATGTAAATACAGCTGTCATTTATGAGTCTATACAAGTAAAGATGGAGTGTGTAGGGAAATTGCCTTTTTGCTGAGAGCAGAAAATTATAGATTACCAAATAGGTTATGCATACGTTAATATGATGTATGGTTTTGCTACACACTTAATTTGCTGGAGTTTTAAAATGCTAATCCGGTGTAAGCGACTTTGAATGAACGAAATTCCCATTTTGATTGGATAACTTCACCATTTATAGGAAAGTTAATGCCAAACATTGCGTTATATCTTTGTAAATGAAATTAGAAATTCTGCAAATAATTGTTAATTTTTAGCGTCAACTTGTATATAACGGAAATGAGTCTTGAAGAAAAGATTTCGTTGTACAATATCGGGCAAGATGTAATGGTGATATTACTTACTAATGATATGTAATGAGAGTATGTTTTGATGTTTTTATCACCTATTGGTTTTAATAGCGTGTTCAAACGTTTTCGTGTCATCCTCATGAGCACACATTATTAGGGTATCTGATGCGGATGAATACCCCAAGATTCCAATTGATGAATCGCATTGTCTGCAAAAAATTAAATAAACTTATACGCTCGAGTTACAACATGCACATTTGGATAATATTCCCACTTCATAAAATAACTTTTACTCACATATATTCGCAAAGACAAGATTACTCGTGTGGTAACATTTGTATTAGCAAACTCTTCCTCATCGTATAGAAAGAGTGACAGTTAACAGGAATATTAAAGTGAATACATGCCATATATAATTCACAACTTAGCAATATAATAACAGGTACAAAAAAATAATTGTCATGGAAAACGGTGTTAAGAAACTGGGGAAAATATAAACATAATTGAGCACATTGCACGGTGGGCTGAAATTGAAAATGATGGTCAAAATTCCATAAGTACTTTCTTTTAGTCTAGAAGTTGAAACTATGAATGGCCTTTCACCATTGATTGTTACGGTACTGCATTTAATTTGCCATAGTTCTCTCTTATTAACAGTTAACGACGTCTAAAAGTTGTGGAATATTTGTGAAAAGTGCGCGCCTTCGATTCTATCTGGAAACATCAGGATTCAAGCTGTTGCAGAGCCTCTTGGAATCAACAAATGAACAAAAAATCTATTTCTATGTATTTAAAAACTAAATGTAACTTTTCATCCGCTTGTGTCCAAAATATGGAATTAAATTTTCGATGGAAACAAACGCTAGCTCGAGGAGGAGCTAGAGGCTAGAGGAGAATTTAATTCGTACTTTGAAATAAGGGCTCCATAAAATTAGTGATTTTAGAATAGGATTCTCATTCCGTTTTCTATCAGTAAAGTTATTTCGGCAGATAACTCTGTCATTTACTTTAGGCTGATGCCATGGCCTTCACTTCACCCTAAACGAGATAGTAGGTTAATCTGAATGTTTTTTGTTCCTTGTCATCATTCTTTCTTCAATAAATGGATTACGAGAGATAAAAAGTTGCGTACATCCATGCCTTCCTCATTTCTTAACTTTGCCTTTGTATCAACTCCGCGATATTGATTCCATTATTTCATGTTGATGTCACTTAAATATCAAATTCCTATTAATCTGATCTAATTGAAACTTTTTAAAAATTCATGTGCACTAACAGGAGTTCCAAATCAACTCATTTCATGGCCTTATATTGGTCAAAAAAGGGAATTTCCATTCTGAAACTAATTAGATAGGTTAAGAATCTCTATACTGTGTCCAAAGACGTCTCACGTGGAGCGGTGGAATGGTGCCGGAAACATTACAGTTCGTACATACTTTCAAGAGAATAAAGGTACGTTGTGGGCAACGGTCTGCCGTGATGGAAACACTGGTATGGTAGAGCATAAATGGACTCAGAAAATTTGGAAGAGTGATCCACCTCCTCGTCCGAATGCTGCTACCCCTAATCGCAATGAAGAGACTTAGTAACTTCTACAGTTTATTTGAAAAAGAACGACTGGTTACGGCTGTCAAGCCATCTTCAGGTTTGACAGCCCAAACCGGTCGTTCTTTTTCAAATAAACTGTGGAAGCCACAAAGTCTCTTCATAGTTATTATGGAGTCCTTCCACTACGTCTTAGCTTCTAATTTCGACTTAATGAAACATACTGAAAAGTTGAAATCAAAACACGTCAAAAATTGTACTTACTACTACTAGGTGCTGTGAACAAAGTCAACATCTCACAATTCGCAAATTTCGTCTAGACCTCGAATATGACTATTCCTGTGATTGGGTTTTTAGGCGTCCGAAGCATTTACATTCTGATAAGCCTAATCATCCTCACTTAGCTTTTGAAATGCAAATTACTGTTAAACAAACCAGTTAATTAGCCAAGTGTGTGATAAAGAAATATACGGTTGCAATACAAAAATAATATGAGAGCTGATTATCGGCCTCTTAATTGTGAATGGATATTTTTGGAGAGTTGGTCAACAATAATCACATGTTGGATCACATGTGTACCTCTTGCCAACGTTTCGGAAATTTATACGTTCAGCATCAGGGCAGGAGGGATATTGAGGTGGAAAAATAAAATTGAGATATCAGAATATGCAAACATATGTTATGGATATGTTGAAAGTATGTGACCTTGACCACAACATGAGCAATAATAACCAATTGAACAATGAATTCCAGATGTAAGTTTCCTACTCTTTGTGGTGCTTCATTTCCGTGGCTATTCTCCTCGCAAGTATTTATATCCCTAAATTTTGCTGATGAACCCAAGCTTACTCCGTTTTCGGTCCTTAATTTACACCCTATTATTTCACGCGAAGTGTAGCACTTTTAGAAATGTAAACTATCATTATTTACATTCCATTGTTATTCGCTTTCATCCAACGCCATTCATGCTCGTATTGTTTGGCACTCAGCATTGACTAATTCCCAGGCTGACAATATGATGATTCATCTTTCATATTTCAAACAGAACTAATCGGGTTCCTATTGGTCACAATTCCAATGGTCCACCGTCCTTATATCATTCAATTCTTTACACTAATGCACTCATCATACCTACGCACATGTGTTCAGAGGAATTCGAATATGTATAATCTCCGCGATAGCGTGAATATACGCGTTTAGTTACCAGAATGAGTATTATTGAAGTGGGAAAAGTCGAATGCAAATGTAAAATATTACAAAAAATACATAAGTTGGCATATTTGCATCCCCACATGAAGGTAGTTCAATATGGACACGTCCCAAATTCTGTAAAGAGACAGCCTGGACGAGAAAACGTGTTGCAGGTGTAGTGTTTCTCAACAGCGGCAGCAATAACGTGGAATAGTCCCGCAGGTTCTATAAAGAGAAAGAGGTGAGAGCAAAGAGGACCACTATAGGAAGGCTTTTATTTTGTCTTTATTTGAACGGAACACTTTTATCTCAATTTTTTCTAATATTGTTTTTAAGGCATGGTATGTAAATATTGATTTGTGAAAATCGACCCTCGAAAATTCGCCATTGCATCCGGAACGCTAACAATTTCGCTTACCGACCCTTTGGCGGACTAAAATTGAACAGCCTTTTGTCTGTGACGCGAGTAAACTTGGCAACTTGTCCGAGAATGCAAAAAAATCTGGGTCAGGATTTCTAGTGCAACCACAAACTTTCCTACCTACGCCGCCGATGTTTCCACTTTTATCCAAATTACCTCTCCTGTCCATCTTTTCTGGTTTTACTTTTTCCTCATCCCTTTGAACTTATCCTATGGCGAACCGAATGGATAAATAAAAAATTCTAATCTTCTCGTGCGTGTGCACAGCCTATAATTTTGGAATAATATGAATCCATAGGTAACTCTTATTGCGATGTGAGACTATGGATAATGCACTTTATCTTGGTGTCGTGCATTTAGTCATGCTATTTGAGCGGAAATGGATACAAGTGATTCCTCTAATTCCTCTATGAACACAGATAAACAATGTTTGAACTTTATTTAATTCTTATTGAAGTCGATCAGTCGCTTTATGTGCCACCTTACTATTGAAACTGATACTTTAGCGAAAGATTATACCAGTGTTCAACTAAGAATTTAGGGGATGGTTGTTAAGCCCAGAAATGTGTTAACTTTCTTGGGTTTTAATCCCAATGACTGCGTACTGGTAGGAAAACAATGTTATTTTCACCATTCAGCTCTTAAAACAATGATCGGTGAGGCAAATTTCTTTCAAAAAGTCGATGCTAATCATATCGAAAAGAACAAATCGCAAACTTGGTTCAAAATACAGAATTTTCATCAGAAAAATACAGAAGAGTAGTCGACAATCGGGTGTGAAACGAAAATCATATGGCGTCATGACACTTTGAAATTCAGTCATATATAGATAATTTAGGTGTCTATAAAAGTTTTGTTACCGTGGTATCCGATAAGGATGTCGGAAGCCTTCCTTGGCTAGCTGCGTTTCAGGTAACACATTTTTCCTGCCAGGGCCCCGCAGCCCACCAAATCGCATCCCTTCCCTCACCTTCATAGCTATTTTGCAAAATCCTTCAGAATTTTGGCGAATTTTCATATGCATTTGCGTAAGGCATCCACTCCCTTGAGGTAGAAGCATTCCCGACCGAATTCGTTCGTGCTCCACAGTTTGATCATCTAACAGGTTGAATCGCAAAAATAGCTCAGAAATAGGAGACAGGAAGAAAGGCAAAGATAAAAAGCTCCAAAGGCCGGTAAAGTGTTAGCACCACAAGTCAGAAAAGGCACATGCCATAAACTAAAATTATACCCTATTATCCTAGTTATCGTGGTTTACGGGAAGGTTAATTCCTCACCAGTGACCGACCACAGGACATACGCACTTATCCCAACTATAGATATCCTTCACTAGGGCTTTTAGGACGTTAAGATAACGTCCTAAACGTAAACGTCTGTTAACGCTTCCTCGTTACGGACGCCGCGGCGCGGCGTTAAGATCACCATTCACTCTTTCTGTGATTACTTATGGCAATGGAGTTCCGTGCTAGGGACGATCACACTTCACAAACTCGATTAGACACAACTTTGGATAGGAAACTCAATGAAAAAAAGCGTAGTCAATAATAGAGACAATACTACAATTAAAAGAGGGACGACACAAAGAATAATGAAATGTTTTCCACTGAATAATCATTTCTACAATCATGTCCATTTACGTGACGGCGTCATTATTAAAATACTGTTTCCTGAACCTACCGTCGTGTCGACATGATTTTCTTTTTCCCGTTCTAAAAAATGCGTACAGTGCTTTTGACTTCCTGTCTCATATCTTTGAGCTATTTTTACGATTCAACCTTGTCAAACAG
The DNA here is from genome assembly GCA_963573305.1 of Pyrrhosoma nymphula. NCBI lineage: Eukaryota > Metazoa > Arthropoda > Insecta > Odonata > Coenagrionidae > Pyrrhosoma > Pyrrhosoma nymphula. The sequence continues at coordinate 46,266,222 of OY754329.1, forward strand.
CGTCGTGGACGATATCATATGAGATAAAAATACGAGGAAAACACACCAGAAGGAACCTGTTAGAAGATCAAACCATGGTGTGGGTACGAATGTTTTTATTTCAAGGGAGTGCTTTTCGAAAATACTTATGAAAATTCGTCAAAATGCGAAATAATTTCGTGAAAGAGCTATAGAGGAGGCAATTTGGCGTGCTGCGGAGCCCTGACTGCGCTGTCTGTCCCGCAACTAGCCAAGGAAGGCGTACGATATCCTTATCGGATATCAAGATTACGATCATTTTAATGAATTCTAAATTATCGAGATATTACTGCATGAAAGTAGATAAAAATATTTAATCGGATATACCCAAACGTCGAAGCAAAAGAGTAAATAATATTGAGGGTAAATATTTTGGGAAACTTCTTTTCGTACCATCGTCTGACTTGGTTTAGTTTTCGTGGAATCGCCCATTGATATTGAAATGGCGTCACACTCACACTGTGTTTCCGCTTCTACACCAACAGCTGTCTATCACCTTCTTTTAGTGCGTGGATACATGTTCCAAAACGTTTTGTATTTCCTCATGCTCAGGTAACTCCCACCCCTTTTTTCCACTGTCTTTGAGTTTGAGTAACTTGGACCTACTCAAGGTATCTTTAAGGATGTGTGTGGAGATAGAATAAGGGGGTTATGAAAGAATGTGAGTTGGATGCTCCAATAATGGACATATATGAAATTAGTGAGTTTGGCCGTGTTGAGAGAATGGAAGAGAGTCGAATAACGAAACACATATATGATAGTAGCGTGAATGGTATGAGAGGAAGAGAGATACGGCAAAAGTAATGGGTGAATTCGGTAGAAGAGACTCTAAAGAGAAGGATATTAAGAGTCTTGAGAATAGGAAAGCGTGTATGAAGCAATGTATTAGTGTAAAAGAAGCGAAAGTGGATTGTAAGGCTGATGGACATTATGGAGGAAATTTATAAAAAGGGAGCCCGTTTTGTAGGGCTAATGGCAGTGACTAAATTCATTGACTTTGCCTACTCCAAAAGGGAATGACGTGATGGGTATGTATGTATCTTGAAGGATGGTGACGCATCGCGGGAGATTTCCCCTACGAAATTTTGGGTTTTTCTAATTTGTAAAAACATTGTTTTGTATGTGCCCTAATACCCAGCCCTCGCCCCTGAAACCTCCTTCCCCTCCCCGCACCCATGCTTTACCTTGTTAACCGCTTCCCCGTTTCCTCCCCTCTCCCTCACCTTTCCTAATCCCCACACCCTCTATGTATTTTTTCCACGACTCGTCCCATATTCTTTACCTGATGATGATGTAGTACATCGAAACCTAGGTCGAAATAAATATATTTACCAGTGGAAAATTGCAGTTTTTGTCTCCACTGGTAACTCTGCTCGTCGTTCGCAAGCAGAATGCATGCACCTGCTTTTTTAAATAAATATTTTAGAACAATAATTTCTGCTTTACATTGCATGAGACCGTAGACGTTGGATCGGGAGGTTTGGAGCGGTCTCTTCCGGCTCCAATTTAGAAGTATCCACTGAGCTGCAAACTTCCGGCTTTGAATTCTCTAATTAGGTACGGGACTGACGTATTTTAGGCATTGTTCAAATCTATCTTCATGTTTTCGATAGGCTTCATTTTCTGGGGGAGAAATTGAAATAATCAAACGGTGGAAACTGGAGAGGAGGAAATCGGATGAACCGAAAGGAGGGGTGATTGGGAAATGTGTGAAAGGGTAAATCGATGTTGATGGCAGTGATGGAAGGGATAGGAAATGCTCTAAAAAAATGAAGGAAGAAAGTATGAGGGAATGAAGAATGCTCGAGGATAAAAGAGTAAAAACTACCGTTTTGTGAGAGTAGGGAGATTCATAATTAAGGGAGAAGAGAGTATTAAGGCAAGGTAGGTCAAAAAGCTACATTTATTAGCGGAGAAACAATTTTGGTCATTCATTTTCCATCATACATTTGGAAAGACAGTCGTTGAGTTGGAGCTGAACTTGAGGATTCTTCTTCTGCTGAAGTTGTTTTCATGGTTACTTCGAGTAATTCAACGCATCTTTCCATCTCACGGGAAGTTCTATACTTATGTATATATTGTTCTTATAAATATATCGTATGATTTTAGCACTTCTTGAATCAATACCTACCCTTGTTATCCTTTTTATTATATGAATCCAGTAAATGGCTCTAAATAAGGGAGACTGGATCGTTTTTCTAAATTATGTTAACACTGGCCTACTTTTGCACGAATATCTCCTTTAAATTTGTGTCATCCACGTATTAATTCTGCATTTTATCTTATTTTTTAGACTTTCTTAGTAGTTCTGTTTTTAGGCAACTCAATGTTCAATTTGAATCGTGAGTTATCTTAATGATTTTGAATTATTTCGGATATCATGGTGCTCAAATCGTAAAATAATTGATAAAAAACCGTGTCCATTAAATGAAATATGTTAAATCAATATTTGCATCGCTTGTATGACAGTGTTGGGAACATGTTGGGAGACTATATTCCTTGTTATTCTTCAGGTTTTTGCGATTTTTAATGACTTTGTGAAAGTTTTTCATAGCAGGAAAGTTAGGTGAATTTTCAGCTCAGCTTTTTTTAGTTACAGCACAACTGTAACGAAAACATCGTCGTGATAAATAAAACTACATATGGAAAAAGCTGTGCTGAAAGTTCATGTAACTTTCGAACTTGCTTTCCATTATTCCGGGGATCCATCGCGTTTGGTTGCTTTATTCACGAAGTTTCATATCTCTTCCTGGAGGTGTCTCCAGGTAAATAATTTATACACGATGACGACCTGACGACGCCTGCAGGTATAGAGGCGAAACGTCGTGACTTAAACAATCAAACGCGATGGATCCCAGAAATAATAAAAAGCAAATACATTTCTTATTAATCTATTTCTGAGAAAGTTGTGGAAAATTATTCTTATTTTACCCTACCCAGCATGACTCTAGAAATGGAAGTGGAAAAATTGTTATACGAAGGGATTTCAAATAATATTTATTTTCGTTTACCTAAGAAGTAATGGCGTCCTAGCATGGGTGGTGGAAAATATCCTTTTCCCACCAAAGCAAATAAACATTACACGAAGCTGCGGCCGTCACGCTTGGTTACAATTTTTCTTCAGTCGATCGCTTTTTAGAGTGAAAGTATGTAAATTATTTAATGAATATTTTACAAAATGTAACTAATTATCGTATTCATCAATATTGAGTACTTGAAAACTGTCAAGACTAATTGAGTTGAACAACATACTTTGTACAAGAAGTCCGCCGCGGTTTGACCCAGGTATTCCAGATATTTATAGGGATTAGAGAATGCCCTCAAACATTTACGCTGCGTTTCCCGAATAGCTTATGCGTGACTTATAGAAGCAATTTTGGTCCTTCCTCTGGTAGCCAGGGCTAATCCCTCATGTTTCATCCAAATTTTTACTTTGGACAAAAATAACTTAATTCATCTTAGCCCCAACTCCTTCCCCTTAGAAACCAACGGAAAACCACCATGTGGTTAATTGCCTTATGTGGTTAATTTTAAGTTTAGATTTTGCCTCCTTGTGAAGTTACCTCCTTGTTGAAATCTGCGTGATACAAATCATACGATGAGACGTAAGTAAAAATAAGTGCGATGACGTTTCGGATCACGCCGCGTCACCGTATTTGTTTCTGTATTCGATATGCCTTCTCTGTTTTAAAGTGAACAACACTGAAGGATAACAGAAAGGTTATTTTTTTATTTTTCCGTGGCCAAAGCCAGCGCGCTTCTTAAGTGCTTTACCATATTTTAAACGTTGATTAAATTTTAAACTTAAGATTTGTCGAGGTTCGAGTCCACGACAATTTTAAGGGCTAAATCTTTCCTATGTATATCACTTCCTAGCGATATGTTGGCTAATATCCTTTATTGTGCCTCCCGTTTCCTTCAAATTGTGTTGCTTGATCGTTATTTTTCAGAAACTCGGTTTTTCTGGTGTATCGTTTGTTACCGCCTCCGCGGTTGTGCTTATTTGGATTTTAAACATTTTCAATTTCTTCTCTTATCAGTATTTGATGATATTTGACTTTTCTCGCTTACTGACTTGTTATTGTCAGAGCAGGAAATACTGTGCTTCCAAACTTGACGGAACGCTTTGCCTGTCCGATGTGCATTTTTTCGAAGTTCTATGGCTCTTTTTGAACTCTTGTCATCAGGGGTAAGAGAGTATCTCGCTGATGGGAATTTTGAAAACTGATTGTACAATACTGTTGTCAAATATTTTGTCCGGAAGGTTTGGGGAAATGGCTTGGACGTCCTAAGGAAATGTGTAATTTATTATTATTACAATTATAAACTATTTATCTCTAATATATTATTTTTTAATGCCAAATTCACAAGGAGTTCTCCTTCAAGGTAATTTGTGTCACCTTTTGATTTAGATTTTGACAATTTTTTGTATCTGCTGAGTGTACTACTTGCATTGTAGGTACGCAATAATCGTCCGCTATCAAATTCGGGGCGTAATGAGCTTTCAAGTAAGCAAGATTAATGTAAATTATTCTAAATCTATGGGTTGAGAATGTAAAAATTTATTTCAAAGGCATCTGAATCGGTTGAAAATAATTATATAACAATATTTTTAAGGCAAATAAAGTATAAAAATGTATTACCAAAGCTTACTTGGGATCGGGGAAATGAGAATAACTGTTTTTTGTATACATTTTTGGTATCAATACACCCTTCCAATTCCAGAGGATAAAGAACTAAAACGTAGCCAATTTTTTCGCAAACCGAGAGGAAAAGCCCTCTTTCATTGGAAGCGAGGCCACTTGGTATATCCCCGTCAGAGAACTGGATTTGGAGGATTTAGGTAAACTGCGTAATTGGATTAAAAGTATAACTGGACAATTTGAGGCAGTCGGACCCGAGAACTTTCAAAGGGAAAGGTAATACATTCCATTCATGTCAATGTTTAAACTCTGCGGTGAGAGAAACATTACGGAAAACATATCACACTAAACTATGAGAATAATAAAAACAAAATTCACGGTGATTCCTCATAAAAGGATTTTTACCCCCGCGTGCATTAGTTTGAAAGGCCGAAATATGCATTTATCTTGAGATATTAATTCATTCTCAACGTTAAGGTCTAAACAATAGACCTAAATAAACCTAGTAGTATCAGATTCATACCCAAAGTCATAAGTGAGGGTATTCTCAAGAAACATCCCTTTCATCATTGCGTGAATCCTTTCCTCGTAGTTTTCGAGGTCATGATGAACAATAATTTACTGAATGCCATTTTAAGACTTGTTTCATTTACCTGTAACTATTTTCGAAAATATAATAAGTATTATTCTAGTACATCGTTAATAGTTGTTCGTCATAAACTTTAGACATTTTCAAAGTGGCACCTCAAGTTACTTCTTGAAATTTTTGGGACTTATGATAGTTAATAGCGGGAAAAATATTTCTGGAGATCAATTTTTTTAAATGGGCAAATTGGTGATTAGCGGTATTCGAAATAGAGTTCTATCCCATTCCTTTCATTTTTATTCATAGTTTCATGCCCGTGTTCCAATTACACTTGTTGTAAAACTAATGGAACGTTTTTTACACCAATGATAAATTAGCTCGATGGACGATATAATATCGCCGAAGTTATATTGAAGTGAGTGCTCCAGGAACCGAAAAATATTAGGAGCCGTAGAAATTCTGATTTAAGTATAATTTACTCGCAGTGCTTATAAAATGCACAGAACAAATCTAGACAACATTTATTTCAATTTTTTCAATTTTCGACGTGATTAAATTAGAGTTAGTAATGTGTAATGTGAATTCTAAGATCGTACTGCGTAGAGTCGTGGGTGGATTATCTTGTTGATGGAAAAAATACCACATTTGCTGCCGTAAAAAAACCTCTCTCGGTATTCAAAGAGACCCTCACCGGAGGGTAATTTCTTACTGGGACTATAAAAACATGGTTGCTACCGGACAGATTAGTCCAGTTTTGACTGCATTAAGTTTCATATGTGAATGAAAATTTTAGAGCGAGTAATAAATATATGTATGTATCTGTAAAATTTATCTCAAAGACGATTTAAATGAGAAACCATATCTTGAAAATTTTAAGAACGAGAAATTCATTGGTCTAGGTCTTATCTTCCGGGAATTTCGTTGAGGGACCGGTTTTGAGTCTAGAAAAGATTTACAGGCCAATTCATGAAAGGAACGGGAATCAATGCGGATGTTATAGAAGAAAATTATATTCTTCCACTTGTAAAATCAATACAAAACGATTAAGAGAATGAGATTTAGACTTAATTACGCAAGGGAGCTGAATGTTTATTTCTCTTACGTTCTAATTGTACTTGACGGTTTATAAATGTAGATAGTTAAGTTCAAACTCACTATTTTTCAATTTTTTTCAGGCTCCAGATTATCAATTATGTCTAATGTGACCAACTGCAATGTACACATTTGTTTGATGGCATTGCTGTGTTTTGGGTTCGAGAATCAATGATGGATGGACCGTAATCACGGTGAACGTCTTCTGCTTTTCGTTGAGGACAGCTGCTGACTACTGGCAATGAAAGGTAGGACCCCTACTTCAAGATATGGGAGTTTTAATTTTTATCCTTGCAAATCGGTAGATACCTAGTAATAAATTTCACTTAATTCTGTACACACCATACATGAAGTTAACTTCTATGGATGTCATTAAGTTTCGATTTCGAGTTTCGATTCCCTGAACCCATAGCATGCTTTATGTTTATACAATACTGATTGCTTGAATTCCAATTATCTGGTCTCGTAATTTGTTTTTCGAATTTCATCAATTTTGTGGGCTAGGGGTGATGCAAAGGCTGGGGAAGGGAAAAATTATCCGACGCGACGGAGCGCTATCCATGAGAATGCTTTAATAACTGTAATTTGATGGAATACGTTCCCATACCGTTTGAGTTCTTCTTGAAGTCGACGGAAAGAGTGTAAGGCTAAATATTTTGGGGTAAATTCCAGTGAAAACAAACAAATGAGGTACTCACTACCAGTTTGTGAGTGTTGTTTGAATGAATATGGAAGATGATGATCGCTTTATGAGCTCTTCTGAAGGACTTCCAAACAAAAGTCGCATTATTAATGCTCTGGTCAAACTAACAACTTGTAGGTCTCAGTCAAAGCATGCAAACTGTTCTCTTAATACCACATGAGCATATTAGAAGATTTTAATTGATTTTTATACTATCTTAGTTACTATAACTTAGGATGTAAATACATGATCTACATGATCTCATACTTAGAAAAATTAGTTTCCGGATTCAGGATGTAGTGTGAACATCATCATTACAGTACGCCCCCTGGCGTGGAATAATGTTTTCTCAAACTTATTCATGGTTTTGAGGGTTTTATGAAAACGAAGTGCATAATAAGTACATAATATGATATTAAAGAATAAGCTGAGTGGGTTGGGTATACTTGGTGTTGGACGATTCACAAACGGAGGACATTAGGCATGGAGGACTCAACTAAGACCTACTTGTACGAGGTAGAAAACTGAAATAATAAATTATTTTGAAGCAATATGATAAAATTGAAATAAATATATATGTAATCCATTGAATATTTAACTCCGGAAAAAAACGAAAAAGAGTGGCAAAGGTCTGCATTGATGGCCGATGACGGCTGGTGAAGTATTTTTTGCGTTGTGCTAAGACCTATGCGTATTACATTTATATCCGAAATCAGGATAGCATTTTTATTCCATATTTTTTATATTTGTTTTTTTTCTCATTTCCATATTGTTTTTATTTTGGGTTTTTATTGCATGAATGAAATAATGATGCTTGCGTGGACATTTTACAAAGCGAAGGACGGAGCTCAATATGAAGAACGCAATCGGTAGACTGTACTACTTTTAATTTAAACGTTTTGAGCATAATTTATTTAGGGACAGTCTTATCTCTATCTTGACATCCGTCCTTTTACAGTGGTCAGGTGTCTTCGCTTGAAATAAAACGTTCAGTTGGAAGCGACAGGTGCTACATTTATTGCCCCTCGTGTTCATCGCAACATGCGACGGACGCATGAAATATGGATGCCTTAAAAGGCTTCTGCACCGATGCGAGGCTGCGAGGAAAGTCATGAGTATATTCGTCTAGGTGGCTTTTTCCCGAAGAATACTTGATTCCCTCTCGAAAGCAAGACGGAAAAATATTGTATATTAATAATTATGCTTTGGGATAAATAATGTTTTCACTAAGTTTCGTTGAAAATAGCCCACCGATCACTCTGGTCGTTGCGAATAAAGGCGCCCGTATGTATTCCCAGGACTCTTCTCCTTTATACTAAGTTCTTGAGATTGACGCATTTTCTACCTCATTTTCTCTTATTTGAGCATGGTATTAATTTTTTACTACCTCCCCATCAACTAATGTATTTATTTATTAATGGCAATTACATATTTTGGGCCATGTAATGCAAACTCAAGGTATTTAATTACTCGTTATAAATTCCCAATGATCCCACGGGGTTGGCAGATCTAGGTTAACACATTTCTTATTCCTTTAGAGTGACTATAGTCTCTGACCTTTTGGCAGGAAAGCGGCAACCCTCCAGAAGAATGTCAAAGAATGGCTTAAAGGTTCTTAATGAAATTATGCTCTACTTAGTAATTATAAATAAATCTTTGTTTTTAGAATTTATAATCGGTTCGAGGTGATAAAAACTCCATGAATTGTATGAAGAAGAGTCTATAGTTAGCATTCTGTTGCACACAATATTTTAACGAGCGAGGAATGAGAGACACCTTCTGGTAAGTTTTTGCTCGGCCTATTTAGATTCTATCCGCCCGTCACCCAAGAATATAGGCCCGGCTTGCGGAAACTTACTTCGCAGCGTTACCAGACCTCGATAGAATGTGCAATCTTCCTCGCAACCTATATTTACTGGCCTCACCATCATCATCTATACTGAACTGAACAGTACTTCGAAATAGGAGTTGTGCTATCTTCAAGGTGAAATGTCTTCCACGGAAGACCACGTGGGCTAGGCCCTGACTTTTTCAATACTCGCTCAGGTTCATTATTCTACGTAGTTATACATCCGCGGACTACCCTGCAAACCATCGCAAAGGCGTATGGCAGGGGGTGTTTGGTTTCTAGCCTTGTGAAGAGAAGGGAAGAAGAAAAAGGATGAGGAGAGAAATAAGGTGTATTGTATGTTAATGTAGTGTCTTCGGTTCTTGCTCTGTTGCGTTTATAGTCTATTAGTTCGTGGGAAGAAGAAAATTTTGTATGCATTAGTTTCGATGGTTTATCTCTTTCATTTGTCTCTTGTATCACTTCTGGAGACATAGTTCAGGGTTAAAATAATATCCTCCGCGTCGTACTGGAACTCGTCTGAGCTGCGTTTTCACGTTATCTAAGCCTATCTTGTAGGCGCCGAGTCTCTAGTGGCTTCCAACCTTGTCCTTCCAAAAGCTGTGTGAATGAGTAATGAGACATTGCACTTTGAAGTGGAGAATAAATGAGATGAAATGAATTTAAAAACGGTTCCATGAATAAATAGGTTTTATATCGGTAGATTTAAATATTAACATAAGCGTAAGGGAGATATATGCAAACATATCTATCTCTACTCACTAAACTTGAAAATATTTTCCCTCCTTGGGGAACACCAAGGGAATTCGTGCCTGAAGATTTGATCGATTATGCTATTTTTTATACTATTGTTACTATATTATTTACATATACATCTACGAAGTACCGTGCAAGGCACCACTAGGGTGTGTGGCATGTGGTGATTCCACACCAGGCACTCTTCCCAGTTCTAATGAGGACATCGCATGTTCTCCCGGCCGCTAGGTGCAGACTAAAAAGCAGTCAAACCATAAACTGGGAGAGTGCTACGTAAAGGTACATGAAAAAATGCAGTGCACTGTTAAAGAGACAACTACTGGTTAATATTAATAATAGGTACTATTAATTTATGAATGCTACGAGGTACTACTTCATGCAGAAAACAAAATAATGTCGGAAATTTCTAGCGGACTGAAGTACTAATAATAATATTATGTTATTAAACACAAGTGAATAGTCTACTCTACCTAGTATGCGAGGGAGTTTCATATAATTGATGTTTTGGAACTATTATGATCTCTTATTGTACGCGAAAAAATGACATTTTAAAGTTAACATTTTTGCAGTCTATTTCCTTTATCTTAATCCTGTGATCGTTTCTAGCGTAAGACGTTGGTTTTAGCAATATATATATTAGGGTGGAGCGGAAAAAAATTTTTTTGGCTAACACCCCCAAATCGATAGCTTTTGGTGTGTAGAATATGAGGTTCAAATTTGAGGCCAAAAGGATAAAATTTTCCTGAAGCGCCAAACGTTTGAAGTTTTATTCTAGTTTTATTCAACGTCAGCGTGCCTGTGTATTCATCAGAATTCTACTCTGTAAAATAAAACTTCAAATGTTTGGTGCTTCAGGAAAATTTATTCTTTTGGCCTCAAATTTGAACCACATATTCTACACACCAAAAGCTATCGATTTGGGGGTGTTAGCCAAAGATTTTTTTTTCACTCCACCCTAATATATATATATACTGAAAGTCCGGTAAGAAATTGTTTGCTTCGAACTTGCGCAAAAAATTAACCTACATTTCTACCTTCGAACAGTTTCCCACCCTAATTCCTTCAACAATTCGGTAACACTGCTAAGTTAATCGTAATAACGTTTTACAAATCTTGCTGCTCTCCGCTGTATTCGATCTATTTCTGAGACTAGTCCTACCTCGTAAGGGTTCCATATGCTAGCAGCATACTCCAAGTGAAGTCTCACGAGAGAAAAATTACATCGCTCTTTGACCTTCCCATCAACTTTTCCTAGTATTCTTTTAATAAATCCCAATTTGCGACTAGCCTGTCCGCAGATTTCCCGAACGTGTTTCGCCCAAGACAGGTCCTGAATAAGGGTCACACCTAAGTATTTAACTGACTCTACATTGGTAATTTGGTTTGATTAATTGTTTACGTTATTCTTTTTACAAATATTCATAACACACGCTTTTTAAAATTCAATTCTAACTGCCAAGTATTGCACCATGCATTGCATCTAGATCTTTGTGTAACACATTCCTGTCAGACTCATCGCTTAAATCCCTGTACAACACTGCATCGTCTGCGAAGAGGGGAAATTTGCTTGTAACAACGGCAGTGATGTCATTAATATACAAAAGGAATAATAAGGGACCGATGAAACTTCCCTGGGGTACACCTGGTGTAACTTTCAATGAATCTGAACTAAAGCCTTCTAGATCCAGTCCAAAGGCAGAGGATGTCGTCCACGTACCGATACCAGTATTTACCAAGACTAATGTGTTGGTTGCCGGAATTAAATAAATTTTCTTCCAAGGAGTTGAGGAAAAGTTCTGCTAAAAGGGGAGAAAGGGAGGAACCCGTAGCTATGCCAGCTATTTGTTTATATAAAACAAACATACAAATTTGTCCCGCATTAACAGAAAGACATTAAATTCAAGTTGTGCTCCCTCCCATTCATTGGTAATATTTCTTATAGAATTTCAAACCGCCTACCAAGCTCCCTTGAAGCAGCTTTTTACTCTCCCCTAACCCTTTCAAAGCTTTTAGTCAACGGCAAAGACGGACAAGATAGACTCCTAAATTCTGGTATTTATAAAATTCAATGCAATAGTTTCAATATGGCATACATCGGCCAGTCTGATAGGAGTTTTAGTGCACGTATCAAAGAACACGCCAGATGTTACAGAAATATTGATTCCATATCATCTTTTGCCAAACACCTTCTGGATAACAATCATACGAGCGGTTTTATCCCCGAAAATTTACACGTTCTTCCCAAAGGCCTGAAAATGGGCGTACTGGAACAATTAGAAATTATCAGACACTCAAAGCACCTTTGCAACGAATTATTATTTCTGCATCCCTCCTTTCAGATAAAATTAATCATTCCCGCCTCACCAGCCCTTAGTCATCGTGTGTTTCATTTTTCCTCCCCTCAACCTCGCCCCAATGGTTTCCCCCCCTCTTCCTCCGTAACTACAACAAAAATAACAAACTGAAATAACAAACTTATGTATATTATATTTTGTAAACCTGACGATGCTGTAAAGCGGCCTAACGCGTCGTGAAATAATAAAATACTGTAGAAAAGTACTAAGCTGTATTAATTATGAGTACTAGTAACTTCTACGAAGTAAAGCCTTCATCAGTCAAGTATATACTATCACCTCTTTTCTTTTTTGTATAAATCATGACAAAGATTTCCTGAAAGTAGTAAAAAAGTAAAGAGTTAAAGAGTAAAAAAACATTTATTTAAAAAAATATAAGCGTAATGGATTTAGCGCCTTAAAAATTATTCCTTTCCCTTACTTGCAGGATGTTTTCCAATCAAATAGGAGCAAAACGAGTTCACTTTAAAAAAACATAATAAGTAAATGTTTCAATCCAATGAAAGCTGATTTCAAGGAAAATTTTCTCGCGGTAAATGGTAATATATTATGTATAGTGTAATTATTTTTTTCTTCTTTCAGGAGAATTGGGTCTTATATATTTCGTTTTGAAAAATCATTTGTATATATAATTTTTAACATAACTATGCACCAAAACTTTTAAACCATAGTCAATTGATGTATAATGCGCCCAATAATTTTCATTGTAGCCCTGAATAGGAATGTATGAAAATGCGAGACGTCGGCAAAGAGAATAAATAAAATACAAATAATAGACCTATATCTCCTGAAAAAAGAAAAAAATAATTACGTAATAAAAAAAGAGGTAATGACGAAGAATCATCTAAACTATATCTTAATGAATCGTGGGGCATTAATTTTATTATAAAATATATAAGAAATATTAATATAATTTAATGCAACTCACGTTTTAGCATAACAAATAGTGAGTGAATATTTTATGGAAATATTGGGGAATTGGCAATCTGTGCCCGGAAAATAAATTAATAATTTTCCTTAGAGTCAATTGAATTCAATGCCAAAGTACAAAAACAATACAAAAAGGGCCAAATACGATGTTCGTCAATCCACTGAAAAAAGGCGTGGTCGCGAAAATCACTAGAGTCCGCGGTTGGATATGTTTCACGGTTTATGACCGAGCCTTGTCATGCAATCTCTGCATAATTAGACTTTGGTTTTCAGTCACAGCCCTCACCGCTTGGTTTCCATCTTACTCGAGAAATTAAATTCATAAGCTAATTGACTTTATAAACATGTATTTCAATCTTGAATACTCAACGTGTGGGAGAAGAACGACGAGGTTTAAGGTATGGGTGACTTTGGTAAAGGAGAAAACTAACATGCCTTCATATAATATTCCAAGGCATATAACAAAATAATGTCATTAGTAATATTGTCGCATCCCTCTGGCGACTAGGACCCTCAAAAATGGGATCGAGGGCCGTACGTACTACAACCGGGTGGGTCGAGTGAAGTCAAAGAGCTGTATCAAGTTCATAACGGGTTTATTACCGTCAATAGTACAGGACACAGAGTGCTCTTGGTCTCTCTAGGGCAGAGTTCCCTCTACTCGAATGGCTAGTGCATTCGAGGGTTAGTTCCAACGTTGGGCCAAAGACTGACAATTGTGTGGAGCGAAGCTCCAGTATTTATACCCAGAGTGCATCCTGTTTGTGTCCTAAATGAACATCTGCCATTTGCGTCATTTGTTTGTGTCCTAAGTGGACACCTGCTATGTGCGTAAGAGTTTAACCGCGTTTTGCGTCGGTGGAAACCATGTTTCCTGTTATGCCACTAGGCAGCTGCGCCTGCTCTGCTCTGCGGTGGCAACCCTTCCGACGGGGCGTCTCCTTGAGCTCAGAGGGCAAGTGAAGGAGGCTACCTGCGTACTCTTTCTCGAGTCCGCACGTGCCAACGAGTTCAACCAGGGTGCGGTCGTACTTTAGTACGAGCGCACGCAGGAAGGACATTTATTACGAAAATAAAAGAAGAGTCGCGAACCGCGAGTCGCGCGCGAAGATTTGAAAGGCGTTAAATAGCTTGGACACAAAAAGGATACAACAATATTATTGATAATATTTATTGGATTCTAGCTGATAGTTTGCATGGCAAAAGCCAACCGATGAGTGATGAAAGTTCAGTATTTATGGTATTTTTTACTGAAACAGAAAGCTGCGTTATTCTCAAAACTATATCATGCCTACTATATTATTATATTATGAAAGGGTGAAAAATCTGAATATTAAAAAAAAAGAGCTGACTTAGGTAACAATGGAAGCAAAAAAGATTGTTTTTCTCTGTTACCATTTTTCCTGCCCCAATTTTTTATAAGATTGGATAAGTATTCGTCAATAAGAAAGGCATCAATGTTTTCATAACTTACGGAAAATTACTTAAGAAACTCATATGGGACAGCTCTTAGCCACGATTTTCGCCTAGGATCAAACTTATAATATTAAGGTTTCTATGTTGAAAGATGAACAAAGATGTTTGATAAAAAGTACCCACGCAATCATTTACACAGCTAATACCCACCCTCTTAAATACGCGATAAATTATGATTGAGGTAAAACAAAGACAAGACAAAGACAAACAAAAGAGTTATCTAATGATTCACAGAAGAAATGAACCAGGATTACTAAACAACCTCCGTTGCTGTGCTCATCAAATGAACACCGATTGCTTTGAAAAGCGGAAACAGCATAAATTGCATCAGGTACACTCATGGTGCGGCCAAAATGATTCATTTACAGAATTTTAATGTTCGGTGATAGGCCAGTAAAACTGACTCTGCTTTAATAATTTTCTCCATACTGTCCTATCCTTCCACATTTCTTTAAGCCACATATATACCGTGCTTCAAACACGCCCTTCTGTTCCTAAGACTCCTAATTTATAATAAAATTATCTTCCTCCATATTTTCCCATGTCTTTCGTGTTACACCGCACCCTCTCACACAAATCACTCCCAAATCTACTCCGTTATTTGACCCTATCGTCATCTCCATTCTCTCGACATGGTAAAAACACCGGAGCACGCTCCTTTCATACATGTTCATTACCAAACAATCCATTCCACATTCTTTCATCACCAACTTCTTCCTAAACCAATCCATCGTATTTTCCCGCAAACACTTCGGATACCCAATACCCACTTATTTTAGCCGGCCCTAATTCTTATCATGGCACACCCAAGTGTTGCTACCATAAAGTCAAGAAATAGAGTAAACAGGTCACAATTGCGGCCAAAATCCTTCCACTATTAACAACAAGGCGCTCAAGATTATCATATTTAGTACCCTCTTCCATTTAAACCTACTTCATTCGATTGATCACCTCAAATAATAATAATATTGTAAACGAGATAATGTAAACCCAATAAGTAGCAGTTTTGCTACTATTAGGGGTTTGAAGGGTCAACTCTAGCAACATAATAGAAAAATAGCATTCTTAGTACAGTGAGAAGGCTATTTTTTAACGTCAGTAACCGGCGATGGTGAAGGCAGAAGCTATGGGGGTGCCCTCACCTCTCCCACGGCTGAATTCAATCACGTGAACCCCGTTGCAGGGGGTGTGTCCGACAACAGACCTCATCTAGGCTCTAATGGAAGCAGCAACAACATCCCGGCGTTGATTAACCGATCCAGCACGTCCTGAAAGAACCGGCGATTGACACGGGGACAATGCGGCTATCATCCTCCTATGCTCCTCCCGTAATTCTCAGAGGTCACTCTCGGCCTTATGATAAGCAGATTCCTCTACATAGTGACTACTCAACTTTGCAAAAGAGTAGTCACTATGTTGAGAACTCTAATGATGAAAACGGTAAATGGTAAAATAAAATGATGCGAAGGCAACAGAAACAGGGTAAATATTTGGCTGTTGCATGGGTAACTAACTGCTAAGACCGTTCCGTGGAATGTTTTTTTTACAGCATATGAAATCGGCCAATATATCAGGATAATGGATGAAATTTTTGCGAAGCCTGGAATTTATTCTTGAAATTAACCCTTGAAGAGCACTAAACAACTTTCATTCCAACTTTCAGTCCTGGCACATGTGCCAAACTATCCATTTTAGGCTAGCACTTACGCTATTGTTACATTGAGCTCAGTTAAGCGATTGGTATAAATGCTTATAATCTTGTCATCTTACTTATATTTTCACTTCTCCGTCTAACAGTGCTTTGCCTGTAATCCGTCGAATTATTTTCATGTCTATAGTCTATTACAGTTTTCTAGTCTGTGATGTATCTAAAAATTTAAAATAGAAAATCATTTAAAATATAAATGAGTAAGTATTAAAACGAAAACAAGAATGGAACGAACAAATTAACCAAATAACAAGCGACAGATTGGTACGAATTTCGATAGAAAAACTGTCCACAGGTGGTTAATAAACGTCGGTCGGCCAAGAAAAAGGTACTTAACAAGAGAACCACACAATTGATGAAGGAAGTGGCCGAAGGAAGTAAGTATACAGAAAGTAGGAAAATACAGGGAGCCTCCTTTAGTCCTTTGCTGTTCAATTCAACAATGGATGAAAGATTAACCACGATGTACCCAATGAATGGATACTTAACGGGTAAACATTATATCAATATCACATACTTTGCACACTTACAGATATTACAGTATTACTCGGAGAAAATAGAGACGATCTCCTACACATCTTATTCCAGTTAAATAAATTGTGCACAATTTATTATCGTAATGCCTAATAAAACTGTAAGAATGGCAATATATCCTAACCCCCTGCGATGCCAAATAGTAGAAGATAACGAATTAATAGACTAGTAATGACCATTAGTTCTCCACCCATTCTCCTCTCCTAAAAATCAGTGTCCCCCCTTCCCACAACCTCCTGCCCTCGTAGTCACCAACAATTGTCCTTCACCTTGTTGTTCTCCCTCCTCCACAAAAAGAACCCCAGATTGACTCATCCCTCCCGCTTCTTTCTTTTCAATTTCCCAGGATTACCCCCTCCCGGCCCCCCCCCCAACTCCCGGTCTTGCAACTCCATCCCCGAACTTGCAACTCCATCCCCCTCCCACTCCTTTTACCTCCCTCCCCCTCCACAATATAACGTATATATACTCGGCCACCACACGCACAGATACCTTGAAAATGGCACTGAGTTGTCGAAACCTGGATCGGTTTTTTCGTAATTAAAGTGTGGAATTTTACCTAGTGATTTTTCAATATGAATATTCAAAATTTCCACAGAGTTACGCCGGAAACGTTTTCTCATATTAATATCGTTTGTTTGTCGCTTCGTTCTCATATAATCCTTATTTTCCCTGGTTTAAACATTTTGTCGGAAGCGTTCGAGTTTTTGGCACTTTAAAACTGAATGCCTGAAAAGTCTGCTGAAGCAGTCTAAAATATCTGTGAAATAGCCAAAAGGTAATGAAAAAAGTAAATAATCAAATAGAAATTAAGGTGTGGTTTTTATTTTTAGTGAAAACAGTACTTGTAACTATGGTAAACAATATATCAATGTAAGAGATTATTATTAATACAATATTTTTGGTGAAGCAAGCGAAGCTGATACTAATCAGCTTCTCTTGTGTGCATTTAAAAATATGTATATTCCCGCGCCAAGTGTTAGTTAGGGGAGGACGTATATGAGAGTTCGCTTGCCATCTATTGGCGCACATCGAGAATCACTACGCCTAGCAACTGAATCATGCGTGCGTACACTAGCCTTTCATATGGTAGATGACATTAATATATATGTACACCTAGGATTCCCGATTTGGTTATTATTCCATAATGATAATGAAAAATGCATTGCCTTTTGAATTGAACAATTACCTTTTTTGGTTTTGCTTCATGTTATATCTAAAAGGTGTTGTTCACAACCTCTATAAAATAATGAAATAGTTGGATTTTCTGTCACTGGTTGGGCACCAAATACTTTCCTGGTAGGCACTTTTTTAAGCAATAATTTTGAGTTTGTGTGTTACAGTGTAGGATCTTTAGTATCCTACTATTAATTGAATTAAATTTCCTTCTTTATCCGGTGATTATTTAAATATCGTAGAGAGAGATATATTGGGAATTATTGCTCTGATGTCAATAATTTATAAAACAAACTGACGCATGTATTGAACTAAAGTTGAGGATTAAAAATACGCAGAATCATACGCAGTAAATAGCATGTGTAATAAATACACTGTAACTTAGGTGTCTTAATTATTATGATTGAATTCGGTCGACGTTGCTTTTATCGAAGGTTTTTTACAGACTGAATCACCTATGGAGGGAGTAGGGGGATCCATTCAAAATATAGAAATTGCTGTCATTATAGAAATGCTTGTAGTTCAGACATTAAACCTCCATGTGCACACGACAGCCACCACCGTTAGTGTGTCGCCATAAAAGCTCAAACGATCCTGCTATAACTCTTCCGAAAGAAAAAAGGGAGGAGAAAATTACGCCGGCTAGGGTAACGTTTGTATTCATGAACGCTGAGGCGAAGTGTTAACTTGACTTGCAGGTACACTTGCACACTCCTCACTGGCGTAGATACTATTGTGATTGACAAGAATCTCTTTTCTATGTACAGTATTGTTTCATACGGGAGCCAAGCATTTATCGGTCGATTTTATATGTAAAGGGGGAGCGAAGCAGGGGCCTACAAGCGTACAAGATGTTTTTTTCCTTATATTCTTGCCATTTAAAATTTTTTTCCTGTAGTAATGTATTAATACTTTTATACTAACCTAGCTCTCTGCAAGCACGTAGATCAAGCTAAATCATTGTGTTGCATGTATATTTGAATGGAATACTTTCCCTTTCAAAGACTTACATGTTATTTCTACTCTCATTTTACATCAATATAAATGTTCTGTAATAGTTGCTTATTTAGTAGCGTTGTCTGTGATGCTAATGGTTTTTATGTTTATCTACTCTCATGAGCATTTCTCAATTAAATACCTGGGGAAGGCATCGATTTAATATATTATCGGTATGATTTTTAAATGAAAATGTCTTGTCATAATGTTAGAGTAGTTTTATAGTAGTTGTTTCACAGCCTATTCGGTCAATGATTTACAAAGCCTGGTAGGGGGTCTACTATCATTGCGGGTCTCAGGACTTTAAAGCTGCATCACTTGTTAATGGAGAATGGAAGTCGTGACCTTGAATGGCTTCAGATGTGCCTATCTGAAGGTATTCCTTTCCCTGGAAAGCAAATTAATTAACGGTTCTCTGATTTGTAGTGGAGATAACCCCAGCCTTTGAGCAAACAGCACCAAATCCTTTGGTTCAGCGGATGGTTTTCTTAGCTTATGTTGTTGCTTACCAATAAATTGTTTTTAGAATTATTGTAATGCCATTTAATGTAAGTTATTGCATAGTTTTCGTTAATTTGTAAAGTCATCTGCGTTCCCTTCCTCAGTATCTCTAACGCCAATTAGCTATTACACAGGAAAGTCTCGGGAACATGTAAAAAATTGAATCGTGTCTCTAATTTGCAATACCAAAATTACTCAGGAAAACTGGTACACATGACAACGACATGTTAGACCCTAAAATTAGGCTTCTAAAGAAACACCTGACGGCATATTGCTATGCATGCAAATTTTTTAATCTAAACGCAATTAAACGCAAGATTGTTTTCGTTAGTGAAATTGTGAAGACACAAATCAATATAAAAATGAGGGAAAACGTTTAACATAATCCAAGCAAATAAAGAATAAAGTAGGTGTATATATATATATATATATATATATATATATATATATTGATTAATTGTAGCTGTGACTTCGTAAAATCGCCTGAAAGGATATGATTTCTATTTTTAAAAATACTTGAGTCAGTATCAGTACCACTATACGTACTAGTTGTGATAAGTAGTTTGAACTATAGGGATAAGTGCATGCAGTGTTTATCATAGCGATTCATCCCATGGTATTTACTTAATTTAGAATATGTTTTTAGAAGCATATCCATATTTTAAAAATTCATTTTGTGCTGCAATTTCATTCTTGTTTTGCGATTGCATGCTAAATTTACTCCCCCTTTTTGCGTTTGATACCATCCATAATTAACTTTCGGGAAATTATGATCCGCTCAGAGTACTCATGCTTGGGCTTCAATGAGATTATTACTCATGAATTCGAATCGTAATTACTTTTATCGTATCGTATTATAGAAAAAGACGGATTTTATTGTTCCATCCGGCCGATCTTTTCCTCATGTAATTTTCAAACAGATTAAATGTAAAACTACATGTTGGTCTTCAGCATGAGTTTATAATTAGTAATTTGGATATTTAGGAATAAATATAGGTATTTGGTGACAAACGTTGGTGAAGCAACTGCATTGTCTCGGATAATGAGGGAGTACTAGCTTTAATACGTCGTACCAGTGGTCAAACGAATTTTAGTTGTTCATATATTCCATTTCATTGAATATTCATCAAGATAAGTATGCGTTTACTCCATTGACCTCGCGTGTATCTTAAAAATGTATTGCCATTGTGGTATACATGCCCACCATCAAATGCGGTGGAAACGTATAACTACAGAGCTCTTCAGTGCTCAAGCTAAATAGTGACAAATTGTAAACAAATTTTGGTACTTCAATTCTTGAAAGTGTAAATGATTTTTAGCCGTAGAAAAGTGAAATAAGATTCTTGTAGTGATTAGGACTTATCGGGATTCCGGTGAAAAGTCTTTTGCATCTCAAATGTTGGTTGCACCCCATGGATTTATTTTTAGTCACAAATATCACGTTTTACGTTCTGTAGGCCAGTTGTGACAGCTCAGTAGTTATTTCCTACCTATTAGAACATTTTTCAATAAAAACTTGTTTGTGTGAAAAGATTTTTTATTTTATTTTATGCTCTTTAGTTTTTAACAATTTTGCATCAATTTGTCACTCAATTATTGTTGGTATTCTATGGATAAATGTATGAAAAATTCAAAGAGAAGGATTTGTTGAAAAAGAATGAAACGATTTTTCTGTGCAAAATCACTGTTTATATTTTGTGTTGATTTCTTTTAATCGAGATAATATTGGATTGTCATGCAAAATACACATGTGGGTAAAGTTTTAAGAAAATCGAGTTAGTGGAGGGTGGGAGAAAAATTGATTACATGATTTCACCCAAACCCACGGAGGTGTCAATTTAAATAAAGCCAAGTAAAATCTTACCATTCCGAGTTTTTTTTGCAGATTGAGTAAAAAGTTACATTATTAGTAACGTATAAGGCATTAAATGTTAGAACAGGTGAAACTAGGGGAATTATTTTTCTATCCGATATGAACGTTATTTTTGAACAAAACTTTATAAGAAGTGAGTTATTCAATTAAGTTGTATTTAAATATAATGTAGGTACATATATATCTTTCATACAGGTACATACCTTATTAATCACTTGTAAATTACTGCTATAATTGAAGTGAAAATGAGTTAATTCAATATAAATATCGCTGCAGTTGGATCCTATGGTTGGGAATTTGTCATTAAAAATATATTAGAATCCTAATCTGCATATGTTGTGCCTTATTTTTGGGTTTTAATAGTTGGGTATTTCATGAGTGAAAGCAGTTTAAAAAAAAATAACAAAAAGGTTAAATTGAGTACATGTTTTTTCGCACACATTTGCGATTGTACCTCCTTAACCCTCATAAAATGTCTCGAGCAACCAAGAAGGATACAGTGGGCAGAATATGACTGCTGAAATAATAATAAGAGACTGATAGAACAGAAACGTACTGTTCTCCACAGCGACAATAGGGGTGTACACTTATTTTGGGAGAGAGCCTACTACCTGGTTTCTTGGAAGTTTCTTCCCCTAAAGGCGACAATACGTCAGGGTTGACCGGGTTCGGATACTCTCTCACTCAAATTTGTAGGGGCACATCTTGCTACCCTTTTTCCTAGAAGAGACTGCATTGGTGTAGTGGAGGGGAGAAAGTGACCATTTCCTTAGTTTGTGAGTAGAGTTAGACAGAGGTCATATAACTCGTCAAACTCAGCACCAACCCTAACGTAGGACATTTTTTGCGAATTCCCTCCCGGAAAGGGTTGACGGACTTATTGCTCTGAATAAAACACTGAGGCTGGAGAAGTGGGTGAACGAACAACCCAACCCTTCCATTTTATTATTTCTTTTCGGAAACAACCAGCAGAGATGGTCAGCTTGTGCCTCAAACGGTTAAAATACCAAGGCGGGGGATTGAGTGAACTAACTGCCCACCCCTTTCATTACATTTCTTTTCGGGAACTTCCCAAACGGAGAGAAAAGTCGTGCGAAGGGGTTGGAAGGGAGGTAAGGGATGGAATTTATAACCTTTCCTTTGGGAAATATTCCGTGAAAAGATGGAGAAGTCTTTTTAGCCTACCCAAAAGCTTTAAACTTTTCGGAGCGCATTTTTATCGGATCTTCTTTGCTCTTGTTTAATTTCCTCCCAGCCATATTGTCTTCCATTGGATAGAAAAACATAATAATTATGTCATACTGAGGCTGTTGACTGCATGAGTAAATAGATTACATTTTTCTACAACAGACGAGACAGAATAAGCCGTGACATTGGCTCAGGAAGAACCTGGTAATTCAAATGGAGCGGGAGTTTGGGTCGTCAGTGACGTCAAACCAATAGGAGCCCGAGTCGCGAATGAGGCAACCTTTACTCTAAGAACCTTGCCTTCGACCTATCTGGTATGGCAGGCCCTACAAGGAGCAATAGTACTTGCTCCTGCCAGTCCAGCTCTAGGGGTCATTGGAACGCACAAGCCCTTCCACCACGTTAAGGTCGTAGTTCAAGGAAGAGTTTTGTTTGTTATCAAGTTAAAAATAAATACTCCATGAAAATATTTCCGTCTTTGAGACGTTGAAAGCCAACATACTTTTTGTATATATAGACTGATGTGATCAGTTTGCCGGACATTATAAAATAAATATATTTATAAGAGTTCAGTTTAAAATTATATTTTATGATTACAAATCACCTCTAGACAAGCCCTTGGCTTTGGAGGATCAGAATATTTGCTTCTTTTAGTGCAGCTTCTTTTTACCTACTATGCGTATAATGTTACATAGTTTGTTTTATCCACCGTATGAGCTTGTGCTTGGAATAAAAAAAGAAGAACTGATTTTGGAAAACTTTGGATGAAATAATGAATCTGCAATAAAAAAGCGAGCGACCTATCCGCTCACTTCACATTTCCTCCCGTAGTGTTGTCATTTGGGGCGTGGCGAAGAGCTCGCGAGATGTCTCGTCAGGATTGGCTGAACCTGCAGGAGAGGAAACGGTGAAGAAAAGAAAAATCGAAAAAAAATCGTCCATTTGCATTTTCGTACATTTCGTTCCTTTTATTGTCCTCTATATTGCTCTCTCCATTACTCCCCCCTCTTCTGCATTTTCTCTTCTTCGTGTCTCCTACACAGCGATCATCGTCGATGATCTCTCAAATGACGAAGGCCCTTGAAAATGAACCTTACTTTCCTGCCGCTCACTCGTTCTGGTCTTGGGTATGAGCGTGATGGGCGAACATTTCCTGCCCATTCGATCTGTTTGTCTATCTTTCCCTTTCCCATCGGGCGTCTCCTTCAGAAGATTCCCTTCGGCATCCTTTCCCCATTTTCTGCTCTCATCAACTCCGTCTTCCTCCTTACATCTTTCTCTTTGCCGCCAATTTCCCAGACAAGCCATTAACCACTTGCTTCTTCCCCGTTCAGCTCATTAACTTCATCCTGTCTCACACAGTATGTTCGCCTTTTTATAAAAGTGAAACTTCTGTTGCGGACTTCCCGCCACAGGCATTTCACCTCCTTGAAGAGACTTAAAAAAGAATGTAACGAAAATCCTTTTCGAAATGGTGGGGAGAAGTGTTACGAAATATCGTCACGGAATCGCAGAAACGAGAAAGAGGAAGCGAAAGCGGGGTACTGTGTTAGCAAACCTTGGTGGCTGTTGCCTTCCCGAATCGTGTCGTCATGGAGAGGAATACACACGTGGAAGGGGTTGTCAAAAGAGCGGAAGGGAAAGTTGAGCGCATGGCAGGCAACGCTGCCTATATAGCTAAACTTTACCCGAGAAGGCGAGAGAGTGTAATCAGCTCTTTAAAAGACATTGTAGACGATTAAAACAAAGTTACAACAACATTTGCTGATTGTGTTCATAAACTACCAGAGATGTAATAAATTGGATTAAGATCCATAGAAAGCAGTGATTTATATATGAATAACTTATAGAGCGTTCTGAAGTTGGCAACCATGGTTCTATACATTGGGAATCCTGGAGGACAAATGCGGAGACTGATTGAATTCCCCGTTAGGAGCTAGTTTGCGGGTAAAGTAACCTCCCACTTAAATAGGTATTCTGCGAAGCTGCCACAATTCTTCTCTGCCACTTAAAGAGGAGCATTTTCCGCGCTTTCTATCATCCACACCGCTCTTTGGAGTCAATACCTTTGGAAATTTTTCGAATCTGTCAAAAAAATGTTCGACCTCTGTCAGCCGCAGTCCTGTGACGTTCACAATCTTCACAATCAACTATAACAACTTCTCCCATGTTTTTAATTGGAAGTACTAGTCATTACGCGGGGTGTAAAATTCTAAAATTTTAATAGATAGAAGAGCCAAGAACAACATCGTTTGTTGTTGGCCCCAAAAGGCAATTCGATTTCACAAAATTTTCTCTCACTAATCTCCTAAATATGTTTATCATATGGTAAAGCCAATTCGAAAATAAGTTCTTTGTATGGTGCCCTAAAGATGATACAACTCGGGCATAATATCTTGAATAAATATATTTCATAACCCATTTTATGAATTTATTTTTTATTATTTTATTAAATATAATAGAGTGAGTGATGTGAGAGGATGGGATAGACCGCGAAAGTCATGGGTGTATGTGGTGGAAGAGACTTTTAATGAGGAGGAATATTGGAGAATAGGAGAGCGTGTATGAAGCAAGCGTGAGTGTTGGAGAAGTGGTTGAGGTATGCAAAGATTGTGGGCATTGTGGGGGAAAGTAGTTAAAGAGAGTCAGTTTTATAGGCCTGGCAGCAGTAAATGAGTTCTTTGAACAAAACGAACGATGTCAGGGGTAACTTTGTGAAATTTTTCCATGATGGAAAAAGATTTTGTGAATTTCACTATTTAGTTTTTTATTCACGACCCGGGTTTCTACAGTTTATGTCATCTTCAGGTGGCACCTAAATAGTGAAATTTGCAAAGTTTATTCCGAGTTCTTTGAATTTGCATCTACATCTACAAAATACCCTGCAAGCCACCTCAGGGGTGTGTGGCAGGGGGTGAGTATTCACCAACATGCATTACACTATACCCTAAAGTTAGTGTAACTACGACTAATTATGCATTAGCATTAATCGCTAATGCTTGTCTCGAGACAAAGCCTCACAGGCATGCACTATACCACAGATATTACTACAATGGAGAGGGACCGTTAACAGATATGTATTTTGCAACTACATAAATGGACAGAGACTCAAGACTTATGTAGAAAACATGCACGGCGTGCTGCTAGTACTAGGTAACAGATAAGGTTTTAAATATTAGGGAGTACTACTACGACTAAGAGCTTTACTACCTATCGACAAACCTAGATAAAAGTCTCATTGGCCGCTGTTATGGTCCCTTATAGTTCGTTGGAAAAATTACATTTAAAATCTGTCCGTTCTGCAGTCTAGTTCCCTAATTTTATTCTCATGATCTGATCTACCGTAGTGTGTCGGGTTTCGTAAAATATAATCAACGTCATCAGAAAATAGACCGGTTTGGAACTTACATAATAGATTGAGTCTAAACTTTAATCGACGGTCTGAAAGCGTTTCCCATCCCAGTTGCTGCAAAAGCTCAGTAACACTAACGAGATTATCGTAACGGTCTTTAACGTATCTTGCCGATCTTCGCAGCACGCGTTCTAACTCAGTTTCCATGCCTATCTCCTAAGGATCCCAAATACTGGCAGCATATTCCAAGTGGGGTCTATCGAGGGAGAATTAGCTGATTTCCCAAACTTTATCGTCGTACTTGCCAAGTGATCTTTTAACAAAACCCAATTTACGATTAGCTTAACCGGTAATTTCTCGAATATGTTTACTCCACGAGAAATCATTAGTCAGTTTAACTCCGAGGTATTTAACCGATTCTACAGTCTAATTTGCTGTTGTTTATGCAATAGCTGTTACAAGGAGCGTTTTTCCGTTTCCAAAAATTCATAAGAACGCATTTTTTCAGGTTTAATTCTATCTGCCACGCATCGCACCACTCCTGTATTGCCTCGAGGTCCCTAGTTAGCGCTTCCTTATCATTAAAGCTACGAATTTCTCTATACACCACTGCGTCGTCTGCAAATAATCTAAGCTTACTGTCAACTGTTTCACCGATGTCGTTTATGTTCAAAAGGAACAGAAGTGGACTAAGGTTACTACAATAGGCTCTGACAATTCCTTGTAGAACACCTGATGTGACTTTTACTTCATTAGAGATAGCGCCATCTAATACAACCCTTTGCACGCGATTGCTTAAGAATTCCCTTATCCAGGAAATTACGTCGTCGTCGAAACCGTAGGATTTTAATTTCATGAGTAGCTTACTGTGGGAAACTTTATCAAATGCCTTTTTAAAGTCGAGAAAAGTTGCATCAACTGGAACGTTATGTTCACCCGATACTAAAATATCGTGGGCAAAAAGTACTGATTGAATTTCGCAAGATCTTCCCTTTCTGAATCCGTGTTGCGTTTGTGTTAACAAGTTCTGCATATCGAGGTGTCTCATAACTGAACTTAGAATTATATGTTCAAGGAGTTTGCAATAGATAGATGTGAGAGATATCGGTCTGTAGCTCGATGGCTGCTCCTTATCACCACTTTTGAATATGGGAGTGACATTTGCAATTTTCTAGTCCATGGGTACTTTGTGTTCGTTGATGGATTTAATAAATATATTCTGCAAGTAGGGTGCTATTTCACAAGCTAATTCTCTATACACGCGGGCAGGAATTTCTTCTGGACCCGGGGATTTACTTGGACTTAAGGATTTTAACAATTTTTCTATTCCGTGAGTGCAAATATCGATAGGCGGCATCTTTTGCTGGAAGTGATCATTTACCTTTACGGATGTAATCTGTGATGACTTGGTGAACACACTTTGAAAGTAGGAATTTAATAAGTTGGCTTTGTCCGAACTGCTTGTTAATAATTCGCCCTTTTCGATTCGTAGTGGAATAACTGTTGATGTATTGCCTTGAACTTCCCTTACGTATGTCCAAAACGCTTTTGGGTTATCCTGTAACTGTTCTACTAATGTACTTCTTTTAAAATCCATGAATTCATTCCGAAATGCTTCCTTTGTAGTGGCTTTAGACAATTTGTATTTTTAAATGGCCCAGTGGAAATAGCGGGATTGGTATGTATTTTTTGTATATCATTTTGTGTAAGGGCAATTAAATATTTCTGTATAATTGCAACAGTTCTTAATGTACACTCGTATATGCACCAATTTTGTGCTACTTTCTTTTTTCTTTTAAACGGGGCGTTTCCCTATCTTTTCCGGCAAGTTAGAGTGCACTAGGGTTTTCCAGGGTTTCCTCGACGACGTTTTGGATATACATATTAAATTCTTTAATTTCACACATGGAGACACATCACTGAGGAAACTCTCGGAAAACCTCATACCCTCATCTGAGTAACACTTTAAAAGCCTCCGACCTTTGCGACAAAGTTCTGTGCCGTGGCAATCCGCCGTTGGTTCCGAGACACTTGAGCAATTATTTCGGAAGAGGTTGCTTTCATAAGCTTGTTCACCTTATACGCGCGGGTTATCTCCTGGATTTCGCCTTCTTTATTGCGCCGCTAAGCGTCATCATAAGATATTTATCACCAAGATTGGTCGAAGGCCTGTGTCCCTTACTAACTCTTTATTTCTTAATAACGCTTATATTTCATTCCCCTTTTTATTTTGTATGCGTAGAGGAAGTGGTCCAAATATGGGCTACATGTTTCATTTTGTGGTCTACTGTGCTAACTTATATTATTTTTTAAGATGTTAATGTTATTATTCAACCTACAACAAGTCGTATATAAGATAAGGTAGTAATATACACGTAAAGCCTTCAACTTTTTTTCAAATGTGTTTATTTCAAAAAGTTGTCAAAATGAAATGATTTCAATAAGTGGTCTAAATATGGGCAAGTGGGACACTCATAATGTTACTGTTAAAAAAAGACAAAAATAAACTCAAAATGCTATATATCCTTCCGTCTTCCTCGCAGGACTTTTCCCTACTAATTTTCCTTCTATCACGCTCCTAACGAGATTGAATAAATAAAACCATATAATCTGCGAAATAAATTTGGGAAAGAGTCCACGTTTCCCTGAATTTCAATACGATTTCATTAGTCTATACTCAGGAGAATGATAAAACTGAATTTTGCAGGATGTCGATCACATTCAGGCCATGTATGTAGTTCCATATTTATTATTACACATGGTCGCAGGTATGAATATTTCTGGGCAAAATGAGTCGCATAGCTGTTGTAAGCATGTAGTGTCGTAAAGGTAGAATGACATTGCTTTTTCATAATATTTACAGTCTTATTAGTTGAAAGGTAACTGACTTCTTTCTGTTCGTACTAATGAACGAGCTATAATTATGGACAACGTCTATAGATGCCCTGTATCTTTTGTGGAGGTTTGATGGAGCATTGGAAAATAATGGTCCTCACTGCAACAATTTTACTTATAATCGTTTCAGGCTGAACTTTTTGGAAATGCATTGTTGATCGTATTATGAACACAATGTATTTTTTAACCAAAATGTTTTGTAGCTAGACTATTTAAAGGCATCGGCGTCATCATCAACTAAGATGGGGCCGATGCGGTGAACTAGTCACGTTTAACTGTCCTTTTTCCAACGCGGAGTCCACACGTTTTTGCCTTTCTCGTACTGAAGAGTCAAGCGCATCCTAAAAGTTAAGTAAATAGACTTGGGCGAGCCTCTTCTTAAGGAGACAAGTTAAAACACTGTTTTTTATATGCCGTCATGAATACCGGCCGTTCATTGACCAGCTGTGCGTGCCTTGCTTTTATTATTTAACATTTTTGGGTGTCTGTAGACATTTATGATCATTAGTTGAGGAAAGACGAAGAAGATATGCCCTGGGGCTCGGAAAAAAAATTAATTCAACAACAAAGGTGACATGATAGGGCACGCTCATATGGATAGGACATGCAGTGGCAGTGGAGGCAATGATTTGGACGTTAGAGAAATGTAGTTGTACGGTAAGGGTTCAAAAAATAGGATTATTTGATAAACACTTCGGAGGGAGGAAAGGATAGAGGGAGTGTGGATGAGGCAGCGAAAAAAGTCAGGGTGAGGAATGTATCACGGCGAATGAATTGTAGGAAGAATTCTGTTGTTACCCCCAGGGCCTCTGGGATAGTTGTGGACGATATTTTGAAGGCTAAGTCTGCCATTTTACCCTCATACCTTTAAACCGATGGCAACATCAGTGGAAAACCCGAGAGTTTTAACAAAAGAGAAGGTTTCCGATTTGACTTAATGTGTATCATACGCGTTACCACTGAAGAGTATTTTTTATTTTCGCCCTGTTATTCCGGGATACTTATAAGGCAGTCATTATCGTTACCAAGATACCTCCATTGATGGTAACCGGTATGACCTTGTTAATGACAGTTACAGTAGAATCCATTGTTGGGGATAAAGTGTATGGAAAATAAAAAAAGCTACTTTAAGTCCCGAGAACTCTCCTTGTATAATTTTGCAATGCTTCATCGCTAACAGTAAAAATGGCGCTAGTTTTACGACGAACTACCCTCGCTGTTAATGAGGGTAAACTCACTTAGTTTCCTGTATATTATTGGTGAAAACTATTGAAAGCCGATCGTAAAATCAAAGCATGAAAACACCTACCACATCATAGCTATCTTTATTCAAGGCTTCTTACATAAGGGAAGTGTTTTTGTTCACTCCACTGAAAAGTTGAAGAGCTTCTTGAAAATCGAAGCAGATTTTCTACCATGTTGACTTCTAATTAAGATCTTAATTCTCCTCTTGATCAATTTATTTAATCATTGCTAATATATTTCGGGCGCGTTAATGCGTTCAGCGTAGCATCACACTTTTGAATGAGATGCCTAATCTCAAGATCTCTTTAATCCAATTCTCGAGTTTCCCTCGAATTCTCGAGGGAAATCCAATTTCTTATCTTCCACTTCAAAACTACTTCATTCGTCTTCTTCTCCATGTGAATAACTTGTTCCATCCTTGTCTGTTCCACCAATCTAAGGACTTTCGCGTACGGTTGTCAAGCTCCTAAAGCAGAAGCATTGGAATCTCCTTGTAAAATGCTACTCTACCAACCGTCTGTCCTGAGGGGATGATGAAACCAAAGCAAGCCTTAAGATGAAAAAATGCGTGTAGTAATAAAAAAATATTCTGCCTTTTGGCATGACCCGTGAACTTCCCCTATGCTGAATGTCGCCCTTATTGACCGTAGAAGCATGGTGGCAGTGCTGAAGACTCGCCCTTTGAAATCATAATCTTATATGGAGTACATGAAAAAAATTATGATACTTTTCGCGAGTAATAAATACCAAAGATGGAATTCAGAGTTTGTGATTTATCCATTGATACTTAAAACCAACGAATAATACGGGAAAATTAGCAAATCCGAAGAATAAGTGCTTGAATAAGTTCCCGGAAATAGTTTTCCATATCTCTACGAAATGCGTAAACGGTCGAATTTTGTTAAAACACGCAAAATCCGAAATTATCAAATTTTAGTATCTGGTGTGGACTGCATTTCACCTTAGGGAGGCTGAAATTTTAAGTTACGGTAGTTTCTTAGGGAGGCTGTTATGTGAAGTTAGGGTACCTAGTTAATTAGTTTCTTTCAAACTATTTCACCTAGTAAAATTACTTTTCACACACCTGTTTCCCTGGTTTTAGCGCAAAATCTTTCCGTGGAATAGCATTGGGCCACTTCTTCAAGGTTTCTTGATCCCTTGGCACCAGAAAGAAGTGAAACTTTTCGGTATTGGTGTTGTACCCCGAGGTACAACCTGGTGTAATTCAATGATGATCAGGCATTTTTAAGATTAAGGATATCTTAGAAATACCTCAAAAGACTTCAATAAATCTTTGGGCACTGAAAATCACCAAATATCTTTCCGTGAACGCGCTCTCCAACGTACATAATGGCTACTCATAGGGCGTGCAGTTCACCGCCATTTGTTGGTGGAGTTCCGCCGGTGCCATCAATAAGGGTGAAGGAAATTTTATGCAGCCTCCCGTCCTTTGCTTTCTAAGTTCGTGAATGTTACTCATTCTTGGAGGAAACAATCAATGTGAATGAATCACTGTTTGAGTTTCGTGGAATGAATCATTGCTATAAATAGGCGGGTGCAATTTTATCTTCTCCTGTTTCCCCTGTGACAATTATCATAATTTTCCCACCGAAGGAGAGATACGTAGCCCATTCTTGAAGATAACTCAAGATGAGATCAAAGATAACTGATTTATTGAGCTCTGCAGGGGATAAAGGAGACTGATTGTATCAATTAATTAGTAATGATTATCCATTGTATCCCTTTGCCCAAGTTTTACAGGAAAATCTTTTCGCGGAATTGCAATGGCCCACTTCTTCAAAGTTTCTTGGTCCCTTGGCACCAGGAAGACGTGCACCTTTTCCGTGTTGCTGTTGTACCCCGATGTACAACCTGGTGTAAAACAACGATGACCAGGCATAATTTTAATGATTTAGGCAATCTTAAAAACACCTCAGAAAACTTCTTTTATTATTAAGAGCCCATTCATGTATTACGTAAGACGTTTTTTTTTGGGGGGGGGGAGGGTTGGGATCATTGTCTTATGTAGGGAGGGGGGGCAGGGAGTCTGGAACCAATTTACGCAAGATTTTTGGCCGTCATGAAACATTGTATATATCGTTTCCTAATGATCAGTGACATGGAGCGTCCGCTCGTTAATGGTGTATATTCCGTAATCTCACCGCTACACCAATGCTCCTATTCTGTCGTCTGACTGACTAGCTACATTACCTCCATGCTCAATGAATGTGGTACTCCAAAACTGCATAGTTATACGATATCCAGTGCTCAAAGCTGTACGATGGCTTCTATGGAAAGATGGAACTGCGGAAAGCGAGCATTTAACGTCGAGTAGATACAAATATCTAATGTCTTACGTAAGACTGAAAGGGAGGGGTTTTTTTGGGAAAATCTTACATTGTCTTACATAGGGGGAGGGGTCAAAAATGGCATAAATCGTCTTACGCAATACTTGAACACTAAGGCACTGAAGATAACCAAAATATCCTTCCGTCAACGCGATCTCCAACGTAAATTACGGCTACTAAGTTAGTCCAGGAAATGAAGGGGTTTTAGACGACATGAAAGAGGCCAGAGACGGAACTTCAGGGATATAGAAGGTAAATATACTAAAAGTCCCTGCGCCTTCGAGGTGAGCTCCCCGAATGGGTGGGCGCTGGAGGTCATTTTTTAAATTTTCGGTTATATCTCGAAAACGGTACGTCGTGACAAAAAAGTTATTCCTTTCAAATTTAAAGCTTAAAAATATCTCACAGTTCCGTCTTACCATTTATGTATTTTTACAAAATATACGGGCAAAAATAATATTAAACCCTGGCATATCGGGAAAGATCGATGTGCAATTATCTTCTGAAATACGGGAATCTCCCCGAAATATTGAAATTACTTAACTTTTGGCCAACTGAAGATAAAATATAAAATAATATCTCATCTAAAAGGTATTTACATTATATGCAACATTACTTCAGAGAACTTTGAAGGAAAAGAAAAGGAAAATATTGTTTAAAAAAACGTAAGGAGATTAGGCATTTTGCAAAATATTTGCTATTTTCGATAGGAAATATCTCCATAACTATGAGAGATAGAATAAAACGCATGAGGAATTATCTTGTAGGAAATTTAATAAGAATTTTTAATTTAATATGAATAACGTTTTCATCACGACACTCCTTTTTCGAGATATAATCGAAAATTCAAAAAAGGGACCTTCTGCGCCCCCCGTTAGGGGGGCTCACTCCGTTGGTGCGGGGACTTTTAGTATGGTTACTTTCTGTATACTCCAAATACATCCCTAAAGTTTCGTCTCTGCCCTCTTCCATGCCGTCTACAACCCACTTGGGCCTTCATTGACGGGACTAATAGGGCGAGTAGTTCACTGCCATCTGTCGGTGGATGTGTGCCGGTGCGGACAATAAAGGTGACGGAAAATTTAGACAGTTTCCAGTCCTTTGGGCATGACGCTATGAATGGTTTCCATTATTTTAAAATTTTAATTGGCTCAAAGAATTTAATTCCACAAAGCAGGTTAAATAACTTATATCAAGCCTGTCCAGCAGGTATTGGATTACATTTTCTGAGCACAGGTAGCTCCATCTATAGTTGCAGTGGATTTAACAATGGTATATTACGAATTTAAGCAAGTCGTTTTATGCCTTCAGTCACACTTATTTTTTAATTATAATTTTCCCTGGTTTTCTGAAAATCATTGTCACCACAGATGTCAATTTGCCAAACATTTCAAGAGAAACAATTGATAACGCCTTCCGATGTTCCTCCACACTTCTTAAACATTGGTTGGCCTCCATGTTTGAAAATTATTAAGATATCGGGGTAGGAATTTCTTAATTGTTTCACAAATAATTCTAGTACAGCTCGTAGCACTTAGGTAATTAATATTTTGGAGTCCTTCCAAGTCTCCAGGTAATGTTGCGTGAATTTCTTTCCTAGTGCTTTTTGTTTATGGTTTCTGACGAGAATTGGCTATCTTCATTGCTATTGTCCTATTTCCTCTGAAATGTAGTTATAATTCATGAATAACGTTAATCAGATCTCCTTGACTTTTGACTGCTAAATTAATATATGTACGTAGCTGGTGAGTGAACCCTAATTAAAACTATGGAGTAATATACATTTGTAGGTATACAAATATTCTGGCCATTCCTTAATTAAAATATCAAATAACTAATGACAAGAGCAAAATCTGAAGATTCAGACGATATTGTGTGGAAACGAAATATCACTGAGAGGGAGTCTTGAAAAAATATAGAAGAGAATGCTTTACTTTTTAATATGGGGTGACCTTTGTATGATTCGGTTACTTAGTGATAGCGGAAAGAGGATGTGCCTTTGAGATGTGTGTATGGTGAAGATTGCAGAGGGATAATTGGACTGGCAAGAAAGACAAACGAGAAATTGATAAATTTTGAGAATACCGGGACTAGCGTCGGTATTACTTTTACGGAGTCATCCGCAAGTGCAAAACTTTTCCTCGATGGAAATAACCCACCTTTATGATGAATTCTTGGATATGGAAGGGGATAAAAGGAGACGCTGGACGTAGGTACGCTGAAGGTAACAAAAATGGCTGGAGAATACTAAGAGGTAAAAGAATGCTGAATTAGGTGGTAGAGGAGAGAATACTTGTTAAACGCGGAAGGGAATGAAAGTAGGATTCTCGTAAGCCACGAGAAGAGGAAAAAAAGTGGAGGAAGTCGAGAGAAACTTATTGGCGGGAAGTTACATAGTCATGAGAAGGAGAGATTAAAAATCCCAAAATAAATGTTTATTTGGAGACTGTCCATACACCTTATCAATCATCTTAATTTAATTTAATGAAAATCGTTACTAGTAAGCGATCGACTGGTTAGGATAATTGCTAGGGTATATATTTAATGAATATTTATTTTTGGGAAGTTTGGAGTGGGAATGTGCGCACGATGTGCATCACGAGAAATGGAGACCGTAATGGTTAGCAGGTTGCAGTTGCGCCCTCATCTAAATAGAATTCTCATATTTTTGTGTAGCATTGATTTTTAAAACTTTTTTTACCTCTAGATTTTGCCCCTGAAAAGTCACCACCCGAACGTAAAATGAAAGGTTGAACGTCGGATCTTCAGCTGTTTGAGAGCAAACGATGGGTTTCCCGCGAGTTTACTTGGTCACTCGACCGCTACGACGTGGGTATCCGGGTCAGGCTTACAGTGTGTCAAATTGCTATCCTTTATTCTTCTGTATTTGGATGCGGATGTTTTCAATCCACTTCAAATTTCTACTCGCGTCTATATTTTTCTCGTTGCCTTCAATTGCTTTGATTCCTCACATTATGTGCGGAATCAGTATAAAGAAGTGATACATTCACTTAAGTCCGGTTTTATAATCTCTGGTTTAATATTTCCTCGGAATACCGCTAATAAGGTACGTTCTCCTTTCAATAAAGCCCACGTTCACGTACCGACAGCCTGATTTAATTGACAAAATCCTCTCTCAGTTTTGACGATCTGTAGGAAAACGTAAACCTCACATTTCAACCCTGGGCGTGCAAATTCAATTAATGTATGGATAGATATTTGCTTACAGCTTAAGGTTGTTGGAAACCACATTTCTGGTGTCAAATGTAGTTTCGGCTTTATAAATACAAATAAGAAGGTACCTAATTAGCCTGCAAACATAAACGTAATTCTAAGCAATATAACTTTAGTGGTGTACCCAAAAAGGAAGTGCACACTGATGTGCAAAATTATCAGTGAAAAAAGTAGGTAATTCGTACGGATTGGGAAAAGAACCTAAGTTTCTCAAACTAGCGTCCATTTATTTATCCATGTAAGCTATCCAGGAGTTCGTTCCGCTGTGAGCATCGGATATGCTTTAAGGTGGTTGGGGCGGCAATCGTTGATCGTGAGTTCTCATTTAGATAATTTATTAAGTAAGCATGAAAACATTTTTTGACCACATTTAATGATTACTATATTTTTTCGCGTTTAGAGGAAATCTGGACGCAAGTAGGTAATCGAATTATTACAAAATATATGCCATAAAGTTACGTGTTAAAGTAGCATTGAATTTCCAAAAACCAAATCGGTATGACATATTATTTTCACTTTTAACCATGGATATTAATAATGAGAACAAGCATACAAAGTTTCACGCAAATCTGTACACACATAAAATCTCT
The DNA here is from genome assembly GCA_963573305.1 of Pyrrhosoma nymphula. NCBI lineage: Eukaryota > Metazoa > Arthropoda > Insecta > Odonata > Coenagrionidae > Pyrrhosoma > Pyrrhosoma nymphula. The sequence goes on from OY754329.1 coordinate 46,302,248, forward strand.
TTAACAAACTTAAAGGAACTAGTTGATCTCTCGATTATCGCATGTACTATTTCACTGAGTATTCGAATTCCTGCGTATGGTGCCCGCAGCCCTTAAGGTTAAAGCCACTTATAAAAACTGGTTTATATACCTATGAGGAATTCAAAGCTGTGAAGGGGTTGCAAAACTGGGTGGCACATGAAGCGTGACACCAAGGAGAGAAAAGTATAAGAGAGAGGTAGGATAATGACCAAGAGCATCTGAAGAGACCTCGTAAGAGGCTTATGGTGCATCTGCTCGCTCATTTAACCCTTTGTTTATATGTGATCTTAAGTCTTTAATCTGTTCCCGAAAAATATTCAGAACATTAGAAATATTAAAAATTACTCAAGACACATTATACAATGGATTATGAAAGTTTATATGCTTCATTTAATCACATGCTGCTTAAAATTTGTTTTTATTTATGAGAAACAATATTCTTTATTATTTCCCGACATGCTTTCAATATGATATTAATTTAACATTTTGCTTCGGAAATTTAGTAGGTAACAGTTGCGCTCAATATTTATTAAATTTCGTTAGCTGAGCGAGTTTTATCTCAGCTGTTATTATTATATTTATGACTAGGCGTTCTGTTAAATAGTGGTGCTCCAATTACAGGGTAGATATATGGGGTACACAAAGCTCCAGGATCTATTATTTATGTTAGTATTAAGTTGCCATATTTACTGTGTATCATTTTTCTAAAACTTGTGGTGAAATAGTGACACTCTTTGCATTATGTAATTTTTTGTTGTAATTTAAGTATTGGAGCAGTAAGTATTCATTCATTCAAGACATTTTCAGTGAAAAATCACTCGCCTGGTTATTAATCGTGAATTGCACGCGCGTGAGTGTATAAAAATACAAAATTCTCCGAGATCGTGGCATGTGATTGTTCTAAGCTTTATTGTTCATTTGACTTATGAGGTGACTTTAAGTATAATGTAGCTGAAAATACGTTATGTAATGTATCTTTAGTCATACTCTTGTCACTTTGAGAAATCATTCTTTGCGTAAAATATTGCCTATACACGCGGCAACTCATTTGTGGTTACGTATTTTCTTTGGCACGAACTTTTCCTGTCTTGGACCATAAAATTAAAACATTTGATTAATTATTAACCATGAAGGTTTATCATAATAATAGGAAAGATGAAAGATGATGAATCTGGAGAACAGAACACGAAAGAACTAGAACTTGAAATATTAAGCAAGGAATCATAATTTTACATTGGTACTACTTACAAAATACGTATAAATCGAAAATTATGAGGACAAATCACGAAATGTTATACGACGTGAAAGGAAACATTTCATGCGATAGACTATTTCGGCCAGTCCCCAAAAAATAGGCTTAACTTTCACGTTCCAAATTGGCATTTTCTCTTTAGTTCGTGGTCCCATAGGTTGAAGTAATTTGCGCCGCATGAAGAAAATAATGTTGTTCCCAGGGAGATGACCAGCGAAAAATTAAAATATCTGAGACGAAGATATTGAACACACAGTCGAGGGCCTCTTCTCCTTTCTCACTCCACCCAACGTTGGCCGTGTGGGTGGAGTATAACCTGTTGAGTCAACGGGAGACGACAGGCCCCAAATGTAAACAATCATGCAGGTACCTCAACTTTGGAAAGGTTCAAGTGCTAGGGATTCCACCTGCAGTCATTTTTTGATATTCCTGTAGAGCTTTTGGACAGACGCCGTGTTACAGCTCATTAATGGCTCCTGTGATATATCGTGCTCCACAATAATTATGAGTTTGTGGCATATTTGCAAAACCAACTGTAATTCTAGCGCCAGTGGTGGTCGATGGAAATATCAAATAAATGAGTTTCGGTGAGCCCCCACCTTAGAAGCTCTGACGAAAGTGTGAAGAGTAGAACGTAACGGAGACAAATAAGTTTATTTAACGAATCGGCGCAGTCTCCGGTTTTTAATAAATAGTATCCTACAGTCCCAAAATCGTCCATTGCGCATCAGCCACCAGATTTGGCGAGATCTGTACGATCTGGCTATTATGCCTAGTCTCAATGCAATTCCGCAATGGCCCTCTATCGTCTTGAAGTTGGATCAAAGATTGTGAAGGATCAGTGTTACATGAAAGGCATGTTGAGGACATGAGTAAAGTTGATGATGAGCTGTATGTCAAGCTCCTCTGTCCAATAACCCGCCTGTCGGACAGTAGTACGTAGAATAAGCGGAACATTAGTGTGGACCTTTGGATCCACGCCATCATAAGTTCTCTTTTGATTGTGCACTTCGATGTGCTACATGTCTTTGTTTAATTATTACGCAATTTCTCAACATGTATTCGGACATATACACTGAGTACCTTGAGCTGAGAAAACTTGGTGGTGATATACTACCCAAAAACCGAGCTAGCAAGAGGTGAAAACCGTGATATTTTTGTGGTATTATTTTCAGAGAGGAACAAAAAAAGAGGAAGTGGCAATAATTCGTTTAAGGGGCCGTCGTACATAGCTGTTTTCAGACTTATTTTTATTGAAAGAATGCTCTAACCAGAATCAAGGTATTGAAACGCAGTTTTCTGTATTTATAGTAGCATGGATAAAACTAGAGTTTTATTATGAAATAAATTCATTGGCAAGCCTTGTTGAAATCATATGCTATTGCAAAGATAGATCTTTTTGTATCACTCTTTGAGAAACAGAGTGGCCATTATTTTTGCTTCACTTATTCTAGGCTAGAACTTTTTTGCTTTGCCTGCTCATTCTCGAAAATAATTGGTTAAACTTAAATGACATATTGTTAAGGGTTCGAGAAATTAATTGAAGTACGTCGCTGACTTCTGCCCAAGGATATGCCTCAAGCACTATGAAAATCACCGAAGTTCGAACTAGAACGCACCGTTATAAAAATTCAACTTCCGAGTTTACAGAGGGAAAATAGGGGATATTAAACCTCGCTCCTCTGGGATATAGAATTCATATTGCTTGTATCTAGCCATATTTTAAGGAAGCCCACGCATTTTGCTCCTGATCTGAAATTTCCACAGAAAGTTTCTACTTTTATAGTTCATATGGAAGTAATAAGAACTAAGATATTACAATTTTCCACTGATAAAGTTTTAATCGCCCCGGGTTTCGATGCACTGCATCATCATCAGGTACATATATTTGTACATCAAGGTATATATACAAGAGAAGGTGGGTGAGGGAGGTTAGGAAAGTGGAGGGAGGGAGTGGGGAAGGGGAAAAATTTCAAGGGGGGAGGGAGTTTTATTTACACAAGAAAAACGTTAACATTTGAATTTTGAAAAAAACCAAAAATTCGTTGAGGTGATGAAATAATTTTGGTTAGCACAAATGTTGAGCAAAGAACACATTTCTGTGATGTGAAGTGCGTTGACATTAGCCTTGGTTAGTAAATCTCGCGCGTGAAGTAACGCTTCTCGCGTCGGAATAGAGGTGAATAAGTTACATACATAAAAGGAAACCAACTTGGCATTAGGCGGTAAAGTAATAATCTGGAGTCGTTCCGACAAGGAAACCGAGTTTTTGATGTCATATTTAGGTTTAAAATTTGAGTTGACGATAAATCAAGTTCAATTTGGAGGATAGTCTTTCAGTTTAAAGTTTTGCTCTCACTCAACAAAGGCCGTAAATTAGACTCAATGGAGCAGCTAGAAATCATCCAACGGAGAAAAAAGAAGTTCCCCCTCCTGAACGATGTACAGTTTTACTATTCCCCCTCCCCCCTCCTGTAAATCACCTTCCTTTAGTGCGTGAGTTTGCACCCTGCAACTAAGTGTATAAAATTTCCCTGTGCTCTAACTCCCCCCTTTCCCGCTGTTGTATTGGAGCATATTGGTCGGGCTCCAGGCATCAAGAAGACTGAACACACGCCGTGGGACACTCCTCAAAGAACCCCCCTTTTTGTTTTATACACAGTGTCGTCTACTGTTGTGTACCCCACAAAAATTCTCCAGTAACCAGTGACAAAATGTAATTTTCCAATGCTTGTCCCTTTCTCCCCCCCCCCCCCCCCCTCGACGCGCCGCGGGACATCACCTCAACGAATTTTTGGTTTTTTCAAAATTCAAATGTTTACGTTTTTCTTGTGTAAATAAAACCTTGTAGTACCTTGATGTACAAATATATGTACCTGATGATGATGCAGTGCATCGAAACCCGGGTCGATTAAAACTTTATCAGTGGAAAATTGTAATATCTTAGTTCTTATTATGTTCATATTCCGCAATCTCGCCTGATTCCTCCTCTTTTTGTTCATATGGTAGAGTTAAAATTGAGTGTTTGCCATTTATTGGAATAAAAAATTAACGCATGTGTTAACCCACATTTTTTCATAGCGCTACTACTTCTCTGGGATGTTAATTCAATAACTATTCGCTAACAGCTAAGCAAATAGAATTTATTCTTATACAATTATCAATGCTGAGGTGTGGCACATAGGTATATGTACATTTCTTGTCATTGATAAAGTTATGTACTCACCTAAATTTCCGGCATAAGTGATATTACCAACTTTATTATGCATTCGTAATTTTTTACAGTTAATTAATTTCCATCTGTATGAAAAATCTAGGATTTTCTCATCTCTTAATTTTCTATCTCCCGAATTTTTCCGCTATTTGCGTTCCTTTTGAGATGCACTAGGATCTTCAAATCAGAATACTGTTAATTCTTCTCGGGGGAAAATATTTCCTTGGTGCCATCACAATTTTAGATTTTTTTATATTCTCAATGATATAATGACGCTTTTATTCCTTTATTTGAGCTATTACACTTAGGACTGTCGTACAAGTTTTAACATAATTATGCCGTTAGTATTTTCCAAAAAATGCATCTTTCTCACCCCTTATCTTTCAACACCTTGCAAAAATGCGAGATCAACAAAAGCGTGGTATAACAGAAGAGTAACAGTTCACCGGTTCCGCTGAATAATGCTTCTAAAGTGCGCCCTAGCTACTTCCCGAACAGAGAAAAATTGATGATGCTCATTTTTTCGCCCTTAGGAAAAGTACTCACCATGGTATTTTCCACAGCTTGGCAAACATTTCATCGCTATAGAGACGAGAGTAGAGAGAAAATAAATTAAAAACTCCTAGAGAATTCCTTGTCTCTTATTCTCCATGCAATCGTAGCACTGGCACGGGTGGATGAAAGCACGGGAATATGTCATGACCAGATGCATGGCCATCCGCTGTTACCTTCGAGTGGGGTGACATTTTTCAACTTGAAAAGAAACAGCAGCAGATAGTAGACGGTGTTTAAGGCTCTTTATATACATTTTTGAAACGCTTCAAGTACGTTATATGTGCGTAGATTTCCAAGTTATCAGGTCATATAAATCGTAAGAGGGAAAAGTATTAGCTTGTCCGAAGTGCGACGAAACCCATGTGACATATTTGTACTCAACGGCTACGTGGCAGAAGGAGGAAAAAAAGTATTACAAAGTTTATTTACTCTTGTTTGTTTTTTCTGAACATTTCGCTGGTGAGAAACATGGTTATTTTATTCTTATTATTAATTCCGTACACAAAAATAACTTTTGCCAGTAATTTCAGCTTCACTGTGACCTAAAACATGATTCCCAGAGTGGTGTGCATTTTCGATTGAGCGATGCTATGCGTTGCATGAAAATTAAATATTTCTTGGCCACTTATTGGATATTTTGAACATAAACCACAGTCATCTTCGCCAAATCACCGACGCTTGGATATGAGGAAAATCTTTAGGATGAAATGAGATATTTTAAGAATAACCCCAGCGATTTCGAGAAATTGCTTCTAGCCTGCGCTTTGATTTACTCCGACTACTTTACCCTACTTCGATTTTCAGGCGGGTGTGGGGGTGCAATCATTACCTTCAGCAAGTTTCAATCCGAATGTTTTTTTTGCTGTACCTCTACCCTGCACTTCCCTATCAGCTAACGGCTTTAAACATCTCTCGTAATTTGCCTGAACCATTCCATCCTCGATATTCCACGACTGAGCTTCCCATGCACCTGCCTTCGTCCATTATTGTATCTGAAGGTCGTTTTACACAAAGCTCTTCATTAACTCTTTGCAGTAGCATCTATTTTCATCATGCGAGAATGCAGGCTCGGAATTAGAGCAGGAGCTATTTTCCCATATCTCGTTAATGCATTTGCGCATGCATTCCAGAAATTCACCACTTTACACGATGCAATTCTTAATGCACATTCATGCATATATCAGATTGTGAAATATAGTGCCTCGTGTTAAACGGTCTTAAGAGGTTGTTGGTAGGATGGTTCACATAAATTGTACAAAAAGTTTGCTTCTTATACGTTGCATGGTATTCATAAAACTTGTATTCACTCCTCCTCATCGATGATGCTCACCATTCATTTGACCTTCATCATTCTACAAAGAGAATCATTAAGACCAGTTTTATGATTCTTCTATGAAACACTCTGCGAGCCGTTGCAGAGGTTTGTGGCTTGGGGTGTTAGGTCATCGGCCATGTAAAGTGGACGGAACAGGGGAAAGAAAAGGGAAGAGGATAAAGGTTAACTGCACATTAACGGAATATCTATGTTTCACGCTGTTTTAATTACTGCCACAAATAGTTGATAGCAAGAAGGAATATTTGTACACTACGTTATCGAGAACCCGAGTTATAACGTCGAATTTTAATATACTTGCAAAGCAGAGTATCGATTGCGTACGGTGACTTCAGGTCACCGTTATGCCCTTTTGGATCATGAAAATTTTCAATTTGTTTTGCCTCTTTAAACTTTTGAAAGCCTTTGATGTATACCTGCGGTTGACTCTCATGCATAAGAATTATACATTTGAGTTTTTGAGGAATGTTTTTCGTGTGCTCTATTTAAATGTAAGAAATAAATTTAATGCATATTTTATATTTATGAGATGCTCTCCAGTCCTATTTGTAGCATGTAAACACTAGAAATTGGTTTCTTTTTACTATGTATATTATTTTTAAAATTCTTTCTCAGGGATCAAAAATAGCGGCGGAGAGTATATAATTAAAAGTCACGCTAAATTCTCCTGCATTTAATCGCTAAACAGAAAGAGGGTAAAGGTGGTGTTCCGTTTCACTGGAAAGTACTAACGGAACGTGCATAATTGGATAGAGGAAAGTTTTCTTCTTTCAGGCAAACATCCACGGAATTCGCTAACTCTTCAGTGAACATTCGGCCGTTATTATTGCGTACCTTTAAATTAAACCAACCGGCTGGTTATCGAACGTTTCGCCTTCACACGTCGCTCCATTCATCGTCTTTCGCGGATGCTGAAGTGCGATGTTGTTTTCCGGGCTGCGCTAACTTCCAACACCATCGATAGAAACTTTCCTATAACTTTGCCGTCGTTCAATCTCCGGAGTGGAGATGAAACAACGGTAGCTACGCAGCTATGCGTCAAGATTTTGAAAATAAACTGCTTAGAGAATTGAGCATGAGTTGAATGCATATCAGTGTAACATGTGGACCAGGCACATTCAAATAGTCTCCGAGTTCATGTTGCGGCGGAAAACACGTCACAATGCGTGCATAGGCGTGTCGCCATAAACAACCCGACGAGCAGATACGCAAAGCCCACAGCTGTTGGTAGGGCGTGGTTAGTCAATCCCCCCCGGCTTTCCCTGCCCCTCCTTAACTCCACCCCGTTCAAAGCTACTAGAGCATTCGTCTCTAACACGTGAGCAGCAAACAACCCTTCCCGCGACTCCCAATTGCCCTCTCCACCAAATTTCTCTTCGCCGACAAATTCTCCTCCCTCCCAGAAACAATAGTTGAATTCACTATTTAGACTCGAGCGTTGCTCAGGGATAAATTTCGCGTCCTCATCGTCACAACTCGCTACATCAATACTTTTTCTTGAGCAGATATTGGTAATTTCAATCAGTTCTCCTTATGAACTAATATTCATAGGGCTTCTTTGAGATTACTTGGGTTTTTATCGGCGTAAAAAATTAACTTACTGGTTTAAGGGCGATTTTACGAAGCCGAGTGTCAATGTTTAGTCCGTGTTGACCATTGAGCTTATAAGCCAGCTGTAATTTGTAAATGCGTCTCTATGGGCTTAAATTAACACTTTCGGTTAGGTTCAAGCTCCTTATCTGGGGTATGCCTAACTACAGGGATATCAGTTTGGATGATGGGTACCTACGAGTAATAGCTTGTATGTTGGCAGGAGAATTTGATGCATATTTGAACACTCCCCATGATCCAAATATATGCATAGGGTAGTGGTCCAAATATATGCATACAGTGTTATAAATTGTCTGTCAAATGGCAACCGTGTGGTTGGTAATTTGAAGTTGGGTCCCTCTGATTAAGATGGTAACAGAAATATTAACGAATTATCATAAAATGCAATTTCCTAAAGTCGAAGATTTTCCGCCACGTACGCAGTATTTAAACGCCTATGAACGTAAATTATTTCCTTCCCAGTGCCTCATGTTTCCTATCCCCTTTAATGCAGAGAAATTTTATATTGATTACATTTCTTAAATCCACATACTCGAAATTCTCCCTTTAACAATAGGTACTGTAAACAGTCCTTTACCTCACATCATCTCTTGCATCACCTATTTTATCCTCCTTTCAATCTTCCTGCGATAATTAATCCACTTCTTGAAAAAAGTGCTAACCTTTCGTCGCTTATCTTTCCTTCTATGCATCTCGATATCTCTATCCACCTCCAAAATCGTACAAAAGAGTCTTATAATCGCATATTGTCTTTACACAATTATCCTAACTTAAAACCCATCAAAACCCAGATGCACACTTCTTGTCCTGTATTAATGTCAACAACTAATTATAATTCCAATGTAAAATCGGATTTTACTTTTATTAAAATATTATCAACTCCTTACGAATCATCCAATAAGGAAAAAAACCGGATTGAGAAATATGTTATATCGGGAAACTATCTGTAAAAATAAAATAAGTTTTAAGCCGGTACAAGAATTCTTTATAGCGGAGCATTTTGTCAACATGCAATACTCGATTGGTGTCCACGGGAAAAGGGAGACTACGACGGTGTTCTGAGATAATTTTCTGCTGTGGGAGAAGCCACACCTCAAATTTCACGCCCAAATCCTCCCCTTTTCCCATAAAAGCAAGAGAAACACTCCCTAGGATGAGATATCTAGGTCCGAGTACACCTTACTTGGCCATGAAACTTCTTCAAACACATTTTCACTCTCGTCACCGACGCCAAGCGCAAAACTAAAAAAAAGCCCGTTACAGGAAAATGCATATACCAGGAGTTCAGTTAGGAGACTGTGTTCACAATCGCTATCCACACCGAGGGGCTGGATTCAGGGCCCCTCAGGCTTCAGCGGTCGAGAAGCATTATCGGTAGAACCCCTATCCTTAATTGAGTGCTTTGAGGAGAGCACTTCATTTGAAGAGCTCCGTCGGATTCTGTCGCTCTATTCCCCTCCACTCTTACCCATCTGGATAATCTCACCCATTACTATCGATATCCAACCACGGTAGCTATGGCGGTAGCGAAACATGGTGGTAGTTGCGCAGGCTTTCCTTCTCGGTGGATGATTTCATTGCCTAAGAACTTGCTCTACGCGGGGATATTTGATAGCCTGCGCGTTTAACTATCAGGGTTCCGAAGGTCGTACACCTTCATGGGCAACTTCAAAATGCTAAATCTCTTATTCACATCAACTTCCTAGCTCTAAAAGGCCCTTGATCCTATTGCTTCAATTGACTTTTTCGATGGGTGGTGAACATCATCAGCGTATTTTGATCCAGTTCTGTTGGGATCGTTAAAATTGTCGTGAAACGCACTGCTGGCACTTTCCCACCCTCTCATGTTAACTGCAGTAATGTTGGAAACGTGTACATAATGCCCTTTCCTCTCCCCTTCGCTATATATCCCTTTCCACTCGAACTTTACCCTCCTTTAAGATATTTTATCACCATGTTTCGCAGCCACCATACGTTGGTAAGACCTCAACCTAGATCTGAAGCCAGACGATGAGACATAAACTTAGCCGTTGGATCATAAAGAGCCTGAGTCTACCACTACTTCTACCACACGCTCCACCTATAGCAAATGGCCAACTCTTGTCTGCCGCATCTAAGGAGATTACGGGAGAATATAGGAGATATGCCCATGAGTGCCTAATCAGGTACTACACATCGCATTACCTGAGAATATTTACGGATTTTAGATGAAAATCAATCGCCAACACCGGAAACGCAAGCCAAAGTAAGCCCGACAACGTGCCCATAACATCGGCGGCAATTTGGTTGCAAACCAGTTATAAATTCGCTTGAAATTAAGGCTAAAAATTGTTAATTAGCGTCATCATCGTTTATTTAAGCATTTTTTGAACTCAAAATTTGTGAACCATTTCGCACGCCAGAAAAGAAATCAGTAGAAATTAAAAAAAAAACACACTAAAGTAATGGCTCACATGTTTGGTGTGGTCACTAGGCAGGATATCTTCAATGAGCTAGTTTACATCATTTTCAGCGGAGTTTTCGGGACTTGCACTCCGCAAAAAGGAAACCACAAAAGGAAAATAATTTCACAAGCCTTTTTAGTTCTAATGGCTTTAATAAAAGTGAACTGTCATTAGGAAAAGGCAAATTCCGGTAGTACTCCAAAATAAGACACATACTAACGTAGCTACTTATACAAAGCGAAAGTTTGAACGTTACCGAGATAAGAGGAAGCAAATTCATACGCAAGCAAGATAAGAGCAAATATAGTCCATGCGCAAATGAATGATGTAGTAGTTATACGTTCCAGGTGATGCGATACGAGTTTTACAGCAAATGAACATCAAAATCAAAGCCAACATGGCGGCGTGCGATTTCCAGCGCAACCTCAAAGTCTTGCTCAAAGTATGTCCTTCTAAAGAGTTTAATAGTTAACTTGGCGTTTTAAAGATCGCCACTGATAATCATCAGAATTTATTTTTCGGCATGAACTTACGATTGCAAAAAAAAGAAAATAGTACACAAGCCTATGGATTAAAAAATCACGTGGATTGTTGCATCCATTTCTGAACTCTTCGTTCGCATCACCAAATAAATATTCCTAAACATACCCCAAATCATCAATTACACAACCATGAACGCAGTGACTCACTAACCCGTAGAGATTTGTTTCCCAAGACGAAATCAATAACGGAGTCAATTAAGCAGACACCCATAGAGGAGAAAAGTGGAGTGAGCAAAACAGCATAGTCTCTTCCTGGAACTCATTTCTTCCTCTCTCGTCATGAAGGGGATACCTCAATTTTAGAAGGTCCCGATTACCCGCATCTCTTTTCCTGCTTAGCTACTAGCTTAAACTGTCCTCTTTTGGAAAATGATAAGTTATATCACTGAGTAAAGAAAACATCCGAAGTATAATTTAATCTAGGATTTGTTGAAATTTCCGGGTATATTATGGAGATAGTTGTGTCTCAAGAAGCAATTGTGGGATAAATACACGGACTGTCACATTTAACTAAATATACTTTTGCGTTTTTCATGAAATGGAGCAAAAACCATAACAACAAAAACTAAAATGAATATGGTTTTCATAGAACACTTTTCCCTTTAAGGTGAAGTCTCGAACGAATTAAAAATTTTATGCGGAGTCTTTCAATCGAATAATTCGTATTTTTGCTTCCGCGTTAGTCTAAAATAAGGCATTCATTTGATAAGGAACGTGATTATCGATCGCTTGCGAAGTGACGAGACGCAGCTCCAACTTCATTTCCAGCTTCATTTCCAACGCAGCTCCCGATAAAATTCCTTCTCATCCTCAATCATTTGATATTCTTCGACCCAGGCTTTTGAAGTTCCAACGCGTTTCTCCCAATTGGCTGCTTTCAAGATTATACAGGCACAAGTTGTGGATAAGAATGTGATAATCAGATTTACGCCCCAGTTCATGAAACTAACGAAAAAGAGACATTAGTTGGAAGGCTTTTCAAAAAGACACAGACAAGGCTTTGGAAAAGACACAGTTTTTTCACTCAGTGAATGCAAAACCCACTACTCTTGTATATTAGGTTTATAACAACCCTTAGGTTAATAGAGGCGTTTTTTTCGAAATATCACATCCATAGCTACCCCTGTCAAACGTAATATTACACTCAGTAGCAGTAATAACACAATTTATACTATACGCCTGCAATACTCCTGCCTCAGAATCGTCAGAGGCAGGGATACTGTGCTTGGAATGAGAGAGGTGGGGTTAGGTAGAAAAGGAGAGGGAAGTTTATGCAATGAATGAACCAGCGAGTCACGCGGCTTGCTCTCTAGTCGGGCGGGGTCGGATCCCCGTAAAATTTTCCAGGTTACACAATTTAGGGTTCACGGCGCTGCAATCACATTACAAATTGATGTATAGCCACCATATTACCCACTGTTTGAAAATTTGGCCACGGTTCTGCTTGAGTATCGGTCGAGTTGTTGCGTCGATTGTTTCTTATAGTGTTCTGCAATGAAGGTGCATTTCTTCGTAGCATGTGCCCTGTGCTGCTCGTGACATGAAGGAAAGATACGAGAAGGGCTATAAATTTTTCTTTAAAAATTATATATTCTTCTGAACATAATTTTTATCTGACTGTACTATATCTTGTGCTTAGGATAATGCTATTTAACGCTAAGCTGAAATAAAGTTGTTTATTCCTACATTAAAAAAGGTAAATCCAATTACTGATGTTCGAAACATATTAATGTCATTCAAGAGTTCTCCATGGAATTGTTGGAAAATATTTAATGCTTGATTTAACGCTTGAGAAAATAATTGTTTGCTTTAATGCAACTAATTCCTCATTAGTTTTTTTTCATTATTAGGGAAATTACTTCGAACTTATTTATCATATTCGACACTGTTAAGCACAGATACGATGTATCCCCTTTCATTTTTTTTATAGTTTTTTCGCATATTTTTCCCTAATGAACTCTTTTTTCTCTAGCAGACAGTGTGAAGTCTTATTCTAGACTAGCAAAGCAGCTGAGAAACAAATAGTCTGTAACTCGACCATGTTCTTATTTCACGCCAACGCTAGCGCCAGTGACCAGTACTCTGGTGTTCAACTTAGTAACTCTATGCGTGTCTCCGACTCTCATTCGAGGTTGGAGAGGTTAGCGCAGGAAAGGAGAAATGAGGGGAAGGTAGGAGTATCGCGGTTGAAGTGCATTTTTCCAGCCGTCCCCACCGAAATCAACCCCATATCTTGTTCGCATCTGGTTGCTCGCTCTGCTACTATGAGAATTTCTTTCACAGTTCCCAGGTCCCAGCTGCCCTCCTCTTCAAATTTTTTCTACGAAACTTTTAGCTTTTTAAAGTGAATTTGATGGGTTTCCGCTTTGGCTTCTCAAATTAATATTCGCGGCTATCCATTCCAGGCTCGAGGAGAGTATTTTTCCCTCGAGAGGACGCGCTTGTATTACTTTGAGTTTGCAATGCCTTTGCACTTAGATGTTATTCGTAGCTGCTCTCGTGGAAAGAGGAAAGTTGTCCTCCTGAATTCGCTTCGCCCTTCTTTGAACTATATTCCAAGAGATCCTCTTGCGGAGTAGATTGTGACTACACTGCTTCAGCACCGAAAGGCATTGCTTGACTTCCTTAGGAATTCCTAAGGAGATTCATTCTGCCCAGATAGTGATGGGCTAACATTGCGTGGACTCCTGTTTTTATTCGATTTTATGTAATACCTACTTATCAAGCACAATTTTACCGAAAAATTATTCCACGGGATCTATTTGAAAAAAAACTATCAGTAATATGGCGTAATGATCACGTGTGTAAAACAGTCACATTTCTGAATGTGCTCACGTCATATATGAAAACTACATTTACGTTAGAGAATTAAGAAAGGGTTAAGCACTTTTACCGTACGTTTAATATGATTACCATCATTATTATTAACATAATATTGACCAATTATAAAGTGAATGCACGAGGTAAAATATTGATTTGAATTAGCCATATGTATCAATATACCTTCATGTAAATTATGCAGAATACTGAATATATCTTTTTCTTTCCGATTAATATATACCTGTGTAACTATATCTAATTAAAGTTATCCATCACAGTGCGAGACAGATTTTTAAAGATACCTATATGGTTTGAGAAATAAAAAAAATAGTATGGCTTGCCAAAACTAACCACATTTGTCCTTTGTCGAATAATTTTGTCATTGACCTTTCTTATTTCCCACATCTCTCTAATCTCCAGCAAAACCAGTGCTGAGTCTATGAAACGTACTAATTTCAAATACCTTTGTATTCCTTTGTACTTGTGATAGCATTGTGGGAGGTTCTTGCGATGAGAAATGAGCCACGTGGAAGTTTGTGTCAGTCGCTGGACTAGTACTGGACTCTGTATGAGACAGCAGCGTGCGTTGATGAATCTATAGAGTCTGTAAGGTTAGACTTATTTCCATTTTATCCCAAAAGTGGCCGCCCGTTTAAATTGGGTCACGCCCTAAAGCCAACGACACTGACAGCAATCCATGTATCAGTCTACTCCTGTCTACGCCTCCATTATCTTTTCCCACCATTGAGTGGTTGCATTCTAAAATATGAGTTGGGAAGTAGGGATGACGCAGGTGTTGGCGAGAACTGGAGGGAGATTTGGTTTCTAATAGCCGAAGGCGTCAGTCATTGGTGGCTGCATATTAGAAGCAGTTTATTCCAGCCGGAAGGTTTGATGCACATAGCGGTAATTCGGTGAGACTCCGGAGCGGTTGATTTTATAATAGTATAATATCTGGGAGAGAAAATGGAATACATGAAGAGATTAATGTGCAAGCGAATGCTAAGTGAATGTTTGTTGGTGGTTTGCAGCGCCAATGAAAGATTAAGGTTTGAATTGAACCACAATAATTTGGTGTATAAACGTGTAATAGTTCTAACCTTACTGCATTAAAGGAAACTAGAGCAAGTCATAACTAGCATATACATCCACTAAATACAGCGAGTGCGGGATGAATGTAAATATGACAATAACAGATTAATAATGAATTGGCAAAATATGTGGATTCATTGTCAAGGAACCATGAATGCATGAAATGAGAAGGTCTATTTCACTTTATTGGTGTATATAGAATGTAACAGAACACTGGAATGCATGAAAAATAAGCACTTAACGCTACATATTTTAAAAACTTGGAATTATTCTTCACTTGGGACACTTCGGAATGAAATATCGTTGTATTAGACAAAAAAATACAAGAAATATTTCTAAAGGAATCAGTAAAATAAATGAACTATTTTTTCCGTAAGTAATTTTACTAAGCTATCAATGTCAATTTTCACAATGACTTGATAACCAATTCTTTGCTTGTTGATAAGTTGGCAATTTAGTGTGTGGTTATTACCTAACCACTCTAGTATGCCGCATTTAAAATAGTCATTGATGGATTTTGAAATACCAAGTTAGTTTGATTGCAATGGAACAAGTTAATGAGGCCTTGAAAATTGCTGATCACTTAAGAATGTATGGATAAACCTAAATTACTTCATCTTTTACCTGTTGTGAACTCATCTTTTTAATTTACGGTATTTCTCCAGAGAAAACAATAAATCAATATTTTAGGATATTTTTCCGGTGTATCTACTTTTAATTCCACTTTAAAGTTATGAGATTACGTTTTTCGGGTTCCCATAACTTTAATTTAGCGTGGCCTACTCTAGATATACGGTGATTGTATAAACTTTAATTTAAAACATTTAAGCTTCAGTTAATTTATCACTATAAATAATTTCGCTAAGTTTTTTATCCCTCCTTGCTCTTCTGATATTGTGACAAAATTCCAGAATTATTATGTTCACCCTTGGAAAACAAGGAATGACAACGGGTATACGTGCACCCTGAGGCGATTTCTGTTATCGTTAATGCAAGAATTAACTGTACAGTTATATATTTATGGTACGTTAAAATCTAAAATGCTTTGTAAAATGATGCTTCATTTTTTTGTGTAATCAACCTGTTGATTCATTAAGATTTCGCGCTCATTGTGCCGCCTTTGCCGACAATCTTTGTCTGACCATAGCATGAAGCTCAAAGAAATGGCTTTCAAGTGAGGAAAAAGCATGCGACAGGGGGCGCCCTTAACCGGTCTAAGAAGCGAAATAACAGTTATTTTCTCCGATGCTTGAATATCTATAGACGCTATCTTATGGGGTCTCACATGTGTTCTTGTTTAGGATATTTATTTCATGGAAATTTATTTTCCTGAACTGAAGGTGATACCGGCGATATTTTTGGTTTGAAAATTTTCCCTCCCTTATTACCTGTTGAACTTTACCAGCATATGTTTGAACTCACTTCACTTTCATACTCTATGTTAAACTGTAACAAGAAAGCTTGTTTACATATCTTCTTTGTATTCCTGTAGGAAGCCATTTCACTTTAAAAAATGAGGATAAATCTAATTGCAGATTTTTGAGATAGTTCAATTCCGTTTAATATCTTATCAATGTGAACTTAGCGTTATTTTGGCATATAGTTAATATGTTTATTATTATTTAATGTGTAATTTAGTTGTCATCATATTAAGGAAAGTTTAACCCTTATGCGATCATTTCAAGTTAACTTGTGGCTAAGTGATGAATTATGGACACCAAAAATCGAGAGGGCCTTTAGCAGATCCATTAGTCTTCTTCGGTCCATGAACTTTGTTTCGATCCGAGAGTTTGACGAAGGAAGTTAGCAAGTTTGTCGGAGTAATCATCCACCAAATCACGTTTTAATGATCCCATTAAAAGGCTAAATTGGTTTCCGTAAGTTGCTCATACTTTTTAACCTATCGT
The DNA here is from genome assembly GCA_963573305.1 of Pyrrhosoma nymphula. Taxonomy (NCBI): domain Eukaryota; kingdom Metazoa; phylum Arthropoda; class Insecta; order Odonata; family Coenagrionidae; genus Pyrrhosoma; species Pyrrhosoma nymphula. The sequence continues at coordinate 46,319,039 of OY754329.1, forward strand.
CGAGGTACAAAAAGGAAATGCCCTCCGAGACATAGCCAATTATTCAATTGATATCCAATGTAAGGCTTTAGAGATAAAAAAATGAGAATTGAGGACCAGGAATGTGAGTTGGAGTTGTGATATGTTGTAAGAAAAAGTATTCATAAGAAATAATTTCTGTATTAATAAACCGTATTTTTCGGGAAAGGAGTAATTTATTTCGACTTAAGGGAATTCTCGTCTTTGTCATAGCTGTCGGCAAGTTTCCTCATCGCATAAATTTTCATTCTTGTTTTTTTCACTTAGGAATGTCCTATTATGCCGAAGGATTTTTGCCAAATTTCATGTAGCTTTTGAAAATATTGTGAAATTAATGCAGTTATTTGTATTTTTAGCAATTTTGTATTTTTTGTCGTGTTTTCTTCTCATATCTCTAACGAATAATCTCTAATAATGAAATGTAACTTAGAAAATGAACAATTTTTTCTTATTTTCATTCTACTATTGCGAACCATTTGATTTACTTTTTAGGTTAGCTAGCAATATATATTTTCATCCATTCAATTATAATTATACAAAAGTGAGCTTGTATTAAAAAAATGATACCTCTACAAATTAACTAGACCTACGGACGGTTGAAAAATAAGATATATGGTAAAAAGGGTAATGAAGAAATATAAGAAGTATAGCTTTTATTTACAGCACTTACATTATTTAATATAGGTGCTGCATGCATGTATATTACTCCATTATGGTAAAGTAGCCTTTGAAGCAAGGTAGTACTGGGTTTTGTCATTGCACTAAAGACATTGAATAACGGTGGACTCAAGCTCTTTGCAATAGGCTTGTGCACTAATAGCAAAGATATCATTCCACAGATCGACTTACGCTTGGTTATATTTATTTGAAAAATCCTGTTATTGTATATCTCACTTATTTACTAACTCCTTTTGGTTGAAATTTAACACAATATTGGTTCCTAGAATTTATTTCATGTTATCTACCGAGTGTATGCTAACCAATGTGTGACTAAAGCTTTTCGATTAATTTCTTTTTCTACGAAAACATTTAAATGAAACAGTAGAAAATATTTCTATTTAAGTCAGCATATTAATTTAATTTCGCTAAACGTATTAACGTCGTTTTGCAAAAGTAATGAATAGAGTTATAGAAAATAGTGAACAACGTTAAAAAATACGTCCGGAGCCTTATGAAGAACGATTTTGAGAAGATGGATGGAAATATTTTATGATACACCGAGGCTTTGTTATCTATTATCGCTCCTTGGCACTTCTGTTTTTGTGTTTTGTCAAACAATATTATTCTTTCACAAGGGGATGAAAAAGGATCCGTGAATGTGTACTTTGATGTTGGAAAACTGGTCAGAGATTTCAATTTAAAAAAAAGTAGAAATACTTGTTATCAAGAGGGTCAATAGGAGATTTTTGAAGAAAAAATGTTGATTCGTGACCTACATTGCCGCTGCATGCTCCCTATGGGAAAATCTGGCGGATGACGGCGTTTCTAACAGGTGCGTTCTCGGGGGTCTCATCTCTCATTCCTCTGTACTGATTGCTTTTTCTGCTCCTGGCATCTTTGGGCAATAGGTATTTTTCCAACGTAGTTTATTAAAATATATTTCTCAGGCATCTATGGATTGGTCAATAAGAAACGAATAACTATACTTTAAATGGCTTAAGTATTTCTTTTAAGAGTACTCAAGCGCTATTTCCATCATCAATTTTTTTTATCTTCACCCCTACTGTTATTCGAGACCTGCTCCTCGGAATTGGATGCCGGTACTAAAGAAAGCACATCGTCCGTATCGTAATTTTAAGATGGATATAGATACAAATTTTGGCTTTCTGGGCGTTCTTCTTCCTTCCTCACGGCCTCCGTGGTTTCATTCACCGTATGGTGTTATCGTCAGCCCCAGTATGTTACTTTACAGTATATTCTCGGAGCATAGGGTTATGATTTTATGAAAATGCCTCGGGTCCACTGTAATTTAATGGGGAAACTTTCTATTGGTCCAGATCTGTGAAAGAATCTGTCCCACCGCCAAGGCACAAAATCTAGTTCCCTTTAATCCTCCAAAATTGCCAATATAATTCGGAAACGCAGGTAGCGTAGTGGTCTGCTCATTTGCTCAAAAAGCCAAATGGCCCGTGGAAAGGTTCTCGGTTCAGGCCAATATTTTGTCGTAGGAGTTTTCGTGCGGAGTCCATCCCATATGAGTAAAATGATTATGAGCGCCGTATTTAGAGTGAAATCTCTTACCACGGCCTTAGTCTACTAGGGGCGTGTGAAGGACGTTTCACTCCCGCTCATTCCCGTCGCGGGAGATCTGCCTGGGCGTTATCACTCCCGGGAGCCTGAGGGACTCGTCCCTCGAGGTCCATCACCAATGGCGCTAGCCCATCGAAACTCTCTGAAATGCGAGAGACCCATTGTGGGCCATCAATGCCATTGACTAAGCTTGTGAGGAATGGATTGATCTCTTACTTGGGACATGTCCCGAAATTCACCGCAGGTACTGGCTAGTACTGCAAAAGCGTTCCTTAATCAACAAATACCTAAGTAAATAAAATTTTACCCTCGTAAATCTCGTTCCAATTTTATGGCGAATTATCGACTAAGTTTAGCATTCAAACTAGAATGCCTTCTTTTTCCTATAAGACATCGTTGTAAACGTCGAATGAAGGCATTTCAAACTCCTTTTACCGATCACAAAGGAAGAGAATCTGCTGCGAAGTAAATTAATGTAGCTTACTCAGCAAAAACGATGCAAATGAAATCCAGAAGATCCAAGATGGACTTTATTTTTGGAACCTGTAAGTCCACCTTAATCGGGTCGGGAGTGACGAGACTCGCCAAATCCCGTTGCTCCCTTGCTTCTTGTTAGTGAGACTTGTTCCGCTCTCGTCTATGGCGTTCGTTTTGCAGACGAATGTTTGGAATGTACAGTATCCCGTTGACACGGGGGTCGGGAGTGTAGCGATTGTGGATCGGAATTTGCACGCCTTTATTGCCTATATCAGTATATTTAGTAAATGAGCTAACAACAATATGATAGTGCATTGGACTGTTAGTGCATGCCTGGCATGGAGTCACCCCCTACCAAATACCATCATGGTGGCTAGTAGGATACCACGATGATGTAAATTTAGACTTATTCCATAAATCTGCTGCGTATTTATTTGACATGATTCGGTGAATGAAATTCAATAGCGCACCGGTCTACATCCCTGCAGCTGCCCCCGTGCAAATATCGGTATCCACTCTTATAAAAAAAACCCGCTTGGCCCTTGCCAAGCCGTCACTCCCTTTTCCAGCTTTCTCCTGCAGGGCCTCTTTCTATTATCGGACTCACTTCAATGGATTGTAGCCCAAGGCATCTACTTATGCGTCTATTCCACTACCTCGACAAACCTCTCTCCTTTTCCGAGATTCATAAGATTTTTCAAATGTTTATTTTCTTGCATGTCATGTAAACCATATCATGGCTGCTTATAGAAAAAATGCGTCTCCGGTTTTATTTAAACAACAAAATCATACATTTTCTTGCTATTCTTTTTAGCAAGTTATTTTTAAAACTACAGAATTTTAAATGAGAAAATGGGCGAAACAGAGGGGAAAACTGATGTTTTTCTATCCAGTGTAAATGCCATTTTAACGAAAAACTGATTATATGAACAAATTTATTCCGGAGAGTGGCGACGGTATTTGTATCCTTCCTCCGAAACGTCTGTCGCTCGCAGACTCAGTTTTTATAGCAGAAACAGAACCGGATGATAAAAGAAGACAGTCGTAAACCATGACATATTCGATCTTCCAAATTATTTCTGAATACTGCGGAATGGCAATAAAAAATATTCCAATCCATATTTGTTTTTGAGCTGTCGGTGAATAACCACAGGAAATGAAGCCATTATTATTTTTTTCTTTAGAAATACCACTGTGCCCAGCTTCAATGGCTGGAATGTGTGTTAATTAAAAATGTAACGTCGAATATTTTGACTATTTCGTGCATTAGTTTTGTTTTATAATAGCTAAGGCTTTTCATAACTGTAATCAGTATTTTTAAAACAATACAAACAAGAAGATGGAATTTAGTATTTGCTTTGACTCACATAGACTCAGTGGAGCTTCCTTAACTCTATTCTCTTGCTGCCTTTCTCTTCTCGACCTCTCCTCCTTTCTCCCGTGACAACCCGCCGTCTTATCGACTCTCCGGTACCAACTTCCCCTGCGTCGCGTCGCCTCAAGCAACGATTTTATGTATCCGGTTTTGCGTCTTTTACCAGGTGAAAAAAGAAGACCTTGGTAAACCGTGATGACTTCGCCGCTTATAACGGAGTTTTAAGACGATTTATGTATCGTCATATGTACGAAAATGGACGTAAAAACTTATTATACCGACAAACTCGGGGATATGTATACGCGAAACTCTCCAAAGCCTCTAGAGTTTGATGAAAAAGTTTGGTGCGACCTTTTGTGACCCCTAAAATAAATCCATTATTCTAATGTTCGGCCGGGTCCGGCTCTGTCCGCCTGCAGCTCGGGGTACAGCATCGTGATAAGTTTCATGATCCACCATGGACAACGAGTCTTTCTAATGACGAACTTAAAAACACGTACGGTGGAAAATAACTCCGTGAATATTGAAAGCAAGACATTACGAGGAAATCTATGCATATTAGTATTAACAGGCAGCCTTAACCCAAGATTAAATTTAAATTACACTAGCATTTCATGAGAATCCAAAAAAATATTTCATGTATTGGAAAGATATCCTATCCTAGGCAGGATATTCAAACAGGAGCCCTCTGCTCTGAAGGCTCCGACTTGTAGATGGTGTCGCACGCCGTCCCTCCTCTCTCCTGTGAAAGGCCGTGTGACAAGGGTTGGTTTCTTTCAGAAATGGGGGAGCCGTTAGTTTGGTTTGTATGTTCTCTTATCGGATTTGTTATTTTCGGTGAAACATTCACATGAAATTGCAATGCAACGAAGCGCACCTTCACCATTTCTTTCCGCCCGTATATGTTTAGGAAACAACGATTCCTAATCCAGTATATGCCCAACGGCAACAACTGCATTTTTAGTTTTCAACTTATTTTCTGGATTTTCAACAAACTCTTCAGAGGGAGCTAGTTGCTGGATCCCTTTCTTAGCCATGATTATTTTCAGATTTTGAAAATCGGAGTACACTTTTAGGGCCAGGCAGAGTTCCGATCGGTCTTGGATCTTTCCAGAAACCGTTAAAGGAAGACAACCAGTTAATTTATTATAGTAGGTTGTCTCTTATAAAGAAATGTACTTGATTTTCTTAGAAAGAATGCTTCAATGCTGAATTAAGCTGTTAAACTTTTCCTTCAGATCGTAGAGAATGTACTGACAGGGTAGAGGTGATGACAGTGACCCTTGACTTGGGTATGAAGAAGACGTTTGTGAAGAGTTTAACGTGCAATGACATAATATTACGGCATAAAAACGTGATAGTGAGGGAGAAGAAGTTAATAGATTCCAGCACAAGAAAAATTAGGATATGAGTGTAATATAGTCAAAATTATAAAATTGCTTTTTAGGCTCCAGTTTCCTCGTATACCTTGATTAGATTGAATTACTTGCCCATAATAACCCGGTAATTTCATTTTACTGATGCCATGGAAAGTCTAGCGATGGTATATGTCGTTTAAAATTCTGCAGGCACTATACATAGGATCATGCATATTTCATTGGCTACAATTACTCTTAACCACATCCTGTTTCCCAATGAAGTGTTGAACCATGACCCGGGGGTATTAAATTCAAGGCGAACACCATGATACATTGGTCCTAAAACCTCATTTCTGGCTTCGATATGCGTGAATGCGGGAAAGGTAATATAATTAGAATTTCAATGTTACGCCAAATAGACCGCGGAAAATGGTGGTAAAAATGATAACCAACTGTGTCAGTATAACTGCATTTAACTTGAGAGGGTGGGAAAGTGTTTACAGCGCTTTCAATAATAACCTTTACGATGAAAACAGAGCCAGATCAAAATATGCTGATATTATTTGTAACCCTTTGCATAAGTCCATGCAAACAGTTGGTTGCAAATTACTTTTTTGGTTAAAAAATTATGAAAACAGATCTCTTCAGAAATTTACCCTTAAAAGACGATATATTCCCTAAGAAATATGCAATCGAAAAAATATGGTGAATGAAAGACAACGATTCAAAGACTTGTTGGAAAAGGTTAATTGAAATTATTGAACGTTTTGTACTGTTTAAAACGTACATGAAGAAGGGATTAATTGATATTGATCTGAACTTCGATAATTATATATTCAGGGTGAGTGAATTTAAACTTACTTCTTTCATTGTTGCACCGCTGCCATTAAATTATGTGGAAGCTCTTTACCTAAGAGGTGCTAAACATTTGAATTGTTGAGGCAGTGTTCGAGTTCATAATGAAAAACACTGAATGGTGTTTATACAGAGTTGAGGTATAGTATGAGATATACCTTGGAGAATGAAATAAGGAAGAGAAGAAACGAGTTGTCAGCGGAATTGTGATATCTGCACTACGGCTAAAGGAATTTTTTTAATGTGCTAACTATAGAAAATATAAAAACTCTTGCTAAAATGTTTGTATAAATACCAAACCAATGTCAGGAAAATATTTTTACCAATTGACATGGTAGGAGAGGAAGCCTCTTAAGCACCTAGAGGACGAGCTATTGATTATGAGTTGCAAATCAAGTTAACGGCAGCATATAAATCTGAATGTTCCGAGGGTGGTGAAATATATTCAGATACGTTAAAAAATATTAAATTGGTGACTACTCAATGATTAGTTCCTCCAACGATATACTCTTCCTCTTGTAAATTCAAAGGATATAGAATCATTAACAGCACGAAGTCGAGTTATTTTTAAGGGATAGGGCAGAGAAGAGAAAATCTGCATTTTCTTTGCGAGCAGTTGCTAGCTATTCCTCCCTCCAGTTTAGAATCAGAAACGGCTCCTTCGTCCGTGGGGATGTCTTGCAATAAAAATAATAAGAATGAGTGAAGCAACATTAAATTAACTTTGATTTATAAGGGAATATTTCAAAATATCGATAAAGTTTTACCTATGGTGATCTTTCATCAGGAGGTATTCTTCCTAATCATAAATTGAAAAAGAATGCTCAGTTTATAATGCTGCAACATTGGACACTTAAATATTTGAGTAACCTATGGTTTTTAAATCTATCGTTGGTGGTGGAATATTTAATATTTTTTATAATATTTCTTTAACATGTATTATATAGAATGGTTGGTTGTTGTGCATACGCGATACTAATCTAATGCTACAAGTGACGCATTTAAAATCGTGATTTTTTTCCAATCCAGGGATCCCGTAATTGAAGAAATAACAATCCCGTCATCCCGGGATTGAATAATCTCTCCGGGAAAGCAAGCATTTCTTGGGAGCCGATAAGAGACTCGAATTCTGATCAGGCGAGTTTCAGAACGAAAAGGAGGATGTTATTTTTTCCCCGCGCTATATCTAGAACTGATAAAAGCGGCAAAATAAAAGAAATTCACTGCTGAACTAATTGTCACAAAAGTTACGTATTTTCTCGGACCATAATTGATGATAACTTTGAAAAAAATTAGAGCGTGACACTAACGTAAGACACACCTTTAACATACAGTTCACCTCTGTCCTCTCTCCCCTCCTTTTCCCTATTCCCACTCCTATCATGGCTCCTTCCCTATCCTTACAATATCCTTACGACTCCTCTAGTCTTACACCCCCCGCACATGCCTCTGTGGTGGCTCTGGGTATGTAGATGTAAACTAGTTTAGAGCATAACATCGATAACCGTGGTAAGGGAGACTAAAAAACATCGCTCTCTCTATCATGTGCTGTATCTTTATCTCTCTCTCTCTCTCTGTCTCTCTTACGCCTAGTTTCTTATGCAGCGCCGGATTAAGTTCGTCAAAACGCTTAAGGGCAACGCGGAGAGAGAGATAAGGCCTTAGTGAAAGCACTGAGGAATTTATGCATTCATACCAAATCGAACTACTTTATCCTCGTTCGTCCTATAGATCTCGGTAACCGAAAGTGTGTAAGTGGCTTTTAGATGTAATAAACGTAAATATTTTAATTTATAATTCACTGAAAGACTGAGTCTCTTTCACAGAGACTCTCTGTAAGTCCTACATAAACAGTTGATGTTGACATAGCGTGAACCTGCAGTTCCTTACAGCTTTAGTTTTACCGCAAATTATTGCAGTTGGATGTACTGATGTAGATTTCAAATAGTTAAGTTGTATGGCTGTGCCCCATCCAACTCCTCCCCCGCGTTTACGTACGTTGAATAATTCTAAACGGTTTTGCCAAAATCAGCTAATTTTCAAGTAGGTACTTGACTTACGTCAACCGCCAAAATTTATGTACCTATGTATAAGGGAAAGACAAGTGGGAATGTTACCCTGTTGATGGCGTAACGTTCCAAAACCATGGTTGGTTGATCAATAAAAAGTGTGGAAGTGTACTAATATTTTTTTTCTTTTTCCGCTTATAAAGTTAAATATTAAAAGCTTCCAGAAAGTAAGTCCACCAGAACTGCTTCTTAGGAATATAGTTGTTGTGCCCTACGCATGATGAGAAAATGATGCAGCTTTGAATGGTAAATAATATCGTGAAATTCGCTGCTGACACTTATCCACCCTCTCAAGATAAAGGCAGTTACGTTGGCAGCGATGGCTACCATGTGCTGTCCTCTTCCCTTAGCTGTTTAGCCGCACCCCTTCCACACGAACCTAACCCTCCCTAAAGCCACGCTTCGCGCTAGCGACTTTCCACAAGTTTTGCCACAATCTATATTCCGCTGTGGTTTGCGGCATCGAGGAAATATATATCCAAGGCTTTTGGAGTGTATTGGTGAGAGAATCAACAGTAACACAAGGAAATATGCCGTCTGAGATTCCCACGAGGAAAGAGAAGAAATGATCTCGATGATGATGTTTTTGTAGTATAATTTCTTTTTTTGCTTTTTCAATGTTTTTATTTTGGCACCTGGTACTCTGGGTCTTTGCATTAAAATTTAGGTATATGGTCACTGTAGACGGTGTAGCCTTACACAGTTTTAAAAATGCGCGCCTATATGCGGGAAGAGACTTCGGGTTCTTCTTGAGTTGGTGCATTCATAGGTATTAGTCGTGACACAATATAAATTTCATACATTGCCATATTTCAGAAGCAGAAGTAGGTTTCCATTTTTGCGTGTAATTTACAATTGCTTTGAAAATACCTATCAAATTTGCACAAAATTGAGCGTTGTCACTATATCATACGGAATAACCTTGCTTTTATTTGGAGTAGCTGACTTCCTATGGTTAAAATGTACTGCCTATCCTAAGGCTATAGTCATTGGATTGGATCCATGTCCGAAACGGGTTTCGAACCCCCGGAACTTGCATATAGGCATCAACGCCTTACCAACTTATCATTTCTTTTCCGTGGCCGATGAACAGTGGTCCCAAGTCGAAAAAAGCTGGCCAAAAGTAATGTCTTCAACTTTTTTAATGGAAGCTCGAAATGATACATTCGTATTATCTACCATAATAATTACCATCGTGTATATATCTATTTCTCAGTAACTCCCATAAGAAATGCACGTAAAGCTGATTTTTCGTTTCGTTGCAGACCTTTTTCCTTTTACAAAATTAATTTAGAAATAATAGTCGTACGAAATTGGGTAAGGTATGAATATGGTAACTGAATAGAGATTCTTGTATTTATAACAAAATCCTGTTTTCAGGTCGAAATGGCGAAAACTTAAATAAAATATCGGTTTTTAGCAAAGTGTTTGCGTTTTTGATAAATCGTCCCCGATCGATAAAAATAAATGAAGTCGAGATTCCATATATTTCGATTTATGCTAAACTAAATAAGGAATTAAAAAATGTTGCATATATATAAATCAATTATAAATAATAAAAAATAGGTAAAGAAAATGTAGAAGATTATCATTACTTTAACCGTTTAATTTAACGTTTTTCAATAGTTTGTAAGCGTTGGAGCTACTATTGTACCAGCCAAGATGCTACATTAATATTTACTAATGATTAGTCATTTAAATTCACATGAATTGCTAGATTAAGCATTGTGATAACAGGGTTATTGTGGTAATATTATTTAAATAGACAGAACGGCAAACATGGCTTAATTTAAAACGTCAAATTGAAGGGATTCTTTCATTCCTATGCATCAATTTATATATCTTCTTCCCGTTGAATTTCAACGGGCACCCCCTCCTAGTACAGAATAACATACACATAGTCCGCTATATTGCTCTTAAAACCACGCATAATAATATGTGTTGGTAAACTGTCTATGAGGACGTGATTTTAGTTTTTTGCATGAAAACTACCAATTTTGGTAAAATTTAACATATTGGATGAAAGCGCTGGAGCCATGGATATAATGTAAAGTAAACCACAGGAAGTAAATTCATAGCTTTAAACATTTTATTCCCGTCATTTGTAACAGAAAATCTAATTTTATCAATTTTTTAATTCGCGTTTTTTTCAAATAAATATATTAAAATCGCTTTGAGCTCAGCGTTTCTATGCTGAGATTGATGCCTTTGAAATGAGTACTGCGTGGAAGTAGTTGCATCTTGTCATGAATTATTTTATGAAGACTATATTGAGCTAAGTAGTTGGAGCGTCTATTAGCACTTTTTTATTATAATACGTATCCACTTGCATTTATTGTTTAATAATAACCCTTTTTAAAGGTCATTAATATTTAGTGATACCGCAAAAATAATTTGATATTCGGATTATTTGATCAAAAATCATTAGAAACAACGTGTTTGGTGAGTAGTACTTTGAAATATCTTCAAACAGATACTAAATATCAATCATTTCTTTTGGCTAGATTTTTTTTGGTTGTATAGAAGGATGTCCGGTGCGCATTTCCAATTGAACTAATCATTGATAGAATTAGGGAATCTGGGTATTTATGAATTCCTCCGACCTGTCAAGAATCGTTTGTAAAAAGAAATTGAAGGAATATCTGGGAAAAAAGGGCGGTTGGTAGCCATTCTCTTCATGTTAATTTTTTTTCCCTTTTACTATCTGCAAACCCTATTTAAGATTTAATAAGACTCCAAATTCTATATTTAGCGTCGGATGCCTTTCGGATATCGCTCTTCTCTCAGCAGCTAATCACCAGAGGTGGCGTGGAGTGTTCGAGAAGCCTAGGAAATCCGCCCCTTGAGAGAGAACGTTAAAAGCGTTAAAAGCCTTTGCCTGCTACACGTGAATTATTAACACCACAAACTAACTGACTCCCTTTTATCGGGATATCCATGGCATCAGGCATTTCTCATGTGTGTCTTGCTTCTCTTTCCCACTCTCTGAAACGTTGTTTTTCTCTTTTGCTGGCGTTCAGAATTCCCTTTCAATGGCAGGAATTTTGAGGAGATTTAAGCTCCATGGCTCTCGCTAAGGTTTCTGGCGCTGCGAAGAGGGCGATTTGGGGACATGGGCTACGGAACTTGCAAAACCTGCGAAACGGGGGAAGAAGGTTGTTTATTGTGAACAGTCGGACGGAAAAACTTTCCAATTCCTGCATACACAAGGGATTTAAGGAGCGGGATCACACTCCACTACCAGCCGTCCCAATTCGACTCATCTCACAATGAGACATCAAGATGTTGGCTTTAGTAAAGTGGTTATTTTAACCGCTAGCCTTTCGTGTGTGTGCATCGTGCCTTTTTGCGCGCATTACTTTGGTCTCCCTGTCTCACTCTCTCATTGCCTCCCTCTCTTCCCCTCCGAATTTTCCCTTCACCCCTTACACTTCTACCTCCCCTCCTTGCACCGCAGATCTGCGCCAGGAACTTTTGCGAGTGCTGCAATACTCTCAGTGAGTCCTTTTTACAACACGATTCCCCTCTTTTAAGCAGAGATTGGTCAAGCGTGTATCGTTTCATACTCATCGTTTTCCACTGACTGCATCCCCTGAAACTTGTCATGAAATATTTCTTCCGTCCAATATTAATTGAAAGGTTTTTGATCTCTAGTTCTGGTTACTGTTTCTATATTTGTCCGGTGTAACATGCACATTCACATATACGTCACGTATTTGATTATTGCATCTTTAATCTTTTTGGTATTCATCACGAGGCAATGGACTTTCGAGAGATGTCTTCGTCGTTCGCTTCTTGTGATTTTTCTCTGATATCCTTATCCTCTCTCTCAATCTCCAAAAAAAAGAAAGAAAACCTTCCTCCGTGACCAAAGAAACCTGCCGTTTATTTGGTCCTGATTAGTATTCCGTTTCGAAGATTGAGACATGTGGAGATTTACGTTGATGCTACCTGAAAACTTTTATAATTTATTCGTCGTCGTTGTATCAAGCTGCATTCTCAAAAAGATCACGTGCTTACTTTCTCTTTCACTAACTCTCTCCATCTTTTTTCTCTCTGTGGAATTCACAATGAAGCAATACATTAACCTTTGCGCATCGTTCTCTCCTTCCTCTAATTTTGTCTAAACTCTCTTTCTCTCTCTTATCCTGCAATCTTCAAAAGGATTTCTTTTTTACCTATAAATGTCATCCTCACCATATTTTACGCATAATAATATAGTTAATGATTAGAATGTATGGTAAATTGGTAATGTTTTTCGACCAATAGGTAGAATTCAATTTTTTATTCAGATTACTATTACAAGCAGGACTTTTTACATAGGCTTTTCACTCAACTAATATTCCTACAAATATTTTACATTTAATAGTAAGTCGGTGAGACTGGTCTTCCGTGATCTCTTCCGCGTGAGTTCATCATTGTGGACGTCATGTTTTGCGAACGTTCCAGTTTGCTTCGTCAGGTCTGAAGTAGTTTGAATGCAAACTGGAATATTTGCGAAACATGTCGTCTGATATGATAAACCCACGCGGAAGAGAACCCGGAACACCTGTCTCATCGAAGAAACTCCGGGGAATTTTTTTCCAATAATAAGTCGACTTTATCGGGGAAAAATTTAGACAAGTAACTCCCCTTCGCCATCCAATCTCGTATTAATTTAAACCTGGAAGGAAGGAAAAATAAAATTAATGTAAGTCAAAATGAGGAATAGTTCTATATGAATAATATAACTCCAATTTTTATATAAAGCACACAATATCATCAAAATTAAAACAAATGTGAACATACGAGGGTTATAAAATTAAAATAACCCTCGTTTGTATGTCGATAGTTTACGTTGTGAATAAATATTTTACTTGTAAAATGTAATGTTGGCGGAGTCTGACGACTCTGGTTTCCACTGATTGTTGTATAAGCATGTTGATCACCGACTCAATGGTTGAACTGGTTGTGAGCTCCATGTCTTGCGGGAGCATCCGGATTCAGAGGTATGTTTATGAAAACATTATTGGCGTAAGTAGTAGTGCCAACAGGTTTCGGATTTTGTTGCCTTTGGTAAGTAATTTGGGAATGAAAGCAACGGAAGAGATATGAGGTGTCGCTAATCCTCGGGATGATTACGAGATGAATTCTGTTGCCTTCCGGCTCGCGGTACTGCAGCCATTTAGGTACTGGCCAGGGCAAGGGCCTAGCCATGTTGAAACACCGGTTCCCATCAGAACACCGAAGTTAAGCAACGTTGGGCCCGGACAAAGGTTGGATGGGTGACCCTCCTCCATACCTGCACCAGGCGTGGATGGAGAGGATACTACTCCCTCCAGACCACCGGGAGGCCGGTGGGAGATATACCCAGACCGGGAGAGTTAGAGGGAGTACACCCTCCATCCCTGGTACTGAGGCGAGGCGGAGGAGGTCAATCCTCTATACCTCTACCGTGGTGCTCTTGTCCCCTGTCTGCAAGTGGCAGACAGGCATGGGGTTGGCACAATGGACCAAGAAAGGTCTAAGTGCCCGGACTCCTGACGAAGGCCCCCCCAATAACAATCTAATCTAGGTACTGGCCACCCACTGCCTTCGCTCATATGAAGAATTGGTTCTTTCTCCGAATTTATGGCCGGCTATTAATTCTCAGCCACCATCGCCAAGTCCCCGTATTTACTTAGGTTTTGTGGCTTTTTTGAGCCATCTTACCCTTGGGGTGACTCCCCATACGCTATGTATTCTACAACTTCTTGTACACGACTCTTTATTCCGCGGGTAAATTCGCTCATAAAGAAGCTAATCTTTATATCTAGAGGCTGACTTACTAACGGTAACCCTGTGGAAATATTCGGTAGCAATTAAGTAGCTCCAATGGAGTGGAGAGCTGCAGCGAATTAGTGTTCGGATAAATGAATGTCAGTTGGTGACGATGGCTGAAAATTATGAAGCTACCACAGAATAGCCGTGGAATTACCTTTACGGCGCCATCCGTAGGTGCACGTAAATGCGAAAATTATACAGAAGAAAAATCACCCGCCTTGACCGGGGCGCGAACCCGGGTTCCCTTGCACTTTAGCCAGCTAAGCTACCGAAGTGTCTCGCTATGGTTTTGTGGGTTTTTATTAGTGATAAGTTTATCCTGACTGCAGAACATAAAATGTCAGGAATCAGTCGAAATGTACGCAATGCACCACCGTCCAAGAGGTTAGGACCAGTTTTTTTTTAACACTTAGGTGTTTACTTTTGAAATTTTGAGAGTACTGCGAACTAGCCGCGGTATTGCCTTTACGGCGTTACCCGCAAGTGCACACACGTTTGTAAACTTCACTGATGAAAAATCATCCCCGATGTTGAGGGATCTGGTTTCAGATCACGGTCAATGGGGATGATTTGTCTCTGTGGAATTCGCACATATACTAGAAATTTCTTTACTCTCCGTCATAGGGCTAATGGAAGGGCTGTTGTCATAGGAATGCTGTTCTAGGAAGTTGTTTTAATGCACATCATGCAAGGTAAAGTATGACTTGCCGAGATTCTTAGCGGAGTGATGTGATCACTAAAATTAGAAATCAATCATTCGCACAGACTAGAATTGCAATGTGTTTTTAACTGTGTATCTTCTTGAAAAATCAAGAAGGCTTCAGTTTTTTCCTCCATGTTAGAGTAAATTATGTGGTAGCTGTATCTCTCTCCTGGTCATTAGCTCGATATCAAGAGTTGTGACCTAAATGGACTAAATACGCGCATTATGTACAATATGACGCCAGGTCTCTCCATCTTGGGCCGCGTGGACTGCTTCGCTCAGCTTTTAGTTGGTGAGAGTCTTAATTTGATCCGTAAATTAACGGTGGGCGTCCTCGTGGTTTTTTGCCCCATAATTTGCCTTCGAGTACTATCTTTTCTTACCCATTACGCCTTTTGACGTGACCGAAGAATTTGAGACAATTGCGCTGAATTGTTGGCAGTAGTCGGTCTCTGTATGCAATTTGCAATTGGGCTGAAATGGACGGAGGCTTTAGTTCTTCGCTTTGTCCATGATATACGGATCATTTTTCGATAACAATACAAATCGAACGCCTCAATCTTCTTGCGTATTGCGATTGTGACCGTCCAATTCTCCGATCCATAGGTAATGATAGGGAATACCATTGATCGAACTAGTCAAATTTTGGTTGATATGCTGATTCCTCTATTCTTCCATATTTTTTGCACCTTTTCTAATGCGGTCTTGGCCATCACTATTCTGCGCTTGACTTCTTTTTCACTGCCACCACTGTTTGAGAGCAGGGCGCCCAGGTATAAGACTTCTTTTTTTAGCGGTATATCACGAATGAGATTCACTCGATAGTTGAGATATCTGTTTATCACCATAAGTTGACGTTTTTGGCGATTGAGCTGAAGGCCTACCTCCGCGCTGGAGGTCTCAAAACACTGTAGTAGAGTGGCCAAGCTTTATTTTTCGTTGCTTAGGAGAACCGTGTCATCTGCGTATCTCGCTTGTGGTAGCTTGTTGCAGAAAATTCATTATTATATGTCTTGTTTTTTTGTGACAGGTAATCTTATGGCTTCTTCCGAGTTCAGCAGCCACATTAAACTGGTCTGAGTCAACTTTAAGGTCAAGGTTTTTGATGCAGTTTTTTTAAAATATTTAGTGAACTTTGAATTTGGAAATGTAATTCATTTTGTTCAGTCAGGTCAGGTTTTATTGCTATCTAATTTGTTTTAATATGACATGTTAGAATTTTATTTCTACAATAGATGCTGATTATGTTTTGAAAACAGTCTTACATTTGGATGAAGTCTAAATTATGAGATAACACATAACATCATTTTTATGCAAGAAAGGAACTTTTCAAGGACTTTCGTATGTGTTTTGCTTCTGGAATGTCTTTCTTGAGGCACCTACAATAGTCTGCAAGCGTGTTCACATCCCAGCGACCCTGGTACCTCTCCTCCATCTCTCGAATATCTCTATGAAATCCCTCACCCTGCTCCTCGCTATAATCTCCACAGTTGTCAGGAAAGTAATCTAAATGTGAGCTGAGAAAGTGCATCTTTATTGAAATACGAGCACCAAGAGCTTGGAAGTTCTGCAGGAGTTCTTCGATAGTATTTATATACCCAGGACTCCTATAGAGGACGCCAAGAAAGTTTTTTAAATGATTTACTACAATTCTAACCAGACATTCTTTTCATTATCCTCCATGCTCTCATCGAATTGTAGATCTTTCATTAGTTTCCTTATCTGAGGACCGTCAAAAATACCTGCATTTAGTTTGGCCGCACTGGTTCCAGGGCAGGTTTTGCATCCCAGATACGTTGTACGTATTGTTTCTTACCTGCCTGACTGTCCCATACGCATAGGAAGCAAGGATATTTGGTGTAACCACCTTGTAGACCTAGAAGTATAGCCACAAACTCTAACAAAGAGTATTAATGTGATTCTGTGGATGATAGGACATTCTTACAAAATTAAAACATTAAGCATGTAGTGTATTCAACTGAAAAATATACCTTTAAGTCTCCGTATATCTTCCAGTTGTGATGTTCATATTTCAGAGCAGTTAACAAATGCTTCATATCACTATAGGTTTCACTCGTTTGTACTGAATGTCCTGCAGGAACGGAAACAATCTTGTTACGATGGCAGATTAGTACAGCTTTCAAGCTTCTACTTGACAAATCAGTGAAAAGCCGACAATCAGTAGGGTTATACGTAATACTGAAAGCTTAATTGAGACCACTGATGTCCTGACAGTAAACCAGGGAAGCTTCTTCATCCTTTCTGAAACACTGTCGAAACTATTCTTCACGACTGCGGTACCAATAGAAGGTTGTTCCAGGAGCTAACAATCTATTTCCACGTAGACGTGATCCTAGTAACTAAGCAGTTTCTTTGGATGAGCAAAAATCTCGTATCAAATCATTCAGTTCAGCTTGGGTTAGGGGTTTTGGTTGGCATGCATCTGAACTGACTTCATATGCATCATCATCTTCATGCATTTTATCATCTGAGCCAGAAAAATCACAGAGGTTATCAGGTGGTGTTGGAATCGGAATTCCTGGTCCGTGTGGCACTGGTCTTATGGCAGTCTGGATAGTGTGCCATGTTTTTTAGTTTATACCTAAAAAGAGTAAAAGTAGGTAGATATATTCATTAAATTAATTGTATTGAGATACTTAAGCTGATTTATGTAAAATGCACTTATAAAGAGACATATTAAAGAAATGAGAATGAAAGTCGTGCAATTTATCCTGTAAATTTGTCATGCAGAAATAACAGTCGGTTGTATGATCTCCTCCTTCCGTGTGGTGCGAAGGGCTTATCCTCGTCACCAATTTTAACACCAAAGTTTGCATGATACACTTTCCTGACCAAAAGAGTGATGTTTAACTTCTTATTTGTCATTATGACTTTACCGCATATATAGCAAAATCGGTTAGGATGATTCTTGCACTTTCTATTCATTTTCTGACAATATTGTTTTCACTAAGACAGCTCAAGCCATACTAGTCTGCAGGTTGCTAAAGCCTAGAAGCAAGGTCACCTCACTCCCCCCACCTCCCCCAACCACTCCCTCCTACAGAGTTGCCGCCTCCATATCTGTACAGAGTTGTCAGCTATGGTTGCACCCATGAATATACATATGGATCCTAAACTTGCCCCCAGTGGGTGTTGCCAAACATTCCGCATGCACCGAAAAATCAGGACCAAGCAGACTGTAGCGCCGCCATTCTAGAGAAGGTGGTTCTAATAGAGAAAGGCCATGATTCAAATGGAGATGCTGGAAATGAAGGTACCAGAATTGGCCTACCAATTAAACCGCCCATTTATTACACGCAGAAGCGGAACCATTCGGATTGCAGCTCGAACTATCTTTTGCGGAAAGCTAGGCAACACTTCTGCCTATACAGTGGTGCCGAAGATTTAGATCCATATGTATATTCATGACTGCTCCTCAAGTG
The DNA here is from genome assembly GCA_963573305.1 of Pyrrhosoma nymphula. Lineage (NCBI taxonomy): Eukaryota > Metazoa > Arthropoda > Insecta > Odonata > Coenagrionidae > Pyrrhosoma > Pyrrhosoma nymphula. The sequence continues at coordinate 46,337,389 of OY754329.1, forward strand.
CTATTTTCAAGGTATAAAACAAAACACAAGTACTTAGAAGAACCTTTTCACCCTTGTTTACCATATTTATTTGAATATGACACATTTAATGTAGGTATGTGATGTGGAAATAATTCATCTTTGTGACAATAAACTTCAAAATTTCAAAGGGTTGAATGACTTATTTACCTAATAGCCTACTGCGTAAATACGAGGTAGCAAAGAAACGTGACCTGACTGAGAAAAGTGAGTTACATTTTTGAATTCAGCATGCACTAAATATAAAAGATCATCTAAAAAACCCTTGACCTCAGAAAAAAAGTTTTGAAACGCAGAACAGTGTTATATACCGCGAACATCATGTAAAGACGCATATATAGCTGCAAGAGTTTTAAAACAGTGTTTCTTGTATTTTGAATGAAGATCAAGTTCTCAATCCTTGCAATATACGAGTTGGATTTTAGTTCAATATGGTTTCGGAATATTCGATCGGAATAATAACTCAGTAATGTATTTCATCGAATACATCAAGAAATCGGAATATAGAGATAGGCACGCCTTATTTTATCTATCTCCAGCCGTTATGCTTGTATTTTAAGAACTAATATGAATTGCTACTCATGCTCAGTTTGTGTTTCACATATATGTATCTACTTATCGTGACAGCTGATAAAATCACGGGGAATGAAAATATCTTTAACTTAATTTTGAGTTTTCTTTCTCGCCTCGAGTCGCTTCCGGCGACAGTGTGTCTTGCTACTGGAAAAAAAACCTTCTCTGATCAGTGATTTCGTGAAAAAAATCCTTGCAAGCACACGTGGCATTTACAAGTTTAAGGCATTTAAGTGATTTCATATCGTATTTTTAGTCGTTTAGTAGTTTTATTTCATATTTTCATATCGAGTTTTAAACGTGAAACTATATCCGAACTAAATATCCGATAACAACAGTCCCGGAAGAAATTTAAAGTATCAGGTGACAACTTGTGGATATGATTGAATGATAACGTTATCGCAAGAAAAAAGAAAAAAAAAATACTCTATATTTCCACAATAGAATATAAATCTATGGTGAAATTTCACAAAGTTTTTTTTCCTGTGATAATGTTATCAACAGTCCCGGATTTAGCTTCAGTAAAAATCATAATTCATTTGTAGTGTTACATAATGTGTTAATATGATTGCTATCTTATTGTCATAAATACATTTTGTCATTATGGGCAATTTAAAAGTTTCCATTGTAACACTAATAGTGAGGATTAACTGATGGAGACAAGAGTCACCAGTTTTAAATTGGGTCTGCAGTATTCACCTCATATATATGAATGGCCCAAAATCCTTGCTTTAGGTTTAGGGGGTTGGATATTTGATAACAGTTTTTAAGCATCAATAGTGTTGCCTTCCATTGAACTAGGAATTCGGAATATTCATGCATCAACTCCCGCGGTTTCTGGGAAATTCTTTACTTTCTAGTGCATGGAACCTTTGATATGGAAGGTCACAACCATAAGAACTGGCTCAACGGAGGCTAGAATATGAAGTTTTTGGTTTTTTTATATGCCCATTTCTTGAATTATAGAGATTTGCTGGCCTAGCTAATGTTGGCCAGTCATAACTTCCCTTTTAAGTCCATGAGGCTTCTTTAACGTCTATTGATGAGTGTAATATATTCTCTTTCCTTGTTTCGTCATCTAGTCAGTCACTGTCTGAACCTGTACGCGTCAAGCAGCACCTAATTGAAAAATTGGCTTAATAGAAGTTTGTTGTTTCTGAATTGTATTTTTCTCTCGTAAACTTCAGAGCTTCACACCCAAAGCTTTCGGGAAAATCCAGGCAAACAAACACCAAATCACAGTCTATCCCCAATTCCAATTTAGCAATTAGACTCGATTGACATCCGCAAATTGAGCAAATCCACGCCGGCAATCCTTGAAGTTTAAACACGTGACTTGTGACTTGTGGAAAATCTTGAACTGGTTTGTACGTACTAGACAAGATTAAAGACTCCTTAAGTGGGCAATGCCATAACAGGAATGTTTGTAAGTGATTAACTGAACCCCTGCCAGGCAATAGCGTAATTATGTATTCTGTAAACGCGCTAGTTTTTGTTCTAATTCCTACTTTTTACCCAGCATTGAACTGTGGTGTTTGGCTAAATTATGTATTTTTCCATTGGTCATACGGAATTATCTATTTTAATAGAACTGTTTGATCAGGTTGAAGAAAAGTTGAAATTTTTATTTTTGTGTAGGATACGTCTGGGTTAGGAAAATTATTACTCATTCCAACTGATCCAATTTAAAGTTATGACGTAAAAACTCTACATATTCGGTATCTATTCCTAAAGTAAGAGTCGGCTCATCTTTATCAGGTAAAAGCCATACATGATCCATAAATCCATATAAATTTTTTTTATCTTAACTTTATAAATCCATACATGATTTCCAAATTTGCTGAAAAATCTGACTGCATCATTTTATTACTGTTTGCGGCCACTATAGTTGAAGGATTCAGAGTTAAAAAAAGGAAAATAATTATTCAAAGATTCAAGGTAATTTTTTTAAATCACCATATAATAATGCAAAATATGCAGAGATGCTGTAGTAAGAGGCTTTATAAGTGCATGGGGACATATGTGTCATATCCCCTTTAATTGAATCTCTCACTTAACTAAGTCTTCGACGCTATACGCTGTCAGTCCATAATGATACCAAAAATGATTCCGTGGGGTAAGCGGCTTTCGTCAATATTTTGCGGCTCAATTATTTATTTTATGAACAAAATAAGTACCTCTAAAATTCATTGCTTCTAATTAAGATAAAAATGGCACAATTACCGTGTCTATATATTCTACCTCGTATAATACATCCACAATCTGTCCTCTTGCTTACGAACAAAATATTTCCGCTGAGTAATTGTATTTCATCCGTTTTAAAACATTATCTACCCTGTATAAAGCATAGAAATACACTAAAAGTGAATGTTGCAGGCATAGGAAGCATTTACAAAAATTTTGGTGTTAACCAGATAGACTATAAAGAAAAGATTAACAAAAACTTCAATGGAAATTTTATTTAATATTGCAAACCCCGCTTACCCAGAGGAAACATAATGGGCACCGATTAAGAATATCATGATTCACTGAAATGAGGGAAATGGAACGAAAGACAAAAAGTACTTGCTATGCCAGGAAAATCTAGATAATCACCATATAGTTACTGAGGCGTTGCCATCCTTGTGTTTTACACTTACGTTTTTCATTCACGTGTTCACGTTGAAAGAGGATTAATGAGTAAACCTGAAAATAAAACAACCAATTACTTTAGAGTGTATTAATCTAAAATATTTTTTCGGGAATTCTTTTATTTGCATAATCCTATTAGTTGGGCTCTGAAAGCTCAACCGGCTTTGTTCCATTGTTATATTATTTTAGCCGGTCCTTTCCCATTTAGGAAAAACTAAAAACCCACCTGAATGTATTCACCGACACTCCTCTGATTAAAAATTACGAAATCCCTCTATGCTCTTCTCCCTCCATGCACAGTTTTCTCTTCCTTTCCCTCTTTGGCTCCCAAATTCGTCTTTACTGAAACACGCCGCACTCCACCAGTCTCTTTATCACGCATCATGACCCCAGGGGTCTTTTTATGAGGGTGTATGTAGTCGGGGGGTGGAGGGTAGTATTCTAATGGGATGAGGGATGCCGTAGAGGTCATAAAAATGTTAGGGTATAATTCAAGAAGAAATCAGTTGAAAAGTGAATTTAATTTAATGACTAATCCAAATTGCCAATAAAGGCAGAGGAATTTAGACTTTTATACATGCATTTCGGTCATGCAGGTGACCATCGACAGGGAAAATTTAAATCTCGTATACACGCGCGTGGTGTCCAAGGTACGAAATCCGAGTTCATTGAACTCGGTAAAGACGCACGTATTTAGGAGATTTAAATCCTCCCTGCCGATGGTCACCTGGATGACCGAAATACATTCATAAGAGTCTAAATTCCTTTGCCATTATTGGCAATCTACTTTCTATTATTTCCTCCTACCAGACAAAAGTTTAGAAATGCCCACACATGTTCTTTGACCTGACTGTTGTGCAATTGACTCATTCTCACAACTTAACCTATAACATTACACATTATTTCGTGCCTATTGAAAGTAAATATCGGCAATATGCAATATTTTATGCAGCTATTAGATAACTATATAAAATTAATGTTAAGTTTTCTCAACAAAGCAGTTTAGCAGCAAAGAATATTTTTTCAACAAGACAGATATATTTGAATAGAAGATTCGAACCGCATATAACAAAAAAATAGTGTATGTTTAATTATACGTAATTATAATTAAACGTAGCTCTGCACTTCGTGCTATAAATATTTTGTTTACATATTAAAGCTTTGTAGCGCGTAGATTCATATCTGATTAACATTTTATATAGAGTTATGGATGAACATACCAGTTCCCTAGGCTGAATTAGGTTGAATACTTGGCTACGTCATAGATTGTAATCTGAGAAGGCTTTTCCACTCTTTTTCTCAAGCCCTGACATATCATTCTTTTCATCTTACGTGGGAACGATATGCGAGATCATTACTCAATGTTATTCTCATGAACCATATGAATATGGCGTAAGTTACGCTTTTTAATCACCATTATTCATTGGACTCAACCAGTGATTATCCTTGCGGATAGGTGTCACGTAGAGCATAAATGTATAATATATTGCTTACGCATAGGGATTCTGGCCATGCATTTCGGTCATCCAGGTGACCATCGAAGGGCGAATTTAAATCTCGTAAACACGTGCGTGTTATCGAGTTTAATCAACTCTGACTTTGTACCTCGGATACAATGCACGTATTCAAGATGTTTAATTTTCCCTGTCGATGGTCACCTGGATGACGGGAATGGATTCATAGGCGTTTCAATTGCTCGGATTTCTCGAAACTGTGGATTAATCTTTTATTTAAGGTCAGGTTTAGCTGCCATGTGGTCCAACGTGAATACATCTGCGCTATTTTGTAATATGTTGCAACCGTCGTGGTAGAGGAAACCATCGTCATTACACCACTTTACCTCGTTTCCCAATCCTCGTGTCACCTGTTCCTTCATGGACATTATGATACTAATTGATGGTTATTTTAACACCCTTTCTGATTTCTTCTATTTTCTTATCATGCATTTTTGGTAATTATTGGACAGTGACTGAAACCCTACGTTACGTAAAAAGATAAGCCTTAAAGTAAAGCGTTTTTATGCAACGCTGAGTTTATTTCAAGAATCAGAAGTCGCCCAACTTTTGCACTTTGAACATTAATAAATGTTGCCACTTCGTAGATAATAGGCTAGTTTTTGCACACCTAAAGAGTCGGGTTTCATTCCAGATTATTTACAACAACTTCTATAAAAAATGAATATAAAGGTTATGTTTATAGCTTGTAGGCATTGCTTCTTCGAGTTAATAATACAGAAATCTTTATCCTGAATCCTTATGTCGACATGAGGTATGGTCATTTCACAGGAAATTAATTTATTAAATAAAGGTAACTCGCAATGGCCGATATCAGAGTGAAATCTTATATTGATAAGTTGAATAAATTATCGTTCTATCAACTGATGCCATACATAGAATTAGAGCAAAAAGTGCACATTTAAATACTGATAAGGTTAAGAGCAATCTGAAATCTGCTGACGGAAATGCATTAATTGAAGCATGCAATCAAAGTCACTCACCAAGCGACCCCAAGGGTGTGAGTCCCCTAGTATAATAACATCTGATTCATCTCAACTCATGCATTGATCATTTTTTATGACTACTTTAATCGGTTAAATGGATGGTTTTACATGCGCAGCAAAATGAGTTGTTATAACCCTGAGGATATACATATACCTATTAAGTACTAACGGCAAAGGTATTTCATTACTCAAAACAACGGTTTAACAACACATGAAGAAAACACGTGGATTGAGGAAAACTCTGAAAAAGTACTGAATATGGCTAAGCTTAATATGACTGCTGCCTGCTTTCCGTGACGTTAGTATCGCGGCAGCAAAAATGAGTTCCTGGTCTTTGAGCTTCAACTTATAAAATAAAGGATACATTTTCTTTCACTCCCCAAATTATTAATCCTGCACAAAAGCCAGTAGTTATAGAATCAATTTTTCATTTGCATAATTATATTTAAAAATAACTCAGAATTCCCTACGATATTAATCTTAATTTTCACTATGTTATCAAAATTGTCATTTTATGTTTAAAATCGTTTAAATTTGTTGAAAATGCTTAGCATTACTCAAAAGCCAATGCAACCGACGCATAAGCATTGACGTGTGGTTTCCTTCAGCCTTGCCAATAACTGTTAAAACAATAGCTAACTGTGAGCCTTTTTTGAACGTGGCGATTTTTCAAAATAGCTACCGTTTTCAGAATAATTATCTTCTCAGTTGAAAATATTCGATCTATTAAATTTAAAGATGCAAGGATAATCATTAATTTGATAACTTCGTTGAGTTAGAAAGGATAAGAGCTAATTAATGGGAGATTCCTTCGAGGGGAATAATAACTCCGGACCTCAATTAGCTATGCTAACAAAAACATTGATTTTTTGGAAAACATTCGCAGCTGTTTTGGAGGCAGGCTAATATACGATGGAGTCACTAATTAGCTGGAGAGAAAAAAACGGAAAATGTGTAAATGAAAGCCGGAATCCGGTTAATCACTTCAGGTTTTTCGTTCCAATCGGAAAAGAATTCCCAGTTGACGTTGGGAGGCTAAAAAGTACTAATAATACCCCCTACCTTTCTAGTTTGTAAATGATTACATATACACGTAGATTAAATGAATGAAAAATTTTAACGAACGAAAGAAGTCAAGAAATAAAATATTTGTACGAGTCTTCTTTGATATTTTAGTTTTTATTAGTTTAATGAGATATCAAGATATCGGGAATTTGCATGCTGTAAAACTGTGAAAAGTTTACTAAATATGCAAGTGTATTATAAAACGCACAAATCGTTTAAGGCACTAAGGACATTATATGTGGCCATTTAGAGTAGTACTCTGCTAACCAACTCATTCAAGACTTGTGTGGGTGGACGACGGGACTTATGAAGATTTTTAGTTAATAATAATTTCCGCCAGCTCACCCCTTTTATGCGTATGCGATATGAAATGAATGCAAATACCTAGGAGGGGAGCATCCAACAGCATGGTCTAGGAATTTACGGAAGTTGGCAGTCCTCGGATAGTGGTTTATATATCACCTCCCCTTTTGTTTTGACACACCAAATAATCTATATATATAAAACAAAGTCGAAAATCGTGTTAGTTACACCATTTATAACACGAGAACGGCTGTACCGATTTTAATGGTATTTGGTGTTTTGGATTCGTCTAAGCCCCTATTAGCAGAATGACCATTAAAAAATAGTCAAAGTTCACGGAAAAAATTAATCTTGATATTAGGGATATTATTTAGGAGTTGGTAACACTGCAACAATTGCCCAGTCGGTGCTAAGCCCAGCTCAAGTTGACACGTCACTACGTCACTACCGTATTTGTAAACAGATCACAGACAACAAGCAAACATTTAGGTTACCGGTCAATTTGTTTGCTTTCTTATTATTATGCCTCGACGCAGAAGGTCTAATCTTTCCCAAGAAACCCGTAATGCAATTAGGCTTCGGAACATTGTGAATGAATCCACCGAAGAAGAACGAGAAAACGCACGCGAAGAGCGCCGCGTTAGTATGGGCCGGCTTCGAGCTTTTCAAACCGAAGAGGAACGAGAGGAAACCCGTGAAACGGCCCGGTTGGCAATGAGAAGTTGTCGAGCTCAACGTAGAGATCAACAGCGACATAATCTTCGGCGCGATGCCTCAAGTGTTAATTTGAATCGAGCAGCGTGTCTATACGATTGCACAATTGATTACAGCTCGCATCCTTTCGTTCGCATTGGTGAAATGGACGTTGTTTGTGAGCATTGTGGCGCATTAAAGTTTGCTGGAGAAACACCTGGATTGTGCTGCCTTACTGGCAAAGTGAAACTGCCATTATTGACTTCGCCACCTGAGCCATTACGTTCATTGCTTTTCGGTGAAACACCAGAATCACGACATTTTCTAGCGAACACTCAAAAATACCATGGCTGTTTTCAAATGACTTCATTTGGGGCTAACATTGTCCAAGAACCAGGATTTAATCCGACATTCAAGGTAATTTATCTTGAAGAGAGACAATGTTCATTTTATTTAATAGATAAGTATTTTCAATAGATGACAATTTGCTCAAATGTAGTTTCAGTTATGGGTGAAAAATTTTAGGTCAGTGTATTTGTGTCCAAAATAAATAAGGCGTGCTATCATAAAAAAAGATAATAAATGAGTAATATTGATTTCGCTTTCGACAGATTCAAGGCCAGATTCACCATCAAATTGGATCATTGCTACCTCTTGAAGATTCACAGCATAAATTCTTGCAAATATACTTCATTGGTAATATGGAGAAACAACTTGAACGACGTGAAGATATTTACTACATGATACAGCAATGAAAAGAGCAATTCTCCATGGTCTGCAGCAATTACTTCATGAGCATAATGCATTAGTTAGGCTGTTCAGAACGGCGTTGGAACGCATGCCACACGAAGACTACAAAGTCGTGATCAGAGCAGATAAACGACCAGCTGGAACACACGAACGAACATTTAACGCTCCAACATTAGACGAAGTTGCAATCCTGATTGTAGGTGAAAACGTGGAAACACGTGATATCGTGCTTACACGTCGTGATACTGGGCAGCTGCAAAAAATATATGAAACATTGCAATACCCGCTGATGTTTTGGCAAGGAGATGATGGATATAACTTCAATATCAAGATGATAAATCCATTGAATGGTGAGTATCAAACAGTGTTGGGAAAATTTTAATTGAAAGTGCAATTAAAGATTAATTATCTTCATTAATTAAAAAACAAGATGATTGAAAAATGAAATGATTAACGCCCAACACTGGAATCAATATCCTTCAATAACGACGCGACTTCTAAGATACTAATTTTACTGTTTTTATTTCAGGAGAGGACACTACAAAGAAGGTTAGCTCCATGAACTATTATGCATATCGTTTGATGATTCGTCAAAATGCTGACAACTATTTGCTGCGATTTTGGCGATTGTTTCAGCAATATTGTGTCGATATGTATGTCAAAATCGAAACGGAGCGACTAAATTTCATTAGGTTTAACCAAGCGAAACTGCGCTCGGAGGAGTATATCCATTTACGCGATGCAATTAGCACCGAAGGAGATGCAGCTAATGTTGGCCGATTGACTATTCTACCGGCAACGTAACTTCAACTGACAACAAACATAAGAGTTGAATTGCTGAACGATCCCTCTGCTGAAGATTTCTCCAAGCAATTGTTGACTATCGGTAATGGCCGTGTTCCTGTCGACGAATCGAGCGGATTGATTTCATTTCCTCAGAATTTTTGCAGTTTCGTTTCATCGAAAGATGAGCTCATCAACAAGGTGTTCCCGAACATGATTAATAACCACAAAAATCACAAATGGTTGAGTGAGCGAGCAATTTTGGCGGCTAAGAACAAAGATGTAGATGACTTAAACTTCGTGATTCAGAATCAAATCGTTGGTGCTCTGCACTCATTCAAATCTATTGACTGTGTAACTAACGAAGACGAAGTCACCAACTATCCATCTGAATTTTTAAACTCCTTGGATGTGCCTGGCTGACCACCGCACAATTTACAGCTGAAAGTTGACTCCGTGGTCATGATGCTTCGAAACCTAAACCAACCAAAACTATGCAATGGAACGCGTTTGGTGATAAAAAAACTGATGATCAATGTGATTCACGCGACTATACTCAAAGAAAAATTCAAAGATGAGGAAGTTCTCATCCCGAGGATTCCTATGATCCCAACCGATATGCCCTTTGAGTTTAAACGAATTCAATTTCCAATTCGTGTTGCATTCGCGATGACGATTAACAAATCACAAGGCCAATCGTTGAGTGTTTGTGGTCTGAATTTAGAAAACCCATGTTTTTCTCATGGTCAATTATATGTGGCATGTTCACGTGTTGGTAAACCATCGGCTTTATTTATTCTTGCGCCTGATAACAAGACAAAAAATGTTGTACATCAAAATGTTCTTGACTCAGGAGAATAAATTGATAGTATATATACGTTGAATAAAAAAAATGTCTTTCTGATAAGCCATTGTAACACTAATTTTTGTAGTTTTATAGAATTGTTACCCTTATTTTATTTTAACAATCCAAATAAAATTAAAATCGGTACAACCGTTCTTGATTTATAAATGATGTAACCAAACTGTCCATTGATTGTTGGGCGGTACGAAGTTCGCCGGGTCAGCTAGTTTAAACATAAAAACGAGGTTAAATATTTACACTGTAGTTGACTTAATTTTACCAACAACATCGTTAAGTTATAAAAAACATTTATGTTTCTCTTACGAGCATGAACTGTGTATTTTTAGATTGTGTATTATTTCGAGCATTTCGAACTGGGCAGTGAAAGACGCCAACACCAGTATCAAACGGAGAGGAGACGAGTCACAGCTGAGGCTTCCTCCATCCCTTTTCATATTACCGTCGCCTCTTAGCAAAGCTGCTTCCCCTACCCCAAATGAGTAAAGGGGTTGAAAGGTCTCTGGTGAACAGGCGTGTTACGGACACTTTGTTTCAAACAGATTCCCATGACCCCTTAAAAAGTAAGGGCTAACTTTTTTTTTAAATTGGCACGAGTTAACCCACGGCATTCATTTAGTTTTTTAGTTCTTGTCTGTGAGAGCTAGAATGCTAGCCCGGTCTCTTTTGCTCTTTGCCATGCGTAGAATCAATCGTGTCCCATAAATGTGTCTTTGTGTTTTTCCGTTGACGTCCCCTTCGGCTACTCGCCACGAGCGACAGCATAAACGTGTCTTTATATTTTACTGGGAGGAAAGTTTATAATTTTCGTTTCGTTGAATAAGTGTATTTTTGTTACTTTTTACTGGAGTAACTCCTCCAGGTGTCAATACGGTCACATTCCTGGGCATAATTGTGGTTTCTTCCGCTCTTTTTGCTGGATGTCATTACCATGTGTATTGTATCTTGCGAATATGGCTTATGTATATAGATACGTCCCGGTTTGGCCGGACAGTCCGGGTTTGAATGGTTTTTCCCCGTGTTCCGCCTGGTTGGCAAATTTGTCCTGACTGACGCTGACATGTCCACAGAGAAATGCGCAGCGACAAATGCCTTGCGAGAATTATGTAAATCGAAAAACATCGTATCACTCTGTATCTCGCATTGTCAAAGGATCTTGAATGACCATTGATTTTATATCACTTTTTAGAAGCACCCCTGTGATAGTTGCCAAACTGAGCAACGTAATATTTCAAATTTTCCCAGGAGTTCCAGAGAAATCATTTTGCGGGGGCCAAGAAGAGTTCAGCCATCCCACTAGTAACGTGATTCAAGCTATGTACTTCAGGGTAAGCCAATAATGCTGCAGGGGATAATTTTATTTTATAATTGCTATCAAATAATGCAATCATTGTGCACCATAAGCTAAGTCTCATTAACATCGTTTCGATTTGGTCCGGGTTTTAGCCTTTTCAAAACTAGACGTTCCGGTTTTTAGACTCCAAAATATGGTAACCCTATGAATAACGTATGATAAGAATAGAATATGTTTTAATTGTGACTCAAGTGCATTACTACATGTTTTAATAACTATATATAATTTCTTCCTTTTGTTATTTTTCTTTCTTTTAATATCCTATAACTCCTAAAACGCGCAAATCAGTAAATATGTTATCTTAAAATACTTTAACCAGTGTACGATGACAAAGAAACTCCATCGTTGTGAAACTCCAACACGTGTGTCTTTTCACTTTTAGTTATCACTGAAGAGGCTCTAGTGTAAATAATGCATTAAATATTGAAGATACCTCTAATTTGTATCGCTAATTATCATTAAAAGACTTCCTCGCACATATCCGTAATCTATTCTTTTGGTATACAAAGATATTAAATAATATTGACATTAATATACCCCCTTAATTTACCCTCGGTGACCAAGTTATCACCCGCAAAAATTTAGTTCTGATGAAACTGGATCAATAAATGATTTACTGGTTGAAATTTCAAAGGAAATTCCTTCCTCATACTACCCGAAAGCAGGAAGTTTCTACACTTGTATTCCGTATTTTTTTTATTTTTCACCAGTTTACCATGATTTAACTGAGAAATTATCAAAACTAATAAGGACTCAAATGCTTGTGTTTGTTGCATTTTTGGGCCTCGTAAATTTGATCAAGTTTCGTCGTACTCAAGGCAATCACGTCGGTTTAGTCTACTGCAACTGAGGAAATTCTTTCTTGGCGTTTTATTTTTTTTCCCTTTTACGAAATAAATATTCCATGTACCCTTTTCAGCTATATAAATGTAGATCTTGTTATACTTCTCGGCTTTTAGGTAACTTCGGCTTCAGCAGCTCGGATGTCAGCGATGTCCTTCTGGGTCCTATTCCTCGTACCGGTGTTTATACTTATTATTTCCTTATTTCTGGCTCTAAAATTTGTGACTTTTCCCCGTCAACAAAATCATTAACGGTAGTTCTATCAATAAAACATAAACATTATGCATCCAAATTCAATGATTTAAATAAAATGTAAAAAAATATTTTCTTAGAGTTGCTTGTAGCTAAAATCTCTTTTGATTTGTTCTATCTATTTATATTTTGTCTATCTTTGAATTTCTTTGTTTAGATAAAATAAAAAATAAATCTTTTCTTTATGCTTAATTTCAAGAGCATATGAAGCATAGTAGGTACTAATGACTACCTTTACATTTGTGATGCGAATTATGCGTATTGACATTTTTATTTGGGAGAACGGGTAAAAAATTAAGTTAGGTTACAGTGGTGACATTCCAACGGACAGCCATAAAGGATGTAAAATGCCAACTAGAATTTTTCTGCGGTTCTTTTAAATTGCTAATTTTTTTCTCAGACCTTCTAGTTTTCAGTCGAACTATTAGGCTCTGTGGGTACCGCACGTAGGGTGGTCGGCACAATGGACCAATAGGCCTGAGTGCCTCAGGGACCCCGTAGGAGGAACTCCAACTAAACTCGTAATCTAATCTAACAGTGGTTTTTAGAACATATGCCGGGAAATTGACAGAAATATATTTTTAAGTCTCAGAAGCAATACATTTTAATTTTGCTGGAAAACTACATTCCTGAAAGAGCGTAGAAATATAGTGTTTGAAAGGTGAACAAAACTGAAAGAGCAGAGGTAATTCGTGCATCATCATTTTCCTTATACAAAGTAACAATTTAGGTCTTAATAGTAACTCTTCTATGTTAAAAGTAAAAAAAGATGTTGCATTTTTCACTAGAAATATGAGTTTATTGCACGGCTACTTTCGACGTAATACGTCAGTATCAAGTGACGAACTCAAGCTGTCATACATCATTTATAGTGAGGAAGGAGATAGAGGGAGGTTGAAGGTACAATTAGTAGTTGGAATGGGGTGTAGGAAGGGAAACTAGAGGGGAATCCCTTAGGCATTGGGGGGGGATAGAAAACAGAGGTGTAATGGGGAAGTTAGGTCTTGGGTGGGAGGTAAAGCTACCTCATGGTACCCTCAACCTCCCCCTCTCCTTCCTCAATGTATATGGTATGAAAGCGTGAGCTTGTTATTTACGAACGTCGATAGTACTACCTCGAAACTATTTGCGCAAGTAACTTATTTCGTGTAGAATATTGCAACACCTGTTTTTTACCTTCATCGGTTTACTGTTCAAGATTAAAAATAGCTAATGAGGCAGAGCACGATGTTGTAAAAAGATTTACCCGATATTTGATTGATTTTACTAAGGGTGAATAAATATATTTAGGTAAAAAATCGTATCTGTATGTGAAGCAGCCAATTTTCAACATACTCTTTCCTCCATTTTAAAGATTAAAATATGGAAGCATACATCTAGTATGTGATAACAATACCCCAAGCAAAATATCACTCTAATCTATGAAGGAAAAATTAAATTTCATGGCTTCTGGCGGATTCAACTTCGTACTTCGTGAAAGGTGTGAGGGATAATAGTAGTGGAGGAAACAGCAAGTTTATTTATTTTTTTATCAAAAACTCCAAAATTAAGGCAATTAAGGCCTTTACATTGGGTTTAATAAACAGAATAAATTTAAAAAACATCAGTAGTAGTAGAAACAAAACAGAAATATTCAAAATATAAACAAGGCAAGAATGAGGCGAAGATGACATGAATCTTACGCATTACGTTTCAGTTGGGAGAAAAAGACGTTGCGTGAGGAGAAAAGGTCAAGGGTGGGGCGACTATTAGTTAGGGCATTGAAAGATGAAGGTAGGCGGTAGAATAGTGATCGTTGGGAAATGGAGAGACGGAATTTGGGTGTGTGTAACAGACTCATATTGCGAGTGATGCGGGCTGGGATGCGGAGTGAAAAATAGGAAAGAAGAAGATCAGAGCGGAAGGACCCATTCATGATGGAGTGCAGGAATTTAAGGTCCGAAGTCAGCCGGCGAAGGGAGAGGTGTGATAGGCCAAGAGATGATAGGATTTCATCACATGACCTATGTCTAAGGGAGGCCACGCGATGACGGACTATGGCTAAGAAGTTAAGGGGGCGGTTGAGTAAATTTAGAGTGGTGGGGGACGCAGTTGACCAGATGGGAGAGCAATATTCTAGGATGGGTAGTACACATCCAAGAAACACAGATTTTAGGGAAAATGGGTCCGTTATTTCTTTGAGCCGATAGAGAATTCCCACAATCGACATTGCCTTTTTAGAAATACCAGAAATATGTTCATGGAACATCAACTTTTGATCTAAGGTAACCCCTAGGTCATTGTGGGAACTAACAGAAGGTATAGGGTGCTTGGAAAGTTCGTGGGTAAAGGAGATGGTTTTGCGTTTTAAGGAGAAGGATATTGCAGCAGACTTCTCAGGATTCACGCGCAGTTTCCATTTGGCGTACCAGCTATCAATGGCATTTAGAGATGACTGTAAATTAAGGGAATCCGCCGCACTGTTAATTGCTCTAAATACTTTACAATCATCTGTATATAAAAGAATGCTGCAACCAGAGGGTAGAACATCTTCAATTAGGTGGTCTACATAGAGTGCAAATAGAAGGGGGCCAAGAACGCTGCCCTGGGGGACTACAGAGGTGACTGGCAAATACTTCGAGGAAATTCCATCTATTAAAACCCGCTGGCTGCGAGAATGTTAAATGTTAGAAATAAGGGATAATATGGGGCCATGTATACTGTAACGGGACTGAAGTTTGTGTAGAAGGAGGTTGTGATAGACGAAATCGAAAGCTTTAGAGAAATCTATATAACAGACGTCGAGTTGCGACCCGTTTTCGAATGAAGAAATAATGTGATGATGTAAAATGGATAGATTAGTGAGACAGGAGCCACCAGGAAGGAAACCATGCTGAAAGGGTGAGATGTATGGGAGAGTGAAATGAAGAATGCGATCATGGAGAATACGCTCAAAGATTATGGACAAAACTGGTAAAATGGAAATGGGGCGATAATTTTCAATTTTATCCTTAGGACCGGATTTCAAAATGGGGGTTACATTGGAGTTCTTCCATTGCGCTGAGAAAGTTACGGATTAAAGGAATCTGTTAAAAATGATGGAGATTGGAATTTAGAGAGCGCCAGACGTACGATGAAGGAAAATTGAGGAAATATCATCCGAACCGGTTGTTACCGGTTGAACCGAAGTGATGTTAGCGGACGGAAGGAGGAACATAAAATATTCCGCTTTGAAAAGTTCCCGCCCCGAGTCGCCCCGTTCCCAAATTTAATTTTTCCGCCCGCCACTCTCGGAATACAGGCGGTAGTAATTCTCGCCCTCCTTTCTGACGCCTTTCTTTGCCGAGAATCATTGGGTGTATATGGGTGGAAATATATATAACCAACCACCTTTTGGGGTTGGTTATATTTTTTTTTCCTTCCCTAACAACCGTATTTCTCCCAATTCTGGACGTTTGCTTGTGGGAAAAAATTATACTTGAATTCACCCCTCTTGACTCGCTGGCCTCTAGCCTTTTCCTTTACCACCCTTCTATCACCCTTACCCAGTGCAAACCCATCCTTCTCTTGACTATTTATTTTTTAGAGAGAACATGGGCGTTATTTTGTAATCTCACTTAAGTGAGAACAACTCATAAAATACTGAAAATTACGTATTTTTTCGTAGTTCCACTCCGCCACCCAGGTGGCGTGACCATCTTCGGCTCTCAAGAGTTGATCTGCAGGTATTTTCTTTGACTCACCCGCTCTTTAGACTCTTGATCCGTATCTTTCGACTCTTAATCCGTTTCATTTTCCTCCGCCTTTCATTAGTTCCGTCTCACCTGTCGTATGGAACGTGAAATGGAGCCACTAACTTGGCCGATCCTGAGCCGATCATGAAGAGAGCGAAACGGGTCTCCCGCAAAGACCCTCCATGGAGGGTTATGATGTAATCTCACCTTTTTAACGACTCATTGTGGGAAGGCTGGAGACCCGTTTTGCTCTCTTAATGATCGACTCACGATCGGCCAAGGTCCAATGGTGGCTCTATTTCACGTTCCTTACGACAAGTGAAATGGAACTAATGAAAGGCGGAGGCAAATGAAACGGATCAAGAGTCGGAAGAGCGGATGAGACAAGAAAAAGCATCACTTGAGAGCCGAAGAAGGTCACGCTGCCTGGGTGGTGAAGTGGAACTACGAAAAATGACGTAATTTACCGTATTTTATTACATATTCTCAGTTAAGTGAGATTACAAAATAACCCCCTGTAAATATACGAGATGATGCCCTCTGTTCGTTGAGACGGGTCGTTATGAAGACATTCTGTGAAATTTTACAAAGTTTTTATCTCGTGCAACGATGAGATCTCACAAAGTCGAACCCGATCCTATCGAATTGGCCCAACCTATTGAATAGAAGCAAAAGTACAATAACGGGGCTACCGAATTGTCGTGGCCGTTTACGTGCTTACCGGTAAGCCCGGAGTACTCCAAAACCATCTTGGGCATAGCACTTGCCCTGAGGGCACTTTATAGGATTGTCATTAAACTATAGACACGGTGCGATGTTGCTTGAGCATTCGATGTACTTTAGAAACCCCATTACTTCCACGCGACTTTGGAAACCGGGTTTATCGCCTACGTCGCTTCTTTCAGCGATTGGTCGACATTTCTTCGGGAAGAATTGGTGGAGAATGAGGACGCTGGAGCGTAAAAAGAGAATATTCACTTCCGGAAAGGAGCGCGCGCCACTTACGATGAATCCTCTCGAGGAAGTGTGTCAGGGATTTTTATAGCGCCCACCATAAATTGTGCATTCCTGAGGACATAGTAAAACCTTTTATTATATGGAATAAAAATTACATCAATGATCAGCAGAAATCTGAATCGGAAAGTCGATTCACGAGTCAGAATAGTAGTATGATTGTAATTTCATCATCTTATTTATCGTGTGAATAATTAACTGTAATTGTCTCTAACAACAGAGGAGCAAAAAATTCTTTTTTCTTCTACTACCGTTGTGTCTCAATGTAGGGCGCGATAATATGCTCACGGAATGGCTTAAAAGAACTGTGAAATGAGAGAGAGGTTATGGAGGAGATGAAAAAGTCATTTGCTCCTTTGCTCAACTTTCTTTGTCACTCGCTTTGTTCTCCCCTCAGTGCCGTTAGGATGTTTAACACCTCAGGACTCCTCGACGGAGATGTAGGGCGAGGATCTTTTCAATGACAAAGGTCATGAATAAAGACATTGGTGTGAATTCTTCAAGGGCTTCTGATAAGGTTCTCCATCTCTGCCGGCGAAATGATGGAAGACTTTTCAATCGACATCAGTGATGTAGATGAATATCTACAGTCCCGTTTTTAGACCTCTGGGAACACAATAGTTAATGCTCTATAATGAGTCGCTTCCGTATTCGAATGGCTCGTTGTTGATGCTACTCTTCACAATGTGGAGCCTTCCTATGACCGTTTGCTTCCATAGCAATGGAGCAATTATCTACCAGTATCCCGATACACTACTAATTTTAAGACTCCCTCACCCCAACTAGTGCTTTTATAAGCACACTCTCCATCTGTTTGGGTAACCTAATGGGTTTTTTTCCACTGCTGTGCATTGATCAACGGAATGGAGTCCTTGGAAAATAAGGTAGATTTGTGCTTTCAATGAAACACAGTTCAGATGATTCTGTCGAGCTCTTCTGTCATAATGGCGATTTCCACATTTTCCGTTTACTTGGATTTTCTATAATTTACCGTTAATTTGCCACTCAAATATTGTTTGCTTCTTTTTCTCGATACTGCTTAGCTTAGTTTCCACTTTTATTCATATGATGGCTTTCTCCTATGCATGTATTGAATATCATTGAATAATTATGGTGCATTATAATTCATAAATAAGAGTTTCTTAAAGGTATTCCGGAAAATTGAAAGTACCGTCTGATAATTTTCACTCTCAGGATTTAAAACACTTTAGAATGTCATGGATGATTCTCACATGTATAGTTCATGCTACCTTTCAATTTTTGGGTTTCATATCTTCTCTTTCAAAAGGAATCAGTCTAGCATGAATAGCACTACTCTGACGACTGAATGAAAACACGAGAATATCGGATATTAAAGGCCGTGATGGTAGATGAAATGGCAGTTGAAGCGCAATTCAAGCGTAGTAAAGATAAGTTTGCTTCAAAGATTGAGGTTTGGCATCTCGCTCTAAGCATTGAAAAGGATTTAGTTAATACTCTCTTCGGGGTGAATAAAATGCATGTAAATAATTTTAGCACATTATATCCAAAATTTCCTTTACTCAGAATCCGTGTATTAGGTACAACACTTAGTTAAATAAACAAATAATAACTGTGAAAAGACTAAGCCGAAATGCCAGAACTCTATATCTAAAAGAGATGGCTTAGAATAAACAAAAACCTGTATAGTTGTAGTACGTGAGAAATTAGGAGCAGCGAATTTCAGCGCAGTCTCGCAGTACTTGGCCCAAAGTGGCCGTTACACTTAGGAGTTTACTCCTATACGAGTCCACTTGGAAGGTTGAATCGGAAGTGTATTATACCTACTCCTTTACGAGTTTGCCATCGATAGTGGCGGAGTTAGATACTTGGTTGGAGTAGCCGCCGTCCTCGTTGTGTAAGTGATTATCGACCAAACGCTTAGTAGGATGAGTGGAAATCGCACGTTGAAAATGGAGGCCGCCTCAAATGCGATGGATATGGAAATGGCTTTCCAACTCAAGTTGATTCTAGTAACTAGTTAATTACCCTTCATTGAGGTATATAAATGTTATGCTTGCTTACCCAAGTTGATGTTTTTGCAAGTTTAGAACCTGACCTTGAGGTTTATATGAATTTTTGCCTTCTCAAACTGAGGCTAGGGCAATTGAGAACCTTACTTTGAGATAAACGTCTTTCTTCTTGAGTTGATATGTGTAAAAATTAAAGGCCTTACATCGCGGTGTGTATGGTATGTTTAAATTCTAAGGGAAAGTTATGAACCTTACTCGAAGATTAACATAAAATGTTTTGCTCTTCAGAAGGATTACGAGGCGGCGAGTTACTAGTTGTACGACGAGGTACTCTCAATAGACTCATTATAAGTTCAAAAGCATGCCTTGAGTTTGAGTTTATTTGTATGGAAACCAAGTATCTACCGTAAACAACATTTATTTTTAGCGCAGATGCTTATATTTAGTAAAAAATGGTAATAGACTAAAAATATGAGACTATTCATAGTGAAATAACCTACGAAAACATGCGTAAATAAATCTACACGAATAATAATTGCATAACTGGTTATTTTTCCCGTCATTTTTGGCAGTTTTTAAGCTATTTATTAATAATTATTTAGGTATGTGTTTAGTAGTTAACATTGTAAAGTTAAAAAGGAAGATGGACTGACTGCCTTGAAATAAAATTCTATTAGTATTGAAAAAAGGTATTTTTTGAAAGGCTGCTGTTGACATAGCGTGGAGGAAAATTAACATTTTGACAAGGCTCGCTATTTGCTCGGCGTCATCAACGTCCGGCCATCGTATTAGGTCCCACAACATTACAACCACTGAGCTTCGCGAACGCCGCCACCAGTTTCCATCACGTCAGGATCGTAATGCCACCGAAAGGCATAACACCCCACCCATGGGGAATTCTCATTGTAGTCCCGATCATAATTTTTTCCTCATGTTTTTTTTGCTTTGGTTGGTCGTTATGAAGCGTCAAGTTATTAGCACTTGGTGGAATAAATTTTACGCATTGTATGTTCCATGAAAATTCCAAAAAACACGCTTGCTAAGTACAGTGTAAAAAATGCGCAAACGAAAATGTAGCAAATAATTAGGCTTAAAATAAAAATAGATAACGCAGGCTTATTTCAGTAAAATAAACGAGTTTTGAAATGTTATACTCTTCACGAAACGAAATTCAGGAAACAGTTATATGTGGTCGTAAATGGTTTAAAATGTCCATACATTAAAAAACTAAAACTCTGATAATAGCGGATGAGTCATCACTTAAGGCTAGATGGTTATGCTTATGAATATTGAAGGTCCTTTTTATTTGAGCATGCTACGGATATTTAATCAAGATGTGTTTGACGGTCAGAGATGCACCACGTTGTTCCCACTTACGAAGATCCTCCCTACGGAAGATAAAGCCGTGTATAAGCCTTGGGTGGTCTATACGGATTCTAGCCACCCCCTATTCTTCCTGGCGCCACCGCCTTCCTGGCGAAAATATAGCGTTAATTGGGCGTCAATGAAGCTCCTATCGGAGAGTGAAGGGAGAGTTGACCAAGCAGCAAGGGAGGGTGAACGAGTCTGGGGAGCGTAAAGTGGAACGCCGGAGAGTAAACGAAGCGTCCTCTTGGACTGTTTACGGAGCGTAGACGGGATGCAAGTCTATTCCCGCCTCTGTAAAAAGGGCTATATGTAGTCCTATTTGTAGTTTTTAAAATTGAATTAAATATTTGTCATTGAAGTAATAATTATAAGAACACAATATATTAAACTTAAAACAATAAAAACCTAGAAAAAAATTTTAAAAAAGTATTCCATGAGAGGGAATCAATCTCCTTCTCGTCACAGCCGATCGCCTTGACCACTGGGATAATACCTCTGTCCGAGAAGTGAGAGTTTCACAGAGCTTACGTGTATTTACATACCGCGACGGGTTTTTACGGTTTTTAAATGCTTGGATTTAATGACATTTAGCTTTTCAATGACCAATGGGGGAAATATACGAACTGGCTGGCTACAAATTAGTAACACCGTATGTTAATATTCAATTTCTATCAAATATTACTAATTGATCATTACCGTAGGTATGTAATTGAAGTTTAAGTTGTCCGTCTACGAAGGTACATCATGGCATTAACTAAAAATGTTGCATATTTAAATGATAAATAAAAATAGATTTTAATTTGCTCAAGCCAATTCTTAGGGCAAAAATGACAATATGTTTTCGTAGTAGTAGCGGTGAAATCGAAGAGTAAACAAAACCATCAGCCAAATCTTCGTTTACTTCCCCGGAAGCGTTTAAGAAGTGTGGATGTAAAACGAAGCATCAAAGGAGCCATGAGGCACTCCGTTCGCTCTTGCGGAAAAGTTAGGGAAACGTATTTGGAGTAAAAATCTTGGAGAGTAATCGGGGAGTAAAGGAAGTTCTTCCAAGAGTGTAGACTTTCCGTTGACGCTGCCTTTACGCTAGGGCAAGTGTCCGATTTTTACCAGGGCTCTTGCTTCTTTCACGAGTTGATGACTTCATGAAGATATTGGGTGCTTTCAAATCACGTTTATGCGCTAAACTGCTTTAATCTGTATAGCGCAGAGCGTGCTCCAATGACACTCTTGACGTCACCTGCGCTTAAGTAGATTGAAGCACAACTTCACCGTAGTTAGTCTGCGTAAGCACGTGTGTTAGTAGACGAAACTTGTGATGGCGGGAAAATATGTTGTAATAAAATTAGGAGTCCCTCAGGAATACCTCAATGTCTAAGATGTGTGATGTGATGTGATGAATACTCGAATACTGTGATGAATACTCGAAAAAAATAAATATTGATTCGGAGTTAAATCTTTCAAGAGGTGAGTCTAACCATTTCTTTCATGAATTTTAATATCGTACCACCATTTTGTAAAAACTTCAACGCAGATTGTTCCAATCCTCGACTTGAATGTGCGTTTTTGTGTTTTATCAGCTACAATTTGCGCTTGGTTAATGGATGGCACCCATTGTGTACCCAAGGAGTGTTATAAACGGCAGTCTTGATTTTCCCTATCGGACGCGCTGTTGAGAGTCCGTTTTGATGGAATGGCCTGGATGTGTTGTTTTTTTTCTGGCACCCTGTGTGCTCATTCTCCTCCGACGAAGAGGGAAATTTAGAAATAACGAGGAACGGGGTCGGTGACCCTTTTACGTGGCTCATCACTGTTTCAGAGTGGTGGAAAATCCCTGCTCCAGCACCTCATCGTCCCGCGTCACGCCAACTAAGCCGTCTGGGAGCGGAAAGTAAACTACCCCTCTCTCAATATCTCTTTGTAGATTACTGATGCTGACATTTCCAAGCTCGGTTCTTTTGAAATCATGTCACTCAGAAAACATCCTTAGATGAGGCGTTTGTAAAAATATAAGGATTAAGGAGGAAGGATCCACTTTCCCTTACAAAGGATCCTGTCGGTTCTGAGATTTGAGCCAGCCAATGCTTTGAGTGTGTCCCTTGTGTCTATCGTCCGATGACCAAATTACTGAGATATCGTAAGTTTAGATTGAAATTAGCTATATATTGCGTCTATCACCTCAGTCTTAGTTTGAGGAGGATCGTGAATATTTGACTTACGTGAAACACTCATGAACTGTTGCCCGCCTATTTCGTTCGAATTTGGAAGGAGGGTAATCTATAGCGCATGTGCGAAATATCTACTATGTGCTACGGTGCTCTGTGAGCAGAAATACCTATTTTAATTTATTTTTTACGAACTTTATAATGAGTAGTCTTAAAGTCTAACAGTAATTCAAAACGAATGAATATATTTTCCAAATACGAAAATCATATGCTCTATAGTCCGTAATGCGTTACATGTACTGCAAAACTGCCTAAAAATTTAAAGTGACCTATTTGATCTACCACGAAACAACCATATTTGCCAGCGAAAAATGCGCTATTTGATTACCTCATTGGGCTCCCAAGGTATATGTTGTTGTCATAAATGTAATTAATTAGGCTTTTTGAGACTTTATACTACTTCAGACGTCGGAAACCCTATGATTCCCACACGAGTTGGGAAATCGCGTTAATTACCTGCGTAACCCCCTCGCTTCTCTCCTTGATGTAGTTCGTAAATCTCTCTGAAGGAATTTATAAAGAAGAGTCGCCATCGTTGCGTCGAGAGGGAAATATTTACATCCGGCACGGGTGTGTGTCCCCGTCATATCCTGTGAGTCAAGTAATGGAAGTGCGTCAGCGAATGGCATGGCATCAGCCATCAATTACGGAGATCATGAAAACAGACTTAGTAAACATTTTATCTATCGCGAGATGGAATGACACACCACTCCAAGATCCGTGGAAACCTTGGAAAAAAGGATTCGTTGACTAGGGAAGTAGAAACAGTTTATGTCACAAGAGGCGGTGAGAGAATAAATGAGAAAAGTTACCTCTACCAACTTCATTTGAGCATTAAGTGAATTAAGAGGCACCTTTTGTTTTTCTTTGCAATCCTACGCATGCCTCACGGTCTTAATTTTCGTCCTAGTTAGTGAGAACAGTCTCGTAGAGATTGCAAGACAGATCGCATCGATACAATTGCACATCTCACTCCCACCCTTGTACTTTTTCGCCTATCCCCATCCAAATTGAGCTGGTAGGACTAGAAAACAAAGCGAACACACATTGCTAAGATATGACTCATAAAATCTGAAATATTTTTAAAATGTTTTTTTTAAACCACTTTTATTTCTTGCATAATAGCTTCTTACAGGGTGGATTCAGGATAATCTGAAATGTAATCTTTCCAAGAAGCATATTTTTAAACGGGCATGTGTATCCGTCGTTTTTTCATCGTTCATCCTTTATTTTGTTTCGACCTAATCCGTTATGTCACAATCCGACCAGTGGTTTGGGAGGGGCACCAGCGGCTCTTGGGGTAAAGAATACCTCCAAGGAAAAGGGGGGTTCATGGGTCTCGCCCCGGAAATTCGTAACAAACTATGTGCAAAATAACGCGTTAATATAAGGGGTTTGGAAGTAAAAGTTTGCTTTTTAAGAAGAGCAAGTTTTTACTAAGTGCATATTTCACTTTTAGATTACCACCAAGCTTCGACTAATTCCAAAATTATTTTTATTTACATTTGCATTTATCTTGTGGTTTTAAAAATCGTTATAGTTATTTTAAAATGTAACTGGATTTTAAATAAAAAACTTCAATAACAAAATAATTTAGACTTTTAATTTAAGCCTAGTATTTAGTAATTAGTATTTAACCTAACAAAGAAATACGTCAGGTGTTTGGGGGAGCTATTGGCGGACCCCCCTTGGGGTCGCCAATGGCCCTGGGTGACAAGAATAAACATAACACAAGAAAAGCGGGTGGAATATATTCGCAGGAACTAAGTGAATGGCTGATGACACAGACATTAGCAAGCGAGGGTCGTTCTAAGTATGTTTCACACAGGAAACTTTATTGCGCAGCTTGATCCAGAAAAATTACTAAAACACGGGCACGGAGAAAGAGCTGAGGATATTTACTCAATTCTCGTCCATGCATTTGCACATTCATCGCAGAACACAGCAGCTGTAGACTACCGCGACGTAGATTTCACTGAACATGCATTAATGCGTCAGATTGTAATATACTGCTTAGTGTAATACGTTTTATATGGGCTGTATTCGAGTTTTGGTGAGTGAAAGGGCTTGCTAGGGTCAAGAAAACGGTGGTGTGAAATATGAATGTATGTGGCGACGATACATAAAGTTATTCTTCGATGTCCTTCATGCTCTAATATTTTTTTAATGACTGGTAACCATTCTTCGTTATTATTGAAGCAGTGAAATACGCCTGTAGCTATCCAAACAATTGTTTTATTGCGATGTCTGCTAGTAAAGACGAGAGAATTAGAGATTATTTTCTTTATGGATCATGCATAAGTGTGTAAGTTTGTTCGCGTGTCCATGCGCTTGTATACCAACTTAGTGGACATACATAATGTTTGTATGCTCATGGAGACAGATATTTGGACATAGCTATGTTTATATCTGGGTATTTGCGTCTATCTGCGTGTACAAGGTTACTTTTACGTTGTATTGTAAACAGTATCTCCCGAATATCCTTCTATCATGATTCAATGACTGAATAATTTGTATATGATTTGGAATTTTAAGAGTGATAATTACTACCTTACATTTCAAAGTCCACGGGGTAACGAAAAATATGACTGGAACAAAAACAAACTTGGTAAGATATGTTACGTCAGTCCCTGTAATGGTACCATTAGGTTAGGACATTTAGGATAATTCTACCGAATTGAAAATGTTGCAATAAGTTAAAGAATATCAATGCATTGGAAGCAACGTTGAGTGCGGGATATGGTACGACTATCGAGATACTGAACTCTGTCTTTGATGAAGTATCATTGAAATGGCCTAGAACAACATCTGTAGAAATAACAGCAGGAAAAACACTTTCATGGTGGATAGAAAACCTGTGTGATAAAAAGGGGATACGATTAGCTGAAGCGAGTGGAATAAATGGCTTTGTATTCACCCGTTGGAGGCGAATCACCGGGCAGATTGGACGAAAAACGACGAAAAAATAAAGTGAAAGGCCTTACAAAGGCAAGGGTTCGGCACAAAAGAAGAAAAAGTTGGATTGGGCATTCCCTAATCGCATTGGTTATTTTTTGAGAGAAAACGAAAAGAGAAATAGGAGGAAGTGGACTATATGCCGATAAAAACTTACTACTTAGGCCAAATCAACAGTTGGGGCGAAATTAATGGAATTTACGGTTAAAACTCAACCGACAAAAAATTGCGAAGCAAACGACTGAGCTACTGAGAGGGAAATAATCCAATCAATTTCTCTATTGAGTGAACCTTATAAATTTCAGGAAATACCCTCAAATCCAGTGGGAGAGTGAGCCGCCTAGCTTAACACATCCCCTTTAATGCCTGTGTAAGATAGATCTCTCCAAACAAGATATTTAGGACCATGGGAATGTTTTGGATCCATCAAAACCATTCATTCTCGCTCCTGGTGGATTATTTTTATCTTCATAGAGCGTCATTAGATAACTAGGCGTGGAAAACATAGGTAGGCAGTTTGTGTACCCGTTTCTGTTCTTCATGTGTTGAAAATATTCAAAGGTTAATCACTTTCTTTGGAATACCACCGGAATGGAGTGAGAATGGACGGTACGGGGGATCCCAAGGCAGGATGGTGGATGTCGAAAGCGTTGAAGAGAGGTGCGTGTGCGGGTTGGAAGCCTTTTGAGTTATTTGGAGTTCCATATGTGACGTCGGACATCTTAGTGCGTATGGATACTCAACCGATCTTAAGCTGTTTTGTTTTGTTACATGGGATGTCTAATTTTGTAGTATCACTTCAAGTCTGTTCATGTGTTTGTGTAGCTGTCGCCAAAGTTCCCGGAGCTACATAGTGGACGGTTTTGGGACATGGGCTACGGAATATTAAATTGCCTGCGAAGCGGGTGAGGTTACCGCGAACAAAGCGCTTTGAGAAGTGTGATAAGTCACCAGTTTCCTGTTGTCCCGTTTGGACTCGCATCACTCTAAGCACCTTAAGATAGGATCTGAAGTGAAGTCATGGCGATGGGTGATTTATACCATTTGCCTACTAGCCTTGCGTGTGTGTTCCGTGTGCCTTTTTCGCGAAGTAATTTGGTTCCCCTGCTTCAGAGTCTCTCTCTCTCTCTCCCTTTCCCCTGAAATTACAAGTATTTTTTATACCACTGACTGCAATAAAAGCATAATTTGGAAACATTCGCCTTGTCTTTCTAGGTAGAATATTTTCATAGATCTTCGGGAAAGGCCATGCGAAGGCGATAATAGCTTTTTTTTTACGAATGAATACGAAACCATAAGCGATTGATATTTCTGCAATGCTTTGTTAAAAGAAAGATTTGTGAGCTGTATAAAACCTACAAAACGGCGGTACAAAAAATATAATAGGGGAAATAGGTCAAAGCGTTGAGAAAATGCTGCTTTCTCAATACCTCAGTCATGACGTTTAACCTTAAAGGAACGTAATTTTCAATGAATGTTTCATTTATATGCCACTATTGCAGGAAGTATGTTCAAGCAATAATTTCGGAAGTCCGGAGTTTTATTTATTTTATTTTTAAACCTCTTCATGTATGAGCATTATAGGAGTTGTTTTCCTTAAAGGGAAATCACGAGGCCATGTTCACGCACTTCATAGTGTGTGGCAGTAGGTATTCCTTCCTATTTTTACTTTAAAAAATTATATTTTTCCAAACACATCTGGGGAAGGCGTGAGTTAACTCAGCGGTCAAATGATTTATTCATTTTGCGGTGTAGAATATGGACTCACGGAATGAAACAAAAAAATTTAAAAATATAATTCAGTTTAGCATTCCTGTTCATCAAAAAAATCTAACTAGCTAATTATAGTAGGGTGGCTACAGTGGTGTTGCAAGCTGATATATACTATTTATAATTATAATATTAATTTATATTTCTAAACCCAAGAAACATGTACTTACATAATGGTTTACATCTTGAATGCTAAGTACCTTATAGAAAGCCTTTGGCCTGTGTTTAAGGTATCTTCAATTAACATGTATTGCAAGGATACAGGTGTATGCATGGATGGAAAAGCATGAGATAGATATCATGATGGAGGCTTCCGCAGAGGTGTGGAAGTTGCTGGACTTCCGGTTTTTTTCACGCTGTATCATCTTACTGTCTACAGTTTCGCCAGCGTTGCAGCCGGGGTCTTCAGGTTTGAAGTATGTTCTCCAGGTTTTTTCCCGTCTTAAATACAACTCAGGTATGGTGAAGTGGGTCCTCATTGGTGGCAACTAAGCCTATCCACCATCGTGGAACACCATGCCAAGGACCTTCGCCTCAACATTGACTCAGAAAATGCCAAATTAATTACCAAGGGAAAGTAGTATCATCTGAGACACATCCGACAAGCCATTGAAATAATTGAAAGATCAAACTTCTACGGGGATGATAGCTACGTGCTCTCAAATGCCTGAAAGCACATCTTCCGCGACATATTAAGACGCAATTACTATAACGAGATTCTATAGACAGGAAAGAACCTAATGAACACACTTCCGACCTGAAGAAGCCTGCTATTTAGTCCGCCATAACTGTAGTTGGTAAGATGATATGACGCGGAAGAAAACCCAGGATTCCTACTGCTTCATCAGGTAGGTATTTTCATGAAATTGGTGCGTAAGGAAAAAATGACAATATGGCTGGTAACAGAGACAGTTTAATATGGTGTTCCGATATCGTTGGTTTTGTAAATGTTACTTAAGAGTAGACTAAGCAAAAGTTTTCGGCTTATCCTGGTGGAAATCGTGTACGTCATTAAAGACATTCTTATTTTATATATTCAGTACTCTTTTATTTTTATCCTTCGTAGTTTCATCATGAAATGTCACAGGGAAGATCAACAGGATATGTCATTATCTTGATAATCATATTTCATTGGAAACTATGGTTGACAGTGATAAAAGAGGGTGGATTATGCGATTCATTCACTATGCGTATTCATTGAGTTAATTTGCGGTTTCCTTTAAAAAATGAATTACGTTAAACAAAAAATGATGAACGCAAGAGACGTTTAAAAAGAGAGAAGAGGGTTGGAATTTAAGAAAGGGGGGAAAAAGATGGCGATCTTTGGAGTTATTTAGGTGTGTCAGAGTTGAGATATAACCCAGCATCTAATCTCCCTTTTACTCAACGTCGTAGAGCGTCCTTTCTATTTTCGTAACGTTACCGATGAAACTGCGCATTTTCTGAGGTTGGGCAACCAGAATAAAAGGCTAATTAAATGTATTAAAAGGATGAAGAATCGTGGAGCGAGATATTAGGGATCCTCCTACTCACTCACTTTCTCTATTCTCTCTCCATCCATCTCCATCACAATAGTTCCCGAAATGTACGCTGAGAGCCGCGCTTACCCTCCTAGGACTTCATGAAGATATATTACGCGTAACACAAATGAGCCCTTATAACACGGGATAGCTGAATCAGGCTGCTACACCTACTATAATGTGTAGTTGCCCTCCACAGTATTCATTGTGGGGGATATAATGCGTGAGGAAAATATTTTATTGTTCTCAAAGCCATTAAAACGCTACGATTCTATATTTTGTAATTAATCACCACAAAGGTAGTTTGGATTCAAATGCAGGTATTTCCACGTCCTGGAATGCGATATACCTGGGGTTTTAGGTAAAATCATTTCCAATACAATTCAATGAATTTGGTCTCATATCTCATCTTTCAAATGGAAAAAAATATCAGCCACTTACTGCACTACTATTCGAGAGATTTGCCAATAAATACCTATCAGCCATTTTCAATGGGAAATGGTAAGGTTATGTACTTCAGAGAGAATTATTCAAGAAATGAGGAATTTCTTACACAAAGACCTCGTCAGAAATGTGATAGAGTTATTATTTATTATTAACTCTTATATTAACTCCACATTAATTTAAAAAAATAAAAAAATCTTTGATTGTGACGACGTTTTCAACACACGGCGTGAAAAACCAAGTGAAATTTAAGATTTATGTATTCATATTAATATTAATATTGAGAGTCCTGAAAATAGCTCCACTGGCCTTATACATCGGGTGTCTAAAAAGTCCAAATGGACGGAAACAAACACTTACGTCCTGAACCGTGTAAAATCTGCTCAGGTGGGACTAGAACCCGTGACCCTCGTGACCCTGATGACTTTTATGCTGTCACCACCGGGGCCGATGACAATTGGTTAATTACTGATAATTTTACTCTTCTAAAACAATAGTTTTGCGCCATTATTACACCGTCAATTCCCAGTGTCACCTACAGGTGACGCAACTTTGCCTAATAACAATTATACCCGAGTTAAGTTTGGAGTGTTTCAAGTTTTGCTGGTACATCTTAGACTTCAGACACAATGTTGCAGTTCTCAAAAGACCAGTTTGCTCCCCGTAGTAATTTTTAGAACTTAGTTAAAAGTGAGTGACGAGGAAATATGGCGGATTCAACGACATCGTCCTTTGTAAGGCGTATTCTGCATTAAAAGAAGTGAATATAGCTTATGTGAAACATGATTTTTACCAGAGTATACAGTAAAATATTGCTATGCATTTTTTTTAATAGGCAAGAATATATAAATAGGAAATAAAATAATTCAATTTTGTTGTGTCACCTACGGGTGAAACTGGGGATTATACGTCACCATTGGGTGTTTCCTGACAGATGTCATCATGTTAACTTTTGTTTTAGTTTGCTATTACATGAAATACTGGAGACGTTAGAGTCTGAAGAAGATCTAGACGACATTACCATAATTCCACCGGATGATGGTGAAATCACTGACGAGGAAAGCGGTGACGATGTGGACTCTGATATGAACCATCTTCCCAGTCGACTCCTGAGAGGGTTGAGGTGAATTTAAAATAAGGAAACTCTGCAGATGACACTGAAATACCCAAGGTTGAAGGTACGGACACCTCGCCAGGTGCCTTTCCCTCAGATAATGAGAAGCGTAAGCGTGATATTTCACCGTCGAAAAAATGGAGGAAAACATCTAATGTATTTTTTACTAAGTGCGGAAGAGGTGATGAAGAAGAGGCTGTGGATAGCTCAGAAAACTTGGAACTTACTCCAGTTCAGTGTTTTGAGCGTTTCTTCTCAGGAGACATTATTTCCCTCATTGTAGATAGGTCTAACTTGTATGCTATGCAAAGGAACCATGCATTGGACGTCACTCCCAGCGAAGTGAAAGTTTACATTACTATTCTATTGCTCTCCGGTTACATGACTCCTAAGTATTTCCGTATGTTTTGGGCGACTAAAAAAGATACTCATAATGATTTAGTATCCAAGTCAATGAGGCGAAACCGTTTCTTGGGAATTCATAATTACTTTCACGTCAGTAATAATTTGGACTTGCTTTCTAATGACAAGTTTTCTAAGGTTCGAAAGTATTTTTATTTAATTTGCAATAACTTCTTGCATAATTATGAAAACGTTTTTTTATAGCCATTTTTCCACTGATGAAACCTTAGTACCTTACTATGGCCGTCATGGCTGCAAACAGCATATTCATGGGAAACCTCGGAGGTTTGGATATTAGTTGTGGTCGGCAACTACCCGCATAGGGTATCTAATAACTTTTGGACCATATCAGGGAGCAAAAGCTGCTCATCCTCCTCGCCAGCGAGAATTCGGTTTGGGTGCATTTGTTGTCCTTGAATTAAAATCACGATTACCAAAAAGTCATGCACCAAATAATAGTTATTTTGAGATTTTTTTCCCAATATATTGTTGGGAAAAAGTTCTCAAAGTTGGGAAAAAGCTCTTGTATATATTGAGTTCACATAATCATGGTGGAACGGGCACCATCCGGGAAAACAGGATTTAAAAGTGCCCGATAGAAGATTGTAAAGACCTAAAAATAGTGTAAAAGGGGTTCCTTCTTTTTTAGATGCACCAAAGATGTAACAATTATAAAATGGAATGATAATAGCATAGTTACTTTGGTTTCCAACTATCACAATATTATTCCCGTGAAAGAAAATGAGTTGGTGTAGTAAATAGAAAGCGTACTAAAATTCAAGTATAATGCCCTCTCTTGTGGGGTGATGCAACAAGTTTATGGAAGGAGTTGATAGGTTTGATGAAAACATACATTCAATGAGAATTAGCCTGCGAGGAAAAAAATGGTGGTTTCCCCTGTTTGCATTTGGATTAGACGCAATATGCCATAATGCATGGCTACTAATGAGAGAACAATCAAACAAGAAAACCCTCTCATACTGTACCTTCCGTAGAGTTATTGTTTAATCGTACTGCGGAGTGTATGGAGTTACGGCCAAAAAAAGGGAATTTGCGGGGATCCTGCAACACAAATACTTCCTCAGGACATTAGGTTAGATGGTAGAATTGAAGACCACGTTCGCCAGGTTGTTCCCAGAGTAGATGTGGAAAATGTCACAAGCGCACCCGCATAATGTGTAATAAATGCAAAGTAGGATTGTACACTCAGTGTTGGTATGCCTTTCAATCACAAAAATAAGAAATTTCATGTCTTTGACTTTGTCATGTTCACATTATAATATAAATGTAATCACTTCAAAAACATTTATATTGTGAAACCAGTTAATTGAAACTTAACAAGTGTAATTAAAATATACGTAATGCATTGAATCTCCTATAATTTGATTTGAAAGTAACCAAATGAACAGGTTGTATCTGGGTATTGAGCGAATAAAATGGGTGTGCTAATGCCCAGTGTCACCCACAGGTGACACAAATGTTTAAAAAAATTATATGTTTAAATATTTGAATTTTTACTTTTTTCTATTGTTGTAGAGTATGTAAGTGACTAACAATGAAAATTTGGTAAAGAATTTTTCAGAAATAAAGATATGGGCATTGAAGGTTTAAAATATTTACTTCATGCTTCTTATGGCTGCTGAAATAAAACAAAATTCGAAAATGGTCATTATTATGACTAGGGAAACTACCCGTTCAAACCAATTTAATCCAGAGACCATTGCTAAATAACTATTTTTTGTATAAGAAGCTCTGAAAAAATTCAGATGTAATATTTAAGTAATCGCAAAATACATACACAAGAAAACCTATGTGATGCGTATTGGAAGAAATTTATCGTTTTGTGTGTACGCATTGTATTTCCAGGGGCTGGCTGTCATATTTAGTTTTGGTTTTAAACTTTTCCCAAACTCGTGACGCATCAGTCAGCGGTGATTTAGTTTATTATGCAGAAGAAAATTACTTTGGCTGAAAAATTACTGCTGCTTGTATTTATCCAAATAAAGCGCGTTCCACATTTAGTTGACGGTATGGAGAACGCTGTTGCCAAGCTTCCACTTCGTGGAAGGCATCCTGAATACATAGGCAACTACTTATAAAACAGCGCCAAAATTATTTAGTTTCAAATAAGTGTTTGATTCTGCACATAATTAGACTCATGGGGATGCCATTTTGCGATGTAAAGGTTGCGTGAATTACTGGAGTATAAAGTAAACATTTTGTTTTATAAAACCCGTATTTTTAAAATGTAAGTTTCGTATATAAGCTGAATAATGAAATGATTTTTTTATTCTTAATGCTTCAATTTAAGTTTCATTCACCTCGCGTGTCGAAAATTTACAGCATTAATAATGCCATGGGTTTCGAAAGTACTGACGTTTACGTAAATATGAAGGTTATGGATCGATTTTTTCGGTAATCCTGAGGAAACGTGGGACGTTGCCATGCCTGAATAAGGAAAACTTTTCTGATAGTTCCACGAGGGATTTGTGGGTGAGAAAACCTTATGTTAAAGGTCGCCAGTGGTATCGATTCTCCTCTTTTTGCTTGAGGCTCTGAATAGTGGGAAGGGGTCACGGTGGGGGACTTCAAAGGCCCGCGCTTCTGGAACCCTTAAGTAAGGGAAATAAAAAAATGGTTATCTCTTTTTGGGGCTTGTTCACCATATTTTGTAGAGTTATTTCTAACTTCTCATTTGAGTAAATAATTTTTCTTTTTTCTCATTATCATAAATTTTAGTTAGATCATAAAATATATACTACGCCCCGTAAACTTCCCATTCCCTTGCCACGGCCGCTATGTACAAATCACCCTTCATGATTTATCCAGACTGGTTCACTGGACGCCATCTCTCCCTCCTCCTTTCGAGGTTCCCTTATGCTTGCGCCCCCCGTAAACATCTTGAACACCGCCTCCATCCCCGTTCATTGCCTCACGTGTACCCGGGCCTGGCGCCAATTGCCAAGGTCCTATAAGTATCTTGCCTTAGGCTAAACCCTCCCATCTTCGAATCGAGGGAATGGATTCGGCCGTATCTGGCGAAACGTGGTGGAACAGCATTTCTGTAATTAAATTAAACTGCAGTAGTTGTACTGTACACTAATATTGAGTGTACAATAATACACAATGCGTGTTTCAACGCTTAGGGCGTCATCATCAGGTATGTCATCATAGCGTTGAAACACGTGTTGTGTATTATAGTACATTAAATAGTAGTGGACAGTACAACTACTGCTGTTTAATTTAATTATGGGAGAATAGACGTTGTGGGTGACCTGGGGTAGCAACTTAATTCTCGTTTAGCTACCCCAGACCCAACCTCCCTCCCAAACATTTGAGGCTGCCATATTTGAGAGGTAGGACAAGACGCCAAGCGATCCAAACGAACAAAGAATTGCCAAAATATCCCACTCAGAAATTCCATTTTGGAAAATGATTTCATCATGAAAAATTTTCGGGTTTGCTCAATTACCTATTACCAATTGTAATTAGCTTCCGACTCAATGATTTACCCACAAACGTATTTATTAAGTGTTTTTACTTCTTTATCGCGTCAAACCATGTTTATCGTCTGTCCAATATTGATTCACGTCTCGTCTGTGTACACCATCTCCCTTCTTTCACGGCGGTATTTTCTCAACAGTTTTAAATAATTATGACGACAACGAATAATATCGTATCTTTCAATAAGCATGCTTCGTCTACCCCTACGTTTGTATACGAAGTCT
Organism: Pyrrhosoma nymphula; assembly: GCA_963573305.1. Taxonomy (NCBI): domain Eukaryota; kingdom Metazoa; phylum Arthropoda; class Insecta; order Odonata; family Coenagrionidae; genus Pyrrhosoma; species Pyrrhosoma nymphula. The sequence goes on from OY754329.1 coordinate 46,372,257, forward strand.
ATGTCAACAGTAAGGTGGTATAACGTGGTCCTCTGGAAATTAGGAAGATCTTTTTGTATATTTACGGAGTTTAGAATTGTTCTTAGAGTCAGAGGAATATTTTTAATTAATGATTCATGAACTTCCTTCCTTCTAACTCCCGATGTTACGAAATCATCATACATCACTGATCTCGCATTCCTATACGGTTGTTTAATTTTTTCGTTTCCGAAGGGGTAAGCAATGCACCGCGGGATGCTTCCTTTCTTACCCTGTCGATAGTAAACTGTGAGCACCCAGTGTCTTTCGAAGTTTATTAGCAGGCTTCAGCGTCATTGAGCGATTGGTTGAAATATTTGAACACATTAAACACCATCTCTCTTTCATTTTCTTCTCAATTTCTCCCCTTTTCTGCTCCTCTAAGTTTCGGACATGGTGAAAGCACACTGTTGGAAACAAATTGATCTGAAAGATACTCGATAGCACTGTTGAACTTTTCTGCACACCACACACCACTTGTTCACGCACAGAAATCTGATGAAAAACTAAACGCCTTTGCCATTTCTCTTCCCGGTTCCTTACACCAAACGGTTGCTTCTCATGCAGATGTTTTATGGAACCTTCTTAACGAAACTTATAGAAATACCCAATATACACTCAGTTAAAGGCCATGCACTGGATAAGAATATCCCTCGTACGAATTCATTCGCATTTTCTGCCGAAAGGCACGTAAGACGCTGACGTCTTCTTTCTTGGCTGTCAAAACGTTTTGCTGAATACTTCAGAGTTTGTGTATTTTCATCAGTCAAGTTCTTGGAACTAGTATATTTCTAATTAAATATATTACTACTGGCTTTACTAAATGTCATACAAAAAACAATATCTTTGTTAGCAAAGAGGCAAGTGAATTAAAGTATCAAGCTCATTCTCCGAACGAGAATCTCCTTTCCAAGCGATAGGTTATCTGGCAGGACAGAGCGAGCGGCGCGGAGCATCGGAATCATGGCGCGTCGAAAATATTTGGCGGCATAAAAAATTCATAACTCCCTTTGTAATGGAGAAAGAGTTACGATGTTTTCACCTAAAACAAATATAAAATTTTATCTAAAATTCAAACGCGGCATTTATGGATCTATATCGTGAGATACGAAAGTTATCAGGCGACCGCTTTTTACCTTGCAAAATTCAAAATGTTTAGTCCAAATGATATTTAAATGAATAAAACAACGTTGAAACTCAGTTAAAAACAAATTAAAGCTAACCATTATGGAGTAAAACATAAGAAAAACTTTTTGTACATAATTTTTAACTTAATACTGTCAACCGTTTCTCAGCAAATAGGTGAGGAAGATGAAATCAGAAGTTCTCCGTTACTAACGGAAATTCAAGGAAATATTTTTTATAACATTTAGTTTAAACTACATCGATTAGTTATTGCCACCACTAAATGTAGCATCGTTTTCTGCTTCAGGACATGTATTTCTATATTGCATAGCATCACATTTATTTTCCTGCTGTAATTGGTAACGTTGCACCTCCGGCCATATGGAGATTTACATGGGAATCGAATCTCCATAAAGCGGTGATAACACACACGAGTTGACTCCTATACGAATCCACTTGGAAGGTAAAAGTGGACGTGTATCATACCTACTCCTATAAGAGTTTGCCATCGACAGTGGCGGAATTCGATACTTTGACGGAGTAGCCGTCATCCTAATTGTGGTTCCAAGTGTAGTCGACTCGATATAAATCGATCAGATAGGAGTTAACTCCTGTGTGTAATCGCTGCTGAAGAGCCCATACTGTCAACTAAATGTGGAACGCTCTATATTGTACCGGTCCCGCCTTCCCGGACGTGCGAACGGAACACGACAGCACTTCACCCACGCGTACCCTCCCGCCTCAGAGACACATGGGCAAAAACTCCGTCACCTGTTAAATAAAATTTGAGACCTTTCCACAACAGGCCTCTGCGGGTAGGTTCCTGACCGTGTTTTAAATCTAGTTTTCCCTAACTTTACCGCCGGGGCTGGGTGAAGATGGGTCGTAGGGAAAAGGTGTACGGGTAATTTGGCTCGCCAAGTGGGAAGATTGAACAAAATATTCCTTTTTCCATTCAACAAAACAACCATATATTCAAGAATCGACTCACAAACTATTACAAATAAGAATACCTTTCTAATCACTAATGAATTGATGGGTTGATTGATGAGGGATGAGACATTTAAATCGTGAAAGCAAACCCTACGTGAGATGAATGAATGAAATGAGGTGAATAATAATGATGAACACAAATAAACAGTAATACCCTTATTGGAGCCACAAAAAAGGCTTAACTCTCGCACACAGGCGGTTTACTTAATTAGTCCACTTCAAAAGAAACTGTGGGTGAGGGAGGTAAATACTAGTCCTTCCCTTTTATCTTCCTTTTATGGAATAATTATCTTTATTTGGGCGTCAATCACTCGCCATTATGAAGCACACTGTCTCTATGTGGGGCCCATCGCTGACTTGATGGCTATGAGGCCAAAATAGGGGGGGTTTTGTCGGGTCTGCAACCTTACGTGACGTTGACACAGGATTCTCGACACGGGACAGCAACCGGGCCAGGCACTTGGTCGTCCAAACTGGATCCTCCGATTCTTACGGCGGACGCCAGGATCAACACGCCACTCGTGGTCTCCGTGAATGTCGAAAATCTCTTGGGGCTCCAAACAGTGGACGTGGTACCTTGTATGTAGAGTCGCCGCATAAAGTCTGGCGACATCGACAAAAGCGCCGAACATGCAACACTACGATTTTGTGTGGCTCCACTGATTCAAAAGTGAGGGGGGGGAGGGGAGATAGAGAGGAGGGCGGTGTGAAGGAGGTGAAAAAGTGGCCAGAGTAGTCGTGAATCGGAACCTCGTCTTGGGGGCTAGTGAATTAAGGGTCCGATGTTGCCAGACTTTATGCGGCGACTGTACCTCTCGGCCTCCAGCACTTTCAAGTAACTCAGCTCCCAGGTCGAGCAGCACTTCCGCACAGTGATCTCGCTCAGTGCCGTCTTTTTCTTCTTCGATCGCCTTATAGTATACCACTTTTTTTACGGGGAAGGGGACGTTGCAGAGAGGGGAAAACTGAGGGGAAGGGGCACACATAGGAGTTTTCCCACAGCGCTCCCAGTTCGGAAATCAACCATCTCCTATGACTCTTTCGTACTCCTTACTTCACTGCGTTTCACTCCATACACTCGACCTTGCCTCTCATCTCTTAAACTCACACACGCACACATTCACGCGAATTTCCACACTCACACCTCACCCCACCTCAGCAAGCCAAACAAGGGAAGGAAAAGGCGGGGGAGTGAGGGAATGGTTGGACGGAAAACAAAGGTGTAACGGCCTGAACCGTTACAATATTTTCAAATTGGTTGCGAGTTATCGTTGCGATTGGTTGCGTTGCTACTTCTACGCCAGACGCTAGGCTTAGATTACTTGAAGAATTCGACGAGTTTGAGCATGACACGGAGCATTTTCATCCTTAACTACATATTTTTATTTTTATTCTATACTCCTGTACTGTTGGAAGCGAAAAAAATGAGATAGATACACTGCCCAATTGATGGGTACAAATTCTATCTTGCCACGCACCATTAGTGATTTAACGGAACAGCGTGGTACTAACATAAGACAAATGGTTCACATAAATTTAACCCACCCCATTTTTTCAACTCCCCCTGCCACACTCCTCTACAGTGGCTCACATGGTAGTATGTGTCTTGAGTCTCTGTCCATTTGTGTAGTTGCAAAAAACATATATATTAACGGTCCCTTACCATTGTGATAATAACTGTAGTGTAGTGAATGCTTGTGAGGAATCGCCTCATGACAAGCATTAGCGATTTATGCTAATGCATTATTAGTCGTAGTTACACTAACTTTAGGGTTTAGTGTATTGCATGTTGGTGAATACTCACCCCCTGCCACACACCCCTGAGGTGGGTACCCCTTGCAGGGTATTTTGTAGATTTAGTTGTAGAAGTAAATGTGTGTTAATTCATTGCGTCAACGCAGATATGAATGGCGAAATTTCTTGTATTTTTCATGCAGGAAAATTATCTGAAAAGAATCAACAAGTCATCCGGAATGTACTCTCAAAGAGCTTTCGGCGCACGGGTGAAGAGGACGCAGCGGAATCGGAACCCGACAGTCTAAGGTACGTGAAAGAGGATTTCAAGAGTGGCAGAAACGTATTGTAATGGAGAGGGTCAGGTTGTTCTTGTATTCTAACGCTCTGAGAGAAAGTCAAGATCTTTCCTCATATCGTATTCCTTCCTCCATTATGTGGACCATTCAAGTATTTCGTAAGAGGTTCTTGGTAGATGCCGTTTTAGGCTCTTTATATATTGTCTTACGCTGGAGGGGTATGCGTAGGTCCTAGATCATTTTACGTAAGATTTTATTCCCCTGTGAAGTCGTATTTGTACAGTTTTATCTAATTATTAAAAATCTTAGTTTATAGCATATCAAACAGCACTGAGTTTCCCTTCTAAGTAGTTGTCCCCAAGACGCAATCACTAATTGTTTTGGTTCGGTATTAGGGCCAGCCGCATAATCTCTTGTCAAAGTGAATTCCTATTAACAACAATTTTATAGTCTGATGTACAAAATATGGATCATGATAAAAAAGTTTGGACTTATACACTTGCTTAAAATACATATAATAATAATAGCGTCACCTCCGACGTCATTATGGCATTGAGGATACACCTGTACTACCGTATTCTACTGCAGATATCTAGCCCGTGTTAGAACGATAAATGTACAATATGCTGGAATTACTCCACCACCAGATAGTTGGAAGCGATATCGTTCTCCTCGACCACCTCACACGCTCCATGTTCGTGATCGAATCTTCATCTCCGGCTGAAACGAACATGGATGCGAAAGAGGTTGAAAAACGGGATAACCTTTTTAACTTCGGCAAATGTACTTCGGATACTGTGAAGCTTGTAGTCCTCATCATGGGTGTGTTAGGTGGATTTAATGGCTCGCTGATACATAGCAACAAGTTTATTCCGTCCTACGAGACACAGGCGGAATCACTTGCGGCACGCATGCAGAAGATCGTCATCCTGGGGTATTTTGTCTACTCCGTAGGCATGGCCTAAATACAGCGCAGCCACCTATGCGATGGGCGTCGGACGTGGCGGCGAAAACTCACCTTCCAAGTCCTTCCGAGTCTTCGGCCATGAAGGCGGCAATGATACCCGATGCTTGCTGGGGGCTCGGCGAGGAATATTACTAAAGATACTACAAATAATAGTTTATTAAGGAAAAACAATTCAAAAGAAATTATAATTAAAATTATTAAAAACTATTAAAAACTTCAAGGAAAGAAGTACAATCATAAATTGCAAAGGGATGCTGCAATAGAAACAAAAATAATCATTGTGACAATTCCAGTACACAAAGTATTTCGGAAAACTTCTTATGCCCTCAGTACCCACACATTTTATGCTATAAAAATTTATCTATGTAATTTTGCTTAGTTTACATTAGCATTCTTCGAGTAGAAATTCTTTCATTCTCCTTTTCAGCATAACCAATTTTCTTCCGTTTTTTTGTGCTGAGGGTACTGAATTATGTAATAAAAATCCACTTTAAAACAGTGTTTCCATCTAAAACACAGCCTTCTTTCTCATGGAGAGGATGAAATTACTATTTATCCTAGCATTGTAATTGTGCAATTCATTGTTGAATGCGATAGTTTTATGAAAATGCTTATGCTAATGAAAGGCAATGAACTAATTTCAATTGTACGTGTAAATAACTATGTGAAAAATTTGGACATGTGTGTAAAAAACGTAAAGTTGAGAGGCTGGCGTCCTAGAGGAGAAACTTGGCTATGGGAATACAACCGCATAGGTAGGGGGTGTAGAAAACCTGCAAAACCTAATGAGTCAAAATTATTGAAAATATTTTCGCACAACACGTTTTTGAACAGAATACATGTAGATAAATAAGAAAACATATAGAAGAAATTGAAGGAATATAAAGCGAAATTAAATAATATGCTAGATATGGTCCTTGCCATTGTCATAACCATGGAAGAGGGGGAAAAATACTGAAATTATACGATTTAACTAATATGTTGCACATTTTTACAATGTAGACATTTCTTTTTCAAAGCCGAACGCAGTAAAATATAAATATAACCTATTAGGCATATTTCAGTCTTCTATGATAATAACTATGGCAACGACCATTATTGGCCTCGAATTCTAAGATTTGTTTCTAAACTATGATTGCTTTAGTCTAAGGTTAGATTAAAAGAAACTATCTCGGCTCCTACTGATCGTACGGACTTCGGAAAGTTGCATAAAAATGCCAAATACCACGAATATTCATTGGCATCTAAATAAAAAAATTGCTGTAGTGGTATAGTCTATTTGTTTGGAACGCAAAACATGACTGTTTTTTTAATTTTGTATTTAAATATTTAAATCCGAAAAATTCATTCTGTTATTTTTTATATTGCTAGTATAATGTGTGCATATGCAACTTGATGTAGAAAGGCCCAAAGATTGGGAAATTACATTGTAAAAAACGGAAAACAGGATAAAAAAATTCATTTGCGTTAAAACTTCAGGATATTTTGTCTTGAGATTTTGGGTATTTACTCTGTAAAACTAGTTTGCCTAATGATTCCCTTTTATTGTTCCGACATAGTTTATGTGCAATATGCTTTTGCATTGTTATTAACAATAAAAAATCCGTTTTATAATGTTTTTCGAACAATGACACCAATGTTGATGTGGTTCGGTTCATTTTTTAGTTTTTTGCGCATTGCGCCGAACTTTTTTTGAGACGTTTTCCGGAAAAATCAATACCTTTTTCTATTACTTGGAAAAAACATTTTTTCACATTTTAATTGGCAAATAAAAACTTTTCATGCTATTACTTATGTGAAGGCTAAGATACCATTTATTACCACTACCATGCTGAGTGCATTCCATCCATCATATCTCGGGTATCAATACTTTTACGTCAGAATTCTTATTCGACTAGTGTAACACATGATTAGGAGGAAGGAAGATGCAAGAAGGAAACGGGAGTGAGAGAATATTTGAGAGCAGAGTCAGTTTTGGGGTTAGATAGGAGGCATTGGATGAGTTTGAGCGAAGCGTAGGAGACGGAAGGGTGCTGGAGGGAGATGTTGAAGGCTCATGTTGAACGATTTGTTTTGAATATGGTCGGAAGCGGGTCTGAAAGGAAAGATAGCTTTTTTGTATGAAAAGTCGTGAGGACGATAGATTCGGTGGAGAGAGATGTGATGATTGGAAGAGTTGAGTGTGTCTGGAGTTCATAGTGGGAAAAAGTGATATGCTGAGAAAGGAGACGGACCAACAAAGTTTTTGAAAGCACGCTATTAGGGTGGGGAAGAAAGAGAAATACGGAATGAATGTAGGTGGAAGAGGAAAGTTTAAGTATGGGTCGGACAGTATGAAAATTTATCGACTACGGTTTAATAAATTTTCGCTAGGGTGGTTTCCGATGCAAACATTATTCTAGAAATTCGTGCGGCAGTATGTCGAGAATATTATATTTTTCCGAATTTCCCGACTATTGTTGTTTTTTAGGCTGGTGTTATGCTCACATTGGTCTCGCAAATTTTTCGAATGATATGTACGTGGTGGAAGGCCACCGATGAGCTTGTAGATGTGGGGATTATTTGGGTTAAATTGCTAAATTTGATATAACAGCTAATTTATATATTTGGACGCTCTTATTTGATGCCCTACACAAATCATGATCACAATTACCACTTTGGAATAAAATATTAATGCAAATCAATTTATAGGTTGAATAACATGCTATTTTCACCATTAAAAGTATGTAGGAAGCTATTGAGGGTGTCCCAGCAGTGTAGTCAAATGACACTTCGGCTACTGTACTTGAAACGGAAGTTTTATCAATATTGTCACATCAGTGATGTCTTCAATAGTATGCGGAATATGGAAATATGCTGAATATTCTTCGGTAAGGAAAATTTGTTTTAAGGTACTTGTTAATTGACTTGATGCTGATATGTCGTCGTGACTTTGACCATCGATAGTGAATATTTAGAATTGGGTTTAAAGAGGGCAAACTCCAAGTCGTGTTTAAGGGAGAAGGTGGGAAAATGAAGCTGGAATGACTACCAGGTGTGTGAAGGAGGAATAGCTGCGAGCCAATAGTCCTTTGATGGACCAATTAAGATGTAGGTTTTAGAAAAATGACGGCGTGGGTCGGGAAGGCAAATGTGGAACATATTTTCTGTGACGAGTAGGCTGGAGCAAGAATTTAATGGGAAATAATATGATAGTTTTATTAAATCAATTGCTCTATCTTTTTTGTATCGTTACTCCATCTCTTACCAGGTTGGGCCGGGTCTATAAGTAGACAGGAGGAGAAAATGGCACCGGAAGAGAGTATTTTTACGCTCAAGAAGGGCTCAGATGAATTAGAGAATGCAGGTCATCTCTCCTACAAACGTTGTTTTTGACGGCGGATGAATATCACCTTTTGAAATGGAGAGCATCAGGGGTTGACCCTTTGATTGAAAGCGAAATATTTTCAGACTTGGCGGCAAAATATCAAACTCAAATTTTTAAATACTCCAGAAATACGATACCATTTATAGATAGGCGAGATTTAACAGTATATATTCCGAAATAATGCTTGAAATATTATCTTCACTGAGAAAAGAGAGAATTAAGACTAAATTCTTTAATCTTTGACCCGTTTTGCGACTCCTGATCTGAAATTCCGATTGTTCTGAATTTTATATTTAGGTTCTGACATAAATTCATAAAATGAAATAAATTGGATTCCTGGGTAGAGATAAATACATTTATAAACAATCATGGAAAACGGGGCTCAGCAGTGTGGGTGGAAAGGTGGGAAGATATTTCGAAGGGATGAAAGAAAGAAGCCAAGCGCTTATTTTAGAGAGGAAATATCTCCACCCACCTTCCAAAGAAGTATTTTTTCCACCCAATGATTTTTTATTTTTTCTCGCCATCCTTATCTTTTTAAGCCACTGATATATTTTTCTCCAGGATCTCATCCTATGCGATTTCATGTGAAGGAAGAGATTAAATGCGAATTCGTGAGCTTGAAAGGAATGGAAGTAGGATATATAACTGGAGACGAAAAACGAACGCTGACCGGAATGCTCTTTCGTGAAAAGAAAAAAAGGAGAAGTAAATGTCTCCCGTCGTTACACTATCGTAACGTAAGTTAGCGTCCTCAAGTTCTCTTTCATTGGTGGAGATTTTCTAGGGGAGCAAAAGAAGAGAGCATTTTTTAGGAATTTTAATGGAGATTTAATAATACTCTGTAGGTTTATTTTCTTGGCCATTAAGGAGATTTCTGCTCATCCTCCAACCATGTATTTTTTTAAACGTTGCTTAATCAAAGAAACGTAATCGAAAAGCGGAATAAAACATAATCCAACGAATAATGTGATACGACAGTATTGCAACTCACGGTCATCTGTCATAAATCCTAAGATTGGTTTGCTGTAGCTCTCTTCAATACTTTCTGATCACCTAAGCCACCTAGGTAATCCTTGAATTTCACGTAGATACCTCATACTTTGGTGGATGTATATCTTCTTTTATCTTTCTCAATAATTCTTCCCATTCATTTCTCCTTCTATTATTTCTAAAAGTGTGATACACCGCACCGCAAGTTATGCTCAGTAAGTTTCCTTCTTCTACCTTTTTGAATATTTATTGAAAAAAAATTTATATTTTAGGACTTATATGGCTTTGAGTCGGTAAATATTGAAAGTGATTGAAAAATGGTTATTCAATCAGGTCTACGGTAAACGTGCGGAGAAATTGAGGAACTTGATGGTATTGTCATAGCCGAGGGTATGAACCACGTGGACGTTCCCACCACCTTCCGCCCCAGCTAGCCGGATGGAATCTTTTGTAGTTGGAGAAGCTGGAAGTGTTTAGGTGGATGTGGGAGAAAGGAAGAGGAAGCCCACCGTGTAGTTGCAAAAACACTGAATGACAAAGCTGCCAATGAGGGTGCTTGTAATATTGCGTACGTAGCCTGGATTGATCTCCTAGGGGCACGTTAAGAGTACCATAAAAAATGTTTGAAAACTTGGATCAAATTTATTAATTTTTGGCAATTGAGAGTGCAAATTCACCTGCAGTGCATTTGCCGATATTTAAAGAGTTTTGGCTGAGTAAGCGTCTGAAATTATACTAAAGCCTCAGGTGTTTTGTTTTAAAAATTACAAAAAAATTTGTCTTAAAAGTTGATCTAACTGATGAATAAATAAATTCAACGTTCTTAGCTGAAAAAAAGCTGCAAGCATTACTTTCTCCTTTAGTGCCACTTCAATAAATTAAACATTTCATTGGAGGGGGAGGGGAGTCCCAACACGGAGGTCCTGGCTTCGTCATAGCTTGCAAGAACTTTCTCTAAGGTTTAAGACTTTATGGTGAGAGGTAAGACTACATTTTTCACGAGAATGTTTTGGCTGATAATATATCCAAAACATATCTCTTCTTTTTATATCTTGAGCTTTAGTACAGGTGGAATATTTAACGTATTTTTTATAGCTTTTATTATACTCAGTAGTGCAATTAAGTTATATTAATCTTCATCTGAGGCCCAGTGAGCTATCATTTCCTTACATATGGACGACCCTCTCTGGATTTTCCTACATATTTTACCAATGGTGGTGCCAATAGTAACAGCACTTAAGGCTCGTTCTTACTTTATAACTTGTTAAACTTACCTTGTTAAACTCGTTAAACTTAACTCGGCATAACTTATTCTCCGAAAGCAAGCCAGTGCGGGAAATTGGTGACCAATCATAGCACACCACTGCCAAAATCGATCTTAAAATCGATTGATGAGGCCTATAAATAGCTTGAGTTTCGAGAGTTCCCCGAAACAGCTCAGTTTCGATGTAGTTTTAATTTTAAATAGTGCGCTGAACTATATAAGTATTAAAATGGAAGATATATATTTGAATAGGTAAGGATTTTTTCACGCAGACTCGATCGAGAGGAGATATCGTGTATGGCAATCGATTGCGTCCCGATCATCGATAGTGCAGTAGGCCATGCTATTGACTGCAATTACGAGAAGGCTGAGCTATGTTCGAATCCGGGCTACGCTAACTCAAGCTACGCCGCTTTTAGCCACTGCGAAGGGCAGACGCTATTCTCAAGGTCTTCATTCCGGCTTTGTGCCGAGAAAAGCCAAGTTACGCTGGTTACGCCGGGTAAAGTTGTTGTGAACAGTTGAGTGAAAGTTATTGAGGGTTCATACGCCGTTCAAATATCACGTAAGACAATTGTGTCCACTTTCAACCCCCACATAACCCTATGTAAGACCACTTAAGATTTCATAAACCATCCTCCCTCTGACAATCGTAGTTAAGTCGTCATAGATTTTTGGAACCACGCGCATAGATTACTATTGAATGAATGATATTTTGTTAAGTTTATGCTTATCTTAGGAGTATTGAGCACAAGTTATTGGAAGTTTTTCTTTGGGATGTGCCACAATAGAGCGAGCATGTGTATTTGCGGGCATGTAAAAATTAGGCGGCTGCAAATTACGTTAATCGTATGCGCTGTTCAACGAGCTACCAACCACGTAACCCAGGTAATGCATGTACTTGTGCATCTAACCCACCTAATTAATTCCCCCTTAGATGTGAGTTCCGCCAAATAAATGTCCAAATACTAATCCCAATGGTCAGGTTATTTCCTGTCGCTCTTCCGCCCACTTTCTCCGAAGTCAAATCTTCCTTTACGTTTCCGAGATCTTCCCTCCGAATTGGAAGAAGGAGGGAGTGCTGGAGTTGAGGAAAAATCAGACTTAAATACCCTCCGAATTACGTCTCCCCGACAGAGTTTTGGTGAATGATTCAACTCGTGACAATTGCCTTGAGTTTGGCCTAACCCCCCCTTGAGAAAAACACCATCCTAATCACACATGTACACCCTGTATCTAGCCATTAAATTGTCAGGGTCAACGTGGATTGCAGCCTTGGATGGGATTCAAGGTGACGGAAACGGCTTAAGTTTTAAGACCGTTTTACACGATGCTAATTTCAGTACTGAAAGTCTAACTGAACTCAGCATGTTTAAAATCGTACCATGTAAAGGGTACGATCGCATCCAATTACGGAATCACATTCGATTATCAATACTGAAATGAGAATTACGATATTTATTTTATTGCGATACCTATTATTTTCCATCCGATTCTTGTATCCAACAACCAATCACAGGCAGGCGTTTCGAAAGAATACCGGTGGCGGTGCTGGAATCTATCAAGAAAGCAAGGCTTAACTATCTCTCGAGTGATTACTCATAATTATTGACAACAGTGAAAGTGCCTAGTTATCGCTCAAGTATGCCAAAACAATATGGTGCTGTTTATTTACATTGCTTTAAGTTTAAATTACAGGCATCACCTTGAGGAAAGGAACGATCGATAACATTACTAAGGTCGTAAAAGGGCGTGAAATAAACTCATTGTGGAAATTCACAAAGTATCCTGTATTTTGTGATAAAGTTAGCTTACATAGTCCAGTAAATTCCCGGAAAGCGCCACTGTGAACTGAAGTCAGCGTCGTGTAAACACACTACATGACATCGAATTCGATTTGTCCCGAATTTGGTTCTGAGTTTTCGACGCTGATTTCAGTACTGTATTCAGTGACCGACGTGATCAACTTAATCATCGTGTAAAACGGCCTTTACTATTGACCCTCAAATGAGGACGTCAGTCTCCCGGTCTCAATGTCCTGTGCGTCGTAAATGCCCCCTTCTCTTTCGAGTGCAGCCTAGTTCTCTTCAGTACCTTTCAAATTATTTGAGGGGAATGTTCCCCCAAAGCGACAAAATTCTGCAGGTCATAGAATTAAATATTTCCTAGATTCCCGTTCTGAGGTACAGATATGATATGAGCGATGGACGGCAGGGGTAACTTCTTTTTTGAAACGGCCAAAAACTCTGAAATATAAGAAATAAAACATTATACAAAGAAATGAATAATTTATACTTAAACGATGTCGTTTTAACAGGAGATGAAATATTAATGAAAAATAATATTGTTTTCCTGTAATATGATCATGGTGATCAGTAGATATTGATTAATGAAGTAGAAAAAATTGACTGTTCATCGAGCGACCGTTCAAGGATTTTTCATTCCGACTTTTCAGTCAAAAATATACTATTGAAATAATTATTCCACCTTTTCATTTGTGTTGATAAAAACTCTCACTTTTACTTCATCTATTGCAGTATTTTGCTTATAAATTAAAAGAAGACATGGGCAGTGGCCTATGTTAATTATCAATCATTATCTTCGGATAATGTGCTTCTCATAAACAGTCGTTTGCGATAAAGGAAAGGAAAATATTAGATGGAGAAATATCATACTTCTAGGTTTTCATCCATTCTTAAAAAATGCTATGTAGTTTTAACTTTAACAATTTGGAACCAAATAGCGTGGAAGGAGAGGATTATGTTGTTGACTTGCCAAACAGAGGCCATGTTTATGTACCAGTTTCCAATGTATGAATTATATAATAGTGAAGTCGTTTTCCGGTGAAAGCACTTCTTGTTTACTTTAAAAAAGTAAAGCACCCTCTTGGACTTTCTTTTGCGTGATCCCCATGCACAATAATCTTTCCTCTAATTCGCTATTGCTTTGCTTTTTTGGTCACCAAACGGGCCTCAAACGCGAGCACAGGTTTATAAAAAGGCAATAACGAATTTATGATGCATGGTTTCTTATTCGGTCCCCATGGATGACTGCATGGCTACTCGTGTTCGACAGTTATTTGTTATATTGTTTCAAATCACTTTAGCTTAGCAGCTGTTATTGTCCACGCTTCCCTCCCATATAAGATTATGTTATGCTCCTAAATGGTAGAAATCCAAATATATATTTTAGTAAAGTGCTTCCTTACTTCTAGTCTCGTGTCACTAGCTGTCTGCAGTCTCCTCTTCTGGTAGAGTATCTTCTTGTCTTGGACTATTCTTCTTCCTACAGTATCTTTCTTGCTTCTTCCATCGCTGGTGATCCTGCTTCCCAGATAGCAAACATTTTATACGTCGATCGACAATTTCAGGCGAGGAGAGCAGGTCTTTGGCTGACTTGAATGCAGCCATCGTGGTGTTTCTCTCTCGTTTCGTCTCATCCCTTTTCTCCAAGCGGTTTCCCGACACCAATTCGTCATCCTCCTCTTATGCCACATCCCGCAACCTTGTGTCACCCACCACTTCGTGGTTTCATCCTTCGACTTCCGCATCCCCTTCCCCTTAGCATTGCTGCTAACCCCCCACTTCCCATCCTCCCCCTTTCGGCGCTGGCCGTTTAATTTAAGCATGCTCCGTGAACTTCTCCAAAGGTTAGGCGTTCGGGATCGCTTGGAGAAGGTAGGGATAAGCATACGATACCCTAATTGTGTCAGTTGCACCCTTGCGTCATCCGCTGAAACTAGACCGGGAATAGAGGAATTTAGTGTAGGAAGAATTATATTTTGTAATTTTTATATGCCGTTGTCTTGACTTCGTGGAATTTGCTAAGCATTATAAAATGCTATATAACTTAGTGTTTTTCACATATATTTATTCAAATACGACCCACATAGCAGAAATTTGAGCTCCCCCTCCCCACCGTCTCAACTCCCAAACACCCAAGTCCTTTCTCCCCGCCTCTTCCTCCCCCATTTTGTGGGTACCTTTATAATCTTCGTCTTCTCTTACCAATGTACCTGATGATGACGATATTTGTAGAAACCTAGGTCGTATTTGCATAAATATATGTGGAAAAACGAAGTTATTTATAATTTTACATTGTAATCTTAACTAATTCTCCAGAAAATACTAGATATAGCATGTACTCCAATGAAAAACAGTAATTGGTCGATTATCCATTTTCAATCAAAATCCTATTGATCGAGTTTACGTTAGTAAACGTGGAATTATGGTACATCTACATTTACGTGATTCCCAGAAAACCTCTTTTTGGGTTTGTGGTATTGGGTCATCCTCATCAGGCATTAACTAACCGTTAAACTTACTATCATAATGCTATTCGCTATATATGCTGTAAACACTAGATTTATATATAAAATATACTGTATATTCACTAAATATACTGTTGAGTGACATAAGGAGAAAATCCACTTGCAACACAGCTTCTAATTTTCATTTTGCTCATGCAATGAATGAGTGTACTTGACACTGCACTCATTCATCGTGGGGACTATTAGTAAAAAATCAGTCATGCCCACATTCAAAACTTGCATAATATCACAAAATTACAAAGCTGTTAATTACATTCTCGCGATGAATCCGTTGCCACCACTTTATTTCTACTGCATTGTCTTTTCTCTCCGTTGTAGTGGTGGACGCGGTAAATGAGCTCCAACTACTTTGATTGTATTGCACTGCTTTAAGGCCCTGATTTAGAAGATATAAACGAAATTTATACCCGAGTAGCGATATGAACCCGTAGGCCGTTGCTAGGCCTAAGTCGCGTTATCAATCTAGGCACCAGTGGCTAGGATTTCCTTTCTTAGTTACTTAAATATTCGTCCACATTTTTTTCAAGAGAGCAGCGCATATTTAGATTCGCAAAAGATAGTTTCACTCTAATTAATTTTCAGTTCAAAAATGAATTTTTTTCCAATATTTGTGCAACTTATTAAAGAGGCAATTCGAAGCAAATTGATGAGCAACCACGTTTGAATCACCATTTCCTGGGTTTACACGAAAAAAAAAACAATTTTTCAAATTAGGTACTCATACCATTGAATTGCTTTTATTGAAAGGATGTTTTGGCACTAGTACATTATCATATTTTGCATCATCCAATGCCTCTCCCTTGCTTTTTCCCCTCTTTACGGCTGTTTCCCCTTTTAACACCATCTTGCTGCACGTCCTTGCGTCGGCTCGCCGCGGTAGTATGCAGATGTCGGTGTAGATGCCTTCTTTGCAATTTATGTACAGAATATCACTTTATGTAAAATGCACGTACACGTAAAAGTAGTTGCGGATGTGAGAGATAGCGTAGGTTTTATTACCAACGTGCATTTCCAGAGAAAAAAACAAAACCAACCGTCGATCCCATCGAAATCCTGCATCCAAATACTTCATTTGATATGCGCGTCCTCAGTGTTTTACCGTTCATCGCAGAGAGATAAACGTTATACCTAGTCCTTTGCAAAATTTATCTCATTGCTCTTGTTAAGGGAATGTGTGGCTTTATTGTCTCGAAATGTTCCTTGTAAAATTTCAAATTTTACTTTTTTCTTGGAAATTTACTTCTTTTCCTATAATTTTTAACATATTGAATCAGCTCATCTTGTTCTATACTGCTTAGAGAAAGGACCAAAGGGAGTGAGGTGATTTTTCTAATTCTAAGTATTTTAAATTGAATTAAGTTTGCTCTGAAATAAAAGTTTTTGAAATGTGGAACTCAAGAGGAATGGAGTGCCATAACTGGTTAGCGAGAGTGTGGTGGTTAGTGAGGGGAATTAGTCACTGAGATACGAAAGAGATAGTAATGTTGATTGGATTACGTGTAAATAGGTGAGGGTATGTTGAAGAGAGTAATATAGAATGAAGAAGTGTTGGCATTGACGGAAGCGTGGAAGAGAGAGGGACACGGTATGAAGTTTTCAACGACACAATAAGAGGCGGAAGGCATTAGGAACTTTAGAGAGACGTCATGACGTATTAGAGTTGTTAACAGAACATAAGATAGGGAAATGAAAGTAAGGACAGTCCTAAAAACTCGCTTATAATCTGGTTCAATTACTAAAGGGTAATGAATTAAAAAAAGAAACGGAATAAAGAAATTAAATTCATAATTGCCTCCTGTTTGTAGGAAATTAGAATTATCGAGTACATTCTTAAATTTAAATAGTTAATCATTAGTCAATATAAAAATAAAAGGGTCATAATATTGTAATCTAGGGAGAAGGCTTGAAAGCCACTTCAGTAGGACCTTAATTGTAGTTTTCTTTAATTTAAACTCCAAGCTGACTTTTTATGCACCGTTTTTAATGCAGTTCAGTATTCTTGTGAGATTTTTTCTCTTCTCCGCCTGATGAG
Source organism: Pyrrhosoma nymphula (assembly GCA_963573305.1). Lineage (NCBI taxonomy): Eukaryota > Metazoa > Arthropoda > Insecta > Odonata > Coenagrionidae > Pyrrhosoma > Pyrrhosoma nymphula. Next base: position 46,389,379 of record OY754329.1, read on the forward strand.
CCAGCCTCGGGGGTGGCGAGGTGAATTAACTGTCTGCCAACTAAAGGGTCGGGTTCGAGTCCCGCCAGGGTGAGTTTTTCTTCAGTCAGTTTATGGGTCATATGTAGGAAAGGACTCCAATTTCGCTGGAAATAAAGATCCCAGTTGCTAAGTCTTCAGCAAATTGTGCTAGTCATCAGAAATGCTTAGCGTCTGACTGCTTCTCCATGCACAAGTATTTCTGTTTCTTTTTTTTTCTTTACCTATGCCTATTTAGATATGAATGGTCATTTTAAGAAATAGATGAAGATACACATTTTTGTGACACCTTGGGAGCAGTTTCATATGCCAGTAGAGGTCAGTGGGTTCTGTGGTGGGTGGCTCACTGGCACACTATTTTTCACTTATGAAGAATGATAAGACGTCTTCATAATACGTTTCCGCAAGTACTTCTCTCAATCTAATTGAATGCTATTTCCTCAAGGCAGGAGAATTTTTCGCCGGTTCCAGGACTTTTCATTTTGAAGCCTTAACCACTTTTCTTTTGATCCAAATTCGCTTTCCTATGCGTAATTCTCTCCTAAAACTAACAATTCATTCCAGTTGGTTGGTGTGATAACCAATAGATAGGTGCAAAAATGTTGTTCTTCCCACGCACATTAAATTAGCATAATAAAAACTGAGATCCACTGAAAACACTGCCGAAATACACTTCACCATTTCACCCACCTATAGTATTCCCCTTTACACTTTTACACGGATAGTGTCCTAACACACTCTTCCACACGCCCATGTGGCAGCTCTCAGGGTATAACGTAGATGTAGATACCTGCTGGTATGCCACACTTGGGAAGTTAGTTGACATGGGCGAGACCCTAACCTTTTTTCCAACCCCCCGTGGCAGCCGCCGAAGTAATGTGATTGCGACGTCAAAGAAGAGGGAGAGATGGTTAAATCAATGACGATCTATCTTGATAAAAAAGACGAACGTGTTCCGGACGGAACGAGCGTTTTGCTGCGTTCGACTGAGAATTTAGAAGAAATCAAATTATAGCAACAAAACTCGATCTCGATGCAAAAACACCTGGAAATTTCATTTTGCGTGCCCACGTGGATTCAGAGAGCTTTCGTTACCATTGATTTTTGCCATTTGGCCAATTTAGAGAACTCTGAGATGCGGAAATAATTTCTATGACTTACTATTTTGTGACCGAATTACGCAAAAATGATGAATGCTGTTTTCACGTTACACCGAGTAAGTTGCTGAGTATTGTAATGAAACCTGAGAGCGTCCAATCCTCACTTTCTTGGCGTCGAGGAATCCTTCGAAATAACGTAGAAATGATGATGCTTTAAGGGAAAAAAGTGCGTTTTGGTTAAGTGAGACAGTTACTGTTTTTGATATACTTCTTTCCCACTCGTGGGCGGACTAGTTGCGTATCAATATTCCCCAAAATATTCCACTATTTATTTATTTTATTCTGGTGCACCGTCCGTCTTTCCTGTGAGGTATTTCCTTGGGTTTTTCTCAAAACTATTTGACTATTACACGATAACTGCAGTGTTTTGGATCCTACCACCATATTAAATGCCTATTGATGTAAATTATGTGTTCATTCTTTTGTTTTATACAACCCGCGTAATGTTTTAGCGTAGAACAATGGCTGTGTTTGCTTTTATGATGAATATCATGTAAAATAATGAAGACTAAGGCTTTACGTGCGACTGATGAAAGAAGGGGAAACTCAAACATTTGGTGGGGAGTTATGCCTGCCACACTTTTGCCATTACTCAGCTATATCGCGTTCCTCTTGACCACTAAATGCGCACCCTCTTAAAGAAGGGGAAATTCAATAGTCAGCGACGGTGGCATAGGCGCAGATGAGCTGACCGCGAATGGAGAACGAACACCACTTCACAGCTCTACAGAATGAAAACAAATGAACGGTGGTAAACCTCACAATAAACCTGACCTCGTAGTTCATGTGTGTCAACAAAAACAGAAATATTATTTGATTATTCAGTTGTATTGGTGCAATAAAATGAATGAAAAAGCTGAAAAATTAGTTCGTTGTTATAAATTAAGTGTGACTTCGATTGTAATAGTTTTAATTTAGCCATTTATATTTATCCAAGGCGCAAATCTATCGGATCATCGCTCTGGCTATAATCAACCTGTAAACGCCGGATTTAAATTTCCTTCGAAGTCCCTCCCTGGCGGATTTAAATTGGCCCTTTCAAATTTTACTTGTTGTGTCCATGCCTAAAATGGCACTTTCGACAGTGAGAAGCACCAAATGACGTGCCAGTATTGGCACTTTCGGCGTTTAAGGGTAAATGTTCAAATCTTGACTTCGAAAGAATGGAATTGATAAGTGACTAATAAGCTCACTATACGTGCCTATATAGGCATTTACACATGCTCAGCTCCATGGATTGAGTAATGGCCTCTACAAGTAAATTTACACCCTGTTATAGCGGTTTTGAGTGCTGTTTGCTAATGGTTAGGGCTATTATTATTAACCGAACCGTACGTTTACCACAGGCTAGAAACCACTGTTGTTTATTATGACAGGCCGAAGGAAGGATGGTGGTAGTTGGCGTGAATTCTGCGTGTCTCTCTACCGCCTTAAACCTAAAATATGTATTTCCAACTGAAGTAACTTTCATATTTCTATCCCTGTTCCTTTATAATTGAAAATAACACGTTGGCGGTGAGTAATGCCTTATGACTTTAGTGAAATATTGGTTTTCATGACTTTTCAATTGAAGTGTGAAATTCTTGCAGTTGCAATTAATTTTTCATCCTAAAGCCCGATTTTTTCCGAAAAACAAAGAATTTAAAGTCTTTTTGGTCGTGTGCAGCCTCTTCTTTCCTTGTATTCTTGAGATAACAGTTTGTCTTACTGATTCTTGGGAGACGGAGGTCCGAGGTGTATGACTCTCTATGGTGGAAAAAAATTAAGAGGGGATCTTTACTATGGCAAGAACAAATAGTAAAAGCAAAAAATTGATAAAAATGAGAGATGATAGTTAGAGGCAAAACGTCTCCACATTGTACTTCTTCATCATCTTCAATTTACTAATTGCAATACATTGTAAGTAGAATTGTGACCTAATGAAACGGACCCATAAGGGAAAGGTGATAAATTTTAGGATTTCAGAATGTGGGAATTCAGTAGAATAGATATATCAGTATGGAGAGTTTAGTGAGAAAGAAAAATTCATTATTTACGTAAACATCGCCAAGGGCTGGAGGGTGTAATGATATATGACATCAGATACCTAGTCTTATGTTTGAAAGTTCATTGATATGGTTATGATTTTAAGGAGTGGCCGATTACTTGCTTAAAAGTTTAGGTCAGAATAATGGGCTCATAAAATTTATCCCAGATGGAGGTTGAAGAGAGTATGACACTAGAAATGTTATAAAAAAGATGGGATAAACGGGAATTAGTAAGGGAATGTAGAAAATAAGTAAAAGGTGAAAGTGAAGTTTCAGGCTAAAAGAGGGAATGTGTGCTGTTCAAGCCATTAGATTTACCGTAGGGTTGACGTTATGTGGAGTTGAAGAGGTATAGAGGGGCCACGCCCCTTGACCTTTGAAGGACCGCGTATCCGCTCAATCGTCAACGTTTTTAGAACGACGGACATTAGCGCATATTGTGACAGGCCTGCCGCGACAAAATGAGTAGGTAGGACGATCTGTCATTCGTAATTTGTCGAATCCACAAGCGACCTCCGCGCAATATTCGCCGTAGATATTTATGCATATTTTTAGAGTAGCGTCAATGCTTGGCTATTAAACTCTACAAAAGTCGAGAAATTGAAAGTAAAAACTGTGGACTCGTGAGAGGCATAGAAGTTGCAAAAAGTAGTATTTCGAATTTACTTTTTTAGATAAATTTCAGGATATTTTTTTCGGACATCCACAGATTTATTATATTTGAACCAACGTATGGCAATAAAACAAAACTATTAACCTTTTTACATTCTAAAAAATTTAATTTAGCTATAAATTGACTTCTGCTGCGTATTTGACAAACTAATCAAAAAAAAATGGCCAATACTTTTGTGATATTCCATGCTATCCATCAATAAATCTATATAATATTCATGCCAGTTTTTTTAGATAATGATTTTTAAACTACACATTAAGGCTGGGTTTAGATTTTATCATAAAACTTTGACTCATATGCCAATCGATCGTACAAATTTATTGGCTTTGTTATTAGGGCATTTATGAGTAATGTATATGTTTTATCTGCTGGTTTTCTGCTAATTTTTCTAGCTTATTTGATAAAATGAGGGAATATGACACACGTTGTCACTGGTGAGCAATAGATACCAGGGAAAAGCAAGATAGTTGTATCCACGCCAGTGATAGCATAATATGTGTCATATTGATGCTTTGCAATAAATACACCAATTTCACGTGGAAAAAAATGTAACGTGAATCATTTAGTCTTATTCGACCTAAAAAGAGAGACGTTAGATGTAATAAAGAAAAACGCTTGTAACCATAGAGAAGATAATATTGTGACATGCATTATCTACACGTCTACTTATGTGTATGTCAATATTCCAGCAGTTGACGATGGATATAATATTTTCATATGTATGGATGGATATAATATTACTGCTGATACCGTATGTAATTCGCTATTCGGGCCCAACTTGAAAGGCCCTGATCCCTGATATTTCATTCCCTAATATTTCATCGTTTATTTTCATGGTAATTTAATTTCATTTAGAGGACCACTCATGAAACATAACATCAACACTACACATTATTTGTCTCAAAACTTGCTGTTGAGGGAAACCGTTCGGGGAGAAACACATATCGGAGTAGAAGAAGAACCGTTCAAAAGGGATGCAAACATTTTAGTCGTTAAAATGAGAGCACTTAGTCGAGAGAGGGAGCGACCGTGTTATAGGAGCGACGTTGATTTCGAAGAGGAAAGATGAAAGGTCTCTGGTTAATGCTAAAATGGTGCGGCGAAGATCAAAGGCCGAGAGAATCCATTCCCTAGGTGGGTCTTCTGTTTTCTCCACCCCCTCATCTTCTCGTTCCAGCCTCGGCAGGGCAGGGGCAGTCAGAGAACCAACCCCTTTCCGGCTGGGGCCGCGCAGTTGGATGCGATGCACGATGGTGATTTTGAAAGTGAATTAGTTTAAGAGCGTACGTACATGCATGCAGACCCATTACACCATTATCTTTTGGGGTAGGCGAAGACAAAGAATTTATTTATTATCATTAGCCCTTGAAAACTTGCTCCTTTTTAATAATTTCCTCCACCATGCCCTATCCTTGCAAACCATGTAAAAATAAAATAAAAATACTTTATTTATTGCATACAATAAAGTTAAATCCACCGACCCGGATTTCGCTTACTCCGTAGACATTAGAAACTGTGCAGTGAACTTGCAAACCACATTCACTTCTCTTACACTCATGCGATTCTTCATACGCGCTCTCTTATTCTTAAGACGTAAAATTTCACCTCTTAAGAGTCTCCTCCACCACATTCAACAATGAATTTCTTAGTTTACCCCTTCCTCTCACGCCATTCACTCTACTATCATATATTTGCTTAGTTATTTAATATCATCTATTCTCTGAACGTGGATGAACCAGCGAAGCACGCTATTTTCATAAACATCCATTACCGGAGCATCCACTCGATATTCTTTCATCATTCACTAATCCTAACTTTATCCCTTCTACTTCTACTGCGGACAGTTCTCAGGTAGCTTATAGCCACTGCACTTAGGCTTACATAGGCAAGCCAAAGTTTCACTGCCGCACAATAAAGTGGGAAGGAGTGCACTTTTGTGCACTCCTTGTTTTGAGTTTTTTTGTTAGAGACCTTTTTGCCTGATGCTAAAAGTTAGCTCTTTTTCAACAAAACTTGTTGCAAGCCATGCGTACAATGACTACTTTCGCTCAACTTCCCTCCGTCTGCAAACCGCTGTGACCCCAGCCATTTATCAAATTTGGAAAAAGATGATGGTCGCCAGGATCGAAATCAGCGCTATGATTAGGATTTACTCCCTGGTGGCGAAGTTCTAAGTCGAAGGTAAAGACACTTGCGCACAAGTATAAAATATATGTTTATCTGACGAGAAATTAGTTGAAAAATATTGAAGTTTGAAAGGTTTATCGCATGCTACACAAAACCTCTCAATATGAGTGGTGGTGTTTTCTCTATCACCAAGAAAAACTTGCTCTCTTACATTATACGAGGGCGGTTCGGAAAGGGATAGTTTGGAAGGCGGTTCAGTGGGAATTATGGGAACGGTCGGCGCAAACTTCAAATGAATTCCTGCATTTATATTGCCAGAATTCAGATAATAACTGAATATATATGAAGGAGAACAGTCCTATAGGATGTTTTGTTTGTAAATTTCTCTCCTTGTAGTAAGGCATGCTCAATCCAGCCTTCACCTCAATGCTGATTAAACTTGCCAGAAAAGAAATTTTTTCATTTTGAATTTTTAAGGTACTACTGTGGGTACTCTATAAAGTAGACTGGATTTATAATTATTTACACAAATAACCAAAAGTTTGCGACGCATTTAAATCATTTTGAAGCTAGCTCATGGCTATATTCATTAGAATCTTAGTTATCTGAGTCTCAATCTTCTGATGTTCCGTGGTGATCGATATAAATGTGGGCACACGTGCTCATGTCTTATTCACTTACAATAATATGGTTTTACGATAAGTCATTACAGCCAAATAGTTCATATGAGAACTTTTCAAAGATATGTGAAAACATTCTAATGTTAACTATGGTTCTCGTAGGGTATGTAAGCGAGGAAAAAGATCTCGCCAATGTTATGAAGACGTTTCCATCGGGGCTCGCGTAAAAGCTAAAGCGTGTTTTGGTTACTTCCAGGCCTCGGTAGCTGAGAGCTTTGTGAGCCACAAAGCGTCTTTCATGGGCTAGGAAATCCATTAACAGGTCAGATTGGATTAGCGTATCTTGAATGGCAGCCTCATTAACAATATAGGATCTTCCGGGGGACCGTGTAATGCCTTACACGCTTTCAATGTCCCGGAAATATCTTTGAAGGCGATGGTATGCATCATTTTGTCATCAATACTACGCGCCTCGGACATAATGTCTTAAAGAGTGAAGCTTACCTTAAAAGTATTTTGCGTCCTATCCAATTTACATGCTCTGATGACATTATTTTATGTGGCGCTCTGTCATTGAGATGCTGACATTCGTGGTAGATTCAATTTTAGGGATAGACAAAGTCTCAAGCTCTACATAATTGGAAGTCTTCAATTATGTAGTAATGAAAATACTTTGCAGTGAGGTATGATAAGGGGGGAAAAAGGAGGGTGCATTCGGTGAAACAACTGTGACCCGGGGAGATGAGGCTGATCGCGGGTGGTGGTATTTTTTGGGTGGTCCGTCGTTAGCGGCATGTGGTGAGAGGGGAGGAAGTATCGGACACAGAGGTCGGTGGAACCTCCTCTTACGCCTCGTAACACCATCCAGCTATAATCCCTCCACTTTACACCCAGCTCTGAGTTTATATACACGTTAAAAATTCTATGTAAACCACCAAAAATGTAACTCTGTTACGAAACCCGTCGTTCTTTTTTTGTGATACATGTTTGGAATTTGAGAGTATTTTTCATTATTAAAATTGTTGGAGAAAGAATGGCATGCATCGTGAGGCATGGGCTATGTATGTAGACTAATTTTTTTGACGTGGGTGCGATTTTGAAATCAGCCCGAGAATGGATTACCAGAACGGAAACGGCGATGTTGCACTAGTAGGTTGATCCAATTCAACTCTTTAACTTCGTGAATAATCGAATGATTGTTAGCGAATGTGGTCTCGTCCGATTGGGTATAAGACTACAATGCAAGCATTAATTTGAGTTGACGACTCGTGTTCAAAAGGCGTGGGAAGCGAGGCCTGCGGCAACTGGGGGTCATTTTAGGAGTCGGCGGAAATTTCCGCGTGATATCTTTTGTGACTCCAATGCACTAGTGCGCTAATTTTGGTGTAAAACAAAATGCCTCGTCAATATCTGTCTTTTTATATCAAAATCTGACATTTAATAGTATGTACTTGCTTGCGTCTAATTAAAAAATAAGTGACAACATTTCGAGTACAATGTCATATGTGAGTCTATAATCAGAAAAAATCCTAGAGGACATACACGATGACACAAGACGCGGAAAAATTGTAAAATTAGTCTTCTATCGGTACTACTTTGTCCATTGTAGAACGGGTATAAGAAACAGGTGAATAAAGAAATGGAGGCGACATTTTGCTTCATCCTGGAATCCATATCCGCAATAAAGTCGGCACTGGTCAGACTTATGGCTTACGTTTGCGGTGGTTGAATTGGGTTTTTGACATATTTAAGCTAAAATGCACAGGAAAGGCAATGCTTTGCCACTGGTAGACCACGCGTACTTGACACAAAATCTTTTCCATGAACCCATGCTCTTGCATCACCTTTGCTCATGAGGATTGACGGTTATACCTCTTTCATTTTATTTTAACCTCCTTGGGTTGGCGGTGGTTGAATTGGGTTTTTGACATATTTAAGCTAAAATGCACAGGAAAGGCGATGCTTTGCCACTGGTAGACCACGCGTACTTGACACAAAATCCTTCCCATGAACCCATGCTCTTGCATCACCTTTGCTCATGAGGATTGACGGTTATACCTCTTTCATTTTATTTTAACCTCCTTGGGTAAGTCGGCCTCGGGAACGCGGAAAAGTCGATGAGATCCGCGCCACAAGCGAATAGGAAAGTACCTCGACGTCTGCTATACGTCACTATCCAACGCAGAAGGATTCACTTAAGACTCACGGCTTGTCCAGCGCACAGCCTTACCCGAATTTTGTTTCATCGAAGGCTTCAAGCTTCACGTTGCCAGAAGCCCAGAAGCAATGCACCAAAATTAATTGACAGTATTAGCTGTTCAATCTTCGCAGAGGTTACTGTGCCCCTATGTCTATAGCAAATTTCACATTGAACAAGAGATCTTATTCTATATATGGTAGAAAATTATTCAAGAAATTGTCAACTAGCATAAAAGAAGAAATACACTGATATGGTTTTCTTAGATTAGTTTGACAACTGTAATGGCTTGGAAAAATATTCAAAATAATTTTAATTAGGTTCTTTGTTTTTTTTCAGATACCACAGTGAAATTAATCCCTCCCTTAAGAAGGAATTATATATAAGTAAACTCTTCTCGGGCTCTCATCCGTTTTAAACTATTCAAAATTGCCGACGTTTCGAGAGAAGACTCGCCATTCATTCTGAAGACAAGAATGAAGCAAATCTTAAATTTCAGCCAGATTAATTACTAACGCTATGTCCTTTTTGATTGGTCGGAAGCCGATTGTTGACTCCGGAGACTGACTATCAGCGGAGCCTTAGCTCTTGCATTCTTAATTATTTTCAAAATTGGATTCCAAGCATTGCTGAAATTTAAGATTTGCGACAGTCTTGCCTTGAGAATGAGTAACAACAATAGGTACAATTTTTCAATTGAAGCAGCATTCATACTTTATATCTTATATGATGCTTTTTTAAATATCTCCGTCACCCTGTCTCATGCTACGCTCATGAAATGAATTCATGTTCTGTCGCTCAGGCTGATCTGGCCGTAGCATAGTGGTGGCAAAACTTAGTGGCAGTCGCCTGCACGAGGTGTGACGTTAAGAAGGGCCCGTGTGGAAGGGGTGGGTCAAGGAGCAGAGAGGAGAGGACAGCACATGGCTGGCAACAATGCCAACATGCTGTATTTAACTTGAGAGGGCAGGCAATCTTCAGCGGCACGTTTTACGACAATGTTTAAGATCCAAACAAAGCTGAATCAAAATGCACTGACATTGTTCGAAACTCATCGGAGAAGTTAATCTAAAATAAAAGCCAAGGCATTATTATTATTGAATATATCTTAAACATTAGATTGAAATCAAGAAAAGATCATACAGAGGACGAAATTGACATGAATAACAGATTGATCATTCTGAAATTGGCAAGGAAGGTTTGACGACCCTATGAACCCTGGAAGTCAAACACGGAAACTACCATATTCCCTTCTTATGGAGTAAGCTCTCAGACAATGGGCTATTTCCGTAAAAAGAGCCCTCTAAGCCATCTTCAGCCATGTTTCGTTGAGAATATACCATCCCCTTTTGCACCTCTCGTCTGTGAGTTGCCGGAGCAACGGCCATGAGGCTGTTCGTTTCGATGAGAAGACAGGGTTGCCTGCGGCGTGGGAGATTTATGGGGGGATGAGACTGTGGGCGTCAGAGAGAAAAGTTGGAAAAATCATAAGGGAAAGCTTTTTTCGCTTCCATTATACTCTCTATCTCTCTTTTCAGATTAACCTTGTTGCACTTAAAGGATCTTATTTTTTATCTTCGTCCCTCTTTCTCTCTCACCCAGAACATACTTTATTCATCAAGTGTTTTGCGTTTGGAAGGTGCTACAGTCATAATCAACAAAAGCGATAAAATAGATTTAAAAACCTGATGGCTTATATGGGTTTCTCAAAGTCTATATGATATAATAGTAATTAAACGTAGGTTTTATTGAAAGACAGGAAAAATCCTTAAATAAAACCCTAAAAATATTTTCACGTGCACGGTTCTATCTACCTATAGTAATTCTTTATTCATTTCCGCGTATTTCCTACCTTTCTTCATCCCGTCCATAAAACCTCTTCTCTTTATTCCTCTTCCCCGCTTGTCCAACATCCTTCCTTCTATCGCGGCCCTGAGCAAACCGTCGCCCCTAATTGCCCCTCCTAGCCGCCTACCCTTTTCCCACCTGATCTCATCCAAAAAGTTTTCTTTCCTAAACCATTATGCCAAGAAATTCCTCGTTTGTCTTCCTTTTCGTCCACTGCAACTTCTGCATTATCCTCCACGCCCAAACCTTGAACACCTGCAGACTATTCTCGTCCTGCTTTCTAAGAGTCCACGTTTCGGCTTCACACAACGCTACGTTCCATATCGTCACCAACTTCTTCTTTATATCCTTACCCAAGGTCCCCGTATTCAGCTCCATTGTACCACTTCCTTCGCTAACGCTATTCTTCTCTTTATGTCTTTGTTACAATGCCCATTTTCTTCCAGCATATTTCTCAAGTAATTGAATTGCTCTACTTGGTCAAGTGTTTTGCCTTTTTCTGTTATGACCAGCCTCACTTTTTCCCACAGAATCTCATTACTTTTGTTTTCTTGTGATTTATATTCATTATGTTTTTCCCACACTGAAAGCTAATGTATCTATTAAGGCTTGTAATCTCTTCGGTGATCGACTACCCAGCGTCTGGTCTTCTGAAAATTGAACCGACTTAATTAGCCTGTTTACTGCTTTGATTCCTTAGTCTACTACTACTACTACTTAGCTGGTTTACTACTAAACTTCTCCTACCATTTCCCCAGCATACATTTTAAAAAGCAACGGCGACAAAGGGCACCCTTGCCTTGCCCCGCAACCTACAACTGCCTGCCCCGATTCACCGTCAGTCACCCTCACCTGTGCTCACTGAGCCATATATTATGTAAGTTTATATATGTTTCGGATGAGTCTCCTATCTCGACAATCTATTCCCATTCTCACGAGTGTCTGCATTAGTTTTTCCCATTTTACTCTTTCAAGCGCCTTTTCGAAAGTACACAAAGCAAGCAGAAGTATGCCTATTGCACTCGGTTTCTTTCTATAAGTGATCTCATCACCACAATCGCATCCCGAGTTGCCCTTCTCGTCCTGAACCCTGGCTATCGCCCAAATAGTAATTTGCTCTCCAACCTATTATTTAAAATCTAAGAAAAACTTTTTCCGCGTGAGAAATGAAACTAATTGTTCTTTACTCCTCGCACTCTGACACTTTCTTTTTCTTGGGGATAGGTATTTGGACCGTTTTTACGAAATCTTCTGGCCATACTTCTTCCTCGTATATCCTACGAATAAGTTCGAAAAAATATCGTCTTCCTTTAAATTACTACTAAATTCTTCAGTATCTCCGAAGGCTTGTTATGTAATCCCATGGCTTTCTTTATCTTCATCTCTCGTAATGCCCTCTCTATTTCGATGTCAAGTTACTCCGGTCCGAGGTTATCCTCATCTATTGTTCTTTTTTCCTCTATTGTATGGGGTATATTTAATTTATTTGTGCTTTATGAGTGAGGTTTTATTTTAAAATTGTAAAAGAAAGCGGAAAAGAAACAGCTTAGGGTCTGAAGATCTGTTGAAGTTTCTCAAGTCTCTATCTTATCGAAGGAAACGCAGTGTTACACTTTCCGCCGATATCTTTGCAATAGAAGCCTTAAGTGAAAAAAACCTTCAAGTGAAAGGTGGTTGATGTAATGAATGAAATTATGAAAAATTACATCGCATCCTCTAAAGCACTGGAAATGTCTTTTATTTGCCATGAAGTATCATTTTATTGAGTATACTTGACGATTCGGAAAGTCATTCACAAGGAAGATTTGATCTAGATGCATTTTGACTGCATGTGGCTATTAAGAATAGATATCTTTAAGAGCGACACGGAGAACATCATATTAGAACCCCACTATATTTCCAGGTCCGACAGAAACGATAAATTAAGAGAGATATTTTGCCGAACGGATAGGTATGGGAATTCGTTTTTCCCCCGAACAATAAGGGACTTTAATAAATGCTAGGCGTAATTTTATCAGAGGGTTTCCTTTTTATATGTAAACGGCTGGTGTCCTAACACCCCCCGCCACACGCCTATTGATGCGGCTTGCGGAGTAGTATGTAGATGTGTCACTAATCGAGTGGTGAACCCCGCCGCGGACATTTACTTCAACGTGAATTATAACCTTAAATGTCAACTGTTTTCGGCTGGCAGCGGTGAAAAATTTTTTACTCATCTATATGGTCCTTATTTCACTTACTTTCGGTCTAACGTGAACGATCCGAAATTAGCTTTATTTAACTTGTAAGTAGAGTAGTGAGCAGTGGTAAGTGACGTGGCAACCTTTATCTGACTCTATGTGATTGGATGATTAATTGCGAACAATCGATTTAGATTTGGAGAAATGGTTAATTAGACTCCTTATTCTCCGTAGTATAACAACCAGTCTCATAGTGATAAAAGTAGAAAGAATGCTTATAAATGATTAATAAATGATTTTGTCAAATTATTGAACATAGAGGGATAAAGGTGAAGATTTTTACGTGGAGATGTTGAAGCTCGTTTCTGATATCTTGCCTTTAGAGTCGTCTCAGGATGAATTACATTACTCTTGTCTTCGTAAGGTTTCGTTTGGATACGAAAATAGATAAGAGAGTCTCAAGAAAGATTAAAGTTGGGAGGGGATTTTCTTTCGTGTTTCGATAAGGTGAGCTAATTCAGGACATCAGTGGGTGGTTCACCATGACATTGCAAATAAAATTCCTTTTTTCTGCGTGGGGGTTGAATCAAAAATTAATTCACTACATCCTATACCCGAAGGAGGCGATTGAATGGCGTGGAAATAAGTAGGCTCTGCAAATATTTGCCTAGATGATCCTGATTGTCTAAAGTCTAAATATAAACCTTGGAAAATATTTTTGTATTGGCTATTATTTGCTCTTTTTATAAGCTTGGTTAATGAAACGAAGGAGGATCCTCTTCTTATACAGAAAAAACAATTCATTAAAGCGTCTCGGTAAAAATGTTATGGTGCATCTGATAAACTGTAATTGGTAGCATGATAGGGTAGGATGATAAGGACAGGATTAGTTGGGGAATTGAGGAAGAGGTGGAGAGAAACCCGGCGCGGCGTCGGCACTTTGGAAACCGGCAATGTGTATTTATTATATTTTTTAGTGTATCATTGTTTTTTAATGAAATCCTTGATTTATGGCGATTTTAAAACTGAAAAAATTTTTTTAAAGCAACCTCTGCCGGCTTTGTCAGGCAATAATGACTTCATTATTATGCTAGTATCTGCCCTATCAGTATTACCATGATCATAGTTAACTGGCGTACTGCCCGTTTCCTAAGAGAGTATGGTCCCCAAAAGTGGCTGACAAGTCACAGCTTTTCGAGGAAGTTAAGTAGGTATAAATCTGCACAAATTTCCAAGCCGGTGAACGTAATCAGGGATTTTTCTGGGTAGCACGCTTGAGTAAATACAAAAATGCGTCGGGCTCTCTCGCTCGAGATCGGAAGGTGTGGTGAAACGGACACGAAAAATGTTACTTGTAATGCTCACGAAATAGATTGCAGGTTGCAATCACTTGCACTTCAGCTATATATCCTGAGAAAAAGAATTTTTCTAGAAGGGAGACAGTAACGGGTACACTGATTAACACTTCTGACTGACGGAGCAAAACTCAAGTGCTCTATACATTGCACACGAGTAGGGATACAGCATGCCATTCCCATTTGGGGTAGGAATTGTCAAAAGGGCTTAATTCTCGGTGCATAAACCTGAAAAATGGCTTTATTTTTAATAATTTCTTCCATATCTCCCTATGCTTTAAAGCCTCCTTTGCTTACGCCACATTCAAGCATTGTTTCCAACACGCTCTCATATTCTAAAGACTCCTTATATTTCTCCGCCTTTAAGTCTCTTACACCACGTTCGCCAATTACTTTCTCGAGGTACCACTTACTCTAACGCCATTCACTCCACTGTCATGTATCTGTTTCGATATTTGACTATCATCCATTCTCTCAATATGGCCAAATCAACGAAGCAAGCTCTTTTTATACATGTCCTTTCCACATTCATTCAACATCCACTCATTCCTAACCCTCTTTCCCCTACTTTTAACGCAAACATTTCTCAGATAACTCATACCTAATGAATTTATCCTACACTTATGTTTCTCTTCTGCATAACTACATTACATTAGTTTAACTGCCCTAAATTGAAGTGCGCATGGGTAAAACTTTGTGCATGGCGATTTTCGCTTCCTTAGACAAACACGCATTCCTAGGATAGGCATTCCTCATCTCTAATAGTAGGGATTCCTCTAAAAATCTCTCATAACTTCCAGAATTTGAACCCGGGGTCTCAAAATGGGAAGTCGCCGTATTTAACCAATCATCTTTAGAATGTTAACTAAGCCCTAAGGAATAGCTAAGGCTAAAAGCAACTGAAGAAATAGGATATCAGTTAGCTAATGTAAGTAACAAACGGCATCAAGTATACAGGTACGGCGGTGTTTCTTGAGAAAAATATTATCTCAAAGCTATATATTTATGAGGTTTTGGGTTGTATGGTATTCTGCATCTCAGTGTGTGTCCCTGAGGGAGAGCTCCCAAGGTGATATGAAACCATCTTTATGGCTAAGGGGATGACTAGAGAGTCGCTGGGGAATACGGCCACCGCACCGTTATATGCAAACGGCCCATAAACTGTGGAGCCAAATAATGGGTAATCAGGAAATAATGCTTAACCCAGTTTCCCTTTTGGAAATATCTGGGAACTCTGACCTTTTAATATATCCCGTTAAGAGAGGGTGAGGTAAACTTCCTTTAAAATGAAAGTCAAAGGCACGTAAGCACCTCAACGTAGGAAAGTTAAGTTAATTGTCATCATATCCGGATAGCTTATTTTTCCATTTTTTATATTTATTTAACTTGTCTTAAAGATTTTAAAAGACAAAGCATTTACAGACTAATTGTAAGTATGGTTGACAGCTGTATCAAGAAAATGTCTGTCAATTTCGCAGTAAATAACTCGAAAATATTTTTTTTGAGCAGTTAGCTAATACCAACAAATATACATTTAGAATTCATTGTCACAAAAATACGGTACAAAGTTCCACTAATTATTTTATTGCTGTCGACCGGTTTCGATGACTAAAGCGTCATTTACAAGACAAAACAGAAGGTAAAATTGCTATTGCTAGCCTTATATAATTAAGAAGGGGGGATTGGGAACATGGAGAAATGAGGGAGGGTCCAGAATTGACGGTTGGTTGGAAGGAGTACGGATCGGGGGTAAGACTAATTGTAAGTTACGTGGGGCGGGGGTGGGGGGGGGGGGGCGGGGGGGGAGGAGTAAGGTCGGTGGTGGTGAAATGCAAGGAAGGAGTGGGTTTGTACAAAGTAATCACATTTATCAACGGTAGAACCACAGGATATTAACGGTCAACAAAGTGGAGGATCATTAAACCGTTACAATCAAAGCATTTAAAGTCGTACACTTCAGAGGAAGGAGGGGGGAGGTCGGTTTTGACGGTTGGGAGAGAAAACTGAGTTACGTGAGGGAGGTAGCGGGATTAAGAACAGGTAAAGATGAAAGTCAAGGGAGGGGTGGGTTAGAAACAAATAAGTCAGACTTTAAAACGGTAGACAAAAGTGAGGAGCATTTGAAATCTGTTAAATCATTAAGAATTGTACAATCAGATGAAAGACAATTTTTGGTGATTTCTAAACTTTCTAGGACATGCAGTTTAAAACCTTTACCCTGAATATGTAAGATATTGGGATTAAAATTACACTTGTGTCCAGATTCTATGAGGTGCTTGGCGAAGTAAGAGTTGAGGTTTATAAGATAACATTCCGCCTTCGGGTATTCTGGATTATGACAAGTATTATTTGAATAATTATCTTGGGTGTTTTTAAAATAAAAATGGATCAATAGTTTTGATGAAGTTAATAATGAACTTCCCAAGAAATGCAATTTTTTATATTAAATATGGCATAAAAACAGAATGTCCTGACTAGCTGATTCATTCAATCTTCAGCACACAGCCCAAACTACTGATGACAAATGAGCGAACGGTTTAGGACATATTTCCATCATAGTGTACGGACACACTAGAAAATAATTACTGCGATAAGTAACATTTTGGTTGTTTTTACCCCATTATTAGTAATTTATACTCCCATAAGCAAAGATCCGGCGCAGATCTTTCTTCCTTTGCTTTTTTTAAATACTTTCACGTAACGTTATAGATTGAAATTTTGGGCGGCTTAAAGAATGTAGTATTTGACTTTCGTATGTATTGAATTATCGTATACCTTTTGGATTTGCCCCGGTCACGACGTCTCAAAGACGTGACTCATTAATTTATTCTAAGGAATTTCTACTGACAAACCAACGGCGCAGCTGTTTTCCATTCGTTACAGAGCCTGCGCATCATGCAGCGCCCTTCCAAACAAATCGGGAGAATCGTTGATGTGCGCCGGAGTTTTAGATGACAAGAAATTGGATTATGGCATCCGCAGTGGAACCAATTCACATGCAACATTTACATAAAATTTGGCTGAGTGCTAACAGAATGCTACCTAATTTCCTAATAGCAAACGCAGCATAAAATGTAGGCAAGAAAACCGGACACCTTGAACGTAAATCTACTTGTACTGGCACATGCACAGTAGGGTGGGCCGAAAAACACGAAAGTGTCCGAATCGAATCGTAATAGCGCGGAAAAGTTGTTACTCGTCACCTTGATCACGAAGAAAGAAAAACTTTCGAAATCGGACCATGTCTTCCGGTCGCACATCTCGTTCGAAGTTTTGAAAAATCGTAAAAAATATGACTTTCTTAGGGATTTTTTAAAATAAGTTGCAGTAATTGGATTACGTTCAAAATCGGTATGTGACCTCTTCTAAAGAACCTCTGTATTCAAAATATATGTAATACTCCTTATCTCCTTCTATTAGGGGGAGGGGGAGTCGCTCATCGCGTTCAAATTATGGAAAAATCGTAAAAAACATGACTTTTTCGGAATTTTCTCTTTATGAGTTACAGTGATCGGATTGCGTTCAAAATCGGTATGTGGCCTCTTATAAAGGTCCTTTGTCTTTTAAGAAAGATATAATTCCCGTTGCCCCCTTCTTTTATGGGGGAGGGGAGCGGCATGTATCGTAAAAATGAGTGACCTTACGGTAGGCCTACGCTTATTTTGAAAATTGGTTTTTCTATTGAATTCATCCCTTCAAAATAGTTCTTTTGGTGAGAAAACAAATACATTTCAGGCTGGTTGATGTGCGACTACCCATAGCCGTGCCTAAGGGGTCAAAGTGCTAGTGCACTAGAATAATCGGATTTCGATGCCAGACACACGTCTTTACAGTAATTCGCTGATTGAAGAGCTCCGTAGGGGCGAAAATTTTAACCATTTAACCGTATCTTGAAGCCATCATGGAATAATATTACTCTGCACCGGCCAAGCCGCCGTACGGGCGACGCACGGTCGCGCCCGACGATTTTTGATATTTTTTATTGTCAATTCAGCCGAATTGTAAGCTCGTTTTCCTTCGCTCAGTGTTCTTTTCACTCTGAACAGACACCGAAAAGCTAATAACCTGATAGTTCTGCTATGTTATGAATGTGTTTTGGTGAAGTGGTTTGATACAAAACTGCTAACTTAGTCTACAGTGATACGATGCATATTAAAGCATTGCTTTGTAATCATTTTGGTATCTGCTGTTATCCTTCCAAGCTAATCATTTGAGCCCTGTGGAATGGGGTTAAAGTATTGGCAGTCCTCCTATGTTTCTCTGCATTAACATAGTGAATACATAGAATAAGAGAATCGCAGTCACTTCTCTTTTGGCCAAAGAAGTTCAGTGAGGTGTTTCCCTTGCAAGTGTGTGGTTGCGTAGAAATCTGTTTCAAATGAAACAGTTTGTTTACACAATGGCGTGGATGCGGAGTGGAGGTGTGATTGACCATGTTGGCAAAGAATCTGTGGAGCTTTAAGTATTATCAAAGCTTCCAACAATACGTGAGGTACTGTGTGTGTTCTTTTATTACATGAGAAAAAATCATGACGTCTGGGACGCAGCTTACATTGCAATGAAAGATGTTGTTGATCTTTGGAACAAAACTAAAATTCCCAGTAACCAAGACATTCGGGTTATTGAAAAATTTGAGTCGCTTTATCAGGAATAGAAGAATCTCCATAAGAATACCTCCACTAATAAACCGCCAAAGATGATGCAATAGAACAGCTGGAAAAAAGGCAAATGATGTAACTAAAGAAGCAGAAAAAAGGCTTGGAAGGAGGAAATACTTTTCTTGTGTGATCAACGCGGACCGAGGTTAGGAGTTATGGGGGGTGTAGATTTAACGATGAAGAAGGATGATCAGAGGAGGGCAGTGAGGAATTGTTGATGAGAAACTCACTGAAGAAGACAAAACGAAAGTTGCCACCGGTATTCTCAATAATGAAGGTTCAGAGGAGCCGCTAAAGAAGAGACAGGTGCAGTTACGGGATGTTCCCAATATGAGCTTGGTGACTTAGCCACAACAAGCTCCGTCAGATTTTTCCAAATACTAGGAATTAGTCAAGCGTTTTTAGAGTAACCTGTGACTGAATGGGCTGAAAGAGAGGATTACATAATGGGAAAGCAAATTGCTACTTACCTTAGAGTGGTTAATGATCATGCGGAGCGAGGCGTAAAACTTATATCCGGTTTCAACAGAACAATAACACAAAAAGAGGAAGCCTTTCAAGAATTGCTCATATCCGAAGATTCCTACCGGAAGTCCCTACCTGACATCAAAAAGTCAACATTAATTCATGAGTATGACACACCATCTACATCAAGAGACCGGAACTTAATTGTGTACTTACTCGTTGTATCTTCAAATATGTTAATTAAACATATCCATGTAATCAGATAATCATGACCGT